>OV651819.1:49854313-50587546 GCA_927349885.1 Psylliodes chrysocephalus
TCACCAGAAATCAAATCACGACTGGTGAAAGACTGTCTAGAGGACTTGGCAGAGCTAAGTAGCCAAAACAAGGTGACCCTAGCTTGAATGTCAGGCCATGAGGGATATCAGGGTAATGAAAAGGCCGACGAATTAGCCCGAGAAGGCTTATATAAGGCCATGACAGGCCCCAAACCCTTCTGTGTAGTTGCAAGGCTTTGTGCAAGACATCCATCAAACAATGGATGCAAAAAGAGAATCAGGAATGGTGGAAGAACTATCCAAGTCTGATACATGCCAAACAGTTCATCAAGGAACCATTGGCCAAGTTCACAGAAGACTTACTGGATAAAAAGCGCCAAATCGTTAGGATAACAGTAGGTCTTCTTACCGGACACTGTCACCTTAAAAGGCACGTAAGTGTCATCAATCCAGCAGAAGAAAAAACTTTGTGCAGGTTCTGTGAAGAAGAAGAGGAAACATCATTCCACGTCCCGTACCAATGTGAAAGCCTGGGTGAAATAAGATTTCTAATATTCGGTGAAGAAAAGCCACTGTCATCAAAGCTACTAAGTCTAATATTTTTTTATTTTAATTTATTTTAATTTATTTTAATTTATTTTAATTTATTTTAATTTATTTTAATTTATTTTAATTTATTTTAATTTATTTTAATTTATAATAATTTATTTTAATTTGTACTCATCTGTCTGTATCTGTAAAGATGGGGAGGGTGGGTTGCTTCACTGCTACTTACGCCTCAGTAGACCCATTATGCATCCTCCCGGGATAAATAGGACCTGCCTCTCAACTAGTTAAAAGCCTGCTGGTTGACAAATTGCCGAGTCCTACAGGCTAATAATGTCACCAACGTCACTAGATGCCCCTTTTCTAAAAGTGGTCATTTGGTGGGCTTTTACAACCCCAAAGGTGAATGTCTGGATAGAGCTATTCTGTCCTCCCGCTCCACAGGGCGACCATGTAACTTATATATTTATGCCAGAGCGAGTGTCAAATCAAAACTTTTAAACACATATCTCAATTGAAATGTTTAAAGATTTGTTAGAAATTATTATATACCACTATATAACTTCAACCAATCCTTTTTTTTATATTATCTTCTTGTTTAAATTACACTAAAAGTTGATTTTCCATTTCTTATGAGTTCATGTGTATCTTTTTATATTATGCATAAGTTCTGAGTACAGGAAAATAAACATAAGTAACAGAACTAACATTTGTAACAGGTTTATTTACTTCTGTTATATGAATATGTAACCTAAGAAATGAACTTGGTGATTCCACCAAAATTTTTAAACTTAAAAAAAAATTATTAAAGTATTAACTACAATTAAAAATGTTGTCTACTACGGTTACACAAGTTTCGGTTGTTCCGGTGTCAACCTTCGGGCCTTCGACGTCGCTCAGACGGCAGCTAGGGGGTGGATAGCTTACAAAAATTCCGGAAATAGTAGACAAATAAATAGGCGCCAACTGGGTCTATATAGTGGCCAAACTATGATCCTATTTCCCCAAAAACCCAGTAAATGAGGAAAGAAATAAAAGACAAACCTCAACTTATGTTCCTTTATAAAGAAAAAAATATTTACTAAATATACAGACTAATTACCTAATGGCTTAGGTAATCAAAAAAAAAATTGGAGGAAATTAAAGAGAAAATTTACACTGTATATGTATATGCATAACCCAAAATGAATTATTAAATCAAAATATGGCACGGTTCGTCGTTAGCTTGGTACCAGGCATGACGCATGCGCAAAATATTAATTTCCACCTTACATAAAAAATAAAATATAAAATAATAGTTAACTTAAATATTGTGCATAACCGCACCTATACTACGTCGTATATTATAAACTAAACAGTAAACTTATAATCCTTATAAGCTTATAACCCTCTCCAAATTGGAAGGTGATATCTGCTTAACTTTTAGTTAAGACCAAACTACCCAAAAGAAAATTATTAAACCATGAAATTTTATAATTAAGTATAATTCATACAACTAAATAAAAATAAAATAAACACATAAAGGACTTTAGACACAGAGGTTATTTACTTAAACTCCCAGATTGGAAGAGGTTACTTAATCTCTGCCCCCACACGGGTCTTCTGAGATTGCTTAACTTAATCGTTAAGTCTGGAACATTTAATAATGAATAAATTGAAAAAAAGTAAAATTATGGCAGTAGCCCTTAATAACTGAAGAATTACAACTTAAACGTGGAAGCAGTCCAAGTGTTCTGCGACCCGAAGGATTACTACATCAGCATTAAGTGCTTAAATTAAGTAAAAGCTTGAAATATTAATCAATTAAACGATGTACTATTTGATAATACTTAAGTTATGAGTGAAATAACCCTAGAACATTCTGTGCTCAAAAGTATAAATAATGTTGAGAATTCCTTGACAACATTCGGTTGAAAGTGAATGTATAGTTTAACAATGCACACATGAAACCTTCAATATAACGTATAAGAAAAACCTGATAGTAGGGTGTCTTCTTTCACAGCATTCCCATCTTCCTATCCAGAACGATGAATCATCATTGTAAATCTAGCTACAAGTAAACTAGGTGGCTAGCATACCAATGTTCTGTGTTCCCTCGATGAAACCATTGAACTCCGGACGATATAACCCTCTGTGTACAACTGTTGAAATCCTGGGTCAACAACCCCCTGGGTGAAACTGTCGTCTAATCCTGGGCTAACAACCCCCTGTGTGAAACTGTCGACGAATCTTGGGCTAACAAGCCCCTGGGTGAAACTGTAGACGAATCTTGGGCTAACAAGCCCCCGGGTGAAAATTGTCGACGAATATTGGGCTAACAGGCCCCTGGGTGAAAATTGTCGACGAATCTTGAGCTAACAAGCCCCTGGGTGAAACCCTTAAAATATTACAAAGAAAAATGTCAATACACATTGACTCAAGTATCCCGAACTATAGGATTACCCAAAAATGTACATAAATTAGAAAATATTCAGCATCTAGGATAAAGAAAAATTACATTGGCTCAACAGTGAGTCATAAACAGTATTATGAGCTCAAATAATTAATATTCTGTTACACCATGCCATAACATAAAAGAAATTGACAGCCACATGGTGCGTAACATAACCAAATATATACAAAACATACCTTTTTCGTAAAGGGTTAACTTGGTAGTCTTCCAAGGATGAGAAACACGTGAGAAGATCCACAGCACAACAATATTCCACACTCCAAATGCTGTGAACGTCCAATTCTTGCGTTAAAATCCTATAATAGATATGGGCTGGACCAATTACCATAGGAATTTACCAATACACTAAAATTCCTCTCAAAATACGAAATGTCCATTTACCCACAATTAACCATGAAGTAGAATCTAAAATCCCCTTTAATTAGGGTAAGCCGATGGGGCTAAATATTAAGAAAATTCTACTTCGACACAAAAATCGTCTTCGTCGTGATTCAACACCACTGACAGAAACAATACGTCAGCCGTCCAAAATGGCCGAAATCCCTTTCCGATAAATGTCAAGTGGGTTCAGAAATTCATCCTCAAGAATTCCCCATTATATAACTTAAGAGACCATTTACGAAAGGTACCCTAAAAACTATATTTATATACAATATAACTACATTTGGGAAACTGTTCCCAACAAAAATTAATAAACAGCGATCGCAAAAAAATCCCTCACGACTTAAAATCGCTCATTGTGAAACTACCTTACCTCGGGTTCTGAGCCCGATATTGGAACGTACTACAAACATGACACTTGTCGGTGTTCTGTCGTCAAATGACGTTTATGTCATTCACTGTCATAATTAATAAACATTAATCCAATTCTGACAGCTATAACAAAAATAAATAAAGAAAATCTTAAAGAATGGTATCGTAAATAATTAATTACCCAAAGGTGAGACTATAATACATAATATGTATAAATTTACAACGAAACTTGGTCTATTTTTAGGAGAACTACTATCCTTTTACTTAGTGATGAGATGAACTAAATTGTAATAATGATGTCCGAAAGTTAGAATACAGGTGAAATTAGTTAATGACACAAATTATAGTGATATCATCAATACGATTTTACCCTTTTTTTTCGTATGATTAACCAGGTAAGCCAAAACAATTTTATTAATTCGTGGGGCCAAAAATGAACGTTACAAATAGTTCCCATATTTTGTAAACATTCATTGACACTTGGCACCAAATCGTTAAAAGCCTGGAAGTTTTCTAACACAATATCTTTACATGCAAAGAAAGTTGAAGGTATACTTAAATTTTTATTGGAGAAAGTAGGTTTTTTAATAATTTAGCAATTCTCTTCTTGTCAGCTACGGATTCCTCAACATACCCTTTAGCCACTCTAGCCGACTTCCACCCACCGTGCTTTGTTAGGTTAATACGTTTCCTCCATTTTCTAACAAAAGCATTGCCGAGCTGCGTCTTAGAAAATGACCAGGATAACACTCAAGATTTTGTAATTTCAGATATTAAGCCATGACATAAGGTACTATACTAATAGTATCATGCCCAGTACTTCATGTTCATAAATAACAAACATGTTTTACCAAGATACATCAGTTACTCTTATAACCCACCCTGTATAAATATTGAAAAGAATGGTAACATAAAAATAATATCATAGTACATCATTTAATCCATAAATTAAATTAAATTAAAATAATGTTTCAATTGTATAAAAAACAATATAGAACCACCCTGTACAAACAATATTAAACTTATTTTTTTAATCGACTTATCCTCACTAGCAACCAGAGCTTGCCAAGGGCAAAAGGTTGATCGGCGCTGTTTTCAAAATTCAAAAAAATCAGATTAATTCTCACACTTGATCAGTAAGGTTCATTTTATTTAAAATAATATAAAAATAAAAGCCAATATTACATAAATTACGAGCGACCATTTCCTTTCAAAAAACAACTACTCCTTTGGCTAATACCGCAACATGTATTAAATTATATCCAAAGAAAAGATGAGAGAGATAGAAAATTAAATTTTAACCTTTGATTTTGCTCACTACGGATAACGTCATTCTTTGGCTGGTTTCTTCCTTATTATGACTTTTCAGCAAGAAATAGATAGGTTCTGAATTCCAGTCTCTAATGGAATTAACAAATGCTACACATTTCACCATAGCGTCATTTAATTTTGCTTACTAGGAACAGATGGCGACACCATTTCACTACTTGAATTCTTACTCTCTTCGTTACTAACTTTATTGCATACTGGTGAAATGTAGAATTATTTTTGAGGTGGTTTTGATATTTGTTATTTCTTGGGCCTGTACAATGAGTTAGTCCGAATGACTCTACACGATGTAGAAGACCTAAAATCTAAGCTTTTAAGGAACATATCTGATTCGAAGACCAACAAACCAAGACCAAAATGAACAGACCAATTTTTCTTTAAATATCGAAGCGGAAAGGGCTGTAGACAAATTGTAGGAATACATCAATTTAGAAAAATGCCCAAAATTGTAGCTATTTATTTGAACTTGACAAATCCGACAGAATATACTGGTCACTGCTTTCGTCGGTCTTCTGCAACGATATTGGTTGACTCTGGTGCCGACATAGCTAGTTTAAAAAGACATGGCGGATTTAAGTCGTCAAACGTTGTTAAAGGGTATATTAAAGATTCTTTTAACAATAAGAGGTGGCAAATAACATTTTCAAAGTACCAAATATTCAACAAAATAACCCTACTACACCGCATTTTGTTCAAAATGTTTCTCATAGTTCTAATAATAATCCTCCAATGTTCAATAATTGTACTAACTGTAAATATAACAAACTAATTCTAAAATGTATTCTGCAATGCATTGAGGTTTTCAAAATATAATCCTTATAAAGAACGTGTTTTTAATCATTTCTGTAGAACACTAACAACTGTAAGAAAATATAATTTCCTTACAGTAAGGAAATATTCAACAGGACTTTTTGGAATATAAAAGTTTACTATAGATTTGGGAAAGTAATTTCACTGCCTTTGATATTAAAAATTTAACTATATTATTAAAATCATTATTTAAACGTTTAATAAATTATCATTACGTGTATTTTGACAGTGCTACCGCGGACAATCATTTTATCTATCAGAGCCTCATTGTTTAAAATGAGACAGTCGAACAAGGGTTTCCATCACTATACTATTCCATTATTTCGGATCCGTGGAATAATCGAATAGTCCTAGACTTAGACAGTCTATTGTTTCCAAAGCCTACCTCACTAATAAATCGAATTGGAATTGGTTCGAAGCCGCCGCCCGGATCTGGCCGTTCAAAGTGCCAATTCGCGCTTTTCAACTGTTTTCCGCTTTATGTGCACGATAACGGTCGCAATTAGTTAGTTGAATGGCTTTCGGGTTTTTTTTTTGTTCTTTGCTATTTTGAGTTATCGATTTATTTATCGTGTAGGTATTATATTGTTTTTTTTTTTGTTCAGAATATCATAATGAATTTTTCAGATAAAATGTATATAGTATTTTTAATACAAATCCTGATGCACGTCAGCAATGAGGTCGGTTATTCATCATAGTACTACCAACTTATTAAAATGTAAGCTAATAATCCGAAAATTTAACGAATATTTACGAGCATTCATTAACGTAGTCATATTACTAAAAAACCGAAAAATGTAATGGTGATTATTTTGATAATTTTAGAAATATTTTAATAAATTAGCTTATACGCGTTCTATTCTTGATAATATCAAATTTATATTAATATTATTACATAATAAGTATTTCAAAAACCATACTTTATATTAAATAATTTTGACATTCTGTACGCCAATGAAACTCGTATTTATATAGACGAAATGTCATTACGGCAGTTGGTATACCTTGTTGCTGTGTTGCCAGTTGCCATAATCTTTTTAAAACAATTCACTTTTTGGATGTTTTTATGTAACTTGCAGTGGTTCACCAGTAGAAGTCGTCAAAGTACAGTTTTTGAAAAAAAAAATGATTACAAAAGTATAACTCATTGGTCATTTAACATAAAACAAATAAAATAAAAGTAAATATTTTTAAATATAATATGTTACACAACATATTCGTGAAACATTTTAGAATCAAAAGCCAATTTAAAAAAAAATGTTATATAAAGGATATAAACATAAAAGACTTCATCATAAAAAACAGAAGCACAGCTTTGTTGAAATAAAATAGAATAACTTCAAAGTGAAGAATGATGTGCATCGAAACATTGGAAGCAACGACCAGGCTTTTCGTTACACATTTCACAGTGCCAGATGGTGTCTTTTCGTGTCTTCGCTATTTTTGAACACATCCGACAAATTTTCCGCTTGAGTTTTCCTTTAGCATTTTTTCAGTTATTTTGCTGAATTTATGCGGCTCTGCTTAGAGTAGCAACGACGGGGGCACGTTTCTGTGGTAATAACTTATCTATTATTGACAAACGATAGTCATATAGAGTCATTTTTGGTTGACCTGAATACTTATTATAAATTTTGTAGGAATTTATAAAAGCAATTGAAAGGTATGAATGGCTAGTTTCAGATACCGACGAAGAGTTTTTCTTTTACAAGGATAAAACGCAAGAAGCTGGTCTTGTCTATCAACTCCAGATATGAACTGGCTATACTTCGCAATAGCTTCGGGTTTTTCAGCAGCGTTTATTTGTAACTGGTACCTTTCTGTCTCCAAACTCTGTGGTTATATACATTATGGGACTTTTACCTTTTTTTTGCCTTTATGTACTCCTTCACGAAAAAGAGACACGCTATCACCTGTCTTCAGTGTTTTTTGAGTTCCTTTGTTGTTATCTAATAGTCGCTTGACCAAGGTAAAGCTGTTATAGCAATTATCCATGTACATTGAGTGGCCATTCTGAAGTTTCTCTTCTAGCAATTGCATAACTACCTTTTCTGCGTGGTACTTCCCCGTTACCTTCTTATCGTGGCCTCCTGCATAAACACGAAATTTAAGTATGAGTCCATCAGCGCAGTATAAATTAAACGGTGCAAAAATTAACAAACAAATTACAAAAATAGGAAACCGCCACGTGCTGTATATTTTCGCATATATGCGGAGTTGGCAGCGAACCTATCTTTATAAAGAACCTAAGTTTAACTCACTTTATAATAAAACTCAGGTAACACCTGCAGTAAAACTTAAATAGCTAACTTTAAGTTGAAATTAAAATAACTAATTTTATACCTAATAATAAATAATAGTTTTTGATAAATATAATGCTGTACTTGTTATACCCAGGCAGCACACATAGGTAGTCCAATGGACGTCCACTTTAGTACATTAAAGGGTCCGAACGTTTATATCCGTATTTGGACATCCAGTGAACGTCTGTTTATGAGCATTAATTTGACAGCTGCATATCGATACTCAGAGGACGTCTGTTTCTGGACTTTATTTAAAGTTTAGTAGTATTTTGTAGTGATGTAAAGTTTCGTTACTTTTGAATACTTGTACCGACTCGTTATATTTAATATCAATACCCGTTACTTTATACTTTCGGTACTTTTAGTCTTTAGTTCAGTACAGTATCTGTACGGAAGTTTCCGTAGATTACGCTAGATATGCTTAAAGGATTTAGTATTTAAAATTTAATGGTAATTGGTGTATTGGTAATAGGTTTTCGGTACTTGGTGTTATTATTAAAAATAAAAATATGTAAGAGAACAGGGATTTTGTTGATAATGAACAAAAATTCTTTATTTTCATATAAAAAAAAAAACAAAAATATAAAATAAAATATAATACCACAAAACAACAAACTAAAATGTAAATTCAAAATATCTTAAACTTAATGCAAATTTTTATAAATCGTTATTACAATGCAAAAATACTTTTTTGCTAATTGAGATAACCAGCGGATCCTTTTTTCTTTCCAGATTCGGTTCTTCTGAAAACATTTTGATCTCAGTAATGGCGACTGCAGTTGGGCTTTCACATGCAAAGAACTTTTTACACATTTATCAAAATCCTGCCAGATCATATCATAATTTTCTGTATTGTCCGATGGGTCTGTAGTATTTTCATTTATTCCAGAAGCGGTTTCATTTTCAGTACCAGTAGGTTGATGTTCAGTTTCTCTTTTTATAAGAACAACTAGTTCATCCTGAATTTTATTTTTCACTCTTTTTAAATTGTCTTCATTGCTGAATGCTTTTGTTTTAAACCTCGGATTCAAGAAAGAGGCTTTGCCCATTATAAGATTATTTTCAGGATTTCCAAATCGGGATATTATAGAGGCAAGCAAAGAATTCATAACAGTTTTTCCTACTTGACTAAGTACTTTACCTTTAGTTCGTTCTAAAGATGACAGTAATCCTTTTATAATTAGTATTACTTTAGAGAGGGTTACTTGTTTCTCTGCGCTCATCTCAACAATAATTGCTTCAAATGGCTTTAAAATTTGGCAAAGTTCTTTTAATATGGTCCATTCTTCTTTTTGCGTTGAAAGATTAATAGGGTTGACCAAAAGACCAACTGTTGCAGCCAAAGGTTCCGATAATGTTACTAGTCTCTCAAACATATAGAATGTAGAGTTCCGCCTTGTAGCTACATCATTAATCAACTTTAAAGGGATTCCTTCAGGTTTCATTTGAACTTAAGTAGCTGTTAATTTAGCTGTTGCGTGCGAACTTCGATGAAAGAATTTTTTTGATTTTTTTGCAAGTCTTCTATGTTTTCAATGCATCCCTAACAATCAAATTAATTGTATGAGCGAAACAGGGAATGTGAGCCCATGGGGTCAGTCGGATCGCTGGCACAATATTTGTTGCGTTGTCTGTACTGATCGCATATATTTTCGAGGCAATATTCCATTCATCAGTAAGTCGTTTTAATCCTCCAGATATATTTTCCGCAGTATGTCGTTCATTATAGTTGAAACACGAAAGCAAACATCCATAAAAATTCTAATCCTTCGTTATGAAATGCGCCGTAACAGCTTTGTAGCCTTCCATGTTCATTGAGGTCCAGCCATCAGTGCTTAACATTATATGCTCAGCAGTTTCAAGGAGTTTTTTCAGTTTTTCACATTTTTCGTCGTATTTTGCAGGAATAAGCGATTTGCTGAAAGTAGGCCTGCTGGGTAATACATATGATGGTTCCAATTCATTCACAAGCTTTTGAAATCCACAGTCTGATATAATTGAAAACGGCTGTAAATCGGTTAAAATTATATTCAATACTAAATCATTGATTTTTTCTGCCGTGGTAATGGAATTGGCTTTAAAATAAATCCTTTTAAAGCTTGACTGTTTTTTTAGTAAGCAGCGATTTTCCTTGTTTTTCTTTTTCGACAAATGGCGTCTGTTCTTCATTGCCTTTTCATGATGTAACTTGCAGTTCCATACCCATAGTCGATGTTGATGGGCCTAAATAAAAAATACAAATTATTACGAACAGTATGTGTTTCATATACAGGGTGTTTCATAATATATGCGCAGGACTTCAGGACATGATAGCTCGTCCAAAATATGAAAAAACGTTTCTATTAACTTACCCTCTAAAATGCACCATTTTCGAGATACAGGGTGTTGAAATTGAAAAAAAATTCTACGCCACTGGAAAAAGTACGGTTTTGAGACGCCCATTTGAACCGCCAATATTTTCTACACAAAAAAGGTACTCTTGGTCATACGCTCTAAAGTCGACCGTTTTCGAGAAAAATCAAATTTTGTTTTATTTCCAAAAATTGACCATGTATTTCAACATTAAAATTTGATTTTTCTCGAAAACGGTCGACTTTAGAGCGTATGACCACGAGTACCTTTTTGTGTAGAAAACATTGGCGGTTTATATGGGCGTCTCAAAACCGTACTTTTTCCGGTGGCGTAGAATTTTTTTTTTTAATTTTAACACCCTGTATCTCGAAAATGGTGCATTTTAGAGGGTAAGTTAATAGAAACGTTTATTCATATTTTTGGATGAGCTATCACGTCCTGAAGTCCTGCGCATATATTATGAAATACCCTGTATATACATTTTCTCGGCTTTTTGGAAACATTTGATTACTATTTAAAGCTAGTACATATAATATTTAATATTTAGATAGGTACTTACCAAATTGTGCTTGATCTGATGGTTCATGTTCAATATTTCTATTTTCCGGTTGCATAGTTCCCCTCCTTGCTCTTGTTTCATCATGGTAGGGTGTTTATTTTTCAGATGATTTCGTAAATTTGTTACACTTCCATTTTTGTAGGAATAAATGTTTTTACAAATATTACACTTTGCTTTTTCATTAGAAATTGTACCAAAATGTAACCAAATGGCACTTCTTTTCTGAACCTTCATCTCCAATCTGGCTAATAAATCGACTCTAGTAATTCAAGATGAATATTTAAATGACTCTCAGATCTCAACTCAGTATACCACACATACACTCAAAGCAAACAACTCTTTCAAACTAAAACTAATAATAATATATTCTTTTTCTAGAGCAAGATTTTCGGCATCTCTTTTGATCCTGAAAAAAAGTCGGCTCAAATATAAAATCGTTTTATGACCCCAACCTGTAACACATCCATTTTTGTTGTGTCAAATTAGTCATAAATTAAAAAACTTCTGGCTCACCAGTAATATAATGGACGTCGGTTTCTCTAATAGTAAAATTGCAAAAATGTAAACACAAAAAAATTGACTCCTGTTGTGGACAAGCGTCTTTGCTTTATGCTTTATGCCGCGCCGCCTCTTTTTCGGTTTATTTTTATCTTGCAAACTGCTGCACCAGCTATTTTGTCTAGTTAACGT
This sequence comes from Psylliodes chrysocephalus, assembly GCA_927349885.1. NCBI lineage: Eukaryota > Metazoa > Arthropoda > Insecta > Coleoptera > Chrysomelidae > Psylliodes > Psylliodes chrysocephalus. The sequence continues at coordinate 49,866,069 of OV651819.1, forward strand.
TCGTTCCTTACCAAAGTACATATAGGTATAAAAGTAACGATTAACGAGTATTTTGAACAACAAGGAATAGGTACTTTGGGTATCGCGCAAATACCCGATACTTTGTAACGAGTAGTTACTTTTTTACATCACTAGTATTTTGACGTTCAGTGGACATCCATCTTAACTTATTATATATTTAGCCTACCAGATAATATCCATCTGTATACACTTTCTTTTTTTTTTTCTTTAATTTATTATTTCATTAAGAAATTGAATCTATTGCATTTCATTATATCAGTAGAAGTTTGAAATCTTATTCTGTTATAACCATATCTAGTAAAAAGTTTTCAAGTGGCTTCTAGGTCGAGATCGTCTAGTGGTTGAAAGACTAGAACGATAATAAACATGTCGTGAGTTTTCACCTTTGTTTCCACATAGTGTCGAAATTATCCACGTTATTTATAAACACTTTCTTGTTATCTTTAAATATAATTATTCTCCCATTTTAAGTACAGCACGAATTGCCTACGATATAAAGAACTTTTTAATATAACAATAAACAATTTATTTTTAGCATTTCTGTGAACACTATCCCTGAAACTTTTAATTTCTTTTTCGAATAAAATAATTCATCACGTATCCATCAATGACAGAAAACAACAATATGCTGTAAACTTTTTGATACACACTGTATTTGATGCCTTAAAATAACGACCGTGGGTCACCGGGCCCTATATTACAGTTGGAAACCGTAAATGCGGTTTACATTTTACGAATATTGTGCACATTGAATCAATAATCAATATCTTTGATCCATTATTTATACATAAACATTTCCAGCGCTGCTGCTATTTTCCGTTCCATCTATAAACTTACAATTGGCCGTTAATTATGCCCCGACTCTCCTAAATTACATTAATATGCCCTCCGAACTCGTCGCGATCCAATTTACCACACACAGATATTTGTAAACTTTGCTGTTATTCGTGTCAACGAGGGATGCAAATGTAACATGTAACATTGTCATTACAAGCGAAATACAGCGGTAATAAAATGAACTAGTTTACTTTGTAATTATTTTCCAACGAAATGACGCGAATTCTTAATTGTATCCTGTTTGCGAAATGTAGAATTATTTTAAATTATTGGCTAAAACGGTGTAAAACCAGTAAAATTCGTTTTTTTTTTCTAAAGCAGGCAAAAATGGAGACAAATAACTATGCACGGCTCCGAACTAAATTCAAACTTACATATTACTCATATTTGACAAATTACATGTTGATAGACTTTGCAATTGTGAGGACAGGAATTTAGGTCTTCTCCTTCGAGCATATATTACTAGAGCCATCGTCCAAATGCACTTTGTTTTGGTACAGGAGGGAAAACAGTATCCAGCATTCCCATTGGCCTGTTTCGTTTTGCTTGGCATATCAAATCGTTCAAAATTGTCAAAACTGTCATCTGATTTTTGATTTTAATTAATTTCTAGCTTATTTTTGTAGTTTATAAGTGATTTTTTGTATTTTATTACTTTAGTGATACAAATTTTAACAACGGTTAGAGTTTGTTTAAGGTTTAAATAGCAATATGAAAAGGCATCGTCAAGGTCATTTTACAAATAAGAAAACATTAGCGTCTCTACCATTTTTTTAGAAGAAACATAATTACCTACATTTTATGCAAAAGGCCGTTAAATATGAATTTAAAATATATGGTAAATTTAGTAAATTAAATTTAGAAAACTTGTATTATATAATAATATGAGGAATATTGTTTTATATTTTGGACTCTAATGAAAAGTTAAAAAAATTAATCACAATTTTTCAATATTAACAAGCTTTCCGTTTTTAAGTCATTTTATCATGATAATGTTGAAGATGTTAAATCAATAATTTTTGTTTTTTATAGGTTTCCAACTAATCCTGCATTTGGTGGATCATATTGAAACTTACTCCAGAAAACATTTCAAATAGTGATGTTTTATGTTATAATCATTTTTCTGGATGTATGTTTATCAAAGACTGGATAAAGAGGAAGAACTATGTTAATTCTAGATGCATTGCCATCAGTATTTACTAAGTCCTCAGAAGAAGATGAATCTAAAAGGTAAAGAACCCTGCACTTTTCTTGTGGGTTAATCGTTTAAAATTTTTAATTTTTCAGTGATGGTCTGAATACCATGAAGCTTCTGTTGCAAGAAAACATGTAGGTAACTAAGTACATAAATTTTATTTTTAAATACTTACCTATTACTACCTATATTTTTTATAAACCACAAAAATTGATAATTATTTTTTATTAAATATACCTATGTTCTTTAATTAAGTAGACTGCTAGTCGTTAGGAAATGAGGAAAGCCTAATGTGAGTTTTTCAATAAACAAGTCATTTTAAGCTTCTTTTATTTGCACTCCTAGTCATTAAGAAATAATCGAAGCTTGAGACAGATTTCCAATAAAAATTAAGTTTCACTTATTTGTTAATAACTGGCAGTGTAAATGTACCTAAGTACCTAAGTATTGGCTTGATTTCTATTTGTAGTATATCGTTTAGTAATCTATTTAACATTGTTTACAAACAATATTTTTATATTTATTAAATTATTGGAAAAAATCTTGTATTGTAATTCTCGTACACGTGTGTTAATATATATATCATAAATATTTGTATAATATACCTACTATTTATTTATATTTTTGATTTTTAAATATGAGCTTTGTGTATTTTTTCTTGCCTATTATTTTTCCGTTATACACTTTCTGATGTTTAAATTAAAAAATCTGATTTGTCCAACACAAATAATAATAATATTAATAATAATTTACTATTACTAGATACCTACTTATATAATGCAAGTTTATAAAATATGTGCATAAATAAAAGAATTTTAAAGGTATTTATCAAATTTATTATTTATATTAATTGCAAACCACGTAAAAATGATGCGACACTGGTAATAGTGTCTACAAATTTCCCCTCTAACCCAAACAAACTGTTCAATGCGAACTCTATGAAATATATAATGCTCGAAGGTATTTTCTTTTATTTTATACTTATTTAAATATTTGAAAATGTATCCAATAAAATATTACTGTTGTTTTTATACATATTTCTAATAATGCTTAGATACTTTATGTTAATATCTATTTATTACGAAGGTGTAAGATTACGCTGAAAGGTCCATGTTAAAAAAAATAGAACAAGAGCTACACACGTGTATAACGGTAGTTTATAACAAGAAACGATGCTCAAGTATCATTGTTGATCTGGCAAAAGTGTTCCCCTATGGAATAGAGTATAAGGGGCAAACTATACGAGCGCTTTAAAGGTTTTCCATTGGATAGAAAGCAGAGGATAAAAATCAATATGCATCTTAGTAAAGAAACAACTTGTAAGTACGGTGTACCACAGGGCACGGTTCTGGGTCCCGTACTGTTTACAAGATACATCAACGACTTACTTCCAGTTCAAAGTTCTAAAAATATAATTTCATTTGTAGATTATATAATTATATACGTAGAAAAAACCTGGGAAGATATTTACAAAAAGCTGAAAGTGACCTTGTCAATATTCACAAATGGTTTCAATTGGATTATTTAACAATGAATATTCAGAAAACCAAAATATAGGCATTTTCATCACTTTTTTTTTGTGCGCATGCATCAGTATCAGTCATCTTTTTCATACTGTTTTTTGTAAAGAAGCATGTTAAAATGTCAACGTGAAAAAAATTATAATCGATAAATATTAATTTTAAGTGTATTCGTTTAAAAAATGGGATCAAAAAAGTAAAGTAATAAGTTTCTTAATTGAAAAATCAATTTTTGCAATCAATTAATTAGGTTATCTTTACGTCTCATAGGTATTGTTATGAGTATGGAAAAGTTACATACGATATAAATTATTATTTTATAAAAAGACTAGCTTGCAATATCTTAAAACAAAATACATATTAAAACATGTTCAAAATGAGCATTAAGATTTAAAAAATGTGGTCAAAGTGACAAAGGTTTTCGATCGATTGATAGATGATATTACTAAAGATATACTTATATTTGTTCACTACATTTTCATGGAGAAAGTGGTTCAACAGAAGAAATTCCTTGTCGGGTATTACACAATATTTTTTAATATTAAATACTACTTCGGTATACACAGTAACGTCCATGTCACTTCAAGAAACTTTTTAATTGCTCACAACTATGTGCTTCCATAGAGTTATAAAAATGTAACTTACCATCAACGATTTTTTCTAATGATTGATTTATATGTAGAGATAATATTGCTTTTCCAGCCATTGTTGATCAAAACAGTACGAAACTTTTGAATTGGCGCTATTTCGACATGGCGGCTGCGCTTGCGCTCATCACATGATGAAAAGGCTTATCACCAATAATATCTTATAAATGTAACTAACTTGTGTATGCTTATATTAAACGTAACGAAGAAAACATACTTTTGAAAAGATCTGTGAAATTTATTAGCACCTATATAGATAGTTTTATAAAGTGGGACAACCATATAATAGCAGTTTGTAAAAAACTAAAGGTCTCTGCTGATACCGCTTCTACCAAGTCAGAAACTTCTCAGGATTGTCGCATCAAACGGATTTTTTTTATAACCGTGCTCGAATTATAAATATGCATTAACTATTGTCAAAAATTTTTGTCTTACGTTTTCAATAAAAAAAAAAATATTTAAAACCTTTATTGCAATTTTATAATACGCGAAATGCATCGCATGGTTTTATTTCATTTTTTAAATAATTACTGAAAATAAAAGCAACAAAAAATTAGACAAATCAATTTAAAAAATGTATTTAAGAAAATAATGTTGAAATTCCACTTTGTCTCCAAATTACAAATTAGTTAAGTTAGTTTGCAATGTGTTTAATGTTAAATGTTTGTGTTATGGTTTATATTAGAATTTTGATGTTTTTAATTTTAATACGTGATACAAAAAAACTAAAAATTTTTGAAATAAATGGAATAATAAACTAAATGTGTCTGCTGATAGACAAGTCCTCCATATAGAACTTATTTGGCATACGCTTGGTTTATTTACCATCGTATTAATTATTTTAAATTTGTATATTGTAAATTACTATTGTTAAAAACATTTATATTAATATTATTAATAATTAATATAATTATTTCCAGCCTATCTACATATAATAAAAAAACGTTTTGTGTAAACACAACTAAATATATTGTTTCCAAAATATATAGTGAATCTAACGTTAAAATTTTATATTTCAAAAACAAAGATTTAAATGAATCATATTTGGTAGCATAATGAAAATTCTATTGAATAACTTTGCCGAACATGTTCTTTAGAAGTAAATATCATATCGTAAAAGCTTTCAGCGAACATGGACTCCTTTTCACCAATGTATATCTTCCATAAGCCATATAAAGTTATAACAGAACAAATAGAAGAGTCGGTAGTGGCAGGTGCGATTCAGATCTACATCGACGGTTCCAAAACAAAACAAAGCTCAGGATGTGGATCCAATGTGAGCAATAGTGTCACAGTAGTTCAAGCCGAGCTTACAGGGACTCCCATAGCACCAAAAGAAATCAACAGGAACAATATCACTGAAAGAAACATGCTGATCCCTACAGATAGCAGACAAGCTCTACTCGCCCTGAACAGACCACGAATTTATTCAGGATTAATACTAGAATGTCAGAAAGCTTTAACCGAAGTATCCATCAACAAGGTGGTCACCTCAAGATGGACCAAAGGTCACGCCACATTGAATTGTAATGGTCTTGCTGATTTATTGGTCAAAAAGCCCGCCAATCAAATACTTTTTGGACCTGGCCCTTTTATTGGACTCGCAACATCGATGGTGACAGACCTAATTAAAGAACATTTTCCTTGTGAAATTCAAGGAAAGATGGGATGAAACAAGAAACTGCAAAGTTGCCAGGGAGCTTTTAAGTTATCCTGACAACACAACAGCCAAAAAAATACTTGATTATAACTAGACAGAATCTCGCGAGAACACAGTTATTCCGACTGGTCATTGATAAGTACGGAAGCATCTCCATATCATGGAGCTCTCAGAATCCGTACTCTCTATAACTTCGTTAGTATTTGTCTGATTTTAACTAAATTAAAAAAAAGAACTGTTTATTTCATTATAATGATGCTGCACAGTTTACGAAACAATAAAAATCTTAAAAATCGTTATTGCGCATGAGTAAAAAGAAATTAGACGCGATACTGTAAACTAAGGACCTTGTGTCACTTAAGGAATTATAAATGACTCAGCAGATAACTGCACAGCTCTGCTCTCATCTGTATTTCGTTAAGTGTTAAATGCCGGTTGCCTTGTTCAAATCCCTGCAATAATATATGACATTTTTTGAATTTGTGTCACCGATTCTCCTGAATTTTAAAAGCGTAATTTCATGTGACTTGCTAATCATAAATCAAATAGTTGGTGAGCCATCAAAAGTCGATGATGAGCTAGAAAGACGAGAGATATAATAAAATGGTGGAACGTAAGGATCACTTACTTTGTGCTAGATTCACCAACAGACCTTTAAAACCGCGAGGAAACGATAAAAAAAAGTACAAAATGCATGCAAAACCATAAAAGGTATGTACCATATTTTTTCTACGACCTACGATTTTAATAAGAAACGTAACGTTAGACGGGAGTATTAAATAAAATGGTGAAAAGTGATTACCAGGTGTTTAGTGTCTAGTTGGATAAGAATCCTTTGATCTAGTAGCGAAAAACCATTAAGAAAAGGAATAAAATGTGAATGTCATTACGATAACAAAATATTAATTTAATAATAATAAACCTGGAAAAATGCTGATAAATTAATTTCTTTTGACACATAATTAAATACCCTATTCAGAAATACGTTTCAAATGATAATAAAAATAACTCATGAACGGACACAAATAAAAACACCAAATTTTAAAAATAAAGCTTTATTCTGGCCTGCGGTGAACTGATTAGATTTTGGGCAGAGTAGGAGCATCTGGGAGGGTACTTTATAGAGGGTCATTTTTATATTTTATGAAATATATCTGTTATTTACGTTTGGAAAAGAAAATTCGTTAAATAAAAGTTACTTCTTATAATATTTTGTATAATTTTTATACTATACAAAATTTTTCTAAAATGGTCCGTATTCGAGAAATTTGATAAAATGTAAAAAAAATCAAATTTTTATGAAAATTGTTCAAATAAAAGTTGTTAACGATATAATTTTCTATATTTTTTGTCCTATACATAATTTCTCTAAAATGGACTGTATCTGAGATATTTGAGAAAGGTATAAATTTCGAATTTTAAAGAAAACTCAAAAACGGATAAAAAATAACACATTAAATTTTAAACTTAAGCTTTATTCCGACCTGAGGTAAACTAATTGAATTTTGGGTACAGTCGAAACATCTTGGGGGGTACTTTATAGGTGGCCAGTTTTATATCTTATAAAATATATCTGATATTTACGTTTGGAGAAGAAAATTCTTTAAAACAAAGTTACTTTTAATATTATTCTCTATAATTTTTTTTCCATACAAAATTTTCCTAAAATGGTCCGTATTCGAGAAATTTTTTAAAATGTAAAAAATTCTGATTTTTAAGAAAATTATTGAACTAAAAGATGTTTGCTACATCGATCTCTATAATTTTTGTTTTTTACAAGATTTCTCTAAAATGGACCGTAATGAAAAATTTGGAGAAAAAGTATAAAATTTAAATTTTTCAACATTTTCGTTGGCAATGAGTGTATATAGAAAAATGTTTTGAGTTAGATGTATATGGAAAATATATATTTACAGAGGTGCTTAAATAGGTTGTACAAAATAACCGAAAAAAGCCTGTAATAACTAGATAGGAAAGTCATGTGCTGGACACATCAGATTTTTACTGATGGTGTTTTGTCAACATTCAAAACATTGTGATTCTATTTATAAAAGTTTGCATAGGATGATAAAGGTAACATACATAATATATTTTGTTTATACAAAATATAATAGAAATAGCGTGAATTAGAATTATTAAAAAGATTAGAATCCTCGTCGTGACATGCTCGCGACTACAAAGTTTATAAAGTTGAACACAATAAGCTTATGTGACTTGAATTATCTTATTAAATATGTGTGCTAAACTGAAAAAAAAAAAAAATAAATAGTTACTTTAGTAATTTGTTAAAACTAAATATCTAGGATCTAGGTAAAAAAAATCATTATTAACAATTTAAACAAAAAATTGATTTTACTATTATTATAAACATTACATGGATCTAAATAGAAATTATGCATCTGACATATTCGACAGCTGATGCAGATAATATTCACACGCAGGTGAAAAGTAGTTAGTTATATACTGGGTGTTCAAATTAAAGTGTTACAGCTAAATTACCGCCTTTTATAAAAAAAACGTTTTAGACGAATATTTTATAGTTTTGTGGGGAAAAATTTTTGTCGAAAATCGTTTTTTATAGCTAACTATAATATAGCCAACTATTTTTTCGCCTAGCAAAATTTTCAAGTAGCTGTTACTTAAAAAGTAAAAGTCCAATAAAAAAAATATTTTTCCCAAAGTTTCTTATTTTTTTATGTACTTTAAGAATATCCAAAAAAATGGAGTTCTAATTTAAAAAAAACAAAGTCCACCTCGATATGGCCATATTATGGTCATGTATAAAAAACGAATTTAGCTAAAATGTTTTCTCCAAGAAACTATAAAACTTTTGTTTGAAACTGTTTTTTCTAAAATGCATATTTTCGGCGATATTTAACTGTAACACTTTAATTTGAACACCCGGTATATACGTGTAATAAAGGGCACTTTCCATAAGAGTAAAAAGTGCGCTATGTGTCACTTTCACAAGGGGTCCTAGGAGTTGTAGGACGTAAAACCCAATTTTTCTGAGTTAGAAGCCAGCAAACCTCAATATGGCACAATATCTCTCTCTTCGATTATTAAATGACATATTTTTATTTTCTATAATAATCAGTCCGTCAAAAGTTACTTTCTTTTATGAGTCCTATCTGAATAGCACTGTATTTTTTACATATGAAAAGAAAGTAATAAAAACTGCATTGCAACAACTTATATAAGTCATTCGAACTGAGTCGTTCCAGTTTTCTTATATTTCACGTGATAGTGAGTTTTCTTCGTTCGTACAAAACACAATAGTTTCCTTATTCGCTGCACCAAAAAGCGTCATTAGTATAAAGGAGCTTCTACACTACAAACGGGAAATGTCAAATATTTACCATGCCTTCAAGACAACGAGAGACAATAAGAGATTGATATAAGGTACCAAAGCAAACTGCTACGGAACGTCTATCTGTATTTTAACGTTTGCACATTAACAACTCGGGTCGTTAATGTTGCTTTGCCGTTAGTTAAGCAGTGAAGACTTGACAGTGGCGTAACATAAAAGCCATTATAACGTTTATTATTTATATTTATATTATAATGGTCTGCAACTTTTTACGAATATTGGTTTTGCTTGTTTACTGGTATTCTATTTAAATTTTATTAATCTAATATCTATCCCACAGAACAATATGAATATTGTAAAAACTGTACAGACAAATAATGCAAATAAACATACATACATACTTATATATACCATGGCTGGCTTCTTTTTTAAATATACTTTTAATATTTCAATTATCAGTAATCAACAGTTTAAGGCAGTTCTATCAAAGTATTTCTTTATATATATATTAGGCATCTAGGTTTTTTATTATTGTTATTTGTCATGCTATAACTATCAATTAGGAAGCAAATAATAATAATAATAATAATAATAATAATAATAATAATAATAATAATAATAATAATAATAATAATAATAATAATAATAATAATAATAATAATAATAATAATAATAATAATAATAATAATAATAATAATAATAATAATAATAATAATAATAATAATAATAATAATAATAATAATAATAATAATAATAATAATAATAATAATAATAATAATAATAATAATAATACTCTCTCTAATTCACCCCCTTACGAGTAAATTTTAACCCCAAAAGCTGAGCTTGTCCGGAAAAAGAGACGGCTATTATTATTTGCCGTGGCGCTCCGGGGCGACTTAAAGATAATTGATGGTGCCATTTGACTTACAGGTGAGGAAAACTCGGAAAACCCCACCATCATCGAAAACGGTAAATAAATTAAAACAATCAACTTGTTGTTTATTATAGTCAACCATAAAATGGGCTCTTGTGAAAACTAAACTCTAATACCTAATCAATCACCCATGCATTCTTAATTCATTTAATATTACCTACTATTTACATGCACTAATTTTATCTCTGTTGTTTTACAGAAAACCAATTCCAAACTTTTTACTTTTATTTTAAAAAATCCCTTCTGTCAAATGTATTGCGTAATATAAAACATTTTCTTTTCTAAAAAAATCTGAATAAAAATTGGAATATTTAAAAAAAATCATAATTCAAAAACCAAAAATTATATGATCTTGAACTTTTTAGCAAAAATCAAAATATAGATGGGGGAAAAACATCCTTTTATTTTGAAAATAATCTCATCAAAATAAGTGGTAAGAGGAAGGTTGAAAGTAAAAAAAAAAATAATCAATCAAATAGGGAAAGCAATATCAACATAAAATCTTTAATAAAAATCAAGTTCTATAAGGAGATGAAGCCTATTGATTCTGAATAAAATCTAAATAAAAAATGGTGGTTATGGGGGATAAAATATTTAAAAAAATACTAATAAAAAATAATTTTAGCAAAAATCAAGTTCTATAAGGGGACAAAGCATATTAATTTAAAAAAAAAATCTGAATAAAAACAAAGTAGAAATTAAAAACCAAAAGTGATACCAACATAAAATTTTGAGTAAAAATCAAGCTCTATATGGAAATGAAGCGTCTTGTTTCTGAAAAAAAAATCTAAATTAAAATGGGAGGATAAGGAGGGTAAAAACAACAAAAAATATTATTAAATTGACTGTAACTATGAGTACTCGTACGCTTGTTGAGCGACTTTAAACTTTTAGGACTGCTGACGTTCATTCTCCTATAGGGACTGCGGGTTCTGTCGTGCCATCTTTGGCTCTCTGAAAAATGTAGAACCTGGGTAAGCAAATCAGAATCACGTGAGTGATATTGTTGTTTTGTCCTGACATTTTTGGATTTCTCAAATAACAAAATTTTAAAAATAAAAGTAAAACATAATTAAATCTTAAATTTGATTAGCCTTTAAATTTAACTTCCTTCTCCATTCGCAACTAAGTCTGAGCAACTATAACTCGAGCGAGTCTTTCGCAGTGTCGCCTTCGCTTCTTCCCTAGAGTTAACGTTGGCGCTACGGGATTTATTCAGCCCTAGTTGCCGATGGAAAAAATTAGTTTCTGCATATAAAACATTTTATCAGTATTAATTATATAAATAATTTTAAAGTAACATTTAACATTTCTCAAATCCTTTAACATAACTAAATAACTTTTTAAGCCTTCAGACATTAAAAATTTAAAAAAATACAAAAAATAAAAAATCACTATTCTTACAGTTCTAACGCTCCCCACTCTCACTCGAATCACGCATAGAGTAACTTAATTTACACGGGAGACATCTATCATATTAGTATTAAGAAGTGTCACCTGTCATCACTATCGTTTTAGTTACCTAAAATATGGGAGAAATTCGTTAGGATTAAAAGCAAAAATTTTAAAATAAAAATTTACACAATGGCTCAATAATCTCATAATTTAAGAAATATTTTAAGAAATTATGGATATTTTAACGAGATGGGACACTCTAAAATTTATTGTTAATATTTATTTATCTTTCATCTCTAAATTTCAAATTACCTTTTAATTCGAGAGACGCTAAAATGGTGATTCCCACCTTATCGAGACTGAGGCCCACAAAGTTAAACTCGTAGCGTACCAAAAACGAGAAATGATTTAAATTGGAACGAAATACCGAAAGCCGATAGTAGTATTAGCACGTTGAATTTTTTGGTTTGTGAAGCATTGGCATTACTTAGGTTAAACCATGTGATGATTTTCACAAGCCTTGATTTTTAAAACCATTCTATATCGCCTTTTGATTAAGATTTAAAAACTTGTTTTAGCAATTTATCCAATAATAATTGGCCCCTTTACCTCTTAAGCCTGCTCATGTAAAATATTTGGGCTTCTTACTTCGCCTATTTATATTCTATTAATAAAGGACATAAGGATAAGAATTGCAACTATGTTAAAAGAAATAAATTGACTTTCAGTTCAGAATTATGTTCGGTACATGACTGATATTTATTTATAAAATAAAAATGACATAGTACCATCGCATCAGATCTATTAGAAAAAATTCAATATAATTCGCAATATCACAACTATAATACAAGAAACCAATCTGACTTTCATGTACGGCAACCATCACTAAAAGTTCCCAAAATACAATTTTTATTAAAGGTTTAAAAAATTTAATAGACGGCCTACAGAAATTAAAAAAAAAAAACAATAAATGTATTCAAAAGTAACCTCAAACAATACTTGATAAATCAACAGAACAGATTTACTTTCTTGTGGTAATACTCTTTAAACCTGCTCTTTTTTAAATATTTCCCTTAATTTATTGTTAATTTTCCCCTCGTTTTATCTGCATTTATTATAGATTATTTGTTTTAAGATCATGTACTTTATTTTAAAAAATTACTTGTTGTTTAAAAAATTACTTGATATTATATTAATACCACTTACTATGTTTAAATTATTAATAGTTTTATGAAGATAGAGTCACAAAACTATTTTTGTGTTAAAGTAGATCCATAGAGAGCAATGTTATTTACAAACGCCTTCTTTCAACATACAAATAAATGCCAACTTTATAATTAAAATGAAAAACACAACAAAATACCTTGGTATCATAAATGATCCAAATTTGAAATGGGCATTATATCCTACCTCTCTTTTATATAATAAAAAAGTGCTTTGTATAAAAACATTATATTATCTGTCTTGCTGTACATTTATTTATGGAAGCCTGAATTGAGATATTTATTATTTGCAATAAATATCTTGATACTTGACAGGCACAGCCAAGCATAATTTTAATTTTTGCCAAATAAAATGGCCGGTTAATTATTCTATGGGGTTGCGACAGAGAAATTTGATGAAGTTGTTTTTAGGAGCGAAATAGTACGCTTAATAGCACAACCATAAAAAGAAATTTTTAAGAAACTGCTTATATATTTTTTATAAATTGGCAGGCTTGGCGACTAATTTCGAATGAAAATAGCCTCCAAAATGGCTATATGGTTGCAAGTATGAAGGTCGCAACCCACCTTAGAAATTTCACCTTTACTATCAACAGCAAATTATGGAATGTGAAGAATGTTAGGAATTTTGACGTTAGAAATAGTTGAAATTCCTAAAATTGTACACATTGGGAATGCATCTACGGATTTTAAGAAAATTGTTATTAAAGTAGTTAGGATGAACCGAAATTTCTGAAAATCAATAGGGTTCTAAGTTAGAAGTAATTATTCTAGATAATCAAAACCGCAAGTCAATCATAACTTTCGTTCTACAGTTATCGTGCCCGCAAACATACATACAGACGACCAGACGAAACATTTTTATTTGGATTTTCGTATTCAGAATGATCAGAAACATAAAAAAAGTTTTAAAAAATGGGGGTCAGAAAATTTTTTCGTCTGCACGAATGCAATACTGAGGCCCCATAGGAAGGGACTCAGTAATTAGATTCATCACATTTCATTTTAATTTGTCTTTTAACTGTAAACACAATTTAGTTTGGACAATGTTTGGGACATAACCCCTTATATTTACACAAGAACATGCTTTTTGAGGTTCTATTTGAACGAGTAAGGATTTATGCTCAAATCATTCTCTTCAAAATTGAGTGTTTCTGTAATTTTGTACTTTCCTTACGTTTGGAACTTTACTAAAATTTAAAAATTTATTTTCTACTTCAATTTCTTGTTCATATTTTATATTTGCATATTTTTTATATTACATATTTACACCCACAATTATTGTAGATAAGCATGGAAGATGGTGTTATGCCGAAAGAGTTTTGCATTTTAAATTAAACAATTCTGCTAATCTAAGCCGCGTGTACAAAGCCGTTAACCTCTTTTGGTTCCTTTAATAATTATTCGTCGCTAGGTATAACAAAAATAAGTAACCTACATTTTTAAATATAACTTCTCAAAAAAAATTTTAAATAGTTTTAAGACATTTTTTTTTATAATAAAAATCCGTATACTTTTTTCCAGACTTTTGTTGTTGAAAAACTAATTTTTTCATTAATAATCGCATGATCGAAAATAGCTCATGGCTCAGTTTACTGTCAATAATAAATAAATTTAAATACTAAATAACAACGTCAATACAGAATATTCAATATGGTAAATAGATGTTTAATAAAGGTAATCTTATGATAATGTTTATAGGTAGAAGTAATAGGATGAAGTATATAATATAACAAAAAACCAATTAAATATATGACAAATGTTTGGAATTCCACAGGGATCAATTTTGGAGCCTCTTCCATTCAATCATTAAGAGAAAAATATGTTATTCTATTTAAAAAAAAAATTATGACGTCGTGTATACGAAAGTAGTGACATCATTAGACATCCATTTATAGCGTAATACGGACAGTTGAATATAAAAATTGACCCCTGGAAGCATTTTGTTGTGAGAATCTATTCCAATCTATACGTCCACACTGTATAACAGCTTTGTTGGAGGAAATCTTGAATATACATATGGACAGAATGTTTATATTGTACCAATTAAAAAAGTTCAGATGAAATTTGTGAAATCTCTTTCTCTTACATTAGATGATTCTTACACTCCAAGACGCTATGGTCGTAATGTGCTATTAAGACTGCGCTCATGTCTTAGAGTTTATATTAGTTCTTATTTGCCAGATACAAGAAGAAATATTTTAAATTTATCCTTATTATATCAACCAATTAATGAGTACCATATCATCCACGATAGCTTAAACGTGTGTTTTTATAAAATAAATATCAAATTAAACGTGTCACTATTAATTATTTGTATTCCTGAATATTAATTAATTGTACAATTTTAGTTAGGATGTTAGTATTAATGTGAATTAAGTGTAAGGGTTAAAGAAAAGGTCCTTTATTTCTCACAAGTCAATTTAATTGGCGACCGGTTTCGAAGCTGTCACTTCATCATCAGGCACACCTAAATGGAATGTCAAGGAGTCAGTTGTAATAAAAAACAATTATAAAAGCATGAACGGACTTTAACATATACAAAATAACAGAAAAAACAGAAAAAACACAAAAGAAGTTAAACAATAACCTTGACTCACCTTGACTATTTCCATAAAGGAAGCGCTACTAAAAGTTTAACAAAACGAGTTAAAAAAGTCATATGTAATACAATAGTATTTTTTAAAAATATTGTAGGTTAGGTTAAACCGCGAGATGTCTGTTTGAATAAATTAATTAAAACACATGTAAGACTATTATTAACTAAACAACACAAAATAGTTTTTACAAGCACAAACAGTTTAAAAATTTTTAAGGATATAACGTCAATTAATAAAAGTAAAAAGTAAAAATTATCAGACTCTCAAGACATCTATATAGATTTTTTTTTTTTTAACGAATCAATGTAGTAAACTGTAAATTTTAAATTTAGCGGATAAATAGTGTACTAACAAAGGTGTTATTTACTGAAAGTGAGTATAGGGGGCGGTGACAAAATTTATTGAAAGTAAAAATATTAAACTGGGAAATGAGAAAGCAAAAAATACTAACAAGAAAATTAGAACACTGAACAAGAAAATATGAAAATTCATATGTAAAAGGGAAATTTGAAGCAGATAATCAAAAGAAAAATTACTGTTACAGGAAACGGAAACTAAGTTGACAAGTACGAATGTCAAAAAAAAAAGGGGGAAGGTCAAATTTTGGCGTATGACAACCACGTGGGAGAATTTGAATAAACTAATAAAACATTTAATAAGATGCGAGTGGGCAAAAAATTAATGGAAACAGAGAAGAGAATCTAAATTGGGAGAGTTAATTAATTTGTGGTAAGTAACTTATTGAAGATCAAATGAGTGGGGGTATAAGTCTGAAATTAATTTAATTAATTTCCAACACACTTATAAGATGAGAACACTAAACAAGAAATTACAAGCTCTTAAGACTATTAAACCTAATCAATCACAGTCCATACATGACCGTTTTGTTAATTTCCATACACCTCTCATAAATTATTCTGATTGTGTTTTTACTGTTGAAGAAGTTGAGTTACTTAAAAAAGGTATTAAGTTCAATCCTTTAATTAAAAACAATAATTCTTATAAAAACAATTTAGAACTATTAGCGGTTGAAACAGAATCAATTTTACAAAACTTTGATTTAGCTAATAAAGACTTGCTTAGAAATGATGTAATCAATTTGCTTAAAAAAGAAAAAGAAAATATTAATTTGCCTAACAATACTTTGACCTCAGGTTCTTACAATGATAAATTAATTAAAAGCATCTCTATAAAAATCAAAAACAACGATTTAATATTAACCAAAGCTGACACAGGTAATTGTCTCATTGTAATGAACATATTTGATTATCTTTCTAAAGCTTACAACTTCTTAAATACTAACGATTTTACAACTATCAATAATCCACTAAATAAATTTAACACTAAATTTAAGAACGTTCTTAAGAATAGTAAGTGTTTGATAACTCCTACTCTTTTCAATAAATTCAAACCTGATCATAAACTTATTCCTTGATTATACGGTCTCTTAAAAATACATAAGTCGGATGTTTATGATGAAATGCCAATAAGGCCTGTGGTGTCCTTCGTCAATTCCCCAACATATTACACCTCAAAATGGCTTAATGATATTCTTAAAGAACACTACAAGGATTATTTTGTTCATACAGTAAAGAACAGTGTACAATTGATAGAAAAAATCAAAGATGTTCATGTCACTGACACAGATTACTTAGTTTCGTTAGATGTATCAAATCTTTTTACTAATGTACCTATCCCAGAGGTTTTAGAATACATCAAATCTTACTTGTCTTTATCTACCTTACCAGATGTAGAACTGTTGGAACTTATGAACTTATTAACAATTAGTCTTGAACAAAACTTCTTCCTCTTTAATAATGAAATTTTTACACAGACAACAGGATTAGCTATGGGTTCGTCTTTATCTCCTATACTTGCAGACATCTTTATGCATAATTTTGAGAATAACAATATATTAAACAACAATCCTTTTTGCTCAGCTATTAAATTCTATAATAGATATGTTGATGACATACTGATACTATGGACTGGTGATCTGGATAAGTTAAATAACTTCCTAAATTATATAAACACCATACATAGTAACATCAAATTTACATTAGAGATAGAAAACAACAAATCTATCAACTTCCTTGATTTAACTATATCCCATTGTACAGATCTTAAGTTGGAATTTAACATATTTAGAAAACCTACTCACACAGGGGTTGTTATTGATAATTTATCCAATCACCCAGTTACACATAAGTTAGCAGCTTTTAATTGTTACTTGGAACGTCTTCTGAAAGTACCACTATCAGTAGATAACTTTAATAAAGAACTCAATGTTATCAAACAAATTGCTAATAGTCACAATTATGATCAGAACTTAATAGATAAAATGCTTCATAGAAAACAGAATAAACGTAATCAGAACAATAGTTACATAATTGACCCCCTTCCCAATATTGAAGCAGATAATCGTAAGTATGTTTCACTTACTTTTATTGGAAAATTCTCATATTGTATAGCCAACTTGTTCAAAGATTCCTTCAGAATTAGCTTTAGAACGTCCAACTCGATCAGTAGCCTATTTGTTAGGAATAAGGATAAGATTGATCCTATGGATCAGTCTGGTGTTTACAAACTAACTTGTTTGAACTGTCCATGCTCATATGTGGGAAGCACCTTTCGTAATTTTAAAATACGCCTGAAAGAGCACACACGCTGTCTTAACACTAACACTACTGGTTTTTCTCACTTTGCTGCTCATTTGTTAGACACTGGTCACGATTTTGATTCTAGCATTGGCTTCGACATTTTGCATATGACTTCTAATAAATTCCTTCTGAATAACTTTGAGAACCTGGAAATTTAAAAAAATATTAAATCTGGCCCCTGAATGCACAAATTCAATTTATTAGTACCCCAACGTTCTCTGCGCTTATTTAAATTAATTTCAGACTTATACCCCCACTCATTTGATCTTCAATCAGTTACTTACCACAAATTAATTAACTCTCCCAATTTAGATTCTCTTCTCTGTTTCCATTAATTTTTTGCCCACTCGCATCTTATTAAATGTTTTATTAGTTTATTCAAATTCTCCCACGTGGTTGTCATACGCCAAAATTTGACCTTCCCCCTTTTTTTTGACATTCGTACTTGTCAACTTAGTTTCCGTTTCCTGTAACAGTAATTTTTCTTTTGATTATCTGCTTCAAATTTCCCTTTTACATATGAATTTTCATATTTTCTTGTTCAGTGTTCTAATTTTCTTGTTAGTATTTTTTGCTTTCTCATTTCCCAGTTTAATATTTTTACTCTCAATAAATTTTGTTACCGCCCCCTATACTTACTTTCAGTAAATAACACCTTTGTTAGTACACTATTTATCCGCTAAATTTAAAATTTACAGTTTACTACATTGATTCGTTAAAAAAAAAAAAAAATCTAGATAGATGTCTTGAGAGTCTGATAATTTTTACTTTTTACTTTTATTAATTGACGTTATATCCTTAAAAATTTTTAAACTGTTTGTGCTTGTAAAAACTATTTTGTGTTGTTTAGTTAATAATAGTCTTACATGTGTTTTAATTAATTTATTCAAACAGACATCTCGCGGTTTAACCTAACCTACAATATTTTTAAAAAATACTATTGTATTACATATGACTTTTTTAACTCGTTTTGTTAAACTTTTAGTAGCGCTTCCTTTATGGAAATAGTCAAGGTGAGTCAAGGTTATTGTTTAACTTCTTTTGTGTCTTTTCTGTTTTTTCTGTTATTTTGTATATGTTAAAGTCCGTTCATGCTTTTATAATTGTTTTTTATTACAACTGACTCCTTGACATTCCATTTAGGTGTGCCTGATGATGAAGTGACAGCTTCGAAACCGGTCGCCAATTAAATTGACTTGTGAGAAATAAAGGACCTTTTCTTTAACCCTTACACTTAATCCCTACTACTCACATATGGCTACCCTCACTCCAAATTAATGTGAATTGAACAAACGAAAGTGTAAAAATATGAATGTCGAAAAAACGTAATGTTAAGACTAACATGCGAAATAATACCTAACATAAATTAGAATCTGAAAGAGTGTTTAAACCAGCTAAAACCAATGAGCGTGACAAGTTACAGATAATTCAAATAAACTTTGTCAAAAAAATAAAGATGAATGTCCATAGACGATGGGTGACGACTCACGTGTTTAGGACATTCCCAGTTAGGCGACACAATAACTTAAAATGTCGTTGTAATTAACCAAAAAGCCACTATGGAACTTTCATCTAAATGTTATAAGCATATTCGAAATGCTAGGACAAAGCTATGCCCATTTAATTTAATACACTGCAAAATACTTTTATGAAAAGTGTTCAGTTGAGAGTAGACAAATCAAAGAAGTCAAAATATTTGAAGAAAGTCCGTGATAATATTACCTAAAGAAAAAAAAGCAAGGAAATCTTAAAGTACTTCATGGTCAACTTGAGTTATCAAATCTGAAATACCATAAACCTCTTCTTGTAACTGTTTTGAATCTTCAAGACTAGAAAATCTTTAGTTCTTTTAAGCAATATTCAAAAATATTAATTACCCAATATTTTTATCAATTTGTATACAATTGTATTTAAAAGAAACTACCCAATCAAAAATACTAATTTATATTAAAATATGTTAATGATATCCATATTATTTGGACTATAAAATACATTTTTCTTTTTCTTCCCTTTTTTCCTCACAAACAACGTACAAATAAAACACTTAAAATAAACATTTTAAATTAGTTATTGAGAATATCAAAAGAAAATGAAAGTTTGATTTTCTAATTAACTTCCGAACCTCTACGCCATTGACTTTGTGCTGTACTCCGCCAACTAGGATTTTAATCAGGAAATCAATTAGCAAAGGAAATTGTCTCCAACATTAATGGAGAATAAGTATATTTATATACTTGAGTAGTTAGAACATTTTATAAAGTACATGTTTATTTTTAATTTAAATAAAAATAATGAATTGCTTGTTTTTACTTTTTGTCTTACTAAATCTTAATATTAGGTTTTTTGCAGTAGTACGCATACGTATAGAAAAATGTAATCAAAGTGATCGTGATAAATTAGAAAACGTATCAATAATGTATGAATATATCAGTTCAGATTTATCAGACTACACATGGTATGAGATATACATTGATCATTGCAAATAAATTTTAATAGATAGTTGCTTAAACCCAAAAAAACAAAACAATTATTATCGAGCAAAACTCGCGACATATTTTAGAACAAAAACAAATTCACAAGAATCATTCAAAAGCAATTCGGTCAAAAATTTAATTATTTCATTACCAACATTTATTATTGGAGAAATACAAAACATAATTTTAGAATTAAAATATTAAAAAGCAACTAGAATTCGTTAAAAGCTATTGCTCCTGTATATTTAACCTTTTAAATCACATTCTTGATAAATATATGTATAGAAATGAGAAAGTACATTCATGTTTAGAAATATCTATCTACACCGGTTTTTAAAAAAGGACATAGACCTATTATATCTCTTATTATACATTCATCCGAAATTTTTTAAAAACTATTAAAAATAAAATTGTCTTTATTTATTATTCTATTATTTAAAGAACAAATTATAACTGATTGGCAGAAAAAATATTAGTATGGGAGCCCACTGCAAATTTCGACCGTCATCTGATAACGAAATGAAATATGCTCCAAAGGCATATAACAACATTGTACTTTACCAAATTGCACCTGTGCCAATTCCTATCCTAAGCAAAGTGGTTAAAAAAAATTATTTTATATTCAAAAAATCACACGAGACATGACAGCGACAATTGTGTTTTTCCTGAAAATAACAATCCTAATTAATTGTGAACCTAGCTTTTAAACCTAAATTATTAATATTTTTACCTACCTTTTAAACCATGTTTATGTATGAAAGGAAGAATGATCGCATTGTATAAACTATTTGCAGAGATAGTCAATAATAATTATAAACTCTTGTTAGACAATTATTTTAAACCATAATCATAGTAGTTTTTTTGTCGTTTCTATGGCAACCTGTAAAAATGAATCACAACAATAGGCATACAAATAAATTTTTAAATCAGCAAACATTGATTCATATTTTTAATGATTTTTATCTACTTATCGTGGACAGATGTTTTCTGTGCGATGTTAAGAGAAAGAAAATGTTTTTCTTTAACGATATATATCAATATATATTTGAATGTTATTTTCTGGAAAATTTTAAGGGCAAACAAAATTAGCGCTGTCATGCCTTATGTGACTTTTTAAATATAAAATAATTTTTTTAAGCAACTTTGCTCAGGATTAGGATTGGCACAGGTGCCATTTGGTAAAGTACAATGTTTTTCCATGCTTTTGGGGTATATTTCATTTCGTTATCAGATGACGGTAAAAATTTGCAGTGGGCTCTTGGGCTATATGATAACACGTTAACTGGTTTAAACTTAAAAAATTAACACAAACAAATTCCAAGATTAAGATGGTATCATTCCGTAACAAACAGCCACTTTGTAATAGGGTATGCCGAAAATTAGAAAAAAAAATATTTTTCGAAATTTAAATTGGGTTATTATGGAAAAGTTGTAACTGGTTGTGACTATGTTTTATATCAAAAATTAAATTTTTTTTAAAATATTCTAGCCGGGCCGCGTATTTCCATAGTATACTACTATGCAGAGCAGGCCGTTGTCTGTACCGTAGTAGGCTATGTACCATCTTTTAAAGTTATGCCACATTACAATGTGTACTGCGATGCAGACATCGCTCTGTTCTGTAAAGTAGTATAGTATGTAGTCGCCAATGGCATATTTATAAACTACAAACTCTACTCAATTGCAGATCCTTTGAAATTATTCGTTGTAGGTACGTATAATTCCTTTACTTGGAATTAGCAGTACCTATTTTATAACAGGTAAATGAAGTATAAATGTTTATTCCCAATAATGCAATTTTATTATAATAAACATTGAAATAAATATTATAAAACAATATTAGGTTAAACGTTTATTAGTGTTTAAAAGTAAATTTTGTAATTATTATCTATTGTATTAGTGGCACCGACTTTAACATTTCACTACAACTAAGAACTACCAACATTAATTTAGTAATATTAAAATTTTCTGATAGGTGCACATAATGGTTAGTGGTTACTACTATACCCTTGTGATTCATTACAACACGCTCTCTGTAAGGGCTAACTAAAGAGTTAGGTAATTAATAGTTTACATATTAGAAATAGAAAAACATCATGATGCATTTAAATTTTAATAAACAATAAAATAAATATTATAAAATATTATTACGAAACAAAATAAATATTTATTGCTGTGGACAAGTAGGTACTCAGTAAGAATTAGCATTGGGTCTATTAATAATTGTAACATTTTTCGACAGGGATCTTAGACAGTTAGGCTTCGTTTAAATAGTTGAGAAATTTGCTGGGCTTCCAGCTTGTACTAATTTAGCCCCCGAAGTCATTTCAGGTCGAACTCTTCTTCTTCTTCTTCTTCTTCTTCTTCTTCTTCTTCTTCTTCTTCTTCTTCTTCTTCTTCTTCTTCTTCTTCTTCTTCTTCTTCTTCTTCTTCTTCTTCTTCTTCTTCTTCTTCTTCTTCTTCTTCTTTGTATGCTTTTAATATTATGAAAAAAGCTTATTATATCCGAGGGGGTCGTTAGTTTACTTAATTTATGATTAAATTTTTTAACGGCATTGTTCATTTCTACTTATTTTCTTCAATTACTTTTAAAATTCTTGTAATATTCTGAGAAAGTTCATCGGAACAAAGATCTTGAATGCTAGTAGCTACATTTTAGCTGTTTTATCACTTCTGTTATTCGATCTTAAAACCGTGTTATAATTATTGAAATCTTTAAAATTCCAGCCAAGGAGCTGATCATCTTCATGGCAAAAGCTTTTTAAAATTTGCAATATTTTGTTTTCACAATTCATTGCTAACAAAG
Source organism: Psylliodes chrysocephalus (assembly GCA_927349885.1). Lineage (NCBI taxonomy): Eukaryota > Metazoa > Arthropoda > Insecta > Coleoptera > Chrysomelidae > Psylliodes > Psylliodes chrysocephalus. Next base: position 49,889,351 of record OV651819.1, read on the forward strand.
TGTCTATGACAGACTCCACAGAAAAGTAGACTTGGACTGACAGCAAATATTTTGTTACATTTATTATAGCGTTAAAGATTGTGTGGCATAGCTAAGACATAATGACGCGATCTGTACTTAAGTAGAGTTTGTAGTATACAAATACGCCGTTGGGGATTACATACTATACTAGCTTTCAGAGCAGAGCGCTGTCTGCAACGCAGTACAGATTGTAATGCGGCACGCGCCAAACGATATTACATAGCCTACTACGGTACAGACAAAGGCTTGCTCTACACAATAGTATACTATGGAAATACGCAGCCGGGCCACTAGGGACTCAAAAAAAATCCAAAAATCTTCCATCTCTGGATTTTTCTCCGCACACTTTCAAAGATGCGTCTGTTATTACTTTAACATATCTTTCTACTGCCTGAGTGTGGCATGGAAAATATACAAAACGTGATATCTCACTTTTTATAATGTCTGAAAGCTGTTCTTCAGACATATCTTTGGTGAGGGGAGGTTCACTAACAGTACAGTTCGACCAGTCAATAAGATCAATGTAGTCTTGGAAGTCAAAGTTAATTTTTGGTATTTTAAAAATACGTTTTTTTATTCCAAGTTTTCTGGCCTTATTGACTCTTCTGACAGCTAATTCTCTAATGCACTTCCGTGTATCAATCAACATTGCCATCAGGATATTCTTGGGATGTGCGAAATAAGCATTGTCCTGAATTACTTTGTCTATAATAACTTTTATGTCATTGGGGAGTCTTCTGGATACGTTAATCATTTTCCACAAATGACTTGCTCCATTTTGCAACAATGTTGAGTTTTTATTTCAAACCACATTCGAGAGTAAACCTGTACTATAAATTCAACAAGTATTTGGAAAGTTTCTATTGGGTCTGGTATTGCAATATATAATCTTAAAATTCGATTTGCCGTCGTGAGCCATCGAGAGTGTGCCATCTTACCAGGATTTTTTCTGCTAAACTTGTTGAACATATTCCTACCCCAATTGCTTCACACCTTTGGAATAAGAATTCTTGATCGGTACTTAGATCATTTTCATTTACCAGTGGCAAATCCGTTTGAATAGGTTTAAATTGAACTACGGTCATTTTTTCACAAGCAGGTAGAAGGGAACCAATTGGTCCTAAGTGAGTGCATGGGCCTTTGTTGCCACCATCTAGTTTTAGCAGTAAATGCCTTAATGGTAGCTCATTTGCGTGCAAAAGGCACGTGTTTAAATTATATTTCATCAAAGGGGCTGGGCAAAAGATTGAAATATATTCTTGATTTTTTTTGTTTTCTTATTAGTCACGATTTTTTTTTAAAAATTAAAATCTCAAAATCACAAAATTTTAAGCCCTCAGGGGCCCGGCTAAATATGAATTAAAAAAAGAAAAAAAATATGGAAAACAAGAGATCCAAGTCACAACTTTTCCACGCTAGCCACATTTGAAATTCAAAATTAAAATTTTTTGGCCCACCCTACTTTGTAATAACTACAAACAGAGCAAGATCAGATCATGCATTAACTCCATCCTATAAATACAAAATAGGCATTGCTGAAAATCCATACTCTTCATGAGGAGAATACGGAAATTTGGAACATACGATACTGGAATGTCCACTAAACTGGGAGAGCCTAAATACCTTTTATAATGATCTAACAAAAAATGGGCAAATTTTACCAATTAATTTTAATTTAATTGTATTAGATTTACCAACAATACTAGTATATTATTTTGTACTTACCAACACATCAAAAGATGTAATATAAAATTGTAAATAATACTAACGACAGTTTGTAAGCAACCTTGCGATTATCACAAAATTGTACGTTTACTGAAAAGAAAAAACAAAACAAAAATATATTAAAAAAAAAAAAAAATTACAAAACAAATATATAAGTATATAATATAATAAACACCAATAATTTAATACAAAACAAAACATAAACTAAAAAAGAAAAATTTACATAAGCACACATACCCAAATACTAACAATAGAGATACTAACAAATATTTGTGTATTTGTAGATTTGAAACAATATTGAGTATTCGTGGAACAGAAACAAAAGTCTGGCTAACTGGTTCCTACTACAGCCATTCAACTAAAAAAAAATCTATTAATAATGTGACGTTTGTTTATTTTAAAACAACAGTTTATTTGTTAATAATTTATTTGAACACTTATTTATTTTAAACAATACTATTCTAATTTATATATTTCGAATGTCTTTAAACTGTTCACTATTTATATTCACAACTATTTTGTAAACAACTAAATGCTACGTTGTTCCTCCTCCAATATTTATATAAACATTTAAAATTCTGGTGGATTCCAGAATGATCTTCGCCAAAACTAGAAACATTATCACGTTCTACCTGGAAAGTTCTCGAAAGCCCCTTCGCCATAGAAGTCACATATGTTTGGCCTTAAGTGGTTTAATTATGTATGATAATCGGACAAGTTGAGCCTCAAAGGCCAAATAAGACAGAGAGACTAGGAGGATTAGAGCATAACTGAATAATGAAATGGCTCACATTACAATAAATATAAGCTAATTTCACCCACCAAATTTAAATTTCAAGAGAATTCCTCCATACAATATGTCATTTTGAACATAAGTTTTATTATGTATGATGTTATTAACAAAAACAAAGTATATCTTTATGTGTTTCTGGATCTGGCTAAGGCTTTTAACACGGTAAGCCATAATAAACTATTGGAGACAATACAAAATATATGTATATAAAACCACTGTCCAGAATTATTTATAAGTTTTCTTTCTAATAGGCAACAAGTTATAAAAATAGGTAATACAATCAGTAGTCAAGCTAATAATCCACTGGGCGCAATTAAAGGACCAGTACTATCCAATCTATAAATAAACGATCTATTTTCAATGCACAATACAAGTGTTAGAATTGGGTTTGCAGATGATACTGCAATTATATATGAAAAATACAACTTTTATAATCAAAAATTTAAAATCTTAAAGGTTTTTAAGCTTATAAAAAGACGGTTTAACTATACATTATATTTCGCATACTCATCCAGATAGATATTACAAATGTAGAATCATTATTACACTATATAGAGCACAATTTTTAAAGAGTAAATTATCAAAAATAAGACAAAAAACCACTATTTTATTAGCTCTATCTTGATATCTCTAAAGCTTTTGATAGTCTTAATTACCACCTTCTTCTGGATAAACTAAGATGTTTTGGCCAAAGTCAATCCCTACTTTTATTCTTTTAATCATATTTAGAACAAGGGCATTTTTATATTAAGCATAAAGGTGTTAAGTCGTCGTCTACAGATGTCACATCTGGAGTACCTCAAGGATCCGTTTTGGAACCTTTGTTCTTTAATGTGTCTATTAATGACGTAAAGCTTTTAATCTGAAAAGGATGCTATTGCTTTACAACGCCATTTGGAAATTGTTTCTAACAGGTGCGTGGGTAATTTCTTGAAAAATATAAATAAGTGTTCCATTCTGAGTTTTTCCTAAAAAGACTCTCCATACTATTTCGACTAGAAAATTAATAACTGTTAAGTGCCGAGTATTGATATTTTTAAAGATTTAATTATGACCTTTGACCGACAGCTTTCATTTAATGTTCGCATTGAAAATACGGTCCTTTCAGCTAATAAAATTTACGAAATGATACTTAGAACATAAAAGGGTTTTACAGATATAGTTAGCTTTATGCTTTTATTTAATGCATATGTTAGAAGTATGCTTGAATATGCCTTCTTAATTCGGCAACCGGGTTATAGTATTTACTTTTCAATGTTAGAAAATGTCCAAAAAAAATTCTTAAATATTTGTATTTTATTGAAAATAGTAATTATCCACCCCTTGGCTTCCTCAAGACATTTTACTTAATTGTTATCCTGTTATTTCTTTTCAAGATCGTAGATATATAAAGTTTCTTATTTTCTTATACAAACTAATAAGTTCCAAAACAAACTCTTCTGAAATCCTAGGCACTTAGCAATATTTTACTTAACCACTCCTAAGACCAATATTTTAAAATATTTTCCTTCATATTTTGTGTGATAATTACAATGCGTTGCAAGATAGTACTTGTTGCGGGCTATGGAACTTTCAATCGGTTCCACGTCACGTAATTTTCCTTCCCTTCGACGGTGGACTGTATCACTCTGTAGGAGGTTCGAACACCAATTTCTTGATTTGGATTCACTTCCCCTTGTAGAAATTAAAGACGTATCTTCCTTTTACTTTTTATTTAAACTTGATAAACTCTAATACAACTAACAATTTTAAACTGTACTTAAAACTTAAATTGCTATATTACATTGTGGTAATTACACGTGGGTTTCTAACATTTTAAGGTGCCAATTTCGGCAGATCAAAAAATTTTAGTTGTTGACTGTGAGAGCTTCTGCTGTTCTGACAGTACTAAATATTTTAATATTTTTAATTGTTCAATAAATGTTATAAAAAATAGTCTACCCTTAAAATTATAAAAATTAGCTTTTATATATCCAGTGTATGTGTATAAACTAGTTTTCTGTGTTTGTGATCACTCCTTATACTTGTTTTCTATATTTTTATTTGTATACTTATATTTTATGTAAGAATAATCTATAAATATTGTATTCTCCCACTCTGTAAACGGAAAAACTGTGGTTTAGTTTAAATAAATATGTTAAATAAATTATATTTTTGTGCTTTCTCGGATAAACTTGAACGAGTTAGTGATAAAAGTAATGAAAATAATCATTTAACAAAACTGTTAAGTCTCATAAAATATATAGCAAAAATGTCAAATTTTTTAAGTGATACTGACAGTAAGACTTTCTCATAGCTAAAATTTTTAAAGCTAAAATTAAACTATTACTTAATAGTTTTAAGACTAAAGTCTCATAAGATGATCAGCTAAAATCAGGAGCGGTTTCTCCATTGGTTCATTTGTGCAATTACATTTCATAAAAACACATTATTTTAAAATAATAACATAAAAATATTAATTCAATTTTAATAATTTTATTGTTTTTATATGGGTAAACATCTATTTTTGGGTACGCCACTGCGCTCGTGGCGCGCTTTTATAAGTGAGCCCGCGGGAGTGAGAAGCGTTCTTTAAAATATTTAGCTAAATAGAGATGTCACACGATAATAGATCCCTGATATCAAATTCGATGAATGGGCATCTGTTTCTTATTCTCAATCATTCTTATACTCTTTTATAATAGTCAGTAAATTCTCCTTCTCCTCTTCCAAATAATTTTTCTCTGTTCCCTTTTTTTATCCATTTTATTTTTTAAATTTATGCAGTAAGATTGATAATGATTGTCAAAAGTAACAGTATATTTGTTCTTCTTCAGATTGTCTGATTAAAATTCATAATTTAAAAAATAACTAACCGATCATATAAACATGTTGGTGAAACGTCAAAATATTTAACCTCAGAATAAATTTTATTCATTGAATAACTATTCTGTGATTTATTTACTGTAGGTGAAACCGGACATAGGTCGTTCAAAATACATATCCACTTGGTTTTATTATACTTCTGGCTTAAAAATCATCTTGTATGAACCATTTGAAATTTTTCATACCTGAATAAGTATTAAAATGGGAGTAGGCCTTCACAACGATTTTTTTATAACATTTTCAGCCAGAAAAAGTATCAAAAAATTAGTTTAAAAATTATTTTCTATATTAATAGCAATGTTATAAAAATGGTGTCAAACATGGGAACACACTAACATCAGAGTTGCTAATACAAAACTTTAAATTACCCCATTAACAACTTCAAATTATATAAATGTCCAACATTTTACTTTTTATTTGACACAAAATATAAAATTTGTAATTACTTTCGTAGAATAACAAAAACAAAAAAAAAGCCGCTCAGGCAGAACGTTTATTTATTTACTCTACTGTCGGGAAAATCGATATTGCTTTCTGGAAATTCGATTATGCTACACATAAAAATAGCACAAAAGCTTTATCAGAAGTATAACAAAATCGTAAATAATTGATTTTATAGTTTTAAACATTTAGAGTAATAACAGATAATATTTCCGTTTTGTAGAACACTAAATTACCCAACAAATTACTTAATCTAAAAATTGTCCGACAGTACACAAAATTAAACGAAAATTAGATAATTATACGAACATTGGCAATACTGATAATAAACGACTCATTATATATACAGTCTACATATTATGTGCACAGGAGCAAAGCTGAAATTTTAGTAGTCCTCTTGCATTTAAACATTTTGTATCAGAGACCTAAGAGTGAAAGCTACTTCGCCCCTTTTTTCGATTTTTATTTATTATTCCATGGTTATCTAATGACTAAAATATGTATTATTGTATTGTTAATTATTCTATATTATTTAAATGAATCAACTTATTATATTTTAATATTAACTTAAATCTTAATAGAACGAAAGTTCTAGTGTACATACATTGTCTTTATTCTAACAAGCAACATTTTGCTAGAGAGTTGGGATGATATGTGGACTTAGTATATAATAATGGACGAATAAAAGCACTTACTTTTTTCAACATTCTACTGGTCTGCGAAAATGATTTACGGGCACCATTTCATACTTTTAAAAATAAATTTCCTCCCTGGTGTAGATGACATCTCTTTTTTAACAGTATGCAAATATCCATATCGGTGTTACGTGACGCTCCCTACAAATTTTGTGTACAAAAACTCGCTCTCTCTGCGAGATGGAGTTCAAGTGAGTTTACTCCAGAAATTTTTGACATTAGCGATACGCCCAGCATCTTTGTCGGGCTATGATTTTTTCCAAATTCTCTCATTTTATCGGTTTCTTGAATACAGCTGCAAATATTTTATGTGTTTGGAAATTATAATATAGATTTAGGCAAAACGACTACAGTTACAGACATATCCTCTAAATGATCCACAGAAAATAGGTATAAAATAGAATAGAACAGAGTTTCATTGTCATGGGTAGAATATATAAAATTTCAAAACAATTTTGCCACAGAATAGTGGTTTGAACGCGATACATTTTATAAAGCTCTCATTACTTTTTCTGTGCCACAAATCCTTTGTTTATTTGAAATCTAAATAATAAACTATTTCGAAGCTTCAATACATCAAAATTAACAGTATCTCTTACGTTTCTGATAACTTATCAACATAAGCTTATTTATTGAGTTACATTGTCTATGTGAGTATTCCACGTTAGCTTCGGCTTTAAAGAATATATAAGCAAACTTCCGGACTCAGATAGAACATATAAAAATAACATGATAAGTTTCTATATATTTTTTTTCTACGACCCCCTTTTCGGAGATATGCATAGGGATCACGACACTCGATTTGGGATACTCGATCTCGATTAATCGACTGAAATGTTTAAAATTTATTCATGACTTTCGAATAATCGTCTCGATTCGACCGCAATTACTCGACTGCTTAGAAGGGGTAGAGTAGTACAATTTTGAGGTTAAGTTTAAGAAACAAAAACAAAAATGCTTCCTATTGTTCACCAAGTTTTATTAGAAAGACAACGTCGACGAGAAAATTTGGCCTTAATAAGAGATTGACGTTTGTTACGACGGAACAGCGATCCTTTTCTTCTTGTGGATAGACGTTTTATTGAATTATTTTGCCTCAATAGTCTTACGAATTAATAGACACTTTACGACCTCATCTACACCAAAGACAAGATTTTAGGGGCATATCAATTGATAATATGGTTTTATGTGCCTTAAGGTTTCATGCTACTGGTTCATATCAAAGATGTGTTGGTCAAGAGTATATTTTTGGAATGGCTCAGAGTAGTGTGCACAAAAAATATGTTCATATTATCACCAATATCACTAAAATAAAATGTCCAACTGCAAATGAACAAGATATTATTATTTCTGTTTTTAAATTGTTCATTTATTAGTTACAGGCATTTTATCTGGTTCCTGTACAAATTTCCTATTTCATTTCTTAATATTTTTACCTTTTTCTTTTAGCCTGGCTATATCTAGATGGTTTAGTTCGAGTTATATCTAAAGAAGTTTAGTTCAAGCTGTATCTAAGAAGTTTAGTTCGAGTTATATCTAATAAGTTTATTCCGAGTTCTATCAAGAAGTTTATTTCAAGTTATATCTAAATAGTTCATGAAGATTTGTATCTAAACGATTTATATCAAGAAGTTTATGAAGATTTATACCCAAAAGTTTGGTGCCATCCGAAGACCGAGGTTTGGTTCACCTATAGAAGATCGTTTGAGTCCAGAATAAGAATCCCTTTGAAGAAGGCCTAGAATTCCATACAAATCACCCTAACATAACTACCTCCTGTTATATCAGATACGTTTTTATTTTTTTAATAAATCATCTAAATTTGAATTAAGTAAGTCTCTGTGAATTAGAATTTGTTACTGCCTTATCTAAAACTTGGTTTAAATATAATATCTTAATGGTTAGTGATTTTCTATATTTTTATCACTAATCTATAGTCAAGTATAATAGGTTTTAAATATAGTGGTGCCCAACTTCTTTTTTAAGGTAATACGAGTTATTTAACAACCTGACCCACTCCCAAAATCAATTGAGCTTAAAACACTATAACAAATAGATAAAATAACAAGTATCACGTTATAACATTTCATTTGACTAATTTAGTTTTCCAGGGACGGACGGAATAGTTTCAACACAATAATTTTAATATTTTTTAAACCCTGCATGATAAAGACACAAACATATTTTTGGACAGCTTAAACCTTAAACTAAAAAAAAAGGTACCCTGGATCAATGTCGATAAAATGATTTGTTTTCGATTAAAATCGTTTTCTGCATTGTTGGTCACTGATAAAAAATATTTTGTTATTGCTATGGTTTTTTAACATGTACCCATTTAAATAAGAACAATTTAAAGCAGTTTGCTAGTATTGGTCTTTATCTTAATTAATTAATAAAGTAAATGGTATTTATGAGTAAAGATAATGCTGACATGGCATTTAATGTATGGGCTTGCATCTTGTAACGCCTTAGAGGCCAGAAGACTTTATGAAGAGAGATAGGTAAAAAATACGGTGTTCTATTTGTTACTTATGCTTACCGATTGATAGACATTCAATGTAAAGTACCAAAAATAATTTTAGGAAAGTTTGAAAAAGCCAGTCACAATTGAAGAATTGAAATGGATCGCGGTGAGGGTGTCGAAAAAAATATTTTACATGCCGTAGAAAATAATTCACCTACAAGTGTCCAAAAACTGGCTGCCCAGTTTGATTGTCCAAAATCGACGATCTCCAGAATCCTTAGAGAGCAACATTTGTATACATTTCACCTTCGGAAAATGCATGGGTTCCGTTCTATTTACGAACGAAACTAAAGTTTCTAAACACCGCATTATAAACCCCCGTCATTTGCATTTATGGGGTAAGGAAAATCCACATGCTTTTATTGTAGCTCATTATCAGCATCAATATGAACCTGTCAACGTGCGGGCAGGAATCATCGATCAACATTTAATTGGGCCATTTGTATTGCCAAGAAGGTTAACTGTAGAACTTTATTTGCAATTTCTTTAAAACAATTTTTAAGAAAATATACCTTAGGCAATACGACGTGATATGTGATTCATGCGTACTGGGGTCCCCCACATTTAGGGGAGTGTTCGAGAATACTTAAACAGGAACTTTAGAAATCGATGGAGAGGAAGAGATGGACCAGTGCCTCGATCTCCACTATTACCTGACCCAATTCTCTTTCTTTTTGTAATGATATTTAAAAAAAATTGTCTATGTCAATCCATATGACAGTAAAGAAAATTTATTAGAAACGATTAACCTCCATTATGGCGGAATATAGAATAATCTTGGAATATTGTGGAGAGTCCAACAATCTTTAATTCTTAGAGCTAGGGAACACATACGATTGATAGGTGCTTATATTGAACCAACATACAAAATTGTGCAATAAATACCGTCAATAGATCATACCCACAAAAAATATTTCAATGACAACCACTGTAAAAAAACCATTTTAAACGAAAACCAATCATTTTATCGATATTGATGAGTACCTTTATTGGTTTGAGATGTCCAAAAGTGGTGTTTTTGTGTTTTTATCATACAGAGCGTGAAAAATACCAAACATTATATCGTCAGATAAGAATGTTAACCTGCTAACTCCACTTTTGACCAATTTAGTTTTAGTGAAGTATTTAAACGTAGAGGGCATTCTGCATTGACCAGAAATACCGCCAAATCAAAATCTGAAAGAAAAACTTCTGAAAGTTCAATGTGCGTGTACCGCCTAACTCTAAAATAACAATTTTAAAACAGCTATCTCCTGTTTGAGTGCATTTAACAGGTAACACGTTAGAATACGTTCTAGTTAATCGTTGTTTTAATTATAATAACATCATTCTTTTAGTTTTCACTGGCCCAATATAATAAAGGTAAGTTTTTTATTTGAACTGTGCTTCATTTTTACTGAATTTTATCTTCATAAATACTCTACACTACTGTTCATATAAATTTGGGAGTTAGCTGTTTTTCTTACGATATATTGTGATAAAATTTGGGATGATAGCAATTTTTTTGGCAATACTGTTTTTCTTGAGCTCTTTCAAGTTAATCTTTTTGTTATTTTATTTCCAGATGTCACAACGCATAAAAAAAATTATGGAGTTAACTATCCAACCAAATAATATTATTATTAATGTTAATGATAATCTAGAAACGGCATATAATGTGGAAATTGCTGACTTCCACATTGAAGCAGACTTGAATTTGACAGTTGGTTTAAACAATGATACTACTTTTCCAACAGCAGCTAATATTTCCAAAAGTAATACATTTACAGTAGCAGTCGAAAATACAGGACATCGCAGAATGTGATACAAACAAAGATGCAGATTATATTATGCCATTCGAAGATATAAACAATACTAGAGAGCTGTCATATAGCCACGTAACTTCTGTAGCTAGAGAATTTTCGTCAACTAAAGAAAATGACACCGAATCTATATCTAGCTATTCTACTTCTATTACCAATGAACAACTTCCATCAACATCAGCATAACATTATTTTCTCAACCCTAACGCAATTAACGACCACGACTTATATTATAAAAGTGATAACGAAACTAATATCGAATCAATTTCTTTAGCAAGCTGTTTTACTAATATTATTGTGAACAACTTCCATCAACATCAGCTATAGTACAAAATAAGTTTCAGAACCGGAACATAATTAACGAACACGACATAATATTTAATGATAGTGAAAATGATCGAACTTTCGTATCTTACTCTGAGCATTCAGACTCTGTTAATTCGGTGGATGATCACCTTCCTATAAAAAGAATAAAGGTAAGAAGCGTTTTCACGTAAAACAAGATACATGGTTTTGCGAAAAAAATAAGCTTCGAAGAGAAAGGGGTAAATCATACTTTGGAAAACAGAAAAGTGAAGAAAAGTGGAACTACGCTGTTTAAATAACACCTAGGGAAATGAAAAAAGATGTACCTGTAGAGGAAGAGATAAGTCTTTAATACAATGTGCCATTCTCCTTGAAGAAGTTAATGAACTATCAGAGCATGTCGAACGATGTTTTTAAATACACTTTCTATTGGTAGGTGGACAATTCTTAACTTGAAAAATACATCAGTTTCCTACCCCCTCAAAAAAACTCAGTTCTTATCGTGAATACCAGAATAAAAAACAGACCCATTCGAAGTAGAATATCTATCGCTATTAGAATTTATAGATTCTCTACCGCCCATCGAATCACATTATTGCCGATCCACCACCAAAAAATACTTGATGGCTGAACGGAAGTCAAAACAAGCGCTGTATAAATGTTATGTTGAAGATTTGTGCAAGACTCGAGATGTGACTCCACTTTCAATTTCATCTTTTAATACCGCATTAAACTTGCGAAATATTGCTCTGTTTCGTCCCAACAAGGACGAATGTGAGAAGTGTGCGGAAGTTGGTCAAGTTTCGGAAATTGATTATCAACTACAATCATTAAAAAATAATGAGGCCAGATTAGAAAAAAAAAATGATACTAGGAATGAAACGTACATTTTTACCGAAACCGAATGTCAGTAGCTGAAGATTTTGCTACTTGTTTTCCTTATTTTATTGAAATTCAAGTTCTACCGACTATTGACACAAACGCAGACCGTCCAAAAAATATAATTTATAGTAATGGCTGCACGTATCAAAATAGAAATAACGTTATCGCAAATGCAGCTTTAAACTTAATCATGGACAACATAAGAATTGTAGAAAAATACCTTGAGGTCGGGCATACACAAATGGAGGTAGACGCAATGCATTCTACAATAATTAAAAGATGTATTAGAAACCGAACTATTAATGTCCCAGCGGAATATGCATATATTTGCAGAATAACCAGGAAGAAACATCGACCGTATTTTGTCAAATATTTGGATCACACATTTTTTAAGTCTCTTAAGGAAGTTAATTTTGTAAGCAGTATTAGACCTGGATGAAAAAAAGGGGATGCTAAGGTACATAAATTCAATAACTATTACATAACTATACTTTTTCTGTTTTAGGTTACTGATATTAGGGCCCTTAAATTTACCTCAACTGGAATATTTTATAAGCTTAAATTTACAGACCAATGAGAAACTTTAAATCAACTCAAAAAGAGAGCAAAACAGCCTGTCCTTTGAATCAATTAGATAATTTATATCCAGAGAGACTGAAAATTAAGGCTAGGAAGTTCAACGATTTGCAGGAGTTAAAAAAAGTTTTGTATGTTGATTTTCATGAATATCGTCGGTGAAAGTGCAAAACCTCTCTCACAAAATTTTAGAGGAAATAGAAATAACATCCTTAAGTTAGATACAAGACTTTTTTTGCATATTTTTCTGAACTGTATTGAAGTATATTATGATATTAATGATGTTACTTTTTGATTTTTGTCTATTTCATCTATATTTTTTCAATAGTTTTGTGCAACAATTATATATTCTTTTTCAGGATACGAGCAATTGTACTTACAGTGTTTTAACTAGGATTCAATTTAATTAAATATTGTATTAAATCAAAAAGTACGTTTATTACAAAAAGACAAACATTAAACGAACGGAATGAAAATCCTAAACATTTATTCTTACAGAACAAAATTTTTCATTGGGATTGGGGATTTTTATGATAATTAACCTCATTAGTAATAATGTCAATGAGGTAAATTATCATAAAAATCCCAAAACTTTTTGTCAAGAACGATTTTTAAACTTTGTAATATTTCTCTTTTTTAATTTTTGGCTGGGATTTGTATAACAACGGAATATGCATGGATATTTTATTGTTGGCAGACGTTCTCTTTGGTAATGCTTCATAACTATCTCTATAATTAATGTTTTATAATATTTCTCCAGTTGGTGAGTATTTATAGGAACACACATTAGTGACCAAAGGCTCGCCAGGCTTACAACCTCTGATAAATGGATAGAAATGGATATTTTTAAAATCCTTGAAGTCCGTGTAGCTCATGTATCTTACATTGTAAGGTTATCCTCTTTTTGATTCCTTACAAACTGCAATGTAGTCGTGAGGCAAGTAAATATCACGATTTTTAAGCCGCCTTTCAATCGTACTATGGACATAGTCAACCTCCATCTGAGTGTGTCCCTTCTAAAGATAATTATGAGTAATAGTAACTTTATTTTTCATGGCAAAATGGAGGAGAGCATTTGAAAGTGTGGCATTCTTATTTTGATAACCACATCCATCGCTATAGATTCTGAATTCTTTTGTTGAATGATTTTCCAAGAGATAATTGGAGAAAAATTCTGACAATATAGTGGAAAATATATTAGCGTCCAGTTCTCCTTGAAATTCTTCCCAAAGGTAACAGATTACATCCATAGTGGCCATGTTATAAATTGTATAATTATGAACGCAAAGCTTCGTTTTGTAATAAATTGCATTGGCTTGGAGAACTGGAGATAATTTCACTCCTTGTACATCTACACAAAAAGCAGCTATATCTTTGGGGTTACTAATGGCTTTGTCTTTATCTTAATTTTTCGAAATTCTAGCCTGTTCTTTTTTTCCTGGTGCTTTAAATATTCCTTATCCGAAATATTTTTCAACTGATGGGAAATACACAAATCGCATTGGTCCTTTCTCGGCTTATAAATTTTGACATTGGCTCTCTCCATCTCTTCTATGAACACTGTTTTAGGAAAAAAGCCTTTCTGACTACTTTGGCAATAGTTTTTATACTCCCTGTAAAATTCTGCTTTATTTTTGAAAACTGGCTCCAAATATAACTTATTTGTACTAGCACGACAATAATGCGATTCCATTTTAGGGACGTGTGAAAGAAATTTTTTCAAAACCAGTCTTGAACCATCTATACTTTTTCTGTTTCTATCAGGTGTTTGTACATTTCCTGCAGGCATGTTCATTTCATTGTCTTTTTTAGCGCACTGTCTAACCATCCATTCTCCTACATTTAATGTTGACAAAAACATCTTCTTGAAGACCTTCTTTTTCTATGTTTCTTTTTTCAAATAGTAGTGAAGAGTACCACTTCTTCTGGATCCTTCTACTTTTCATCTGCTAAGGACCACATCGACCATTTTACTCAAAAAAGTTTTCTTTATATCCCATGTCAGCTCCCAGAATAACTTGAAAATTTGTTTTCTTTTATCTTCTTTGAATTCATTACAAAATATGGATTTCGAAGTTCTGCATTTCTGAGAGTAACATCCAGGTTTCAAAGAACGTTCATTTTCCTGAGCCATTAATTTGAAGTGTCCATCATCATCCTTTTAAGGCTTAAATACTCTTCGCCATGCATTCTAGATCTTTTGTTTTAATCTCTGGCTCTTCTTGTTTGAGGTAACTTTCGCTTAAATGTCCTATTTTCGTCATCTGCTTTTTGTTCTATTTCTCCTTCTACTACATTATTTTCGGTGTTTTCTGAACTAGAGCTCTCGGATGTCTCTACAAAATCTAGATCTATTAAGCTGTTATCTGACATTTCCGAGCCCGCAAAACTCTTTCCAACAGATTGACTTCCTGATTTGGAGTATATTTCTGTAATGCTAAGCTGGAATATTCCTCAACTACCATGTTTTCATCATTTTCTGTCTCGCCCATAATCTCTGCTCCATTGTTATTAACTTCCTGGCCTGTGGCGGGTGGCGGTCTCATTGTTGCCAGTATTTACGATATCATTATGATTTTGAATTTCTGGAACATTTATTTCTGGATATAAATTACTGTCTAAGAACTGATTTCTGTTTGCTTCTGGTAGATTGCCAAGTTTTTTAACTCTGCAATTTCAGTTTGTAATGAAAAACTCTCATCATCAGGTAAAAAAATTATTGGAATTTCATCTAGGTTCACAGAACTTGGACATTTTGCTTGATAGTCTTCCTTTCCCTGCGCAATATTTGCCACATTTTCTACAGCCTCAGAATCCTCAGAAGTTTGGAAACTTAAAGCACCCAATTGTACCAAATATCTGCCTCTGGAAGTTTGTCTAAGCCCCAATTTAAATTTATCTATAATTTTGAAGTAATGGTGCAAAACCTCGTATTTGCAAATTCTGAAAAAAAAAAAAAAAATAAATTGAGTATTATAAAGTTTTATACCTAGTAATAAAGCAATTAGTCAAGATTTTAATATGAAAGGTTCTAGTGAGGCACCTGTTTAGTGAAAAAGATAATTGATTATTTAAAAATATTATAACTTGATATGTTACAATTAAACGATTGTTATTAATTTTTAGAGAAATACTACAATAAAACATAACTTACCTCAATGTTTTCCCATTCTCACAATAAGTTCACATAATAAGCTTTTACTAATAATGGCCACTATAATTAAAATAAAACAAAAAAAGTAAATTTGGCTTTCGGCACTATCTGATGTATCATCACAGACTTAAAATAACGAACAATGACATACACAAAATGACGTGAAGTATTGTGATGACGTACAATAACTCGTATTTGAACGCTGTTGTCAAATACGTGTTTTTGTGCGTCAGATGTTCAAATACAAGGAATTGCATATCGCTAAAGTAAAAATATTGACAATATTGACTAATACAGGACTTTGTACGTATGTGCGCAGACATGCACAGTTTCCAATAGAACAATAAAGCGATTTTCGTCAAAAGTTGCAAATACGAGGTATTGCATTTTCACCGACGATATTATGTCATCATTCCGCACGAATGATTTGATTTTTTTTTATTTTTATCTATTATACGTATTATATATTTTTTTAAATAAAGAATTTTAAATAAAGTTAAGTTTATAAAGATTAACTCTAGTAAAACTTATTCATACCAAGTGAAAAAAACCTGCCAACACCATATTTGTATAACAACTTATTTGTATCCTAACTGGTACATCCATTTCATTGTTATAAACATTCTATTGCCGTAAATTTTAGGCTATAAGTATAATAAATAATTGAAATTGCGTAGATTCTACTAGATAGAAAAATGCTGTATCATAGTTTTTATTTTTATGCAAATAATATAGTTTTTCTTTGTTCCTGCAAGATTTATTTTTTGTTAGTTATCAGGTTAACACTCTTAACAGACGATATATCTTCATTTTAGTTACTATTTGTGTTAATTTATCTTCCATTTTAAGTAATACGAGATTTGATCCACTGCCATCGCACTTATAGTAGATTTTTACTACTAAATACATATTGAATGCCTCGCAACATTCTAAAATGTTCAAGATAATTTACCGGATTATTGTTTATATTACTGGTTGAGCTTTTATTTTTATAGACAGGAATTCCTTTAAACTAGTTTATTCCGGAACAGCTAAAGGTTCAGCAATCTAAGTGACTAATTTTAGGATTTTATAATTTTTTAATTTCATCAACATCTTCAGCAGATTTTAAGGTGTTTTCTGAATAATGGAGATTATTTATATAAGCTTCTACGTAAATTATCTATTTATATACACACCCCACAAAAATTATCGCATCACTAATAGTTTTCAAAAATTTGGAGTTTTTTTTTGAACCGTTTGATTGATTTGGATATTCTTTTTTTGGAAGATAAGTTGATTCTTCAGGAATAGTAATCTCTTTGATTCTTTAAATAAAATTTAATTTTAGAGTGTATACCGGATGTTACAATAATATAGGTTTTTGGTTGGAAAATTCGTAACCCTGTGGAGTGTACCAGCAATAATAGCATGTTATAATTAATAGCCTACCTTAGCCTCATTTTTCGCAAAATTTTATTTTTTTGATTGTTTTATTCTCTCTGTTATTATAGGAGCAATACAGTTTTTTAGTACAGCCTGTTTTTATAAACATACATTGCAAACATTTTAGTGATGCGATAATTTTTGTGGGGTGTATATTATAGTTGGGAGTAGTGTAAGTTTGATTCACATTTATAAACTAATTATTAATAATATTAGCTTATTCCTTTTCTATTTTTTTTTTATTTGTCTTAATTGTAAACTATTTTAACCCTTTAATATCGTATTTTTTTAGTGATTGATGGAACTAACAGAGTCATAAACCAATTTAAATACCTACTTAGAATATAAAAAAATGCCATCCAAAGGTATATAGATTATGGAAAAATAAAATCTGATACCATAAACTCAGCTTTTTATAGCCAGCCAATAAATATTTATTCAAGAATTATTCGCTTTTTATTTGTTTCTATTTCAGTGTAGCGTTTAAATCGGATTTGCCTTTGATTTCTTTTTAACACAATCGATTTTGGGCGTTTTATGTAAACCGAAGGTTTTCCGGAGAGAAATTGTGTAATGCCAACCGGAATTTGATTTGTTTTCCTTATATACCAGACATTGTTGTTGTAAATAGAATGTAAATAACAGGATTCAAAGTATCATTCTCAGGACTCAGGACCCGTGTAAAAAAGTTCCCGGGCGAATACACCCACAGCTCGTATTATCTGTGTTGGTAGACATTTTCTTTGAAGGTGCAAAGTAGTATAGAAATCGTGGTAAGAGGGAAAATCCTACTTTATTTTAGAAGAATAATATATAATTCAACAAGCATCCCATAAAAATTGTTTAGATTTTTCACATCCAACTCGGAAAAATAGCAATTTTTTTTAGCTAAAACTGAAAAAAAATCCCAAATCAGTATGTACTCTTATTTTTGTTAGTGGCTCAAGGTAGAGTTTGCATTTGAAACATTAAACTACATAGTTTAATATATCGTAAATTGCATAAAAGATAGGAAACATTAGTACCATCTTTCATCTCTCTATTAACTAGGTTGAGCTTTTATATAGGTTCATATGTAATAGTATATTACATAACAAGAGTAGTAAGATGCTAATTACAGGCGGGTAGAAAAGTTGCGCACGAGCCGCGAGTGCAGTAATTCTACGAGCATGTAATTGCTCTTACAACTCAAGTACTGTACAATACTTTATGTACAACCACAATTATACATTCTTAATAACGAGAAGGTTTTCGTAATCCATAACATTTATTAAATACATCTAATTAAAAATATTGTAAATTGCAAATGCAACTACTAAATTAACTGAAGAAAAATTATTTTAAATACCAACCTTTGTTAATATTATTGTGAATCAAGAGCTTTATTTAAAAATATTTACTTATTTGATCAAAACAATTTCTGCTTTTAAAAACCGTCTGACTGCTTTTACTTTTGGATACGTCTCAAAATTCACTTCATTTTATATGGAAATGACGATTCTTGACATATAATACATTGAGTAAAATGATGCAGGTTTGAATTGTTCCATAAGTTCCCCAAAATATTCCAAAAGCACATTCTCAAAGAATTAGTTTACATTGTATTTTATACGTCAGTCCATAAGCTTTTGGTATACTATTTCATATCTTGCCCTTGATTTTAAAGGCTGTTACTTGTTAGTAATATTAGCAGCTTTTTTAAGAATATCACAACGAGTTCCTTGAAATTCATTTTTACTTTCTGACAAACTCATTTTATTCTTTAAAAAAATAATTTTGTAACTACAACAATGGCGATTTTTCTATTTCTAAAATGTCAGAACTATTTATCGTAACTATGGCGATCACCTAGCAATGGAGTAATATGGATAGTTTGATAAATGAAACTGTTATGTAATATATATAATTACGTAACAGTTTTGGGATTTAATTACGTAACAGTATCTGTAATGGTGTATTTAATTATAAATGAATTATTATATGATTTACTGTGGTCGTCGTAGATAAAAAAAAATTAGGTAGCCTACGTATATTTACTATTATTAACAAGTAGGTAGGTATCAACAATCAAAAAAGTACAGTAGGTAATTAAATCACTACATCACATAAAATACAATCATCATCAAAGCAATCAATATCTTTTATAATGACGCGAAGCCACCTGCTTAACTCCTTTATCAGCGGAGGTCTAAAATGAAACTGAATGCTGTTAAAGATATAAATAGTAGCAATAAATAGATATTTATTAATAGTAAATAAATTTAAATTTAAAACAAATATGTATTATGAACACTAATTATAATTTGTTGCTACTAAAAATATCAGAATGAACCAATAATTATTTTTTGACTTAAAATATTTTGTTTTGTTAATAGTTATAGATTCATATTTTATTAGTAAGTCCGAACCCACTTTGAGTTTACACATGTCGAATCCCCAAGTTACCAAATCAATGATGTAATATAATTGCACCATCTTGATATTCTCTGATAAACTAAATGTCAGAAACATCATATATATGTCAGTTTGAAACTAAAATTAATTCATACAATTTTGTATTATATTTCTGAATCATTTGTATGTATTTAATATGAATTCCGGATTTGTGAAAGTAGATTCAGCTAATTTAAAAACATCCACCAACGTCAAATATTTTAATACAAAAATACAAACCATTGAAGTAAATTACACATTACAAGAAGAAAACATTTAAAAATATTTGGCAGCATTGTAACAATGTCTAGTTGTTTTATAGGGTGAACATAGGCGAGATATTTCATAAAAAATGGTTTTTCAATTTAAAATGTCTATTAAATGCTTAATTAAAAGAATAAATTAATATTTTTTGTTAAAATAAACATCATTATTTTGTTTCGACGTTAATAATATTAAGATTAAAAATTCCGATACGTTTCTATAGTCCATACACGTAGGTACACAAAATTTTCGTAGAATCTTATTAAAAATTCTAATTTTTTTATTTTTTGAGAAATACTTTTTATTAATCACGGCAAAAGCCAATTTTTCGTTGTATCAAGGCGGATACAGATCTGAGTACGTACGCGTAAGAGGCAAGCCAAGGCCGCATTTTGTGTACAGAATGGTGGATGCATGAGGTCTTTTCGTCACTGATCCAGTAAATTTGCGAGCACGAAACCTTGCCCCCAGAACACTGTTTTATTATTTTAACCCATGGAATAAAGAAAAAAATGAAGAGAAGGAAACGATAGTCCTCACATTTATATTTAAGCAGGGCAAGTCCCTTAGCACTGACCGAGCAAGATGGCTCTGCGGTAACGCATCTGACTCGCATTTAGGAGATCGTAGGATCAAATCCCACTACTGACTGGCCTACTATGAGTTTTGTTAGAGGTTTTGTTAGAGGTTTTCTTATAACAATAGGCAAATGCTGGGCCAGCAACATCCTCTCAGATACCACCATTCCTTCAACCCCATTCCCTCAGACCCGATCCCTAATCTCTTCAGTGAGGCTGAGGAGGCTAACAATGCCTACAACTGCCCGCTCTTAACCGGGAGACTGAAATACACCATCTCTACATTTACCTTCAGCACTAAATATGAATAGAAATAGTACTTGTTTGTCGAATGACCTCTTAGCAGACGAAAGGAGCCTGGTGTCTTGCTCTCCATAAGACCTCTCGCTAATAATATACATCCAAGAAAAGCAAAACGTTTTCCTGGCTTCAATTCATGCAAATTAAACCTTGAAAACTATTTTGGTGCTGTATAGTCCAGACTAAGGACGTTTTGCAAATTGCCTACCCCTGAGGTACCGCCAACAAAAGGATTGGGGCGACGCTATAAGGCGAACAGAACGAGTCTTATGAGTCCTCGGCTTGTCTCATATGCGTACGTGCTCAGATAGTTTGGCAGCATTTTGTTCAAAACATTTTGTTCAAAACATTTTGTTCGAAAACTTTTGTTTGAAGCACGTTTGTAAGAAAACCCTTAGTTCGAAAATACGTTTGTCCGAAGAGGTGGTTTTCTTTTTTATTATTATTTATAGCCTAGGTGTATGTACCTAATATGCCAGTCTCAGTTTGTGTTTAAATTATTAATCATGTGTATTCTGTGTCGGCTTTGTTAATGTTTCCCAGCGCCACTTTAGGAACAGCACTGTTAATTAGAACCCAACAGTGAATGGTCGAGTGGGAAATCCTACCAAGGCATCAGAAATAATTTTAAATAATTAAATTAAATAAAATATCCCGGCCAACGGTGGGATTTTAACCTGGAACCCTTGGGAAGAGGTTGTTGAAAATAGTTTTATTCGAAAACATTGTGTTTAAAAATGGTTTTCTTAAAAAAATATTATTTTGAACAATACTTGTTCGAAAAAATTGGAAAAATATACTTTATGGTTGAATCTAAATGTAAAATATATTAAAAAATATAATTATTAATAAGTTTTCAAATTAACACTAAAAAAATAACAAATTTACCTAACCTGTGCGGCCTGTAATCATCGTGAGTTGCTTCGCAAATAATGTATACATAAAATGGGAAAAATTAAACAAATATTATCTAATTTACCTAACTTGTGCGGCCTGGAATCACCACAAGTTGCTTCACAAAAAAAATATACATAAAATAAGATAAATTTAAATTTTTTAACTAATTTACCCAACCTGTGCGGCCTGGAGTCATCGCGGGTTGCTTTGCGAAAAAAATATACATAAAATGAGAAAATTAAATAAATAACATAAAAGTATTTTCAAGCTACACAAAAAACACAATTTTTGAACTAGAATTTTCAAAATGTAGTGTTTTCGAACTAGACTTTTTCGAAGAAACGTAGTTTTAAACTAAGGTTTCTCCAACAAACGTTTTTTTGGAACTAAGGATTTTCGAACAAACGTGTTTCAAACAAAAACTTTGAACAAAATTCCGCCAACCGTTTGATCCATACCCGCCTTAAGACCTGCACTAAGCAAGGCGAATACAGTAATTACAGTAATAGTTAAAAAATTGTGTTGAAAACGAGACTACAACGCCAAAAAATATTGCATTCGATGCATACAAAGACTAAATATCGCCGCTGTTCCGCATTGACATAACCTGATAATACTTTATTCTGTGAACTCTTCCGCGTAAAAATCCTGACTGTATCGAATCAGATTTCGAGCTTAATTAATATGTCGCCGATGCGAATATTGAATGAAATGATGTCATCGAGGGCTTCAAAAGTCATTTAACCCGTACCAAAATGCAAATTCGAATTCGATGTAAAATTATTACCGGTAAAAGAGTCATTCAGAATGAAAGGTCTGAGCTCTTTCATGGTAATTCTATTGCTTTTGATATTATATCCTGTTAATTATGCACCGTTCGTTATTTTTACGATCGAATTACGATAAAAACATCATATGGGGTATGCAGTTTCTCAAACGGTATACGATTTGAACTGTAATGCCGTAATGCTGTAAGAGCAAACTGAGCCTGCCCCGAAAATAAAATTTCATCTCTATATGCAATACTCTCTACCTTTTAATCTACGCTGTAAGTTTAAACGCTAAAGTATATATCGAACAGTAGTAAAGGTGTTTAGCTAAAAAGTTAAATTTTCTATTTTTACAATTAAATGTCAGTATTAATAATATATCTATACTGATCTAAAAACCTCTCTGCATTTTATAATTTGAAATCAAATATTATACAATCTTATTACGGGGTAAGTTATTTTTTTTTTAAATAGATGCTGCTTCTATACATATACATTTTTAGCTTCTTTCTTCACTTCGTTAAGGCTTGATCCGTTTGTCTCTGCACTGCCTTTTTCCATTTCTGCATTTCTTCTGCCCTCATATCGATCTGCTTGTCTCCGCTCCATGTCTATCATTATCTTTATCTTTATCGGTTGTAAGCAGGTAGGGTTAGGTTTGGCCCAGAACACTGCGGCTTCTTGGGTCTATTGTATTCCCCTGCTTTCCCCGTATTCAGGTACTATCTTTGGAATAGTCCTGTGTCTTTGGTTAGTTTTAATAGGTTTCCTACCAAGTGTTCCTGGGACGTTCTTTCCGGTTCTAGGCCGAAAAGGATGAAACGTCGCCCAGTAAGAGCTTCACATTCGAAGATCACATGGTATGTGATTTCTTTCTCTTCCATGCAAAGTCTACATGTAGTGGGATTATTGTGTAATCCCATTACATGAAGGGGTTTCAGCAAGCAGTGCCCCGTTAGTAATCCCACAATGGTAGATATCTGAGGCCTTGCGAGTTGTAGTGCCTCAGTAGTCATGCGTGGGTTTGGTCCCCTTAGCATGAGCTTACTGATTCTGTGCCCTCTTATCTGTTGCCAGTGAATTTGATGATTTGTGGTTATCCACCTGTTCAGTGCCTGTCGAGCAGAGGTTTTGCTTATCCCAAATACAGGTTCGGGTCCTATGAAAGGTACGTCTGATCCCTCTTTGGCGAGTACATCAGCCTCTTTATTTCCTTGGATACATGTGTGCCCTGGTACCCACGCTAGTTTTACCTTGTTGTGGGTTGCCAGATCATTTAGTATTCCAAGGCAGTTCCAGACAAGCTTTGACTTGATTCTGTCTGAATCAAGAGCCTTTAAAAAGCTGCCTGGCTATCTGAGATAATTAGGATGGTTTGTTTTCTGTACTTCCTTCTTAAATTCTATCGTACACACAATTCGATTGCATATATTTCAGCCTGAAATACAGTGAGACGATGATGTCGCATTTGAGTTTAACTCCATGTACGCCAGAGCCCCGTTCCCTTGTTAGTTTTAGATCCATCCGTATACCATACAAGACCGCTAAGTAATTATTTATCTATCTCCTTATTTACCTAGTTCAAGTTACAGTTGACCTGGATGAGTCTGTTAAACGTTAGGAGGGGTGTCATGTGATTTGATCCCATATTTAATATAGAATCATTTACTTCATGTGTTATTCTGGTGTTTTATATATCCCCAGCGGGTTCCAGATTTCCAGTCTTTATGCACTCATTCTGGCCTCCCCCTTTATGACTAGGTCAAGGGGTGGGAGTTTTAGAATGATTTCCTTAGAGGCTGTCGGTGTACTTCTCAATGCTCCTGTAATACAAAGGCATGCCAGCCTCTATACTGCTTGTGTCTGCTTTGTCTATAATTGTGCGTCATTGTAACATTTTGACGAATAAAAATCTCGTATTACCTGTGTATTTTATAGTTTTGTTTATTTTATGTTTCAAGTACTGTCTCAAAATTCCACGAGCTCCAACATAAATATCAATATCAATTATCCTTATACAAGGTGGCGCAAAATCAAGTACCCTATGGAATGATATCATGGTTTTATTTGTAGTTGACATCTGTCAGTTGCAAAGTAGATACTTGAAAAATTCATTATGAATCGATATACGCCTCGAGAATGTGCCGAAATCGTAAAATTTTGTCATCAAAATAATTCGTCGATTATCCTAGCTCAACGAGAATACCGCAGAAAATATGGTAGACGCGGTGTTCCAACTGCAAAGACATTTTGGCGATTAGCGACAAATTTTCAACAAACTGGGTCTACATCTGATAAACCGCATATTGGCAGACCTCGTTCAGCTCGTTCAAGGGATAATATAGACCACGTACGTAGAGATGTGATGGAAAGGCCTAGCACATCAACAAGAAAACGATCTTCACAAATAAACATTACCCGACGTTCATTGTAACGAATTTTGATGAAAGATTTGCACTTGTTCCCTACAAAATATAGGTAACCCATAAAACTCTGCCTTTAGACTTTGAAAAACGACGTCAATATTGTATTGCTATCGTAAACCTTGAAAACAAAATCATAATGAGCGACGAAGCTCATTTTTGTTTGAATGGAGCTGTAAATAAGCAGAACCATGGCTTCTGGGGTAGTGAGAATCCACAAATTATTCACCAGCAACCGTTATGTGAGACAAAAGTGACCGTGTGGTGTGGCGTTAGTGGTAGAAAAATTTTTTAGCCTTATTTTTTTGAGGACGATCGGAGAAGAATTACTACAGTAAATGGATATCGCTACAGAAGCATGCGGTTGGATTTTTTTATTCCAGAAATGGAAGAGCTTAATCAGGAAGATATTTGGTATCAACAAGATGGTGCCACAGTACACACGGTCCGTAAGACAATAGCCATTTTGAACAGAATTTTTCCTGGACGACTTATCTCGAAAAACGCCGATATTGTATATCCGCCAAGGTCTCCCGATTTAACTGTTCCAGGCTTTTGGTTATGGGGTTATCTTAAAGATAGGGTATTTGTAAATAATTCTCGAATACTAGAAGCATTAAAAGACAACATCCGGAAAGAAATTGACACAATACCACCTGAAATGTTGGAGAAAGTTATGAAAAATGTTTAAAAAGAGCTCATTATTGCATTAATGCTGGCGGTGGCCATTTGGTCGATTGTTTTTAGTGTGTAACAAAACAAATTTTTAGAGTTTAAATAAATATTTTTCATTTATATTATGACTCTTTTTAATTAACCTTACTTTTATATAAAAAACAAATAGGGGACTTTATTTTGCGCCACCTTGTACATTCCCATTGAAATGATTTTTTATTTCTACTAATAAATTTTGTGACATATTTTGACAACAAAAATATATTTGAGGTAATCAATTTGCCTTTCAGAAATTTCAATATACAGAGAACGTCAATGAGAACTAACAATCTTAAATAATTTTAAAAATGAGGCTTTTATGAAAGAATACAAAAAATCAAAAATAATATAAAGAAGGACGTATCAACAGTACATTGTTCGATAATAAATTGCTTCTTTTGGAGAAGGTATATATGGACGAGAAGTTTGGTGGAAACGACAAGAACCTTCGCCTTTTTTACTTAAATAGGCTGTAAGTTGTTGCAAAGTTCAGTTGATAATTTGTTGTGTAAAGATCAATTGTTTAAAATATTAGACCAGAGCATAGTGGCGCATTCGTTTGCAAAATTGCTTTAATTCGTAATTTTTTTTTATAAATGTCCGGAAGGCTTTCCTGATTATAAAAGTGTAAGATAACACTCGATATCTGTTGATGTTATTGTTTAAACAACGAAAAATTAATTAAGCCAGAAAAAATGCATTTTTTGCAATGAATTATTTTTTTTATATTCTTTAGGATATTTCGAATAAAAAAAGTCCATACGCCCATCATCGTATCTTTAACCCTTTAATTGTTATGAATGTTTTAAAATCCGAAATTGACGAAAATTCTAATTTTCTTGAATTAAATAATATACGTTAAAATTTAAAATGCTATAATTTTAAATTTTTTACCGAATATTCAAACTATAATAAACAAAATAACCTAAACAAATTTTCAAAATTTTGTTTGTTGTTGTTTTACTTACGTTATAACAATATGCTTCCTACGCGCGTGTACTTTTAGAGAGAAGTACTTCTATCTCACTTCCAACTCAATGTATAAGATGGGCAAGAGAAAGTCCAATGATGCGCTAAATTAATTTTTTGCTGTTTTTCAGCGGTAATAAGTTTAAAAAAAAATTTATTAACACTTTTCATAACACTTTGTTATATTTGCCGATTAATAGTTTTGAATCATGTGATTTTTTTTTACTTTTTTAGATACTTTCAATAACTTTTTTATTCATTGAAGTTAATAGAAATGTTCCATCCCCAAAAAAAATCATTGCCAAGAGCTGTCTAAAAAATAAATTTTTCTCACTTTTTTCCAATAAGATAAAAGAAGACAAACATACCTGCCGTAATTCAAGGGAAATTTCTACCTATTAAGATGAGCATAGTTGACTCACAAAGTTTGGAAGAGGACACCGTTGTAGTTTTGTAAAAGATACATAATATGTTTTACTATACAGTGATTCTTATTTTTTTGATTTCTACGGAAAGTCGTAAAATAGTTTTATTTTGAAAACTGTAAACTAAAGAAAAATCAGTATGGTCACAATACTGTTGGAACAACCATTCGAAAGTTTTAAAAACTAACTTAGTTTTTAATAATAATTCTGTTTTATTTATGAAACAAGTTATTAAACTTTTTAGGTACATATCTATGGAAATAATTATATTAATAATCACTTCTTCTAAAAAAAAGTTAAACATATTTGAAAGATAAGGGGAAAAATCCAACAATGTCCATTTTATAGAACTTTTTAAGTTGGTAATACCGACTTCCCAACATATGCTAAATTATAAGGGAATAAAACAAATGAGGTCCGGATAATAAGGCATTTACAAATAATTATATTGGTTAAAAACCAACGTTGTTCGCGCACTACTGGAGAAAAAACGACTTTGTCCAAGCTAAATACAGCGATTTTCAAGTACTAAAACGATTTTGTCACCCAAATACTAACGAATTTTATGAAACATTGTTATACAGGTCAAAATCTCTTTACATTAGGTTAGTTTTAAAATGGTCATTTCCTTTTAAAAAGTTATTTGTCACATTTATTTTTTTTTCGACCTGAAGTTTAAATTCTTTTGTAACAAGTTACCTTTACAGTAATAAATTACGTTAAAAATATTAACGTGCAATTTTATGTGTATCTATGATTATAATATAAGATTTGATAATAATATTAATTATAAACTCAATTTTTTCAGTAAGTCAGTTTTGTGACATCGATGTTTTTTCCCTTCCTCTTCATTTATCAATTTAAATATTTTTCCGCATATTTGACCTTGTAATCGTATAAATTACATATTTGAAACAATAAAAAGCAATATGTTAATAGAGAGATAAAAGTTAGTACTAATAAAACTATAATAGAACTACTGCTTTTGTAGATTTTATGTGAAATCACGTTATATTTTATAGCGTAGTTATTTTTTTTAAATAGGCTATATTTTGGTCTTGCAGTTTAGGTGTTATATTCTAGACTCGGCCATATAAATGTATAATGAAAAAACAATAGAAATATACACTCGTTAATTGAAACTTTCTGTATCAAAAACGATTCAAAAGGTAATTAAACATTTTCACCCACGCTATATGCTTTATTGCAATTATTAATTTATCAGAACTTTATTAATAACTCAAGGGTATTACCGATTCAATAAATTCGCACATCGCAATGCAGATAATATGATGATGATTGAACAAAAATTAAATGGCGAACTGTTTAATTTCTATAAATAATAGAACATAAATTTTACTTGTTGCACGTCATATTTTTTTTATTTTGTCAATTATAAATAATTGTTTTTGAAACAAAATAGCTATTTATGTATTAAGAGCAGAAAGAAGCAATTTGACAGTTGAGACAAAAAGTTGCCGCGCGACGCGTCATCGGAGCTCGAAAATCTATCGAAACTCTCAAAAGACTTTCTTCTCGAATTACACACAAGATTTTTTCTACGATCACACCAAAATAAAATAAATAATTTAATTTTATTAGATATTGGTTACCTTCTTTCGTTATAATATTTTAAGTTTATATGACATAAGCCTACTCTTCGAAGGGAAAAAAATGTTTTTGTACTTATATGTCGGTAATTGTTTATGATTTAATCATTTAAATATTAACGGAAAATACTGTTGGATGATTTAAAATATATGGAAGTCAATTAAAATATTTTAGATTAGCCTACATTTTGTTTTAAAATACCGAATAGCTTCCTTTTATTTAATTCAAATAAAAATAGACAAGAGTAGATATGTCAAAGGTACTTTGGCGCACGTGTGCGCCAATAATGCCAAATTATGACAAACGTCAACTTTCTAGTTACATTGGAATGTGAAAAAGCCAACTTTGGATAGTGCTCGTAGAAAAACTACATTTTATTACTAAAATGCATAATTTTTTGTATATTATTTGAGCATAGATTAAATTAAATAAATAAATAAGTGTAAAAATTTGCAGAACATCTAGAATAACATATGAGCAAACTTGTTTCGAAAGCAACCTATACAATGTGTTTCATTGGAAAACGGAAGTTGTAACGGTTGGAACCGTTATTCGTTATTTTGACACATTCATCTCTACTCCAATGTTATTTGTCGTCTTCTTCTTTTTTTATTTGACAGTGAAGTAATTTTCAAAGTTGTCATTGATAATGACATACTTTACAATCTACAAGTTTTAAAAGCATTCAAATCAACAGAGAATACCAGCTGGGAGCAGAGCAATTACAGAAATCCGGAAGAAGATTGAGAACATATTTTTTTTTATTATTGTTATCAGTTTTAACTTGTTTATAAAATTTCAGAGAGAGAAGCACACCCTCAGGAGTATTGTTCCTGGTGCTCAGAGCTACGCCTGGGCGGAAATTCTTATCAAGTGGCGCCCAACGTGGGGCTCGAAAGAAACTGAGAATACGAGAATACATTCCGAGTTTTGACTCCGAGAATTTGAGAATCCGAGACGACGCGTTGAGACTTCGAGAAACCGAAAAACTGGTGCAGGTGCAGGTTCAACATCAGGTGCAGCACGGAGCAGAGTGTTGCAATACAACAAAGTTGGTAAGACTATCAATTGTAACATATCTTCCATTGGTTTTTAAATAGGTGTTGGGAATATTCATTAGAAAGGTCGTCTGATTAGGGCTTTAAAATTTATTAATTTTTTTTTTAAATTGTGACTTTACGTCATATTTGACAGTTCAAATAAATAATAAGAAAATGGATCTAAGAGATGGGAAAAAGGTAGGAGCAGGAGAGGATACTGAGATAGTGGCAGTTGTAGAGGGTATAGTAGGTGAAGAACAGGGAGTGGTGATTTCGGAAAAGGAAGATAAAATGATGCAGATGTTTTTGATGATGATGCAAAAGATAGACTCGAATAAAGAGGATATGATGAAGATGATTAAGGTAGATATGATGAAGGAGATTAAGGATAATAAGGATGATATGATGAAGGAGATTCAGGATATTAAGGTTGATATGAAGGAGATTAGGGATAGTAAGGTTGATATGATGAAGGAGATTAAGAATAATATGGTTGATATCATAAAATAGTTAGGAAAATTTAGGGATGAAGTTAGTTGTAAGGTGGAGGACATTAGTAAGAGAGTAGAAAGTCAGAAAATAGAACTTAGACGGGAAGTTGAGGTAGTTAAAGTGGAGACTGACAGGAAGTTGGAGCAAAATAAAAAACATTAGGGTAGAGATTATAGGAAGAATAGATGAGATAGAAAAAGTACAAGACGAAAAAATAAAAAGAATTGTAGGTACAGAGATTAATGATAATCTATTAAAGGCACAGGAATTGGTTAAAAGAATATCAGATGAAAGAGTTAAGGGTGTAGAGGATAAGATTCAGGGGTTAGAAAATACAGGTATAATAAGAAATTCAGGTGTTTTTCAAGTAGGAAAAATGGAAAATAGATTTGATGGGGACATATACAAAATTCACCCTAAAGTATTTGTAAGAATGTTGAAAAATAGGTTAAAGAATTTGAACATATTTGAAGATATAAAAGATTATATTAGAGAATCATTAAATAAAAATGTACTAATATGGTTTTATA
Source organism: Psylliodes chrysocephalus (assembly GCA_927349885.1). Classification (NCBI taxonomy): domain Eukaryota; kingdom Metazoa; phylum Arthropoda; class Insecta; order Coleoptera; family Chrysomelidae; genus Psylliodes; species Psylliodes chrysocephalus. The sequence continues at coordinate 49,920,006 of OV651819.1, forward strand.
GTAGGGAAAGAGAATTTGAGTCTTATGATGATTTTGAAAAAAAATTTTTAGATAACTATTGGGGAGAAGTAGCTCAATCAAATGTCAGGGAAAAATTATATTTTGGGAAGTTTAATGATAAAAATGATATAAAATATAGCCAATATGCGTTACAATTATATAATATAGCACAATATCTTGAACCTCCAATGAATGAAGAAGATATTGTACAATATATAGCGAGACATTTTAAATTTGAGATAACTGAAACAATTATATTACAAAATATTAAAAATATGAATATGTTGAATAAATATTTAACACGAATTGAACAAGGGTTAGAAAATAGTGAATGGGAAAGAAATAGAAATAGTGGACGTGTAGAAAGACGTGGGTTAGGATACAATGAGTTAGTAGAGAAACAGAACAGAAATAGACCATGGCAAAATGAATATAATAGAAGAAATTATCAATTTAATGATCAAAGACAGAATAATTATGATAGAAGGGGAAGAGATGAAAACGAAAGTAGAGTTTTTAGAAATAGGTGGGATGATAGAAATAGAGATAGGGTAGATCAAGATAGGAATAACAGAAACCAACAACAATAAAGGAATTACAATAATGAACAGAATAGGAGAGTGAATAATATTCAGGTGACTGAAGTAGAGGAAAGAAACAGAGAGCAGGAACATATTTTAGATCAAAGGGGGGAGGAGCATTTTTTAGGGAACGAATAAATATATTAAAAGTAAATATTTGCAAATATGAACATCCAAGAGAATTCATCAAATTGGGGGACAATTATAAAAACGATGTAGATGATTCAATGGGATTAATATTTATAAAAGGTAAAGTAGGAAAAAAAAAATTAAAATTCTAATAGACACAGGGTCAGAGGCATCATTGGTAAATAAGAAATTGATAGATGATGAAAATAAATTTACCAAAAAAATACCAAAAATTCAATTAGTAGGTGCAAATGGAAAAAAATTGTACGAAGTTGGGAAAATGATTATTTTAAATATTGAATTGGGTGAAAAAACTATGATAAAAAGTCAATTATTAATAGTTGAAAATGTAATGTATGATCTGATGTTAGGAGTAGATATTTTAAGTAAATATGAGATTGTAATGGATTTTGAAAATTTTGAATTAGAAATTCAAAAAGATAGGATACCATTTGAAAAAGAAATAAATATGGAAAAAGAAATAAGACCAAATACACAGGTAAATATAAATGAAATCAAACATAATGAAGTAAATGATATATCATTTATATGTGATATAAAATATAGAGAAATGATTATAGGTTTAATAAAAAAATATAAGGGTTTAGTAATGAAAGAAATGAGGGTAGCTCAAAATTATGTTCATAAATTTGTCGTTAAAGGAATTGAGAATTTTAAGGTTAAAACATATCCAATTCCATATCAATTTAGGAAAGATATAAATAAAGAAATAGAAAAACTATTAAAGGAAAGAATAATTGAGAAATGTGATACGAGATTTATTAATGCTTTAGTAGTAGTTAAAAAATCAAATGGAGAGTTAAGATTATGTTTAGATGCGAGAAATATTAATAAATATTCAGTTCCACAGTATAAAGCACCTATGAATATAGAAGGAATATTTGGTAGATTAACTAAGAGTTGTTATTTTACAAAAATAGATTTAAAGCACAGTTTTTGGTTGATTCCATTAGATAAAGATAATAGAGATTATACGGGGTTTTCAGTAGATGGGGTGATTTATAGATTTTGTGTGGTTTCTTTTGGGTTACAAAGTGCTTGTGCAGCATTAGTTAGGGTATTACATCAAATTTTTAAAAAATATGAAAATTTTGTAGTTCACTATGTTGATGATATATTAATTTTTTCAAAAAATGAAACAGGTCATATGCAAAATGTAGAAAGTGTTCTTAAGGAGTTGGACAAAGCGGGTCTTAAAATTAATTTAAAAAATGTCAATTTTTTCGAAAAGAAGTAATATTTTTGGGATATAAAATTAATGAGAAAGGCATGCAAATAGATGAGAAAAGGGTTTCTGATATAATAGGATATAAGAGACCTAAAAATTTAAAAACTTTGAGGGGATTTTTAGGAGTATTAAACTATTACAAAAGAATGATACCAAATTTAAGTGAAAAAGAAAATGTGTTGATTCAGCTGTTAAAGAAAAATAAAAAATGGCAGTGGACAGATGAAAGAGAAAAAGCTTTCCAAAATTTGAAATCAAAATTTAGCAAAGAATTAATGTTGTATCATCCAAATTATAAAAAACAATTTATTTTACGAACTGATGCTTCCAAAGAAAAGTTGGCAGGAGTATTAGTACAGGAACAAGATGGAATTGAGGTACCGATTTGTTTTGTTTCAAGGGTTACAAAAATGTATGAAAAAAATTAAAGTGTATCTGAGTTGGAGTTAGCGAGTATAATATTTTGTATAGGTAAATTACGTTTTTATTTATTAGGAGGAAAATTCATCATTGAAACAGATCATATAGCTTTGACGACATTATTAAAAAACAGGTTTGGAAATTGTAGGATACATCGTTGGATATTAATTTTACAGGAATATGATTTTGAGATTAGATTTATTTCAGGAAAAAATAATTGTGTTAGTGATGCATTGACTAGGGACAAAGGGGATAGTGTAAAAAAAAAGATAATACAAATTGGGGTAAATATAATGAAAGATATAAAAGGTTTATTTTCTTTAGAAGAAATAAAAAGGGATCAAAAAGAGTTATCACAAGAAGAGAAAGATAGAACGATTTTAGATGGTGATGTGTTTATAAAAAAATGTGAGGATAGGGAATTATTTGTAATAACAACTGAATTTTGTAAAAAAAGAATGTCTTGTTTACATGTGGAAAATGGTCATATTGGGTCTAGGAAAATTTGGTTAATGTTTAGGGAAAATTATATAGGAAAAAATGATTGGAAAATTGCAAAAGAAGTCACTAGAGTGTGTAAAATATGCCAATTAGGGAAAGAGAAGAATAGAAAAAGTGAAAATGTTGTGAAATCAGTTATATCTAATAGATGTCTTGAGATTGTGGCTATAGATTTTATTAGTAATTTGATAACAAGTGAAGGTGGAAAATCAAATATTTTGATTGTAGTAGATGTATTTTCAAAATTTGTTAAATTATATCCAACTAAAAGTACGAAAAGTAGGGTTGTGATGGAAATGCTGAATAGATATTTCGAGGAATTAGGTGTTCCAGAAAGTATAATAATAGATAATGCGACGTACTTTAAAAATAATAGATTTGAAAATTTTTGTAAGAAGAGGAAAATAGAATGTAGATTCATTAGTATAAGACATCCAGCTGCAAATCCAGCAGAAAGGTATATAAGAGAATTTATCAAATTCTTAAGGATAGTAGTAGGAAATGATCATACTCAGTGGGAAAATCAATTAGGTAATGTGGATTTTTTTTTAAATAATGTACCAAGTACAATAACAGAAGAAAATCCAATTTAGGTATGTAATGAAAGGTGTATTTCCAGATCGAAAATGGGAAAAGGATAATAAAAAATCATATGAGAATTGTTTGTGGGAAGTTAGAATGAAAGAACAAAGGAATGCAGATAGGTATAAGAAAAGGATGTCTAGGAGGATAAAAAAAAGAGTTAAGTTTAAAAAGGGAGATTTAGTGATAGTGAGGGCTTTAAGAACATCTAATAAGAAACAAAATATATGTGCAAAATTATTATTTCCATATGAGGGACCTTACATAGTAGACAATGAGGAAGGTGAAAATAGTTATGTACTAAGGTGTTAAGATAATAATAGAATTCGTGGTGTTTTCAATATACATGATTTGTATGCATATGAGGCAGGTTAAGTATAAATTTGTTTTATAAGAATAGGAATTTAATTATAAATTGTTAAGATTGGCAGATGTGTTATAAGAGTAAGTAATGCCAATAGTTGAAAATTGTTGTTTGAAATTTTTATATGTACAGGGTGTTGAATTTGTACCTGTACATATAATAATTTGGGGGATTGATATGAATTCCTGATTGGTGTGCTTTGAGCATCAGGAAGAATATCAGCCACTATGTGAAATGTGTTTAAGTTATAAATTTGTAAAAAAAAAATTGAATTGGTTGTTATAGTAATTGTGATTTTTTGGATGGATGTTTAATAAAGTTAGTTGGGTACCTTCCATATTGAGAGGAGGATCAAAAGTTTCAACGATCCTCAAAATTAAACAATTTTAGTATTAAAATTGTTTTCTTGGTATCAAGAAACAAATTATGATATTCAGAAAATCACAGTGAAGATTAATCATTATATATAATGTTCTAATAAATGGATATTTTGAAAATCTGATTATTATTGGATACAGATTTTGAAAGAAGTAAATAGTATCGCACTAATTGAACGTATCAAAGGAAAATAAATCCAAAAGATAAGTACTTTTAAATTGATAAGTTATTTGACAGTGAAGTAATTTTCAAAGTTGTCATTGATAATGACATACTTTACAATCTACAAGTTTTAAAAGCATTTAAATCAACAGAGAATACCAGCTGGGAGCAGAGCAATTACAGAAATCCGGAAGAAGATTGAGAACATATTTTTTTTTATTATTGTTATCAGTTTTAACTTGTTTATAAAATTTCAGAGAGAGAAGCACACCCTTAGGAGTATTGTTCCTGGTGCTCAGAGCTACGTCTGGGCGGAAATTCTTATCAATATTTTATACAAGGATTTTTTAAATAAATTGTCAAGTTCCGACATGACCTCAATAACTATCAACAATGAGTAACACACATGGATAATTTATATATTATTTTTTTTTTAGAATAATATATTATTTTTCCTTTTCATATTAATTGTAGTCTCTGTGAAATTATTAACTTAATAGTTTTAAATTGTTCATTTATTAGTTAAAAACATTTTATCTAAATCCTGTTCCAATTTCCTATTTCCTGTTTTAACATTTTAACCTTTTCTTTTTAACATTGGCTATATCTAGACGGTTTATGGAGATATATATCTAGACGGTTCATTTGGATCTATATCTAGACAGTTCATGTGAATTTATATCTAAAAGTTTTATGGTTTTTATACCTAAGAGTTGGGTGCAATCTGAAGGCCGTTGTTTGGTTCACCTATAGAAGATCGACACGTTTCGAATACCAAATTTCAGAATTAAGAATAAGGATCCCGAATCCCTTTAAAGAAGGCCTGAAGAATACCATGCAAATCACATTCCTTATAATACTACCTTCTGTTACAAAAGATAAGTGTGCTTTTAAATAAATTATCTTAAATTTGAACTAAGTAAAACTATGTGGATTAGAATTTGCTACTACCTTATCTAAAGCATGGTTTAAATATAATTTGTTAGTGGTTTATGATTTTCTATATTTTTATCACTAATCTAAAGTCAAGCATACCTAGTAAGCTTTAAATATAGTGGTTCCCAACTTCTTTTTCAAAGTTATTCGACTTATTTAATAACCTAACCCACGCCCAATCAATTGAGCTCAAACACTTTATACAAGTAGGTAGAATAACTGGATATCACGTTACAACTCTTAGTTTTAAGCCCCTTGAGTTTACTTTAATTTAAAATAAAGACAAATTGTTGGTTGGCTAAAATATAGTGTGATGCAAACTAACAAAAAAAAACTGTAACTACAGAGAGTTTTAATCAATAGAGTGAATTTAAATAATAGCGTTATGGGCTATATCTTAGATATATTTTAGTTTTTTAGATAGAACATTTAAAAATACTTTTTTTTCCTCTTCCTCGTACTGACGGAAACTATGAATAATAAATTCATTACAGGATCTCATATCCTTCTTCTTGTAACCACCCCTCTATTAAAATGAATACCTAAAACAGTCTCTAATTTGTTTTGCTCCTGTTAAGTGAAATGTAATACGAAATAAAATGAAAATTAGATTGCCAAAGGCCGTCTCTGCTACAAAAAAAAATCGTTCCTTTAAAGTTTCATCATTTTTGCATACTTAATGCAAGAAGTAATCAGGCATCCTGCCTCCGGGAGGATTTTAAAAGAAAATAAATGTCTCCTTGTTATTTAGAAATTTTTCGAGTTTCCTTCCAGAAATACATAAATTTTCCCGTTCAAAAACTTTAATAGGTAAAATGACACCGAGACTTGTTTGGAAGTTGATGTTTTCCGCTGTTTTTTTGAAATTCATTAAGGTAAAATTATTAAAAGGGTTGCTATTTTTGGAATTAACACAGCAGAAAAATGAAATACTTATAATTTTTACTTCAAAATTCGTATTAAAAGGTAACTAGCTAAAAGAGTTTAAAGAAAATTATAATTAAACAAATTTAGGATTACTTATAGTCCAGGAGGTAATGACAGATTTCAATAAACCATTTTCACAGGCTTCATTTTTTGAATATGAGTTATGTCATGAAATTCCTAATCGGACCCTGTGTACGCACGCAACCTTCACATGGCAACCGACTCGTGATCGAAGCAATGCTGACGTGTGGAAACAGCCGGCCCGCGTCTCGAATATACAAGAATACGACGGAATGCCTGCCGCTGATGTACTAGAAACAGCTAGAACGGCGGGGAGTGCCGTTTAGTCATGGAAGTTGAATCTTCGAGAGCCTCTAGCATTTTCCAGTAGCGGAGTTGGACTAATATAAATAGCCGACGTATCAGCGCCGAGTTTAGTTTTAATGTAGAACATTGTATTGGAAAGTAAAAGTGTAAGAAATAAATTAGAATTGTTAGTTAGTATTATATAAATTAAATAGTACGTCTGAAATAAATTGTAAATAGTGTGTTTTTAAATAAATAAACTAAAAGTAAATTAGACTTTCGTCACAGTTATTTAAATAGCATCTAAGGGTTGCATTTCCAGTAAAAAAAATCATTTTTGCATGGATGAAACTTGGTGTACACGTTGATATGAACATAAAAATATTAGAAAATATCGTCTTCCACCTAAATTGTACAACAAACTACTTTTTCCACCCACATAAATAGGCGCAAAAAAATAATAAAAAAAAATATAGTCGCAAAGGTGAAACCAAGTGTGATGCCTATTTTTATAGTAAAAAAAATGAAAATAATAGTCTTCCACCAATAAAACACAACGGGTTTTTAAGTTTTTATTTCTTTATTGTTCCAGAAAAAAAATAGGTTTTTTGCATTCAATTTTAATTATATTCTCTGAATACTAATCAATAGCTTAATTTATTCTTTATATTACAAAACTTTTTCTCAACTTATATTCAATTTATAATAGTCTGATTAAGGATTGTTAGCAGCTTTATCTTAGATTATTTTAAAGAATACATTTATTTGACAAAAAATCAAAAACAATTCTATTTTTATTTCAAGGCAGACACCTTTCTACCATATTTTCAATTGTCATTCGTCATTCTCCTCCCCTCCATCACTTTAACAAATACAATTTAAATAGGTAAAGTACCAAGAATGATTCATCATTAAAAAGGTAATTTTTTTACAAAGGCAAATATTAAATTAATTGGGTTTATATATTTATGTCTTTATGTTTTGATCTATTCATAGTTTTGTCTAGAGTGACAGCCCTAATATTTGACTAAATGCTTGTTTTTTCCTATATATTTCTGATAACTGGTAACTGCAAATTAATAAAAGCGGTCTTACAGAAATTTTTGTACGTGTTTATATAACTAACGCTACAACAACAATATAACAATATAACAACAATATACCAACAATATAACAACAATATACCAACAATATACCAACAATATAACAACAATATAACAACAATATAACATCAATATAACAACAATATAACAACAATATAACAACAATATAACAACAATATAACAACAATATAACAACAATATAACAACAATATAACAACAATATAACAACAATATAACAACAATATAACAACAATATAACAACAATATAACAATATAATAACACTATAACAATATAAAAATAATATGACAATATACAAATATTTTTCTTAGTTTAACCTCGAAAATGCCTAATAAAATTATGCGGATGTTATTATCCTTAACATCTTGTTAATCTGCACCATGTTTTAAACATATCTGCATTAAATATGTTAAAATACCCGATAGTAATTTATTACAAAAGTTACGTTAAGAAATAATTTATTAAACGCGAATTGAATGATGCGTCATTTATAAAAGTATTTAATATACGTCGTTCAGACTATCAGAACACGATGTTCAGATATAAAAATACTTGATCCATCTACGTTGTCCTGAAGAAAGTTTTCATCAGTGAGATAAGTTCGAGATTTCTGTTAAAACGTAGAAACTTTTCTTTGACCATGCAGGTACTATTTAAAAATGTATGTAGGTATTTGGCGTATTTGTTATTTGTGGGAAATCTTATTTTTAAGGTCATGCATGAAATACTTAAAATATTGATAAATAATATTTTATTTTCGGTATTAGTTTTGTATTTAGGCTCCACCTTTAGTTATACCTTTTATACATCCGCACTAACACACCGCATGCATCTTTGTATTGTACATTTTTCTTTTAGTTTCTGTGTATAAAGATTTTTAAAGATAAAATTAAATTATATTTCCATGGTTTTCTTCGTGGAGCAGTAAACAGGAAATTATTTAAATATTTGAATGATAGGTATAAAGTTGCAAATTCGATATTACTTTTTAATGTATTTTTTAGTGGTTTCCTTAGATTTTGAACACTTTTGTTAGGTAATTAACAATCGTTTGCGCTAATCTTGGAGCGTTGCAAATTTAAATTTACTTTTAAGAACGTATTTAAATCGTTCTGTAAAATTTTCAATACTTTTCAAATTTTTTGCGACCGCAAAAAGTACGAATTGTTAATTTTTGGAAATTTTTTCAAGGTTCCGGGCCTTGTCTAAGTTTTCAAATTTACCAGATTGTTAAGAAAAATAATATTAACATTCGCAACCAATTTTTCAAAACTTTGCATTTTTGTTGACAAAATTAGAGGAAAATAAACCATTATTTTGCTATTAAAAAAAAACAAATATATTTCCGTACAAAATAAAAGGCTGCAAATTGGAATAGCTGTTCCATAAACTTTTATCAGTTATGTCATCGGGTTGCAGCACTTTTGTAATTTTTTTTATCTATGATATAAACAAATATTATTTTACAAAAAAAAAATCATATTTCAGACTTTCAATAATTTTCAAATCAGACATAATGCTAAACATAATACATTAATTATTGCTTAAAGTTTGCAGTAGTTTTGCAATTTTTTAGAAAGTTATGATACATTTTAATTTTTTGGCATTATTAATATGTTCCGAACTTTTGTAATTAACGTGAATTGATTCTTTAATGACTGGCATATAAAGGATGATAGAAAGAATAGGACCAAAACACGTTCACCAACAGTAATATGACTTCAAAGATCAGAATGAATATAAAAACAAGCTAAGAGCTGTAGCAGATCGTCATTTCATAATGAAAAATGGTTTTTACTACAAATTAACTACTTCTGAAGGTTAAATTTAAATCAGATTCGGAAAATTTAGTATAAGCATAGAAATTATTAGATATAAGTTTTGTTCCAACTTGGTATTTGGTACCGTTGTCGTATCGTACCAACATCGGTTCATGTACGATGTGCTGCGCACGCACATCTCTGAATGGTTTTGGAATCAAAAATGAGTTAATGGACCATAAATAAAAAAAATAAAAAGAAAGAAAATTCTAAACAAACTTTTCGTAAACAGAACAAAATAAAATAGTTTTCTGTTCTATTGATGTCTGTAATGACTAGAGCTTGGATTAAACACTGTGTCTCAGATTGGTGCTGCATTTATTGCTATCTCGGTTATTATAAGAGCTACAAAATCGGTTAAATGGGCAATGTTTCTCAGGATTCTATTATAATTTCAGAACTGTTATTACATTTTGTTAGTTATTTTTGGTTTTTGAATAAATTCAGAAAAATCAAAATGGTGGGTTTTTGACAATCCTCCGTATCTCGAATATTTGAGAACATACGGTATTTTGGTCTAGATATTCTATGGGCACTTTTTTAAGGTCTTTATAATAAAAATTAAAACAAAAGAATTTCTCCTTCCGCTTTTGAGATATTACCTATAACTTTGTTTTTTCTTATGGACACCATATTGGATTTGTATTGCATTAAATAGAATTATTAATTCCCTTTTTAAAAATATATCACAATATGGTACTTTCTTTCACATGAATGCTAAAATTAACAAATCTAAAAATTTCCTAATTAATTTTGCTGCTCTGCTCAATTTGGTCTAGTAGGCGAGCCAAAAATATGTTTTATTACTGTCAAATTATAGTTAGTTTAACATTAGATTTTATTCGTTCATTTTCATTTCGTTAATTGTTTTTTTGTTAAATTTAATTTCCGTTACGTAGTTATTATTTTCAAATATGGCTCTTAAGTATAACAATGACGAAAAATTAGACATGTTAGAAACTTACTTCGTAGCTCACAGCGGCTGCGGAAATTTATGAAAATAAATTTCCTGAACGGCATCAACTAAATTTGCTAAATTATGGAAGTTTTGAAAAACACAAAAATCATAAATATGCTATTGAAAATAAGGAGAGAATTGATGCTGTATTACAAAACACTAATAATAATCCCACAGCATCTGTTAGAAAAATTGGTAATGAAACGGACATCCACTCATCGAATATACTGGACGTTAATAATTATTATCCATACAAACCTAGGATTGTAGAAGGCTTATCGGCAAATGATTTTCCCCAAAGAGTAAGATTTTGTGAATGGTACATTCAACATATGCGAGAAAATGTCAATTTTTCCATGAACATATTATGGACTCACGAAACTCGATTTACCAATTCCTGAGTTTTCAACAGGCACAATACCCATTACTGGGCAAAACCCAAAACTCACCCTACAAAGAAGATTCCAAACAAAATTTAGATTTATTGTTTGGTGCGGCATAATAGACACATTAAAAACGAAACTTACTCATTTGAAGCTCCCGAAAATATTGCAGTTTTAGAAAAAAGAGTCTGAAACGTATGGGTGCTAGGGTGGCCATCTTTTTGAAAAGTGCAAACAGGACTATGATGCCGATAGGGGATCAGGTTTACAAAAGGGCCTCAATCATTCTGCTGAACTTCTAAAAAGAAAAGACCACTGTGTCACAAAAAAAGTACTCGTCCTTCTAATGAGCTTAAAAAAAACAAGTCGATTTCACAAAAAAGTCCTTGTCCTTCTGCCGAGCTTCCAAAAAAAAAAATCGACGCCTGTGTCACAAAAAAGTACTCGTCCTTCTACCGAAATTCTAAAAAAAAGGTGAATGTTTCACAAAAAAAGTGCTTCTAAAAAAAGGTTCTCAGCTTGTCTATTTTTGTACAAGCCAGGTCCCTCTCAAAGATATCAACGAGTAATATGCCGTAAAAAAGGACATTTTAAGCTTTAAAAAGTCGCAAGGACATTTTGCTTGAAAAAAGGAACGCCCTTTTCAAAAAAGGACAGGTGGCAACCCTAATGGGTGCAGTGAATAGAAACACATTATTAAGGGCAAAATCGTTGTCAAATGTGTTGTGATCAAAATGGTGGCCACATCCAACAATTTCTTTAAATTAGACAGTTTATATCTGAAGCTTGTATTGTAAATTCTCCCAAAAATTATCGCAAAATCCTTGTTTTTTTATGGTTTCTATAAAGTTTAAATTAAACCGACTATAAATTTGACAGTTCTAAAACTTATTGTTAGCTTGCCTACTAGACCAAATTGAACAGAGCAGCAAAATTAATTGGGAAATTTTCAGATTTGTTTATTTCAGCATTCATTTAAAAGAAAGTACCATATTGTGATATATTTTTGCAAAGGGGATTAACAATTCTATTTAATGCAATAAAAATCCAATATGGCGTCCATTAGAAAAAACAAAGTTATAGTCAATATCTCGAAAACGGAAGGAAATTTTCTTGTGTTTTATTTTTAATTGTAAAGACCTTAAAAAAGTGCCCATAGAATGTCTTGACCAAAATACTGTATGTTCTCAAATACTCGAGATACGGAGGACTGTCAAAAACCCACCATTTTGAGTTTTAGCGATTTATTCAAAAACCAAAAATAACTGACAAAATGTAATAACAGTTCTGAAATGGTAACAGAATCCTGAGAAACATTGTCCATTTAACCGATTTTGTAGCCCTTATAATAACCGAGATACCAATACATGCAGCACCAATCTGGGACACAGTGTATGCAAAATGCATATAAAGTGCATGCCTGCATATTTAGTGCAGAATTTTATATTGCATATCTAAAATAATAATGCATATCTTAAATAATAATGCATAGCTAAAAATAAAATATTGCTTATTTATCACTATTTTGTAACAATATTTTTCAATTGTACTTGCATTTTACCAAGAAATATTAACCAAGTGGGTATTTTGCTTTCTAAACTACTAGGTATTACGGATTAGGGCAATTAGGGGATGATTGATAGCAAATGGCTTCATAAAATTTATCTGTTTTTGTGTAACAGGTAGTTCATTCAGTATGATTCAAAATTTGTTTTGGTTAAGTATTGTTATTAATTGTATTCCTGGAAAAGTGTGAAAGTAAAAGCATTCATTATAAAAATGCCGAAACAAGCTAAGGGAAAAATGCAAATGATGAAGAAATGGATCTATGGAAAAAATGATTTGAGAATCGTAGACTCTAATCACGTTTATTGCTCCACCTGCGATAAGCTGGTAAGTATAACTAACATTTTTGTTGTATTTTTCACAATATTAACTTTTTTCATAGCCAGCTGAATCTTATTTTAGAAGTAAAAGGAAATAAAATCAAGATATGATATAAGGGCTATACTAAATTGTTTATTCAGATTTCATCTAATTTTTAAAAAATGAACAATATAATGGTTTTTCTTTTTTTTCTACCAGCCAGATGTTTTGAAAATAATCTAGATTTTATTTTTATATATAAAAATTCACGTATTTTTGGATTTAAAAAATATATATTTGACGATGACGTTAGATATCTTTTTGCATATTGTACTAAAAAATTTCAAGTGGATCAACATTTAGGAACAACAAGTCACTTATCCAGAAAACAACTTCCAAACCGATTGATTCAACAGTTAATAACAGACCAAGAAACCACTTCTTATCATCAGGACAATTTTAATAGAAATGAATCGAGAGAGTATTTAAAGTGTGTAATATTGAGTTTTATTTAATAAAACTCTATAAAAAATTCGTCTGAGCGCTTTCGGCCTCTTAAGCCGTCATTAAAGACTCTAAAAAGAAAACGGAGCTGTTACAATATAATCAACTCTAACATTACTAAAAAAAAAACTTGTACACTTACTCGTCAAAACAGAAACTTTTGAAGACACATGAAAAGAAAACTAAATTAATAAGGGACAGCAACAGACCAGTCCCAAGTCTCCACCATAGTATGCAGCTTAGATAATTGAAAATAGAAAAACGACATTGAAATTCGGTAACTGACCCAGTGTTAAATGTGGTTAAATTTTAACAAATGAAGTGGAGGTTCATCCGACCATGTAGAACAAAACACTCCGGACACTTCGGAGAAAAAGAAACTGCTAGTCTTCCAAATGAAGGCAGCAAGATTTTGCCAATTGCTTCCGTGAGGCGAAGGCAAGTTGAGGTACAAAAAATATGCACACGGTTTTTTTAAAAACGTGACAATCTTAATAATGTACCAAAACAGAATGAGTGACAATTGACATTTGACAATGAAGTTGTCAAGAAAAATGACAACTTGAGAAATTGAAATGAATTTCGTGAAAAATTGTCAAAGGTTGATATTGAAAATTATTAAAGTGGGTTGGTACCATTGAGCAAGCAAGATCAAGTTATGGCGGGACTTTTAAATTTTAAACAGCAAAAGATTACAATGAATTAAATAGAATTATAAATTATTCAGTAAATGAAGGTAAAAAACATATTTTTTAAAAAATTATTAAAAATTAAAAGAGTGCCAAGCTGAAAACAACAGAATTGAGCAGCCCGGTCCCAGCGAAACCGAAGTCGCAGGCAGACCCAGCTTGTTAAGCTAAAAGGAGAGGAAAAACCGTCCTGGCCACGAAATCAGCAATCGCTGGAAAAGACAAGATCAATTCCGCTGCAAGAAGATGCAAGGCGAATCTGACTAGGTAACTTCAGACCAACCGTTGCCAATACTCTTAAAGAGAGGAGACACTTTGCTATTAAGATGGATTTGAGTGTTAACACATGTTACATTTGGTTTATTAAACTCTCTGTGAATCTTAAGGTCTTCGAGCAGATTTAGTTCAAAGTTGCAACTAAAAATATTATGAAGCACAGTAACATTCTCAGAAGGAGTGAAGTTATGATTGTTGAATTTAATATGATGTCCGAAAGTAGACTTATCTGGATATCTGATGTGTTCACCAGCTCGTATGTTGAGTCTCCTCTCAGGTTTTCCTATATAAGACATATTACAATCGTTACAGCTTAATCTATAGATACCACTTTTGTGTAGCAACTCGATTTCATCCTTAGTATCTTATAGTTGGCTTTTAATCGAATTAACATTTTTAAAGTAAATTTTAATATTTGTTGCAATTCTTAAAAACTGCCGCGACATCATTGGAGATTTTTCCGAGATATGGTAGTGAAAAGAATTTAAAATTATCAGGAGATTCGTTAGTAGGATTAAAAGTAAGTTGGGACCTTTTCTTGAGTTTCACTTTATTGATAACCATGTTAATAATGGAAGGATTGTAGTGGTTATTAAAATCTAATTGTTTTAAAATGTTGATTTCTTTATTAAAATTATAATTAAATAAAAGTATATTGAGAAGACGATGAACATAACAATATATGGCTGATAACTTGTGTTGGTAAAAGTGATTAGAGTGGAAATTAGTTAGATGGTCAGTTTGAGTAGGTCTCCTGTAGATATCAAATTCAAGTTTATTAACCCGACGACTGATAGGAAGGTCTAGGAAATTAAGTGATTTATTGACTTCAAGCTCAACTGTGAATTTGATTTTAGGATGGATATTGTTAATGAAAAATAAGAAGTCGTCAATCTCAGTAAAATTACAATTCACAATTGCAAAAACATATCTGTACCAATGTGGAATTCGGTTGTTAGGGAAATCATTCAAAATTTTTTTGGTTTCTAAGTGATCTAGAAATAAGTCTGCTAACAAAGGACTTAGAGGATTACTCATTGCTATGCCATGGGTTGTCTGTAGTATATTTTATTAAAAGTAAAGAAATCTTGATTAAGACAGATTTTGAGTAAATCCAAGATAATATTGATAAAATGAGGGTTGAAGTCATTTTTAGTAAGACGGTCTTTGATAATAGGAAAGGTTTCCCCTCTAGAAACATTAGTGAATAAATTGCTAACGTCAAAAGAAACTAACTTAGATTTATGTTTTTAATTTTGTTAATTAAATCAATTCAATTTAAAACAGTATATTTGGGTTTATAATTAAGAGAAGAGTTAAGGAAGTTATTGAAAAAATTTGCAAAAGGAAGATACAAGAGAGTTAAAGAAAGTAACTCCAGGTCTCATTGGAATCTCTAATTTATGTATTTTATGAATGCCATACAAACGAGGCAAATAAGGGTTTTTTAAAATGCAATTGTTAACAAATAGAATGTCCCTTTCAGCGAAAAAGTCTTTATATTTGGTGAGAGTAGATTTAAACAAGTTAATGAACTTCTGCAGAGGGTTGAAGTTCAAGGTTATAAAATCATTATTGTTATGAAATTCTTCAACTTTAAGTTAGTAGTTCTCTTTGTTCATGATAACCAAGCAATTTCCTTTGTCAGCCACAGAGATAATGAGATTATTGTTAGGTAATTTGTCTTTAATGGATTTTAATAAATTAATATGTTGTGTAATAAGTGTGTTTTTATGGGGTTCAATAGTGTTAAGGAATAAGTATCTATTGAAAATGGAGATGCAGTATGATTTCAAAAGATTCGTAAGATCAGTATCATTAGGCAAGTGGTTAATTATAAAATCTACATCAATAGACAGTTCTTTAATATCTTTTTTGTGAATCTTAGATTTAACTGAAAATTTTAAACCTAAGAAGAGAAACTCAATTTCATTATCATTCAAACTAATGTTGGACAAGTTTTTAACTCTGTCATGAAAATTAAAGGATGATAATTTATCTTAAAAGTTAGAAGATTGATTGTATTTTTTATGTATTAAGTTGTTAAGTTTCAGCTTTAATCTATTGAATTTAATGTGTTTCAAAAACCGACATCATCATGAATGTCGTTAAGATTAACTTGCAACAGTTGATAAGGAGTTACCTGAACCAGTTGGTCATAAAGAATTTTGAGATCAATGTTAATGCCGTTGATTTTAGAGTAGTGTTTACAAATTTTAGAGTGAATGATCTTCTTCTCAATGTTGTAGGAGAACTTCTTAGAAACGTTCTTAGGTAGTTTCGCTTTAGTGTGGTATACAACCTCTTCTTCAATTTTAATAGAGATTTGTGCAATTTATTTGTATCTTGTGATATTCCAATTCACAAATTGGATAATCCTCTGTTTAGAATTTTTTTAAAAACTTATTTTAAGGAAGAAAATTTGCCCAGTTCTTTCGTTTTTTGCAAAAAAATATGTTTAAGTTAATTTTGATAACGCATTGAAATGAAATTAACGATAAACCTGTGTGGTTTTCGGTTGATGAATCAACTGATACGCAGGGGCGCTATATTGCAAATTTTATAGATGAAAATATCCCTGGTAAAGGATATTTAATTTCAGTTAATGTTTTAGACAAAACAAATAATTTAACGATAACCAGATTTATTAACGATTACTTAACAAATTTTTATTTACCTAGACAAGTGCCTACAAACAATATTTTATTAATAGTCACTAATTCTGCTGCATACATGGTAAAAGCAACTGGAAACTTCAAAATATTTTATTGAACAGTCTGTGTTAATGGAAAATAATATTACACAAAAATTTACATCAGTTTTACTAAATAATAAAGGATTTCAGACATTAGAGGGCATAAATAATATTTTATCTGGCAACTTTGATAATGCATTGAATTCAAATATTTCACCACTTTTAATTTCAAAATTTAAATATGCACCTATAACGTCTTGTGAAGTGAAACGTTCATTTTCGGCATACAAACATCTTTTAAGTGATAGAAGGTAATGTTTCAGTATTGAAAACATTGAAAAATAATTAATAACTTACCGTTTTCATTCTAATAATATTAATTAATTAGATGTAATTGATAGAAATGTAAAATCATCTATTCATATGTTTAAAAAGTCTATAATAAAATTAAAATATCAAAAATGACTGTCTTTTTATTTTGTATATTTAAAAGCATATTTTGTCTATTATTAACGCATAAATGCATACATAGTTAGACCATTATTAAGTGCATATTTTCCAACCCCCAGTAATGACTTTTTATTTCATCATTTTAGATTCTAGGGCATAATGGAAAATAATGGTAAATAATAAATATTTTCTGTGCAAATAATTTTAATTTTTTATGCTTTCTTGGTTTACTATTAATTCTAAATCATCATCAAAAAAATCACTGTCTCCTTCTATATCACTCATTTTTTAAATATTATGATTTATAAACATAATTGTCTAAATAAAAATGTATGTATCATGTTTTTATTTACCTATAAAAACATTAAATTTGTAGGTTAAGTTAACTAAAACTCTATCAACATATATCGATCGTTTTGCGCAATACAGGTGAAACAGTTTTACAAAAATTTGAGAATCGATATAACGGTACAAGAACGATTCGGGAATTATTTATTTTTTTAGTTGGAACGAATTCTGTATCAACCCGCACATCGTACAAATTAAGTTGGAACGCTTGAAGTGTAATACGCATGCGGTGTACCGTTACTGAATGGTTTTGTATCGAGTTGGAATAAACCAAATAACACATTGTTTCTGTCAATATTTCTTTTCAGTTTAGAATTAAAGGGTTGCGGTCCTGGAATATAAATCGATCGATCACAATAGCCGACTTTTTCGGAATATTGCTGCCAATTCAAACTTCTCTTGAAGCGATTCGTTCAAACTTTTACTTAATGTAGTTTAAATTGAAAGGATTTTTTTTATCCTCGACTTACTCCATGGTCTGGACCAAGTTATAATTTTTCGTTTTTGTGGTCTTTAGTATTTCAGTTGTTTTTGTTGAATAAGGTAGGAAAAAAGTTATTGAGACTTTGTTCGAAGAGTTTTAAAAGAATGAATTTTATTGCTGTTTTAAGTGAGTATTTTCAGTTGCTAAAAAGGAGAAGAATAAAATTTATATAAAATAAAAGCTCATTAAATAACGGCTAAGAGGTGTACTGTGTCTTTTGGAAAAACAATAATATAATAATATGATTAAACAATAGCAAAATTTATCAATAATGTGTTTTCGAAAATACAATAATATATTGTTATTAAATAATGAAAAACCCACAGAATGTCTAACCTCTACTTGCGTTTTACTTACACAATACTTAGCCGAAGTATCAGTTAATTATAGATAAAAAAGTAACAAGTAATAATACCTCATGGACAATAACAATGATACCAATAATAATGATACTAACAATAAAAAAAATTATAATAATAATAATACCAATAATAATAAAATAACAATAAAAAGTGACAATGTGAATATAGCAGGTATCTTATAATAATAACAAAACTTACTACAAGAATAAAATACTATAATTCATTCATTCCAATTATAATATTTATTAAATAATTATTTTTATGAAAAACATATTGAAAGCAAAAATATTAAAGTACGTGTCACAGCAAAGTCGATGGACCGTTTTCCTCCTGAAAACAAATCCTCCCTTCGCTACTACTGTAACAAGCATTGCATTATATTAAAACATCAAAGCTGGAATATTGCCACTTATTTTCTAACTCTTCTTTTTACCTTTTAATATTTTGTAATGCCTATTGCGGTATTAGTCAAGGAAGTAGTTCTTTGTAGTAGCGGAACAATCGTTCGACTTTGCTGTGACATGGTCTTATCTCCTCCTATTATTTTTATCTTTATATAGATTTTTTTATAGATATGTGTATGTATTTGATATCTAGGAATTGTTTTCATCATTTTTTTAAATAATGTTCAGTTTATATTTTTTATTTTATATGTTTTATATTGTTTAATTTTGGACCAAGATAGTCATAGCTTCTTAGCAAAATACTTTTATGTGGTACAGGTAAGTAGTTTAAAATGTTTTGTATCTTGTGTTATAATCATGGTCGATATTTCTTAATATCCTCCTAATTCCGTAGGAAATAATCTATGTTTCTTAAAATACCATTTTGAGAATATATCTTTGTGTTGTTTCTAGCATTAGCAGATGGTGGTACTGTGCAGCTCTCCAAGCAATTTTAGTTTTAGGATCTGTATTGTATTACATTTATTGTAAG
Organism: Psylliodes chrysocephalus; assembly: GCA_927349885.1. Lineage (NCBI taxonomy): Eukaryota > Metazoa > Arthropoda > Insecta > Coleoptera > Chrysomelidae > Psylliodes > Psylliodes chrysocephalus. The sequence continues at coordinate 49,939,434 of OV651819.1, forward strand.
CAATCTGCTATTATTCTATTTTTTGGTTTTTCAAAAGTCTGCTTTTGCAATGTCTTTTAAGTAATTCCAACTGTGCGTTGAATATATAACAGCTGTATCTTCAGCAAAACTAATTATGTCTCTCCTACTTTCGATTTCAAAAATTTAATTTAAGTAGAGATTAAATAAAATTGTGACCTATTATACCGTTCCTAGAGAAACCCCAAACTTAACTCTCTTAAAATCACTTAAAGTATTTAGAGTTCGTCTTCTATCCATTAAGTCGTTTTTTAGAAATAAATATGGTACTTATTTAAACTCAATTTGATCTAACACGTGACTAACGGTATTAAATCCTTTAACTAGATCAAGAAATACCAATAAAAACTCCCAGGCCGGATATTTTGGTAAGCAATATAGATATTTTTATTCTGTAGAAGCCAGTTCACATGGCACTAAATGAGCTTCAGTTTTAGATATAAATTGATTTTAAATAGGTCAATATGTACATGGCGCTGCGCTCAATAATTATTTTTCGATGGGAGGATCTTTCTTGTGTAGCGCATCATGTAAAAAATGCATTTATACGCAGGTTTTGTTCTATGAACTAATTTGATAAATTTAGCCATTTTTAAAATACAGAGTGGGTCACTTAAACAGTTTCATCCTGTTTTTCAGCATTGATCATTGGATTTTAAGAAAATACTAAAATAGGTCGATTTTTATTCCAAAATAAAAACATTTTTGCAATACAGACATCTGTCATGTTTCAACCCACTTCCTTTCACTCCTCCAACACTTTAATTTTAAATAGGTAATGTACCATGTATGGCACTTCATTGAAAAGGTAATTTAATGGGGGATTTAGAAATATTTATATACATTGCGTTACTTAAATTTTATTGCCCTCTAGCGGGATAAAAAACTACTACGTATTATAGAGTGTGATACTGCAATGTGTAGTACATCATAAAAAGGTAATTTTATGGGGAATTTAGAAATATGATTGCTCATTTCGATACTTTTAATTGTACCGCCCTCTATCAAGATAAAAAAACTGTACGTATTATAAAGTGTGACACCTTATTTGAAAGCAAATTTAATTACTTATTGAATGCACCACAAAACATTAATTAAATATCCTAAATATTGCACTTGCAATAGTTTAAAAATTAGTCATGCATTATTTTAAAGATTTTTGCTAACTTTATTTTGTTGCAAGTGCAATATCGAAATATTTATATTAATGTTTTGTGGTGCATTGAATTAGCAATTAAATTAGCTTTCAAATGAGGTGTCATACTTTATAATATGTTACAGGTTTTTTTATCCCGATAGAGGGTGCTAAAATTAAAAGTATCGCAATAAAAAGTCATATTTTTGACTTCCTCATAAAATAACCTTTTCTACGATTTGCCGTACATGTACATTCTTTATTTAAATTTAAGTGGTTGGAGAAGTGGAAGGGAAGGGGTTGACACATTACAAATGTCTGTATTGTAAAAATGTGTTCAACTTGCAATAAAAATCGATCTGTTTTAGCATTTTCTAAAAATTCAATGAATACTGCCGAAAAACAGAATGAAACTGTTTTGAATGACTCACTCTGTATGTCCAAAATGGCTAGTTTTATCGAATTAGTTTATAGAACAAAATATGCTTAAAAATACATTTTTTATAAAATGCGCTATATAAGAAAGATCCTCCCATCGAACAAAAAATATTGACCTATTTAAAATTAATTTATATCTAAAACTGAAGCTCTTCTAGCGCTCTATGAACTGGCTTTTACAGAATTCAAATATCTCTATTACTTACAAAAATATCCAGCCTGGGAATTTTTAATGGTATACGTAAGGTTTGTTCTGGTTGCTTTTAGCACGGTCCTAGACCTACAAAACGCATGCGTCGAGGATGTCGATTTTGAATTCTGTATTTATTTTCAATCATCATTGTTGTCGTTGAACAGCTCTGGTTTTCCCGTAAAATAGTCGAATTAGCCCCAATAAAGATTAATAAAAGTATATTACATAGAATAATGATTTAAAATGCCTTATTAAGCTCTATCAATTACAAATACATTTTAAAATCTCAAAGACGGTTTTTCTAAAGAAATATCGCTGAACCTTATTCAAAGCATTTAAAAAATTGGCAAGAATATGCTTACAGTGGATTTTATTTTTCTTACCGTTATCATTTATTATAAATAAGCTACTGGAAACTGAATAAAGTTTTCTCTAAAATATATACTTTACATATTTACACGGTGTAAAATAGCTAAGTATTTCTTTTCCTATAAATAAATTACGTACTTATCAAAATGTAAGTAAAAAAGTACTTTCTTGGTAATATAAATTATACAAGTCCTTATATTAATTATTTTTTAAATTTTAGCCGTATTTGAAATATTAAAAACTATTTTTGTATCCGCAAATTAAATATATTTATTCCTTTGTTTTCGGATCAGTAACCAATAGTTTTTTAGGAAGTTTAACCCGATTTTTTACTCTAATTCTAATAAACAAAAGATTTGGGTGCTATTTTTGTCTAAAAACTTACCAACTTGCCCCGTGAGTACGTTGGGCCGTTTCAATTACTGAATCAACTATAGTAGGTTCAAAACATACTATCAAATTATCAAAAAATTGTGTAACATGCAACTAAAAACTGCTTAATTGTTATTTAGATTGAAATTTAAAAATAATATATTTTAAAGAAACTTTAATTCCTGCATCTCGAAAACGATGCCCTATCGAACATTTTGGTTATGGGAGGTTTTTTTCATATTTTGGCGCAAGGAATTAGAGCTTAAATATTCTAGCAATAATCATTATTATTTAAAATATATAATTATTTATAATTGCCCATTATAAAAATAATTAAACCATGTTTTTAAATAACCTATGAAAACTTTTAATACGAACATTTTGAATTAAAAAAAAACAGTTTATATGCGTCATATATTTAAAAATAATGGATTTTAAATACAATAATCGAGCACATTATATTTGACAACGTTACTTTCTGTAAGTAGCTGAAATGCTTTGCAATAAATGTATCCATTTCAACAAAAAAGATGAAGTCCTAACTTTAGATTACAAAAAATCACTAAAATTCATTGTCGCTTTTGGTGGTCAAACCTACGAACTATAATTTAGTGATAAAATGGCGGATTTGTTATTATTTTTATAATTTCTAGTAAAATCTAGTTATTGACTTTAATAAGTATTTTTTGACAACAATATTTGAATGCAATATATTTGAATAAATAAGAAATTAGATGAAGTATTTTAGTTACAAAATTATGAAACGATTTTAAATGCCATTCAAAAAACGATAATAAAACTGTTAATAATAGAGTTCAAACTTTATTTAGAGTTCCTTTAGAAATTCAGGGAATCTTTTTACTTTTTTCAATAATTGTCTTTGCAGTGATTGATATTTTGCATGCATTATTTTGCCGCCATTATTATGACAATCGCAGCCTTAAAAGCTCTAGAATTGCGCCTTCTGAATTTTACTTTTAGTAAAACTGAATTTGTTGGGATCCATTATATTATAATAATTATTCGATATGCTAGAGATTTTTCAGAAAAAATTGCCAGAACACTAATAAGCAATATTTGTTATCAATTTTTCAACTAACTTCTGTCATATCTAATACAATCTAACTAACAAAGGAAAACGAAAAACACTCAAAGTCCGTGTCACAGAAGCAACGATAGAACAACTGTAGAAATAGGTACCATAAAGAGCTTTGATTTTGCTTTGTAATATTCGCAACCTCTGTTAAGATGTAAGAATTTTGTATTGCCAGTAGACTTCATTAGAGATTATAATCAATATTGTTTATTTCTTCTATATAAGTCCTAATAAGGACGAAACCGTTTCAAGAATGACTCTCATTATGCAGCAAAATAGAGTTAGAGTGTTAAAAATTATTTTCTATTTCTGCCGTTTATCTTTTGATACAATGCAATGCCTGCTGTGGTATTAACCCAGGAGTAATTGGTCGCCCGTTGTTTTAGTGATACAGATTTAACTGTTTTTCCATTTGCCTTTGTTGTTTAGTTTTAAATTCGTCACATTTGAGAATTTGAATTTACTTCCTTTAAACTAATCTAATCTAATTTAAACATTATCTAAATATTTGTAAAATAAAAAAACCCTTTATTTTTATTCATTTATGTAGTAGGCACCACAACAATTGGCTCGATCAGCGTTTCGTATCAATTTCCCATCATCTTCGATGCGTCACCGCCTCATCGTCTAATCCATTTTGTCCCTAAACTGGTGGCGGTTCGTCAACAAATTTATTGTAATGCAATGCGGGCTTGGATATTCAAGGAAAAGTTTTCAGTTTTCCTGGGAAATTGTTCACGCTCGGGGCGATCCACCTCGCGATTTTCCACACTCATAAAAAGATTTTCCGACCACGCTTCTACGTTTCGCTATTTACCATCCAATTTTGTGCCATTCAAACAACTTGATACAAGTAATTGGGGTAGGCTAAGACACAGGCGGGGTTTTTGAAAGGTAAATATTTTAAAATGACGCTAGAGTTACTAAAAAGTGAAAGATTTTGTGATAGTATATGAATTGACTGGACGAAAGAAGGAAGCAACTTCTTACATTCAAAAATTCGGAATGAAAATGGGCTTATGTGGCAGATATTAGTATCCAGGAAAAAAACTTTTTTTCCCGTCAGAGGGGCACCACCAAACATGCTTAAAAACCATCTATTTTTTTAATAAAATAAAGCCTAATAAAGTTTGTAACAGTTTAAAATAAAAAGTCCATTGACAGTTCGTTTCATAGACCTCACGTTACAGGAACGTCATCTGCTGAATATTAAAATATTACCGCTCATTATTGAGTGATATACTAATGTTATTTATAAATACAATGACTCTTGTATATAAAATAAAACACAAATTTACTTCCTTAACATTTACTAGCAGTATTTAAAAAATTCTAACAGTATTTAAGAAGTACTAAGAGTATTTAAGTAATACTAACAATATTTTAGAAATACTAACGGATGTAAATAATTATCTGAGGCAACAAAGACTTATTTTTCTACAGTTACTACCAACTGATCTTTTAAACAATGTACTTTTCGATACAATAATTTGCCTCATAGTGTGAAGATCTTAAACATTATTCAGATATATAATAAAAGATGTACTCTAAACTATACAGATAATATTAACTTATAGTCAAATTTTATTGTTCAAATTATATGATGATTTTTTAATGACAGTTTTATTTGTATCAAAGTTATTTATATAATTGTTAGCAAATGAGTTTCTTTTTTAAATAATATAGAATAATCAGAAATGTAAGTAATTATGATTAGTACAGCACTATATTTATTACTTAATTTTATTACAAAGTTAAAGTAAACTATTTAAGTTTTATTAAAAAGCTAAAGTAAGTTTTATTAAAGTTAAAGTAGTCTTTTAAAGTTTTATTATATAGTTAAATTTAATTGTATTATATAGTTAGTTTTTACCTACTTGGCAGGCATATTGGATGTTTTGGATGATGAATGGGGTTTTCGATATCCAAAGGTGCGACTGGAGCAGCAAGTGTTTGAAGGACGTTTTTTTCGGTCTTGTGTCTGAATTGGTCATCAAAGAAGAAGTTGTCGGGGGTTCTGAAAGTGGCTATAAGGTGTGTTTTGCGGGCTAAAGCTTTTTTTCGGGGGTTGTGTGAATTACACCATCGATTTTGATGTGTGAGTGTGTTTTGGACTTTCGACTTATGATAAGTCGAAATTTGTCCCAAAACTTGGAACCGTTTCTATGATCCAAATTAGAAGTAGTATTGATCTATTCTTGTTGTTTGTGTAAGTAAGTTTGGAGTCTCATCAGGGCATTTAAACGATTCCATTCAGTTTTAATAACAGGGTCGTGGGTACGGACATATTGTATATACAATCGGCGTTTTTGAAAAATAAGGTTTAGGATGAATTGGGGATGTGCTGATGGAGGTGATGGGGGCTGACGTTTCAACGGCGTGGGAGATGGTGGTTTAGACTTCGGTTACCAGTGTGTCGATGTACCATAGGGAGTTAGGCGGGCGTTGCTCTAAAATATTTGCAGAGATAATTTTCTGAAATAGTAGCAAATCTGCTTTTTTGAGATTCCGGAAAGAGTAAATTGTATCTCTTGGTGGAGCGGGGATAAGGAGAGATGTATGTAATATCAAAGGAAGATGATCGGAAGTGATTGTTTCTAACGAAGCATCTATCAGCAACCAGCCCAGTACAGAAATCTGTCAAAAGGATGTGGTCGATAATAATAGATGATCCTTGGTGAGATACAAAGTTCGGAATTAATTTATTTTACTAATATGCTGATGTAATAAATATTAAGAGACATGTCAAATTAGGTAATTTGACCGATTGCATAATTAACACAGAGAGGGTTGGTAGGGTCTTTGCCTATGGATCCAAGGGTCCCAGGTTCAAATCTCACTTTTATTCAGGATTTTTTTATTTAATTTAATTTAAAATTATTTCTTATGCCTTGGTAGAATTCCCTACTTGACCATTCACTGTTGAATTATAATTAACAGTGCTTTTCCTAAAGTGGCGCAAATAAACAGCAACAAGTCCAGTCTGTAGGATGTAGGACTATTAAAGTACTAATACTCCTGCACTATGGAGTATTAGACTACTAGTACAATCCATAACCTACATAGAATACAAGGCTAATGACCTTAGATGTTGAAGCCAGACACCAAAGAAAAAAAATATATAACACAGTAATATATGTTGCATTACAGAATATTATGTGAGATATTTATTCCTACATGAAGTTCCAATGATACTGTATGTAAGTTTACCATGTAAAAAGTATTTACAATACCAGATGTGTGTTTAATATAATATTTATTATAATATGTATTTGGTGAAGTTTACATAATAAATATTAAAAACTTAGATTTTTTTTCACTATATTTTAACAATATTAAGATTTTTCTGTGTTAATTTATTATTGTAGTTTTTTTAGGGATTTTATTTACCATTACATGTAATACTGAATCTTAAATGTTCTGTAAAATAGTAATAAAGGACACCAAAATTATTTATGTATATTTACAATATTTACTAGTGAAAATCTTTTCGTTTGGAAAGATTAATAAAGATATAAAAATTATATTTTGGGATATTGGAACGATCACATAAGTATGTAAAGTGCAATCCACATAAAATATTTACTAAGTAGGCTATGACCAACAAAGACTGTGATACGACTTGTTTCTTTTATAACTATGCACGACTTTAAATTAAATCCAAACTGACACTTCAACTCCTTAGCTGCAACCCTACCCAACTGTTTTTATTCAAATGCAAAGATATGTCGTGTGTAGGGTCATTGAAAGGCTCGTAAAAAATTGAGTCTCTACCGTTTTTTTATTTTATTTATTGCGAAATGAGAAAAAATTCTTTTAAAAACAAAAAGTTACCAATATTTTTTTAGTGCTCTCGATGGGTGAATTAACATAGCAGATGTTGAAAATGTCCTCCACCCTTTACCTGGCACGCTCCCAGGCGATGGTAAAAGCTAATATCGTTAGGGTATTTCTAATTCTGAATTAGGTTTTATTAAAAACAGGCAAGTCTGGGCAGTCAGAATACCAAATTTTTTGATATACAATTTTTAAATTGATAACGCAACCTAGCATCATTATTCGTTGGAATGTATGTTTCCAGAAAAAATGAAACATAAGATCAGTTTATTCCTAAGCAATTGTTGAACAGTGTTCTTCAAAAAGGAAAAAGTTGCATTTTTGTACTAAGGATTTTGCCTTAGTAAATATTTTGGCTCATTTTTTAGCATTTCTGTGTACAATTAAAGTAAAACGTCTAGTTTATTAATTTGTGTATCTTATTACGGGTAGCCTGATAAAGGGGTTCAAATTACCGAACTCCCCTCATCAGGGTGACTAGTAACCTCAGGAGTTGGGTTCCTGTAAACAGAAAGAAGAAAAAAAAAGAACTTTGATTGATAGAATGTGAACGGGCCTTTATTATGTCATAACCTCGATACTTGTCAAAACTAAAATTTATAACCAACACATTTACACGAAATGTCGACTATTAAGAAAAAAGAAATATATTATGCAAAGGCGTGTTTTCACAACTATTCTTACCTCTAAATTAAATATATAACCCTTCAAGTGGGTGGTTAAAATGCGATTTACGTAGAGTACTCTTCGTATTACAAAAAAGAAAAAAGAACTAAACCGGTAGGTGGATATTACAATTTAAATATATACATATACAAAAAAAATTGAGTCTATTTAAACAAGTATTTAACTATATAGTCTCAAACAACCTAACCTCGTTAGTAGATGGGGGCCCTCCGAAATATAGGGTTAAAAAAAAAGGAACCGTCTTACTTGTGGTGATTAAGTGAACTCAACGAAGCACGATGTCCAGTTAGGCAGCTTGCTCTTGAAATCGGTAGGTAGTAGACTGCTATGAAAATGACTTCGTATTCGGTGGGGTTATCTTATTGTCTGAACTCTGTTGCTAGCACGCAAACGGTGAAATGGAGAAGCCCTATTCAATATGGAGAGGTGTAGAGAACTTGCACACAGTCCTTAGAAGTATTCCTCTAATAAAAGCGTTTACACAGAATTTCAAATCTGAACGAGCGAAGAAGGAACGCACGAACGAAATATAGGGAATATAGGTAAGTGAACTAATAATTCATTTTGAAAAACTCACCCTTGATGGTATGTGACCTTTTAGATTAATAATTTATTCAATTCACAGTTTTAGACCAATACTATGTCCACCACTAGGTGTATGAATCACAAAGATCACTAACAATATATCGGACTAAAGGAATCTATGGTTTTTGCACAAGAATAAATCCTAGAAAATCCTAGCACATGCCACAATCAGATTCCAAGCAAAAACTGTGCCAGGAAGGAAGTTCCACAAAATGGCCAACAAAAGTCAATGTCTTAGCAAGAAGGCCCTGACTACAAGAGGGTAATAGGATAATTTCTGGTAAGACTGTGGTCAATATTTATAAATTTAGAAGAATCTGACAACTGAAGGAGTTAAAATCGACATGTAAACAATAACAATAAAAAAATAAAGCTTTTTAGTAATTAAATGAGCTAGAGGTATTGTTCAAAGTAGCGAAATATATTTACTTACATTTTAAATTATTTATTAAGGTATTAATTATAATTGAATGTACTCCAGGTTAGATTATACTTTATTACAAAATATTATTTTATATTTTACTACAAAATATGTTTGATAAAAATGGATATTTTATGAATTTATTTAATGGACCCATTTTATTGATTTATATACATTTATATGGGTCATTCTCAGTTAAGCCGTAAATTCGACGTCCATAACAAAAAATCACCTTTTTTAAAAAATTTTATTAAAAAGAATGTTATTTTCTCTTAAAACTCGTGCTCATATAATTGGTCACTCAAATTCATTTCTTATTTTTATTTAATTTAGTCACAATTTCACCTCAAAGTCGGAAAACATCTCTCCCCTGGCTTGTCCCCGGGCCGATTCTGTTTATTTATTTGTATTTTTAAGTACTTGAAAATCAAATAACTTATTTAAATTATACATTTCAACAAAATAATTTAAATAAATTATCGTAATCAAGCAAGTAAAATTGCGTGATTTTTTTTTTTCTTAAAAAAAAAATTACGTTTACGTTTGTCCCCCGTATTTTGCGTCTCGTCCCCTGGCACGCTTATTTATGTGTAAAATCGGCATTTGTTTACTGACTTGCGGGAATTGAAGACCTTGAGCGAACGTTTTTGAGTGTATAGTTTGTAATCAGAGCCACTCGAACTAGGTGCGCAGTCATTTAGTCATTTATTTCGTTACTGGCACTTTGTACATACAGTTGACAACGAGTGAACGGAGTCTCTACCCTGGTAAGTTTTATTTTTAAAATATTCATCTAAAAATTTTAATTCATTCGTATATTTACTTCTCGTTGTGTATAGATTCTAACTTTTCTTGATTAATTTCATACAATAAATACATTTGTCATTATTTCTATTTTTGTTACTAAAAAGTATCTCCCCTGTTTATATCTCCCCTGTCTTGTAAGGGCCAGGGGAAAGACACGATATCCAGGGGAGATATGAAAACTTTAAAGACTAATTATTATCAATTAATTATTGATAAATAAAATTATAAAATGACTGAATAAAGTTAATACTTCAATAAAATGTTGTTTTCTTTCATAAAATAATGTTAAAATCCTTTCTCTAATCACAAAGTATTCTACTCTGTACATTAAGTCTCTCCCCTGGATGAGTATCTCCCCTGGCATCTTATAAAACGAGATAAAATCAATAAATTGACTGACCGTCTTGCAGGCACGTTTGAAATGATTGTTTTGGTCGAACCATTGTAAAATTTGATTTCAATTTCAAAATTTTTGTCGTGCCGCGTTTTATCAATAAGCGATTTACGTCTCAACTGAGAATGACCCATATACCACACAATCTTAAACCTAGAGATAACTAAAGATATTAGCATAGGTTATAGTAGAGTAGTTTAGTAATTGAATCGGTGAGTGAAAGAACAATACATATCCAAAATGACCATTTTGAGAAAAACAAAAAAAACTGTTTTAAGGCCGCAGTATCACTGTATTTCTCATATAAGAAGCAAGGGTTCACCATTTCCGATTGCATTTAAATCCCGCTAAATGAATTAAAATAAATCTTCTACCAGCTTAAAGTATAAGGTTTGGAGAATGAAATCTCCTATTTTTTATTTGTCCTGTTTATACACTGAATTTAAAAAAAAATCATAAAAAGTGATTTTAAAACCAGAGGCTAAAAAGTAGGAGATTTCATTCTACATATTTTTCCAAGTATCCCGCCAAAATATTTCTAAATTTTATTGCGTATTTTTCAAATCTAACTTGAAATACGATTAACAAATATTTGATAAATTTATTTGTCAAATTAGAGTTTTTCTATGAATTCCTGTAATTGTGTACAGTTCATGTAGTTCATCTATTTTTAAGAAGATGTCACCGTAAAAAACAGTATAGCTATTCTACTTTAGAGATGGTTTTAATAGGTAAATGATTGTTTAGAGGTACCAATTTTTGAAACAGTGATACAGGTGTATGCCGTCTTTTATTGTTTCGTGCTTTTCATATATATTTGTCTCGTTTGGTTCCAAATTATCGATTGATTTTGCCTGTGTATGAACAAGTGTTGACCACGTTGCCAGATTATCGATTTATACGATAATTTCACAATTCTTTCTAGGACGAATTTGATTTTAAAGTGGGTGAAATATACAATAGTGAAATGCAGGAAAGGGAAGGAACTTTATTGCATTCCGATGTAAATTAAATCCGAATGACCTGGCATCATTGTATGATACGCACGTAATATTGGCGGTCTTTGCTTTTTTCTCCTTAATGTTATTTTATCTTTATAAGGAATCTTATTTCTGAGTTAACACGTTGACTGCTATGTGTATGTACCCATATGTATGTCCTATTAGTGCGTAATTGTTCAATATTTTAATTTATGTTAAAGACACGCAAACATGTTTAAAAAAAAAAGTAATATGGATTTAAAAAATACATATTTTAAAAATATTTTTAGATATATACAGGGTGCTACATTTTTGCTTGGTATATTTTTAAAATAGAACATGTATTTTATTTCAATTTTAGAATGGTTCGGTAATACTGTATTCAACCTTAGAATAATTTAAAAAAATATTACAGGTCTGCCAAGCAATTAAATTTTTATAAAATTAGAAAATAATGCAGACCCTAAATTAAATTATCATAATTCAAAATTGTTTAATATACTGACTTATAGCACATTAAGATAACGAATAGTAGTGATAGTGCTGGATTCTTTTATAGCGAGTGTTTTGAAACATGTCTTAAAATGGTTACTTTTAAGTCAAATTACTCAATTTTTCAAAGGCAGCATTTGATATAATATTTTAGCATACAATTCCTTATAAATTTGCATATCCAACGATACCAACATGTTAGAGAATAACATATATACAGAGTGTCTCATCAGTGCGTAATTGATCGATAGCTGTTTTATTATTAGAAATAAGAAAAAAAAATAATATAAAAGTTATATGACCATATTAAAAATTATTCCTATATATACAGGGTGGTCCATAAACGAGATGTTGACCAAACCTATACATTTTTAAATCAAAACACCCTGCAGGTAGTTATACATATTTGATTATTTTCACGTCGTCAAATAATTTTAATTGACTTTATTCATTTGCTATGTTCTATATAGAGTATGTCAACACGCGAGGTTACATATGCTTAAATTTTTTTCAATGGAATATTATATTAATTGGTGGCATAACATACAAAAGGTGTTCCATTTAGAAAATTAAGAAAATCGTGACCATTTTCACACATCCTATATACAACATAGCAAATGAATGAAATTGAAATTATTGAAACGATGTGAAAACAGTCAAGTTTTACTTTAAAAATGTATAGGTTTGGTCAGACAATCGTTTATGGATTATCCTGTATATTTATAAATAACTGTTAATTATGGTCATACAACTTTTATATTAATTTTTTCGTATTTCCTATTATAAAACTGCTATCGACCAATTACGCACTCATGGGACACCCTGTATATGTGTTATTGATATCGTTGGATATGTTAATTTATAAGGAATTGAATGCTTAAATAATATACAGGGTGTGGCATTTGAAAAAAATTAAATAAATTTAACTTGGAATTAGCCATATTTAAGACTTGTTTTTCAAAACACACTGTACAAAATAATCCAGTTCTATTACCACTATTCGTTAGCTTACTATCTTATTACTACATTTAAAAAAAAATTGAAATTATTTTAAACCTACCTAAATAATGATAATTTAATTTGGGGTCTGAATCATTCTCTAATTTCATAAAAAAAATTAATTTATTGGCAACCCTGCAATATTTGTTAATAAAATTCTAGGGTTAAATACAGCATTACCAAAGCATTCAAAAACTGAAGTAAAATACAGGGATTTCTTTTTAAAAAATATACCGTTTTATTTGTCAGACAAAAACGCAAAACCCTGTATGTCTAAAAATATCTTTAAAATACCTATTTTTAAAATGCATATAACTTTTATTTAGAAATTGTATACGTGTTTACAACACAAATTAAAATATTGAACAATTATGCACTAATGGGACAACCTGAATATATTATTCACAATATATGCACGCGACCTATGTTTGTAATAATTTAATCTCGCGCCGCGTTTATATATTTTATTCATGCGTCTATTAGATATTGTAGTTTACTAAGACCCAACCACAACATTTGCTTCGGCAGTCAACGTGTTTTAAATGCTTTTTTATTAATTTGTTGTTTAATTTGTATTTAGTTATTAATATTTCAAAAATGCTTATTTTTCTTATTGATTAATCTAAAATACGTAATTTTTATTTATAATTGAAAATAGTACTGGAATTCTAAATTGACAAAAAAAGTAGAAATATGAAAACATAAATTACGACTCTACAAATGAAGTAAAATTTTATGATTAATTTCTTTTTTCTTACAAAAACATTATCTCAGCAATATGTCATAAGTTGCATACACACAGTAGGTCTATGTAAGTTGATAACAAATGGAAAACTTTTTTATTATTTATTTTACGAAAAAAAGTTATTCTTCATAAAAATTTATGCATGGTCTAACAGAAAATGCAACCACCAGATAGCAAATTTTATCAGTCGGTTTTACAAGGTTTGTCAAAAAATATAATTTTGCTCTCAAGATAAAATACCTTTATTTTCGACAAACCCTGTATACGACTGATAAAATTTGATATCAGATAATTGAAATTTAGGTTTTAGACCATGCATAACTTTTTATGTAAAGTAACTTTTTTTCTAAAATTAATAGACCATGCAATTGTTTATGAAAAATAAGTTTTTTTTTTTTAATTCTTAAAAAGGTTTTCCGTATGCCAATGACGCCAACTTACATATAAATGAGATTAAATTTTTTGAAAATATTTTTTACTGATGCAGATCTAAATAAAGTATTGTTGGTAAATAAGGTACATTTTTCTTTTTTTATTTGGTTCTTTGGCTGTAAGACCTTTCGGTATATACATGGTATTCCATTAAGAATGGGAGCAACTGAAGATTAATTGATTAGAAATAAGCCGATTAAACGAAACATCCGTAGGTAAAACATTACTTGTTTCCGAAAAACAGAGTTTTAAAGTTGAAAATCAAAAATTATAAATAGCTACAATTTTTTTATTACTCAGTTTAATTTTCCTAAATTCGGCAAACGTTATTGGTGTAATAAAATACATCTATCAGCAAAAAATAAGTTAAATAAGCTTTGCCAGTGGCGTACGTCATGGGCCAGTAACATCTTTTTCCTTCTAAATTTTAGTCCACGTCCACTTTTGATGTTTTTTAAATAAAGTTGAGTTAGTTTTTGAGATATTCGCACATATTAGAAAATTCTGTAGTTTTTAAATTTCGATTTTTTTTTTATTTAATTTCTAAGAGTACATTATTTATTTTAAAAACATCAAAAAATTTAAAATTTTATGTCCAAATAACATTTTGGATAGTGACGTAAAATTTAAGAGGTATGAGGTATTACGTACGAATGCTGTACGCCACTGGAAAAGTTAATTAAGGTAACTTATTTTTTTGCTGATAGGTGGATAATTTGACACCAAAAACGTTTGCCAAATTTAGTAAAATTGTTGTGAGTAATAAAAAAAATAAAGCAATAAATATTTTTTGGATTTTAACACCTTAACTCGGTACCAAGAAACATTTTATCTAAGCATGATTTGTTTAGTTGTCTTATTTTTAATCAGAGAATCGTCAGTTGTTCTATATCCCATTCTTAACGAAACACTATGTATAGTATAAGTGGTCCCTACGTAATGATACGAAGACCGTTATCCTTTGTTGATTGGACACAAGAATGAACTACTAAACAGCGTTGGGTTTTTAGTAGCAACAGCTTGTACTGAAATTCAGATCGTGATTGTACCAGAACGTACTAGATTTGGCGATAAATTTCAAATGAGAACACAATCCCATTTTAAACCAAAAAATAAATAAAATGGGTATAACAAAAATATATTCTTACGTTGGTAAATAAAAAATTTAAAAAGAAACCAAAATAAACTTTATTTTAAACAAAAAAATATAAATTAAAATACGTAAAACAAAAATATATTTTTATATGGTTAAATAATAAAATTTAAAAATAAAAACAAACACTTATTTTTTATAGAAAAACAAATAAAATAAGGGTAAAAATTAAAAAATATTTGTTATGTCAATAGATTTACAATAATTAATCTATAATAGACTGTAAGTGTAGTATTCTTTTTAATAAATAATTTACCGTAATTAACAATGTTTAAATTTATTTACTAGAACATGAAAGTGTAGTCGATATTTATCAGGTTTTTAAATTTCCCGCTGGGTTATTTGTTTGATATCGATGATAGCGACACATAGTGGGCCAGATGTTAACTGCGTTCGAGCTGGTGGTTGTTAAGCATATGCTTAGGAGCGTATCTTATAGCGAATTCGACTCAAATGCTCTTGCTCGATGACAAAGCGCTTTCAGTTCTGAATTGATTTTGGGCAGGATTTTTATAATTCAAATTCATATCTTGCAGTGCACACAGCAAGCACGAGCTAGAGTTCGACAATGGTGTAGCGCATCTTTATACTTATTCGACTGGCACAGTTAGCACTTGACATTTTAGGTTTATTTATAGTTGCCAAACCAAAAATTAAATCTATCAATTTCAAAGATTTTCCTTTCTCACTAATAATAGAGACGAAGATGGTAATATATTTAAAGACATTAAATAAATCCTAACCTCCAAAATGACACTGGCACTGAAAAAAAGTACAGTTCCAAAAAATTCGAACTTTGAGCAAGGGTCGCCTGCCAGTCGAACAAAAATTTCACTGTGCCTTGGTACTGAGCAATTTCAGTCGAATGCAATAATTTACTTTTAATTAATTAGGTTCTGCCAGTCGAATAAACATCACTTAAAAAAGTCGAACTAAATGCGCATTAATGCAGCCAGTCGAATCCGCTATTATATTTATGTCCCTTATATGAAGACTCATACTCCCTTATCTCTTACCCATTATTTTCAAAGTATGGGAGCACTCATTTCTCTCAAGATTCTCATCAGAAATGTCGTACGTCAATGTGGAAACGCTGTTTTAAAGGCCTCGAGGATTAAAATTCTTACGAGAATTTGTATTCCCTCTAAATAAACCAAGAGAAACAATCTGTGAGTTCACACTGGCCCCAAGGGCCCTAAAAATACTGTTTTACGTTGACATATTATGACATTTCTCTTGAGAGGAATGACTTTTCTCGAGTTTGAAAATAGCCTCCCTGGTATAAAGTATCGCATTGGGAGTATCAGAAGTATCTACTGTCTAGCATAGAAATTGGAAATCATAGAATACATTATTCTAGAAGATCCAGCGAAATATTTAAAATGTACTAGATTTAGATACTTTTGTCTTTTGTGGTACTAGCATTTATGAATGGTTGAAATGTACTGAATCTAGTACAATTGTACTAATAAACCCAACGCTGCTACTAAATAAATATACCGACGTGCCGAATCTAATGCAAAAGTTTTATTTTTATACCTGTTTCATCGAAAATATTTGTCAAGGTCAAGAACTCGTTTAGTTATTATCGCGTAGTAGCTAGGGGTGATGAATTTGTTAGGTATTTTATAACAGTTACCGTTTAGAACTAATAAAATTATTACGCCATCTGTTGAACAAAAGAACTATTAAATATGGAATATTGCTCCATCTGCTGAACAAAAGGATTCTTAATTTATGACACATAAATGACATCTATCAAAATTAGTTCATGTTACGAATATTGGGGGTGGTACTGTGGTCTTAAAGAAAAACTATGGGTTATTCGGCCTAATTATGTATTGTAAAGTTATAGAATTTTTGTTAACCGATAATAATACGTACATAAATTTGAAAGTAAAATTATGCAAAATATGATATTTGAAAAAAATGACTTGCAGTTATACTGTTCTTTCACTAAATTTAAAAGAAATGCTTTAATTTTTGTTGTAGCTTTATTGATTATTATTTAACAAACTCAGAATCAGAATCTTCATTTTTGACTTTCCAAGCAATAATATATGGTAGTAAAACTCTAGGATTTCATCACTAAAGTAAAATAAAAGTATCTTTATATTCGCTATCTTCTTCACGTTAATAGGGACAACTTCTGAGTATGCCTTTTCTAATGGCGAGCATACACGTAACGGTCTACCGGAGAGGCCTACCTGTGCAGGTATGCCTGCGCAGGTCGGCTTCATGTCGTAGCGTGCAAGTCTACCTGTGCAGGCACACCTGCACAGACAGACCGTAGCGTGTATGCTCGCCATAAGGGTAACTGCAGATTGGCATTAGGTTTGATATCAGTCTAATGCGCCCCACACATAAAAGTGTGCGAGAGAAAACCGCCTATGAAGACACTTGTAGTAACATATCCAGAAGTTTTACCAGTGTATGTAAACTGGCTGTACTGTGGAATGACAAAATTAGATTTTTGTTCATCAGCTGATTTAGAGGTTTTTTTATGAAATTGCGACCACCATTTGAAATCTGTGTTAAATTTGTCAATGAAACGACATGGCTACTGGTGAAAAAACAGTACATGCGTCGTACTTGTACTGTTCTTTCACTCAACCGAAAATTGAACAAGCCCCCATCGCTCGTATGATGTTGGTCTATGTATTATTCTTTAGCTATGTGATAGGCCTATGGATTTTAAACAATTTACCTATCTCAGTTAAAATTACCGTTTTTGGCACTTGTACTGTTCTTTCACTCACCGATTCAATTAGAGTAGCTTAGGGTAAGTTAGAATCAAATAGAAGTAGAATACTGTACATAGTTAAGCATAGAATAGATTAGAAGTAGAATAGTGTAAATAGTTAAGTGTAGAATAGGAATAGGTATGATAGATTAGACTAATTTAGGATAGGGTAGGATTGACATTAGAATAAGTTAGAATAATTGAGATAAGTTTAGAATAGTTTAGGATAGTTTAGAATAGAAAAACCTAGTTTAGAGTAGTGTAAGTTTGGAATAATTTACAATAGGGTAGGCTAGGAAATAGGATAGGTTAGAATAGTTTAGAGTAGTGTAAACTAGGGTAATTTAGACTAGTCTAGGTTTAGATAGAATAAAACCCGTAACATGTTCTCTTTTAATTTATTAAACGAAATTGGTATTGTCAGAGAAACAGCGTAAGAAAGTCTTGATATTGTTGAGATGTGAAACCAGAATGCGAAGTCAAAGTGAATTGTGTACTTTATTTAATGCAAAATACTCGGAAAATCACATTTCAGAGGGTACTGTTAGTAAGATATTCCACAGATTTGAAGAACATGGTACAGTAAACGTCCTGCCCAGAAGTGGCCGGCCACATGTTTTAGGCGAATATAAAAAATTGGACAGTGCCTTATCTCCGCACGAAGATTCATATTTATCAACGGTTTCATTGGCCCAAAATAATGCTGCGTCTAGACGAACGATTGGTAGGTTTTTGAAGACAAATAAATACCATCCATATAAGGTATATCTGATCCAAGGCCTTTTTGGATGATGAATGTGATAGGCGTATGCAATTTTGTGAGGAAATGATAATCCGATGTGACGAGAATAATAGATTTCCACTGAATAAGTATACTATTTTCGGGTGAAGCTACTTTTTACTTCAATTGAGTAGAAAACAGGCACAATTATCATTTCTAGAGTAAGAAAAACTCACACTGGATATGCGGAGCTCATACGCAGCATCCTCAGAAAATAAATGTATGGGCATGTATCATCAACAACATAATATTAGGTCCATACTTTTTTGAGGATAACCCTACAGCTGAACGTTACTTAGACTTTTAAGATTTAAATTAGTACTTGCTCTAGCTGTTATGTTTCCCAATGAAGCAGATTCAGATATTCCCAGTGATACACTATGGTTTCCACAGGACGGCGCCCCCCATATTGTGGTTTAATATCAAAGAATATTCCGATGAAATATTTGCAGGACGTTGGATTATACGACGTGGTACAATTGAATGGCAACCAAGATCCCCATATTTAATACCATTAGATTACTTTCATTGGGAATATCTGAGAGACAAGGTTTATCAAAATAGGCCGGCTAATATTGAATATCTAAAAAACAGAATTAGAGTAGAATCTAATAACATACCGACTGAGGCTATTCGGAAATTCATAGATGGGTTTTACCATCGCCTGGGAGCCTGCTAAGTAGAGAACATTTTCGGGTAGCACAAAATTGATCGAAAACATTTGATCGAATACGTTTGATCGAAAACATTTGATCAAAAAAACATTTTATCGAATAACAATTGACCGGAAAGAAAAATGATCGAACAGAAAAATGATCAAAAAGAACAATGATCAAAACAAAAATTGATCCAAAATAGATTTGATAGAAAAAGCAATTGATTGAAAAATCAAATATACATAAAATTATAGAAAAATAAGAAAAAAGAAAACAAAAATTTTAACTAATTTATCTAACCTGTGCAGCCTAGAATCATTACTGGTTGCTTCGGAAAAACAAAAAATAAAAAAAACTTAAGCAACGTACCTAACTTGTGCGAGAGAAATCAGTTAAATTTAAATAGAACAGTTTAGGTAAATTAGTTAATTTTTTTTATTTTTTTTTATTTTTTATTGCGAGGCAAATCGCGACGACTCCAGACCGCACAGGTTAATTAAATTAATTCTATGATAAATTCATTAAACTTTATTTTTTATGTATTTTCAACGATAATTCTTTACCACGTTGTCCTATTTCTATAATTCTTTTTTGTTAGAAAGCGGATTGTTGAAATTTCCCAGTGTAATTGTCAATTATTATTATTAACTTCACTCTGTATATTGAATGTGTTTGCTAGATTTTAATATGATGTCTTTGTTTTTGACAGTGATTTGAAACTATTTTTTGATTATTAAATATATGTTTGTCAAAGTCTCTTAAGTTATTACCTCAGTTAAATTCAACAGGTTATGGGCCCAGACAACGCTATAACTAAAAGAAACTAGACACAATATTTTGCAATTAAATTGCCTAAAATACAGTTATGGATAAGTTTCCAAAGATAGATAAACTTCATGGATTATCTAACTTCCACTCCTGGCGAGCAATGGCTTTTGCTTATATGGATTTATATAATCTGTACAAAATAGTCAATGGAGAAGAAACGAATCCTTCACTAAATGTTCCAGAATTTGATACAAAAGATTCAAATAAACATGCAGAAGAAAAAAACAATTATGTTTCTAAATGTGAAGACTGGAGGTATCGTCATTCCTTATCCAGGGCTTTTATTCTTTTCAATGTGGATACGAATATCGCTTCTCAGATCACTTGCTACACAGATTCTTGGGATATGTGGAGAGTTTTAAACGATCTGTTTGACCGAAAAAATGAATACTCTCTTCACGCTCTTGTAAAATCAATAGTTGGGATTAAATGCGAAAATAAAGCCAAAATACAGGAACATATTGCTAAATACAATGAATTGTGGTCACGGTTAGTAGAAAGGACTTCAGTTACTTCCAATGAAGAACGCGATTCCCTAGAAGCTGCACTACGTCCGCTAGCAAATTCAATGAAGGCAAAGGGATCACTTTTTCTCACAACCTTACCAGAAGAATTAGATAACATAATAGATAATCTTAAAACTAAACAAAACTTAACATATGATGATATATGCTCACGATTATTAGAATTGTCTACAAAAACTAATACTATAGCTGAAGATGAACAAGCATTCTTGGGAAGAAATAAAACTTTTAGAAGATATAATACAAAAGAATGCACGTATTGTAAAGATAAGAAAAAATGGTATAAAGGACATACAATAATAAACTGCCGAAATAAAAAAGAAGATGAAAAAACAAATAATACAGTATGGGATTCAGAAGATGACGAGCATGCCTATCCAGCATTTACAACCAGTTCTAAATCAAACAGATGGATATTTGATACAGGTGCAACTTCTCATATGTCTGGAAATAAAGATGCATTTTGTAATCTTCGTCCCTACAACAGTTTCATTCGACTGGGTAATGATAAAAAGATTGAAGTTACTCATATCGGAGAAGTTAAACTTAAAGCTATATTACCTGATGGTTCAACTCTGAATGTCAGATTACACAATGTCTTGTATGCTCCAGAATTAAAGTGTTCACTGATGTCTTGGGAAACTATCAGAACAAATGGAGAAACAATGAAAGGTGATAAAGATATAACATTATGGAAAAATTTACGTATGATTGGGTGGATTGTATCTCAATTAAAAGAAAATGTTTTCCAGGAAGCTGAGCTGCAATCATCTAATTTTAGTAATGCCTCAGAAAATATAACTAGTTGGCATAGACGATTGGGACATCTTCCTATAAGTTCCTTCCGAGATCTTAAGTGCGCAGTAGCTGATGCTAATGTTATTTCGAATATTAAATCCATCATAATAGACTGTAAAGCATGTGAACTTTCCAAAATGACTAGAAGAATAACAAGAGAGCCTGGAAATGTGTGTCAATACTTGCTAGAAAAAATTCACTCTGATATATGTGGACCATTCTCAACGAAATCAATAGGTGGAAGTCTATACTACATCTCATTCATTGATGAATATTCCCGTTACACAGAGATTAATTTTTTAAAACAAAAAAGTGATGCGCTAGAAGCAATAAAAGAGTATGTACAAAAGGTCGAAAAGCAAACAGGGAGAAACATTAAAATTTTCAAATCCGATAATGGAGGTGAATATAAATCTAGAACTACAATTATTCTTTAAGTCACGCGGTATAGAACATGAAAATTCTATACCATATATACATGAAACGAATGGATTAGCAGAGAGACTAAATAGAACTGTAACTACAATGTCTAGAACCAATCTAATTGATTCTGATTTGCCCTTGACATTATGGGCAGAATCGGTAGCACACTCGGTATATATAAAAAATAGAATTCCTCACGCATTCAATAAAAAAACTCCCTTTGAAATGTTTTTTGGAATGAAACCAAAGATAGGTCATCTACAATACTTCGGCCAAAAGGCCTATGTAAATATCCCTTCGGCAACTCAAAAGCCAGGAAGCAAACTGTATCCTAGAGCCTACAAATCATTTCTAATCGGATTTGGCAAAAAAGCAGGCTGGTACCGGTTTTGGAATGGTAAAACTATAATTGTGTCGAAAGACTTTAAGTTAATCCCTCAAGAAGGTCAAGAAGGAGTAATATTTATATCACCATTAGAAAGAAAGGAACTAAACAATACCCCTGTACAAAATCCTAATGAAAATAGTGGAGAGACTGATCAAAGTGAAAATAAAGAAATTCAATTTAATTTGTCATCAACACCCTATGAGGAACCAGACTTAGTACCAAATTCTACGCCATCAACATCCAGTAAAGAACCAGATTTAACACCAAATTATGTATCCTTCAGACGCAGCGCAAGAGAAAGTAAACCGCCTATTCGCTATACAGAGGAATTTTGTAACTTAGCTTTAGATGAACCACTTTCATATATAGATGCTGTTAGAGGACCTGAATCAGATTTATGGATAGCTGCCATCAATGATGAACTCGAGTCAATGAAGAAAAATAATGTTTGGGAGATTATTGAAATGCCTCCTGGAGAAAGAACCATTGGATGTAAATGGGTTTTTAAGAAAAAGCTAGGAGATAATGGGAAAATCTCCAAATATAAGGCAAGACTAGTAGCACAAGGGTATAGTCAAATACACGGTATTGATTTTGAGGATACTTTTGCTCCCGTAGTGCGCTACGAGACAGTTAGAATTTTACTAGCACATGCAGTTAACAAACAAATGGTTGCCAGACAGCTAGACATAAAGACTGCATTTCTCAACGGCGACATAGACTTTCAAATCTATATGAAATTACCAGAAGGTTTGAGTGAGGAACAAGGGAGAGTATGTCTTCTAAAAAGAAGTATTTATGGATTAAAGCAGGCCCCACGTCAATGGAATCATAGGCTAGTATCAGTTCTTAAAGGCATTAATCTCCACCAATCAGTTGCAGATCCATGTTTATTTGTATCATCGGATTATCAACTGGCTCTAGCAATATATGTAGATGCTATATTATTATTAGGAAGTACCGAAGAAAGGATACGCAAAATCGAAAATGCTCTACAAAATAATTTTGAAGTCACTTTTCTTGGTATACCAAAATTTTTATTATCGTTACAAATTGAATGGGGCCCAACTTATGTATATATACATCAACAACAGTATATTCTTAAATTACTGGAGAAGTATAAAATGTCTAACTGCAATCCTACATCTACGCCAATGGATCCAGGCTGCAAGCCACAAAAAGCAAAAGAAGGTGATTTGAGAACCGATAAAAAATGTTACCAATCAAAAATTGGAAGTCTTCTTTACCTCGCTACAGGAACAAGGCCAGATATAACGTTTGCAGTTAATATATTATCACAATTTTGTGTAGATCCTACGGTTATTCATGATAATATGATTCAACATCTCTTACGTTATCTCAGAGGATCCGTAAATCAAAAACTTATATACAAATACACAATTTCACCATCAATATCAATGTTTAGTGATGCTTCTTATGCAAGTTGCATTGATGAAAGGCGATCGTATAGTGGATATATGGGTTTTTATGGATTGGCTCCTGTATCTTGGACTACTAAGAAACAGCAATCTGTGGCAGTAAGCACAACAGAGTCTGAATATATGGCACTAAGCATAGCTTGTAGACAAGCTATTTGGATGCAATATATCATAAAAGATCTTCTTGGTCAAACCAATACACTATTACTTTGTGATAACCAGGCCGCAATACATATTTCTGAAAATCCAGCTCTTCATCAACGAAGCAAGCATATAGATATTCAGTATCATTATGTTAGGGAACGCGTTATATCGAAAGATGTTAACATCGAATATATTCAATCAAAGGAAAATATTTCAGATATGTTAACAAAGCCTTTATCAAGAGATTCCTTAAATTATTTATGTGCAAAAATAATGGAGAATACACACTGAGGGAGAGTGTTGAAATTTCCCAGTGTAATTCTTAATTATTATTAACTTCACTCTGTATATTGAATGTGTTTGCTAGATTTTAATATGATGTCTTTGCTAGATTTTAATATGATGTCTTTGTTTTTGACAGTGATTTGAAACTATTTTTTGATTATTAAATATATGTTTGTCAAAGTCTCTTAAGTTATTACCTCAGTTAAATTCAGAGTTAGTTCCTTATACAATTGGTCAAGATTTGATGATCTATGAGAAAATTAAAAATCTCAAATCTTAAGAGCGTTTGCACGATTTTAAAGTCAGTTTTTTAAAATTACTTTTATTTTAATACATTTTGAACAAAAATTCAATAAAGGATTTTAAAGGGAAGAGATCAGACAACAGATCGTCTCGCCAGGATTGTTCTGAGGACAAATTGAATGTTAACAAGGCGTATCTATTCTGTCTGATATAGTTGGTAAATGTGGACCATAAATAGCTGAATAGAAAAATAATCATAAAAATCTGTCATAATTTTAAGGAGATTTTTTTTACTATTTAAAATGTTTGTAAGAGAATAATTTAATTTCTTTCAAATTTATTTAAGTTCAATAATCTTAGAATTGAGACAAACCATCTATTATTATCTAGATAATATCCATAATGGCGACATTTATTGTTAAAATCTCATTGCAAATTCTTCTAACCATTTTCTAACATCTACGTCAATATTATATCCCATCCCAGTAAGTTATTCCTACAACATATCAGCCGCTTTGAAAATGATGGCTTTTCCTGAATTTGACACTTCATTACGGTGACGCTACACCCGGAAAATGCATCGCATCCTTCCTGAAGTTATCCTTCGCTACCGGTAAGGCCTTCGCTTTTATGTAAGAAAAGTGGTATTTTATTTGACGTTTGGCATTAGCATTTTAGTATTCCGCTCTCAATAGTCCTCGGTAAAATATGGAAAATAAAGATTTTTAGTTGGGCAACGATTTATTTTCGAGGATATTCTTCAATTCGACTTCAAAGTGTAAAATTTCTATATTCTTACTATGTTTAGATTTCGTACGAGCATGTAATAGTAATTTATGTTACAGGTCGTGAAGTGAATTATTAAAATACGGTCCACAACTTTTAATACAAATTTAATTGCCTTAATATGAGCACTTTAACTGCCATGTGTATCCTTAATTATACAAAGTGACTTATCTCAGGGCGCTACGTGTATATTCTAGTACATACATACAATATGTAATCACCAAAGAAGTACAGAGGGTAGAATGTTAAGGTACCGTCTGCGCATCCATCACGAGTGTAGAAATTGTGTATGGTTCAACCTTCCACTCTTACACACGGAAATGACAAGGAAAGGTTGCCCTAAATGTTTTAAAAATACTGTCTGAGAATCCACTTGAATGGGTAAATCAAACAAATATAATAATCGAGTTTTAACGGTGACTCTTAATTCTGTAGCTGGAGTTGAGAACATGACAAAAAATGGCTACAAACTCAAGAAAAACAGGATTTTTGTTAATTTTGATCTAACCACCAAAGAACAAGAAAGGTATAAGTGTACATGTTGAGCTAAAAACCCGCAAAGATAATGGAGATAATGTTGTCATTAGATATCATTATCGAATTCTACGTAAAAAACTCAAAGTAGGGCCTTCTCCTGGTGCAAATAAACCCAAGTTTTACTCAAAACATAATTTTGATGCTTTTTATCATAATAAACATGAATTAAGAACTAAATTAAATGTTTTTTAATCAAATATATCTGTAATCATCATCATATTGACTGAAACATGGCTGACCAGTGATATCAGTGATTGCGAGTTAGGATTGTTCAATTATATTATTTACCGATGTAATAGACGCCAAAATAAAAGTAATGCTTTAAGAGGTGGTGGTGTGCTCATCGCTGTATTGAAAACTCGCTCTGACTCCATGCTAGATACCCCTAGTGATATTGAACAACTTTTTGTTAAAATTGGATCAGGTTCTGATGCAATAATCATCGCTGCAATCTATATACTATCTCGTTCTTCAATAAATAAGTACCAGTGTTTCATTTCAACAGTAAATGTCATTATTGAAAATCCTAAAGGATCTGTTTGGCTTTGTGGAGTCCTCAATATGCTCCTGATCAACCGAGGAATACTGCTCAGAACTTACAGTGACAGTGGTGGAACAAAATCATATGGGACATATGGTCACCTTAATGGGTGATACCTGTGCATTTCACAATTTATATCAGGTGAATAAAGTTCCTAATAATACTGACAGAATACTAGATCTTATATTATCTACAGATGAAAATACTATAGTGACCTTGAGCGATAAAGCATTGGTTCAAGCTGATGGTTACCATCCTTCTTTGAGCTTCCAGATTGTGAACTCTTTGAATCATTCTAATATGATCGGTTCCCAGAGACATTTTTTATTATGATTCTAGGTCGGCTGATTTATCTCTGTTGAACGATTTTTCAGGTCAGGTAAATAGGGATGTTTTTTATTACATCACTAAGCGAATGATATGGTTAATATTTTTTAAAATATTCTCTATTTTTTATCCATGCTATAATACCACAGCAAAAGCATCCATGAGAAAATTTCCATTATGGTTCTCCCCAGAATTAAAGCAGCTGACAGTATTGAAAAAACAAGCTCACAAAAAATTTAAAAGTTCAGGATTACAAAGCGATTATGTTAACTATAGTAAATTGCGTTCTGATTGTAAAATTTTATCAAAAAAGTGCTATCAACAGTTTATTGTAAATTCTGAGTCTTCTTTAACAAACCATAGAAACATAAAACAGCTTTGGAATTTTTTTAAGAGTAAGCGAAACGGGAATGATTTCATGATAGTGAAGGTCATTTGAGACCAGATATACCTGATCTTTTTGCAGAATACTTTCACTCATTGTATACTGATGAGAATATTGATCATCAAAGTAAACCGTCACTTAATCACGTTTCTATAATTTAGTATGTTATTCATATATCAACCAATTATGAAGAGATGGCTAGTATTGACATTACCAAGGGACCAAATCTTGATAGTATTCCCCTTTCTGTTCTCAGATTTTGTAGTTTTGTTCTCTCGCAACCACTTCACGTTATATTTGATAAGTCTCTTGATTCGGGTATATTCCCAGATTTCTGGAAAGTGAGCTACCTTACACCTATTTTCAAGTCTGGTAACAGAGCAGACATATCCAACTATAGACCCATCTGTTATCTTAGTTCCCTTTCAAAGTTGTTTGAAAAGCTAGTAGCTGATTACTTAAGATATAAATTAAGTTTATCAATAATAAAAGAGCAATTTGAGTTCCTTAGCTATCTCTGTCGGACGTCTTGGATGGAGGTGGTAAGGTGTATGCCATACACACAGAGTTTTCCAAGGCGTTCGACAAGGTCAATTATAAACTTTTGTTATATAAACTGGAGACTGCTGGGATCATGAGAACATTATTGCAATGGCTGCAGAGTTATTTATCTGAAATATTCCAAACTGGTAAATTAAATAATTACAGACCAAAAAACATTCCCAATCCTCCTGGAGTCCCCCAAGGGTCCCATTTGGGACCTTTGTTATTATTAATATCTATAAATGAATTCTCAGAATATGTCAAGTTTGCCAAATTTTTATGCTTTGCTGATGACCTAAAGTGCTACCTAGCAGTTTCATCTCTTGAGGATTGTCTCAAACTTCATTTTGATTTGGCTAGGTTTGATAAGTGGTGTGCGAATAATGCTATGGACCTAAACATCACTAAGTGTCACTCGATATTCTTTACAAGGAAGATTAACAGGATTGATTATCAATATACTATCAAGGGTACACCAGTGTCCCAAGTTGCATCCATTCGAGATCTCATTTGTCAATCACATTGACACAATAGTACCCAGAGTACGTGGTATACTTGAGTTTATAAAGAGAAACACATCAGACTTTACAAGTACTAATGCTACCAGGTAATTGTACTGTAGTCTTGTTAGGCCTCTGCAAAAATATTGCTCTTTAGTCTGGAACCCCCAGTATACTTGTCACATTCATAGATTAAAACAGGTTCAGAGAAAATTTTTTTGTTACTTAGCATTTGAATCAAATATTCTACGGATAGATGACTATTCCTATTATTTTGCGGCACTGCAAAAGACATTCTTCTTACCAACTTTGAGAATAAAAAGAGATCAGGCAGATCTGAAATTATTTCTTAAGCTCATTAATTATATAGTTGACTGCCCTACTAAAACCACAACATCAATAAATAGTTTTCATCAGCTCTACATGAGAAATAATACTGTCCGCTAATGCCTGTGCTGAATTTTTTAATTCAAGCTGAAAAAAGTCCTGTGCATTCAGATCAGATGACCTGCCACTCAATGTGACTTAAATTCCCTAGTCCTAATATTAGTTGTTTCGATTTTGTACATGTTAATATATTTATTTTTGTTGTTAGTTTATTAGTTTATCATTGTTATGTCATATTATTTAGATTTACTCTATTTGAGTTTTTTTTTGTTTTTATTTGTAACTTTGTACTGAAAGTGGTCAAGGCCCGTGAATAAACAAATAAATAAATAGGGCACAGTAAATTCCAGGCTTGGCTCTGTTCAGCCATCATGTTCATGCTCAGCTTTGTTTGGATTAATAAGTTATGTTATATAATTTAAGTTCTACTGCTTCATTGTAATTTGGTACAAAATCTCAAATTGAATCAGTCCAATAAGTAAGCTTATGCAGACAGAAGAATATGACTTACCGTCTACACAAGAAATCTTGAAAAATTGTACAGATTTTGTTAATGATCTTATATCCGACACGACCTCTAATGAAATGGTTTGCGATACTCGAGAACTCGACGATGACATACCGGCTAATTTTGAGATTACCCAGCCACGTCATTGAGTTGGAAAGTTAATTTTAACTATAGAATAACTATAGAAGATCCTACTTTGAAATATAAGGCAGATGTTTATTTGTTTTGCATTAGACCGAGGTATCAACGCACTTAAATCCAGGTTTCATTTGATCAGTACACACAGCAACTATGTATTTTCAGTTTGTATACAATATTTATGATTTAAAAGATACCCTTTAAAACGACTTACTAAAGTATTGTAAAGATCCAGAAATAGTGTTAACTGATGGGAATTCATCAGATATAAATGCCCTTGTATGCGTTCGATAGTTGATACTGTATATCATAATCTTTCAATTAAATTTAATTATTTTAATGGAAAGCCTGTTAGAATAAAGAAATTCGGATCTGGAGCTGATAAAACTTTCGGAAAATTCAATCAGATCTCAGTCGTTAAAATTTAAAAAACACTTAAAGTTTTTTACTTTTTCAATTACACCACTCATTCCGTACACACAATCGATGTTTAATTGATAAACGCAAGCGGAAATGAGAATAAAAAGAAACGAAAAAAAAAACAAAATAAAAAAGAAAAAAGAAGGCATATGAACGGTTAAAGCTTGCAATTGACTTTCCGAAGTCATGATAAACTCGAAAAAGTAATAAAACGCCCGACAATAGCGCTCTTTTGGACGCGCGCGTAATTTAATTTTTCACTGACAATTTATTTCAAAAATGTAATTTAAATCAATCAAAAAACCACGACATACTTGCAATTTTCATTGTGTTTTCCAATGCACTTCCAATGACAGCTTTTTCAACGCGAATTCATCGATAAATTGTCGAACTGATGAATTTATCAAAATGCAATTTATTCGATTATGAAGTGCATTTTCGATTTGGCGCGATATTTTGCAGAAGTACCTTAATTGAAAATTCAAAAACTTCTTTTAAAGGTATGAATAGAAGGCAGAACTCGATCAAACGGAAAAGTTTTATTTTGTAATTTTTATTAACAGAAACTAAACTAATTATATGTTATGTTGTAACGATATACAGTGTGTAACAGCAAAATAAAATAAATTCAGTAGCTTAATTACATATTTATAAAAATTTCCGGAACAAGTCAATTTTATAATATAAAATGACATTCGGCAACGTGAAAATTTCACCCTTACCCTTAAGCCCCTTTGAGTGACAGTTGCAACTCCCAAATTTGTAAATAGGAAGTAATAATAGGATTGTGATACCTCATTCGAAAGGTTTCTTCATTTTTACTGTCCTATCTGTATACAGATATAAGGAAAGTATAGGAATCATGATTTTTTTCGACCTCGAGTTTTCGACGGATTTTTACGTTTTGAGGTCCCCTGAATCCGTTTTGACTATTTTCGCGATGATGTGTGTGTGTGTGTGTGTGTGTGTGTGTGTGTGTGTGTGTGTGTGTGTGTGTGTGTGTGTGTGTGTGTGTGTGTGTGTGTGTGTGTGTGTGTGTGTGTGTGTGTGTGTGTGTGTGTGTGTGTGGTGTGTGTGGTGTGTGTGGTGTGTGGTGTGTGTGTGGTGTGTGTGTGTGTGTGTGTGTGTGTGTGTGTGTGTGTGTGTGTGTGTGTGTGTGTGTGTGTGTGTGTGTGTGTGTGTGTGTGTGTGTGTGTGTGTGTGTGTGTGTGTGTGTGTGTGTGTGTGTGTGTGTGTGTGTGTGTGTGTGTGTGTGTGTGTGTGTGTGTGTGTGTGTGTGTGTGTGTGTGTGTGTGTGTGTGTGTGTGTGTGTGTGTGTGTGTGTGTGTGTGTGTGTGTGTGTGTGTGTGTGTGTGTGTGTGTGTGTGTGTGTGTGTGTGTGTGTGTGTGTGTGTGTGTGTGTGTGTGTGTGTGTGTGTGTGTGTGTATGTGTGTGTGTGTGTGTGTGTGTGTGTGTGTGTGTGTGTGTGTGTGTGTGTGTGTGTGTGTGTGTGTGTGTGTGTGTGTGTGTGTGTGTGTGTGTGTGTGTGTGTGTGTGTGTGTGGTGTGTGTGGTGTGTGGTGTGTGTGTGGTGTGTGTGTGTGTGTGTGTGTGTGTGTGTGTGTGTGTGTGTGTGTGTGTGTGTGTGTGTGTGTGTGTGTGTGTGTGTGTGTGTGTGTGTGTGTGTGTGTGTGTGTGTGTGTGTGTGTGTGTGTGTGTGTGTGTGTGTGTGTGTGTGTGTGTGTGTGTGTGTGTGTGTGTGTGTGTGTGTGTGTGTGTGTGTGTGTGTGTGTGTGTGTGTGTGTGTGTGTGTGTGTGTGTGTGTGTGTGTGTGTGTGTGTGTGTGTGTGTGTGTGTGTGTGTGTGTGTGTGTGTGTGTGTGTGTGTGTGTGTGTGTGTGTGTGTGTGTGTGTGTGTGTGTGTGTGTGTGTGTGTGTGTGTGTGTGTGTGTGTGTGTGTGTGTGTGTGTGTGTGTGTGTGTGTGTGTGTGTGTGTGTGTGTGTGTGTGTGTGTGTGTGTGTGTGTGTGTGTGTGTGTGTGTGTGTGTGTGTGTGTGTGTGTGTGTGTGTGTGTGTGTGTGTGTGTGTGTGTGTGTGTGTGTGTGTGTGTGTGTGTGTGTGTGTGTGTGTGTGTGTGTGTGTGTGTGTGTGTGTGTGTGTGTGTGTGTGTGTGTGTGTGTGTGTGTGTGTGTGTGTGTGTGTGTGTGTGTGTGTGTGTGTGTGTGTGTGTGTGTGTGTGTGTGTGTGTGTGTGTGTGTGTGTGTGTGTGTGTGTGTGTGGGTTTGTCGGGAAATCACTGTGTGGCCATGCGCATAATTCATACTATAGTAGTGTGGCCATCCTGAATTGTGTGGCCATTTTTGGGACCCCACAAGTTAAATGCAGCTTTAACGCATTCTACACGTTATGCTGATTCGAATGGTACCTACTTTAATACATTGTCCCCAAAAGTGATGTTATAGGTTGTGCCAAAATGTGTGCTAATCGATGAGACGAGAGCAAACATTGTGTGGACAAAGTAGTTGATCAGCAAGTGCTGCCCTCTGTAACCTCTTCATTCGGCGAACTATTTTACACGGATTATAACCTACCTTACGGGACAAGTGCAAATATTTAAAAGTTTTGAATATGTTATTTTATTATATGGTACAGCGCGATGTTGCCGCTTCTGTAGTTGCTTGTAACTACTGAATATTGAATAAGTGTCTTGCGTATTTGAATAATGTACGCGTCGGCCCAGATACTTTTATTTATTATACAGGAAACAGAGAGTCGAAAAGACGCTTCTAAAACATCGAACTGTGCACTCGAAGATATACTTCTAAAAAAATATGTACTATGTGGGGAATGACCCTGCGGATGCAAATTCAGAAGGCTCCGTTAAATTAGCAATTACAAAACAGAATAAAAATATATTTTTCGATTATTTTGATTTATCGTAAAAAAACAATTTTTGGTGTTAAATCGCGATTGTGATGTTGTTTTTCAATATGACTTAGACCTAAACATCGGTAAAAAATAACCATCAGGGTTTAAATTAATATTTATTTAGCCTAATAATTTATATCAACACTACACATTTGTATATACTAAAAACAACTCCAAGAATATCGGTAAAGTTTTTTACCCAGAACTTCCCTCGATATAGAAATTGTTAAAACAAGGAGCTGTTTAGCTGCTTTTAACATGGTCTAGTTACATAAACTAAATGAATGTTTTTTATTATTTCCATTCAAAGGAGCCCTTTTTCGATTAAGTATAATTTTTTCAACGCCATTTTGAATTTTTAAAAACTTATTTAGGATCTGTTTCTTTGACTCTTAAAATACTCAGCAAACCAATTTTAGTCGAAATCTGTCGACTTTGCTCCCCCTGCATATAACTGACAGAAAGTATAACCAGTTTTGAGACAAAAAGTAACCATACCGGTATACAAAATTTGAAGTTTTTCTATTAAGCCGTTTTTGAGCTATCGCGCCAACAGACAGACGACAGATAGACAGACCGACCGACGGAATGGGGAAACATGTTTTTCGCAATCTAGGGACCCTGAAACGTGAAAATCTGAAATCTCGGATAGTGCCTTTTTCACGATTACAATACTTCCCTTATATCGAGGGACACAAAAATAATAATAATAATAATAATAATACTTCGGAGTACTTACGTTATAAACTATATAATGATAAAAAAATGTATAAACCCTATATGGGTAACTTAACTAACTAAATTTTAGTTTAAAGAACACCCACCCTCGCAATAATAACCTATTATAAAATCCAGCCCTGCTTTTAAACAACTATACAATTTCTAGTACATTTTTGAAGTTTGCATTTGCAGCACACATTTTCGAATTGTACATTGGGACGAACACTTATTGTGGTCAATTTTGGATCAAGTAAATTATTTTCTTTCAACGGGGATGAGAATTTCTGGGTTTATTAAAATATTGCTCTTCAAGACAATCAATTGATACGCAGCTCTTATTATATGCTAATGAAATTCATCCTTAGTAGGCGGCAAATTCCTTATATTAGATTTACAGGTATGAAATAGACGAGCGCGTAATTTATTTAAATCACCTGTAAATAATGACCTAACATACAAAATGTTGAAAAATATATAGCCAAAATTAATTAAATTCTGGCCAACATTTTCAGGGTACTTAATGTGCTTTTAATTCACACACTGACCTTCGACGAACGATGCGCGATGGAAAAAGGTTGCGGCCGACGCGCATAAGCATTTCACAAAAAAAAATTGCTTCTCAGAAACCATAACCAATAGACAATTTTTGTTTTCACCAAAAACCACGCAATAAGAGATGTAAAAGAACACCAATCAGGTAGGTCGAATAAAAAAGATACCCGCTTCGGTGTGTTTTCGAAGACCCCACAATGTGGGTAATAGGTTTTGTTCATAGTTTCTTGTTCCCGACCGAAGGCGATCCTGTTTACAATGGAAAACTGAAAGTAGACTATAATAAAATAAAGCTGATGCGGTATCCCAACTGCAAGTTATGAAAATCAGAAATAGACAATAATTAACTAAATATAATAAAATTGAAACTTGTTAGGTTTCGACTAATTTTGTATTTTAAAAATATTACATGTTTCATTCATTTTCAGGTAAATTAGAATTGATTTATTCTTTTAAATAATACATCACCCCCAGCTGTTGCATTATTTAAATAATCTAGTTACCTTATTCTTGGGTACTGCACCTATATCGTTTTATTGTTGAAAATAGAAAAAAACTCTACGACTGTAATATTTAGTTATAGGGAATACTTTACAAAAGTAAAAGTATTTTGTAAGAAGTTTATGAAAATGATATTAGATACGGGGTGTTCAATTTGAAATAACCGAGAAAATCATGGTCGTGAGTTTTGGATGACCCTGTATATAAAATAAAAGATATCAAAAACATGATGAGTTGCAACAAAACTAGACTACTACTAAATTATTCTGGACTTGAGATATTAACCCTCAATTGTTGATTCTAAATAATATAGCGTGACGATTTCATAAGTGTGTGCAGTTGATTCTCTCTACACCGATAAATTTTATACTCCAATACTGTTCGAATAACTATGGAATTATAGTGATTTCTTTTTTAAAATTAAGTTAGTTTGTGTTGTCAAACTTACAGCTATCGGTGATACCGAAGGTACGTGCCCTCTTCTTAATCTAATTAGTTTAATTGATATCTGCCACGAGGCCCTTCAATCTAATTTTTCGAATACTAGTTTTTGTTGTTTATCTACTGTAGATGTGGGCAAACTGCACACCTAACTTATGCGTTATTTATTCCCAATCGTCCTGCAATGTCTGAGTGTGCTCATTGTCGTAAGAAAAAGAATAATGAAGATCTTGTTGGATGTGAAGGTCCCTGTGGTAACTGGTACCATTATTCTTGCCTTAAATTAACTGAAGCTGAGTATAAAATCTTAAACAAGTTGAAAAATCTGGTGTATATTTGCGATACTTGCTACAGAAAATGTGAAGTTCAAGAGAAAGTCAATGCAAAAGAATTAAAAGATGGCATTTTTAATATTGATGCTAATGTAAAAACCCTACATGATAACCTCTCGAGTGACAATCTTGTAAATTTAGTTAAAAAGGAGGTAGATGGATTATTCTCAAAATTCAATGATATGTTTACCATTTTGATGAATGATCTGCAACTCATGGTTGACAACAAGGTGAAAGTGCTCCAAGACGCTGTTCAGAATACCGTTAAATCTACTTCAGATGCAAACGCAGATAATATTAAAACATGTGTTACAAATATGTTTGAATCCATTAGTAAAAACGATGTCCCAAATCAAAGCAAAAGGTCATATGCTAATATTGCTACTGGTTCAACCTTCATCGTAACTCCAAAGAATTCTGAACAAGATTCGATCAGCACCAAATCGGAGATCCTCAATAAAATTAATCCAGTGAAAGAAGATTTAAAAGTTACTCAAGTAAGAAATTTAAGCAAAGGTGGTATTGCTATACGATGTGAAAACGAAAACTTCAAGCAATTAGTTAATACAAAATTAGATAATAAGTACTCTGTGAAGGAAGTTACCCCTCTAAACCCTAGAGTTAGAATTGTTGGTTTGTCTGAAAAGTATGATGATGAAGTTTTTCTAAATTATCTTAAAGTTCAAAATAAATCAGTAGTATCCGTGGACAGCAAATGTGATTTAATATCAATACAATCTCTGAGAAATAATAATAAAGTTTTTCAAGCTGTTGTACAGGTTGATATAAGTACTTATGAAAAACTAATTGAAGTTGATCATGTTTTTGTCGGTTATGATTCGTGCAGTGTCTTTGAGGCTATTGATTTACGGCGTTGTTATAAATGTTGCAATTTTCATCACTTTGCTAAAAATTGTTCTGCTACTCGCTACACATGTCCGAAGTGCTCTCTGAATCACAAAATACAGGACTGTAATGAGCAAAATTTTACCTGTGCTAATTGTGTCAATTATAATAAGCGTGAAGGGACTAAGAAAGTCAGTATTGATCATGCTGTCTGGGACAGAAATTGTTCGGTCTATATCAGTACCCTTAATTCCTTTAAGTCCTCAATCTTACATATAAAATAACAACCAAGGTACGGCTCGTGTGCAGGACAAACAGTCAATAGTAGTAGTATTAATAAGTCACTGTTCTCTTGTGAAAGGTCACTTAGTATTTATTACCAGAATTGTAGGAGCTTAGGAGGAAAAAGTGCAGATTTCTACATTAACTACGGATCTATTACACCACAGTACGATGTTTTAATACTAACCGAAACTTGGTTAAACAATACGTTCCTTGACTCCGAAATTTTTAATTTAGATTTATATAATGTATGTCGCAAAGATCGAGACCATAATTTCATGAATACTAGCAAAGGTGGGGGAGTTTTACTCGCTACCAACAAACGAATAACTCTATCAACGATTGATATATATTCAGACTGTCCCTCATTCTCTGAAATTAAACATATTGATATTCTAGTGTGCAGAGCAAAAATTTTTCATCTGATATCTTATATAATTGTTATCTATATTCCACCTCGTTCATCGGTTGCAGATTATGAAATTTTATTTGATTCCATTGAATCATTGCAATGTTTACACGATGCACCTATATTGATGATAGGGGATTTCAACATTGCAGAATACACCTTAAGTCAAACTTCCACCAGATTGCAATCGTTAAATAATCTTTGTAATTTTTTCGAGCTTACTCAATACAATAGCATTACTAACTGTGATGGGCGTCTGTTAGATTTAATTTTTTCAACTTATCCATGCTCGGCCCAAAAGGCAGTTGATGTTTTGGTATATCCAGAAGATAGATATCACCCCACGTTAGCAATCGATGTGAATTATAAAATAGGTACTAATAACACTCCAGTATTTAATGCATCCGCATACAACTATAAAAAAGGAAACTTTGTTGCCCTCTATAGAGACCTCTTATTGGTCGATTGGACATTTCTACATGGCCTTTCAAATGTTAACACAGCTCTGGGCTTGTTTTATGATAAATTATATAATATTCTTGATCAACACGTCCCAAAGAAGAAACCTTGTTATAAAACATACCCTATCTGGTTTACTGGTCCTTTAATTCACAAGTTAAATTTAAAAAATAAAGCTTGGAAGAAATACAAGAAAACGAACGGTGACGCTGATCTTAATGAATATAGACGCTTGAGGTCTGCTTTTAAGGCTGAAAATATGACTGCCCATAAAAACTATCTGGCTCATGTCGAAGCTGAACTCAAATCAAATCCAAAAAATTTTTGGTCATTCTACAATTCCAAAAAGAAACACAATTCACTACCAACCAACATGTGTTATAATGGCAACGACTTAGAAACCAGCGCCGCTATTGCATCTGCTTTTGCCGAATACTTTAGTGACTCATTCTTAGACAACCCTACAAATGTAAACCAGCCCTCCGTTGAAGTTATTTCACCTAACCATGCATTTATAATGCCCAAGATCTCCGAGGACGACGTAATTGAGTCAATTAAGCGTATCAAGACAAACATGACTATGGGTCCAGACAATGTTCCTGCTTTTCTTGTACGTGATGCATTGTTCGTTTTTGCTAAGCCCCTTAGTATAATTTTTAATCTAATAATAAATTCGTCTGTTTTTCCCGAGAAATGGAAAATTTCAAAAACTGTTCCAGTGTACAAAAAGGGCAACAGAAATGATATTACAAATTATAGACCAATTGCTATTATCTGCAATTTTAGTAAAGTATTCGAAATTACAGTTACCAAATTTCTCTATAGGCATATTGAAAATTCAATTTTACCTGAACAACATGGATTTGTTCGTGGGAGGTCTACTGTTACCAATCTAGCCATTAAAACTCAATTTATCAGCGAAATATTGGATCGCGGTGGGCAGGTAGATGTGATCTACACTGACTTTACGAAAGCATTCGATCGCCTTAGTCATCCCATTTTGTTATCAAAGTTAAATATGTTGAATTTATCTGATAATGTACTATCTCTCCTTAGCTCCTACTTAAGTAACCGTTCTCAGTATGTCCTTATTAGTGGCGTTAAGTCTCGCTTGATATCTCAAGTTTCTGGTGTACCCCAAGGTTCCATTTTAGGGCCTTTATGCTTTATAATCTTTATTAATGATATTTGTAAGAATATTAATGTACAATATTTACTCTACGCTGATGACTTGAAGCTTATTTCAATGATTAATAACAACAATGACTGTATCGTAATGCAAACCGATATAAACAAAATTCAAAACTGGTGTATAAATAATAAGCTCATGTTAAATCCTGCAAAATGCAACGTAATGTCATATACGCGAAAGAGTGACTGCATAAGATACGATTACAATATAGGAGGTGTCGTCCTCCAGAGACCTGACACGATTAAGGACCTCGGTGTTGTCTTCGATTCAAAACTTACATTTGTTAATCATTTGGCCATAACTGTCGCATCTTGTTATAAAGTTCTAGGTTCCATTCTACGATCTATCAAAGATTTTAATAATCTAGATACGTGCAAATTGTTATTCTGTGCCCTTGTTAGATCCAAGCTTGAATATGCCTCAATAATATGGTCCCCTAATTATAATGTGCACGTTTTAACTTTAGAAAAGGTTCAGCGACGTTTCCTTAAGAGTCTTCATTATTATTTTCATGGAACTTACCCTGAGAGGGGATACCCACAAGACCAGCTTTTAACAATGTTTGGAATGCAGAGCTTATTTCAACGAAGAATTATATCTTCAATTATTTTCATTTTTAAAATAATACACCATTTAATTAAATGCCCGGCTTTATGTGCTCAGCTTAACTTCCTAGTTCCAAGAATTAATTCCAGGTACAGCTGCACATTCATTCTTCCCACTCCCAGAACAAACTTATTATGTCAGTCTCCATTGTACCATATGCTGTCCACAGTTAATGACTCGAGTAAAGAAATTGATCTATTTTGTACTACCATCTCAAAGATTAAAAAACTTTATTCCTGATTTATATCCATATATTCCTAATTAAAATATTTAGTGTAATGTAATTTAGTGTAATTAAGTTTTTTATGTTTTTGTATCTAATTTCATCTTTATATATTAGTTGTTTCGCATGCGATATGTGTGAGTAACCTTTTTTCTCCACTGGAGTTTTTTTCAGATTACTCATACAATCTCATTTATAGTTTTACTTTAAAATTTGTTTTGCTTTTATTGTATTATTTACAAATATATGTTTATTAATGTTAAGTGCGCATTCTGTAATAGGCCTTGGCCGTTGAATGTAAGAATAAATAAATAAATAAAATAAAAAAAATAAATAAATCAGGATTTTCACATACAAGTGGCCATTTCTTTAAAAGTACCCTGTAGAACCTGATAAAACCCTATATTGCCGGAATGGAGAAAATGATTAAAATTCAAGATAACATATAGGGTGTTCTAGTAAAAAACATAATTTCTGTGACTTTATGAAATATCCTGTACATTACGAAATAATTTTAAAATGCGGAGCTGGGCTGTATCTATAATTTGTATTTAAAACTTTTTTCGTATCAAAACAGAGATATCAAACTCCGGAGTATAAGTTGATCTATATATATTATTAATATATAATAATTAATTATATTGTAAATGGAACTTTCCAAAGTTGTGTTCATTTTAATTAATCAACATCTTGTAGGTAATCGTAGTACTGACAAAGAAAAAAGAAGAACAAGTGAAATTAAACATAAATATCTAAAGTTCTGCTCTTTAAAATGTCGGACATAAAAATTTTAATATTGCAAAATACATACGTTTTTCTACAACCACAATTAGCTAATCTACGCACAGAATACAAAACGAAAAAGTATGCCGTTGTGTTCAACTGAACTATTATATTTCATAACCATTTTACTTGTAAGTAAACTGCATGACAATGAAATCTGTCAAATCTGTCAAACTAATTGTCATACATTATACAACTAGAAAACTGAAAATTCTCGATTATACGAGACGTATTGCCTGACGTTTTGTTAGGCAATACGTCGAGTTTTGAGAATTTTTAATTATCGAGTTGTATACAGATTGACTATATCACGAAATAAAAAAAAGTTATGGGGCAGAATCGAACCCTGGCCCACCGCGTTAAAAACAAAAGTTATACCGATCGATCACAGATCCTATATAAAAAAAGTTTCGTGCTCAAATTTCGTTCTCGTGCGATAATGACCAACATATCCACCCTTGTTGCAGAAACTACAATTGAAGCATGTTTTAAAATAAAAAAAAAACATTGGTCTATATCTGCTACCAGGGCTAATCAACGACGCCGGGAGTACGCTACTCCTAACTGGGAATTTTGAGGAACTCTCTGATGTCGCAACCATCAGAAATAGGTAACTTTAACAAACTCAACATCCATGTACTCAGGACCATCGGCTTTATGCCCCTTCCGAAGAACAGCATATCCTCACTATTCCTCGTACTAAATGATGTAGTACCTACGAGCTGTGGCTATTACGCAACTACTCTACTACGCTGTAATTATACGAGCTACAGTTTTCCCCATATAGTATGAACGACCTGATCATGCATCCAACTACTAACCTCGCTGGACCCTGCTTGACTTCGGATTTCGATAGACAATTAGTTGTCAACTTGATTAAGCTGGGCCCTTGCCTTGAAGTTAAACATACATCTCAAATTCAGCTATGTTTGAAATTTCGGACATTAAAATTTTCAAATGACTTATATTTTTAATTTCCTATCTGTATACAGATAAGGAAAGTATAGGAATCAAGATTTTTTTCGACCTCCAGTTTTCGACGGATTTTTACGTTTTGGGCTCCCCTGAATCCGTTTGAACTATTTTCGGGATGATGTCTCTGTGTGTGTCTGTGAGTGTGTGTGTCTGTATCCACCATAACTCATGAACCGATACAGAGAAAAACACCAAATTTTAAACTTAAGCTTTATTCCGGCGTCCAATGAACTGATTAGATTTTGGACAAAGTCGGAACATCTGGGGGGGTACTTTATTTGTGGTCATTTTTATATTTTATAGAATATATCTGTTATTTACGTTTGGAGAAGAATTTTCCTAAAATGGTCCGTAATCGAGAAATTTGACAAAATGTAAAAAAATAATTTTTTATAAAAATTGTTCAAATAAAAGTTGTTTGTAATATAATTCTCTATAAATTTAATCCTATACATAATTTCTCTTAAATGGACCGTCGAGATATTTCAGAAAATGTGTTGAATTTTGAAGAAAACTCAAAAACGGATCAGGGAAAAAACATTAAATTTTAAACTTAAGTTTTATTTCGGCCTGACGTAAAATGATTACATTTTGGACAAAGTCGAAACATCTGGGGGGATACTTTATGGGAGGCCGTTTTTATATTTTATGGAATATATCTGTTATTTATGTTTAGAGAAGATAATTGTTCAAGTAAAAGTTACTTCTAATATTATTATCTATAATTTTTGCTTTACGTAAAATTTTCCTGAAATGGTCCGTATTCGAGAAATTTGACAAAATGTGCAAAATTCTGATTTTTAAGAAAATTGTAAAACTAAAAGTTGTTTGCGATATCGATCTCTATAATTTTTGTTTTTTCATGATTTTTCTAAAATGGACCGTAATGAAAAAATTGGAGGAAAAGTGCTAAATTTAAAATTTTCAGTATTTTCGTTTTCAATGAATATCTATAGAAAAATTTTTCGAGTTAGATGTATGTGGAAAATGTATATATTTAGTTTATCCTCTAAACATTTTTAGAGGTGCTGCAATAGAATGTAAAAAATAACTGGAAAAAGCCTATAATAACTAAATAGAAAAGTCATGTGTTGGACACATCAGATTTTTTTGTCTAGTTAATTAAACCCAGTTCTATCCTACATAGGTGACCTTAGCCTGGGTTCCAGGCCATGAGGGATATCAGGGCAACGAAAAGGCCGACGAATTATCCCGAGAAGGCTCAGATAAGGCCATGACAGGCCCTGAACTCTTTTGTGGAGTCGCTAAGGCATTGTGCAAGGCATCCATTAAACAATGGATGCAAAAAGAGTCTTAGGAATGGTGGAACAACTATCCAAGACTGAGACAGGCCAAACAGTTCATCCAGGAACCATCGGCCAAGTTTACGAAAGACCTACTGGATCAAAAACGTCAAATCGTTAGGATAACAGTAGGCCTTCTTACTGGACACTGTCGCCTCAAAAGGCACATGAGTGTCATAAATCCAGCAGAAGAAGCAACTTTGGGCAGGTTCTGTGAAGAAGAAGAGGAAACATCATTCCACGTCCTGTGCCAATATGAAGGCTTGGCTGGAATGAGGTTTCTAACATTGGGCGAAGAAAAGCCAATTGCATGCAACTACATGCGGGAGCCACTGTCAAAGCTACTAAGTCTAATAAAAAAGACCAGGCTAGACGACATACTCTAAAACAAACGGAGTCCCACAATAGATCTGAAAAGGTCGCGGTGGACAAGGACAAATAACGTCCAACTCCTAATCTAATCTAATCCTACATATTATCCTTTGTTGGAAAAACTTTAACTTTCTAATTTGGTTATAAAAATAAATAAAAAACGTGAACTGACATATCATATCTAATAAAATCGTCAAAAATGTATACATTCATAACATATTTTAAAATAAAAAAGGCATCGCTTTAATGTTTCAAGAGTATTATTTCAAAACTGTTAA
Organism: Psylliodes chrysocephalus; assembly: GCA_927349885.1. Taxonomy (NCBI): domain Eukaryota; kingdom Metazoa; phylum Arthropoda; class Insecta; order Coleoptera; family Chrysomelidae; genus Psylliodes; species Psylliodes chrysocephalus. The sequence continues at coordinate 49,982,092 of OV651819.1, forward strand.
TCTATATGAAGTCTAATAATTTATAAACACTTAATTATTGTTCTTCCCAGTAAAGGTAGTTGCGAAATTTACCCTATTCTTAACGAGTCTTCAAATGATGTGACAACCATGTGTGTGTATGACCCCATTATGTTGGTAATAACTTAATTTCCTATAAAAAGTGCGACCTTGACAAAAAAGTGTGTAAGGGAGTGTGTATGGCCACATTAGACATTATACCGTAATATATAACCATATCTATCTTTAAGAGGACTGACCCCCTAAGTCTGTTAGCATAAAAAATGGCAAAAGAAGGAGTGTATCTAAATAATTTCAATAGCTATAAATAGATTAAAAGATTCTACATAACGTACATGCAGAAATTTATTGTCCCCATAATTCACGTCAGTGTCATGTGGCCGCACAATGATTTCCCGGTGTGTGTGTGTGTGTGTGTGTGTGTGTGTGTGTGTGTGTGTGTGTGTGTGTGTGTGTGTGTGTGTGTGTGTGTGTGTGTGTGTGTGTGTGTGTGTGTGTGTGTGTGTGTGTGTGTGTGTGTGTGTGTGTGTGTGTGTGTGTGTGTGTGTGTGTGTGTGTGTGTGTGTGTGTGTGTGTGTGTGTGTGTGTGTGTGTGTGTGTGTGTGTGTGTGTGTGTGTGTGTGTGTGTGTGTGTGTGTGTGTGTGTGTGTGTGTGTGTGTGTGTGTGTGTGTGTGTGTGTGTGTGTGTGTGTGTATGTGTGTGTGTGTATGTGTGTGTGTGTGTGTGTGTGTGTGTGTGTGTGTGTGTGTGTGTGTGTGTGTGTGTGTGTGTGTGTGTGTGTGTGTGTGTGTGTGTGTGTGTGTGTGTGTGTGTGTGTGTGTGTGTGTGTGTGTGTGTGTGTGTGTGTGTGTGTGTGTGTGTGTGTGTGTGTGTGTGTGTGTGTGTGTGTGTGTGTGTGTGTGTGTGTGTGTGTGTGTGTGTGTGTGTGTGTGTGTGTGTGTGTGTGTGTGTGTGTGTGTGTGTGTGTGTGTGTGTGTGTGTGTGTGTGTGTGTGTGTGTGTGTGTGTGTGTGTGTGTGTGTGTGTGTGTGTGTGTGTGTGTGTGTGTGTGTGTGTGTGTGTGTGTGTGTGTGTGTGTGTGTGTGTGTGTGTGTGTGTGTGTGTGTGTGTGTGTGTGTGTGTGTGTGTGTGTGTGTGTGTGTGTGTGTGTGTGTGTGTGTGTGTGTGTGTGTGTGTGTGTGTGTGTGTGTGTGTGTGTGTGTGTGTGTGTGTGTGTGTGTGTGTGTGTGTGTGTGTGTGTGTGTGTGTGTGTGTGTGTGTGTGTGTGTGTGTGTGTGTGTGTGTGTGTGTGTGTGTGTGTGTGTGTGTGTGTGTGTGTGTGTGTGTGTGTGTGTGTGTGTGTGTGTGTGTGTGTGTGTGTGTGTGTGTGTGTGTGTGTGTGTGTGTGTGTGTGTGTGTGTGTGTGTGTGTGTGTGTGTGTGTGTGTGTGTGTGTGTGTGTGTGTGTGTGTGTGTGTGTGTGTGTGTGTGTGTGTGTGTGTGTGTGTGTGTGTGTGTGTGTGTGTGTGTGTGTGTGTGTGTGTGTGTGTGTGTGTGTGTGTGTGTGTGTGTGTGTGTGTGTGTGTGTGTGTGTGTGTGTGTGTGTGTGTGTGTGTGTGTGTGTGTGTGTGTGTGTGTGTGTGTGTGTGTGTGTGTGTGTGTGTGTGTGTGTGTGTGTGTGTGTGTGTGTGTGTGTGTGTGTGTGTGTGTGTGTGTGTGTGTGTGTGTGTGTGTGTGTGTGTGTGTGTGTGTGTGTGTGTGTGTGTGTGTGTGTGTGTGTGTGTGTGTGTGTGTGTGTGTGTGTGTGTGTGTGTGTGTGTGTGTGTGTGTGTGTGTGTGTGTGTGTGTGTGTGTGTGTGTGTGTGTGTGTGTGTGTGTGTGTGTGTGTGTGTGTGTGTGTGTGTGTGTGTGTGTGTAGGTCGCATAACTCATGAACCGATACACAGAAAAACACCAAATTTTAAAATTAAGCTTTGTTTCAGCGTCCAATGAGCTGATTAGATTTTGGGCAGAGTCGGAACATCTGGGGGGGTACTTTATAGGTGGTAATTTTTATATTTTATGGAATATATTTGTTATTTACGTTTGGAGAAGAAAATTCTTCAAATAAAAGTTACTTCTTATATAATTATCTATAATTTTTGTTTTATGCAAAATTTTCCTAAAATGGTCCGTATTCGAGAAATTTGACAAAATGTGCAAAATTCTGATTTTTAAGAAAATTGTTAATCTAAAAGTTGTTTGCGATATCGATCTCTATAATTTTTGTTTTTAAATGACTTTTCTAAAATGGACCGTAATGGAAAAATTATAGGAAAAGTGCTAAATTAAAATTTTTCAGTATTTTCGTTTTCAATGAATATCTATAGAAAAATGTTTCGAGGTAGATGTATGTGGAAAATGTATATATTTAGTTTATCCTCTAAACATTTTTAGAGATGCTGCAATAGGTTAACTAGATAGGAAAGTCATGTGTTGGACACATCAGATTTTTTATTTAAAAATGCTGTATTTATAAATTTATTCCAAAAATTAACAATAAAAAAAAAATAATTCATCTAATCCACAAAATTCGCTACAACACCCTAAACAATTAATAACTAATAGAGTTTCGTTCTTAATAATGAGAAAGCAAGCAAAAACTATTTTAATGACCTTTTTTGACTGTATTAAAAAAAAAACGACATCAACGTTCTTCATACTTAGCACTCTTAATTTCGTTTAAAACGCCATAGAAACTTGCTACGGGATTGTAACTGCATGTCATCAATAATTACTGTCTGTATTGTACGCGTCATTTGAATTTAATAACTATAGATTAGAAATGTGAATAGTTAGACCGTCAGATAGTGACCGATTTTGGTGCCCCATTTTCGCATACAAGTCTCGAAGAAGGTTGAAAAGTACATCGATGTTAAGTAGAATAAAAGAAAATTTACGAGTGGCTCTTGGGGATAACACATGGAAAATTAGATTTTCCTTATCAGAAAAATTTTCCGACCTCAAAATGTACTTATACATTCGGGTCATTCAAGAAAATATGTTTTTCGGACTAGTGACGACGTTCGTTTTCATACATTACATGGGCTTGTGTGGAAAAATCGGGCAAAATCTAGATTTTTCCTTGGAAGATTACGCCCTTATTTCAACCCTTTAGCAACTTGCAACAATAAAGCCTTTGGTTTGCTGAAGCCTAGTTCTATTAATTAATCATGTAGTGAAAACGGCTTGAGTGGAAAAATGGGCAACAAATAACCTTTCATTTTTGTTAAGGAAAATCGATTTCCCATGTGTTATCCCCAGCAGCCACTCGTAAATTTCCTTTTATTCTACTTAAAATCAAAGTACTTTTCAACCCTCTTCGAGGCTTGTATGCGAAAATGGGGCACCCAAACCTATCACTATCTGACGGACTAAGTTATATTGAGATAAAACGCGGGTACAGATTGAAGATGTTCGCCTATTTCAAGAAAAAAATTCCGATTTATCGTCTATATCTCAAGGAATAATTATTATTAATTTAAAAAAAATAATTAAGAAAGCTTGGATATGTGAGGCAGATAAAAAGAAAACCTTCGAATTCACTGAGTACTGATTCCAAATTGAACGTATTGCTTGAATTTCAAGAGAACCCACATTCTTAACTCGACAACCAGCCGCAATATTAGATGTTAGCCATACATCGATAACTCGAATACTAAAATAAAATGTATAACACTATAAATTGATACCAACTCAGGAGTTCGTGGAAGACGATTTTAATAGAATATCTAATTTTTACGAGCAATTGATGGAAATAGTAGATAACAATGTTATCCAACTAGAACATGTTGTGTTTTCCAATAAATGTACCTTTAAACTTCACGGTCATACTAATCGTCAAAATTGTCGCTACGATTCTTATGACAATCCTTAAGAGATGAAAGAAAAACGTGCCCAATACCCTGAAAAGGTTAATGTTTGGGCAGGAATAGTTGGAAACCATATCATTGGTTTCTCTTTTATTGATGGGAATTTGAATTGGGATAAATAATTATCACTACTCCAAAATAATGACGTAGACACTTTGGCAACCCCACAATTTTTAATGAATGTGACCAAATACTTTGTCATTTTATAAGAACACAAATTTGGGTTGTTCTCCATTCCTGTTTTATAGATAATTAACTGAATAGCTTAAGTCTGGTCTTGCACTGTTATGTGCATAAAGCTATAAGGGCTCGTATATCTGAGAGGGTCGCGACATAGCGTCCATCTTGGACACCATTTTTTCCAAAATAGTTATCGCCCAGGTCTGCCAAATATCACTTTTTTTTAAATTACATTTTCATTATAAAATGCCCAGATTTTTTAGGATAAAATATTTCAATAGAATGAATTATTAATTATCTCACATGTACATAGAATACGTCGTGAAAAGTAGATCACTGTCAATTTTGTGCCGGTTTCGTTTGGTTTACTCTAAAAGGGAATGTGAAAAGATTTTTTTTGTGAAAAAAAAACACTCCAAAGGGGAAGTTTATTAATATTACAATTTGATCAAGAGTTGATCAATGAGCAATTTTGTTATAACCTAACTTAACTAGGGTTGCAATCATAAAAACTAGTATACCTTAGGGTCTGATAACTTAATTACACTACTACACTAACGTGTAAACCGCACAATATCCATTATTAATGTAAATAAAATTTAAAAAAGGATTCCCCACTCGACCATTCACTGTTGGGTACTAGTTAACAGTGCTGTTCCTAAAGTGGCGCTGGCAAACAGTAACAAAGCTTACACAGAACACGAGGCTAATAACCGTAGCAGTTGATGCCGATGACATAAAAAAAAACTAAATTTCCGTCTCTGCTTTACAAATTTAGAAATGATTAAACATAAAAATTATTGCCAGCTACTAGCAAAAATGTCAGAATTTCATCACCAAAATAGATCAAATGTATCTTATAGATCTTGACAACAATGGACACTAATTTCCCCATGTCCCTTATATTCAAGAATAAAGGCTTTGATTCACAGGTGACCAAAAATAAGGATGTGTTTATTACTTCCTCCAAAGATCTATCACATCATGTGATCTCGAAAATCGACACCCTGTCGTTGTGTGCCTATTCTTAATTCCCATCACATAGCACAAAGCGCAGACAGATAGCACAATTCACACAGATGGTCAACGGTACATACTCGAGAGTTATCCCCACGCAGCCAGGCGGCCGTTTACTGGCAACGTTGTTATTTTAGTTTATTGCTTGTACTAATAAACTGATAATAAAAAAGTTTCTCATTTGTGGTCAACTTTAAGGGACACATTCATAGGCGCCGCCACACGAGGGCAAGCGCACTGGATTTCCAATTTTGGATTTTTCGCTTAGCAATTTTTGTTCAGCGCCCATTGTTTATTGACAATATGAAAAACATTTGTTTTTAGTTTTTATTATTTACAGTATTAATTAGTGAGCAGAACTGTGTTTGTATTGAATACAGTCCTGGATGTTTTCACACCTCAGTTTACTATCAGAAACAGCAATCTCCTTTCTTGAACAAATCATATATAGCAAACTCCAACCTTAAATGTCAAATACAGCAAACTCCAATATATATAGCCAATTTTAAATATTATCCTACAGCGATTTTGACTGCAATTTACATAAAATAATTTATTTACACACTTAAAAGCCAAAACAGTAATTTTAGGTAACGTCCTAATATTTTTTAAATTGTTTTTGTTGTGTGGTGGAAAATTTAGAAAAGTAGACTTTGCTACATTTGATATTAGACGCCTGATTTATCCTAGCCTGACTACTATTTTCCCCCTACCCTCAGTCATTATCTCATCCTTACCTGGATCTATATCGCGACTGTCTTAGATATACCAGCCCTGAAATCCTATTAGATTTTAGGGACTGTTAGTGTAAATAGATTTTAAAATTAACCAATGATACTTTTTGTATCATGAGATTAATCCTCGTTTTATAAACGCGTTGACTCTGAATAAATCATGAAGACTTTTTATTCCGGTATAAGGCATATATATCTTTTAGTCGAGAAATCAAAGAAAAGAAATTACTTCGTCACCTCAAAGAAGCTAAGCCATTATTTCTTCCAAACAATTCCTTAAAAATAAAAAACACAGTAAGAAACGACAAACGAGAGTTCAACGAAGTCTTAATAAGGTCTAAAAAGTGGTTTTCAGAAGCAAGACTCACCCCAATTATATTTAGCAACAGTGGCGGATCTCAAAATTACTTAGTTGTTGGGAAGATCAGATAACATTTTCTGTATATTTTGCCTTTTTATTCTAATATTTTCGTGTTCTTGCTACTTAAATAACAACTTCTAAAACTAATTTATCAACGCAATCTAGATGACTAAGGCATATCAATGATTATAATCTTGTAAATCTTATAAATATATGATTAGACGTAAAAAAACCATAACAAACGGAACCTAAACAATAATAATAAAAAATTACGATTTTTTAGAAGTAAAATAAAAGATTTTTCTACAATTTGCAAATGCTCAGAATTTGAAAAATCCTCTAATTCTTGTAACGTTGGAAATAAAAAAAGATTATAAATAAGGAAATTAATAATGCAAAACGATTGTCTAATAATAAATTTATTGATAGAGCCACTCATGAATCTAAAGCATCAATACTGAGTTTCACAAAAAGGAAAAAGAAGAAATAAATATAGAATTGATTCTTAAAAAAAACAGAAATACATTATGTTGACGATAATATAACAAAATGATAAATATAATAAATTATTATCCTCTATAAATGATTTAACACTCGTTTCGAGAATAATTTAGTAAAAATAAATGTAAACAAAGAAATAGGAACCTACTGGATAATAATTAAATTTAAATATATATTTTTTTTAATTAAACATAATACATACATTTTCAACCATGTTTTTGTGCATTATAATTTTTTTTTTATATATTTTTTTATAATTTTTATAATAGAAAATACATTTATTAAATACACAATAACTGGAAAAATAAAACAGGTTTTTATTTATTTTCTGAAACAGTAGAAAACTAAACCTTAAAGAGATGTCTACTTAATAATGTAATAAATTACCGTCCAATATCTAGTTTTTCCAAGGTATTTAAAAAAGTTTTGGAAACTCGCTTAAATACAAAGAAAAACACCAACTTTTAAACTTTATTCGGGCTGCGGTGAACAGATTGGATTTTGGGCAGATTCGAAACATCTGGGGGGTACTTTATAGGATGTCATTTTTATATTTTATGGAATTTACGTTTGGAGAAGAAAATTCTTTAAATAAAAGTTGCTTCTTATATTATTCTCTATAATGTGTGTTCTATACAAAAATTTTCGAGAAATTTTACAAAATGTAAAAAATTCAAATTTTTAATAAAATTGTTCAAATGAAAGTTGTTTGTAATATTGTTTTCTAAAATTCTTGTGCTATAAATATTTTCTTTACAATGAACCTTATTCGAGATATTTGAGAAAAAGTGTAAATTTCGAATTTTGAAGAAAACTCAAAAACGTATGAAAAGAAAAACAAAATTTTAAACTTTAAACTTTAGCTTTTTTCCGATCCAAGGTAAACTGATTAGATTTTAAATTATAGATGGTCGTTTTTATGTTTTATGGAAAATATCTGTTAGTTACAGTTGGAGAAGAAAAGTTTTCAAATAAAAGTAACTTTTAATATTATTCTCTATAATTGGTCAATAATGGAAAAATCTGGGGATAAGTATAAAATTTAAATTTTTCAGTATTTTCTGTGGCAATGAATATATATAAAAATGTTTTGAGTAAAATGAATGTAAATATTTAGTTTATCCTCTAAACATTTACAGAGGTGAAATAATCGGATAAAGCCTGTAATAACTAGATATGAAAATCATGTGCTGGAACATCAAATTTTTTAACTGAATTTGTAAGTTTGTTTCTGTAGTAATTATACTCATTTTTTATATTTTCGTTGAGAGCATATTTTTAATTTGTTTGCATAAAATTTTTTTTTATGTTTATTGTCTTAATTAAGTTGTTAGTCATCCAAGGAGTCAGCTTACATTTTTCCTAAATTCTTTAATTTTAACAATACTTGTATTTAAGTTTAAAGTTATAGTTTTAATAAATTTTTTTGATACGGATTCAGGATCATGATTTCAAATATTTTTTGTCAAGATGTATGTTGTATTTGTGTTTTTAATTTTTCGTGCACTCGATTTGTGTTCTCATTGTTTGATGCAGAATTGTGAATTATCTGCAACGCTGTAAATGGTCAGTAACTATTGTTTTTATTATTAAAGGTAGTATATTTTGTAGTTTTACTTCAATAAATATATGATCAAAACATGATTTACATCTCCCTGGATCCATGTTGGACTATTCATAACCGATTTGTAACCAAATTGGTTCATTAGGCTAATATATATATTTATCTGTTTGTGAGAAAACATGTATATCGCCTAGAAATAAATAAAAATATTTATTATTACTATTATTCACCTGTAGAAATTGTTCTAGGGATTCTATAAAAGTAATAATGGGATGGAGGGATTAATGTGTGGGTGAAAACATCACTTTTTAATAACAAACTACATGCTTTTTACACTATATACAGACTTTCCTCCAAACAAATGTTATATAAGCACTCAAGTTATCTTTTGCACCGCAAAACGATGTTTTGTGTTCGAGAGGTACTGAAGATCTGCCAGGAGAGTAGTTGTTTAGCCAGATTTAGCATAAAGATTGACGTTGACCAATAAAGAAGTGGCTATCGCCGCTATCTTTAAACCAATGAGGGCGATTGCCAGGTGTGGATGAACAATGAGAAGTGGACAAGAAGACGGGATATCTTATCGGCCAAGGCAGTGCCGCAGAGACGTCTCCAAGAGTAAAAGGCTTGCGCTTAGACCTCTCCAGGAATAATAAAGAATTGAGAATGAAAGCTTAGCGCAATGTTGAATATAATTCAACTCTTCCTGTCAGAAAGGCTTATGTTGGAAAAATACCTATTAACAAAGAGAATATAAATGATCTTGTCAAATTAAAGCAGTATCTTCCAGAATGAGAAGGCGTACTTGAATTTTATAAAGACTATAACTGGCCGATTGTTGATAAAGATAAGGTTTTAGATGAAATTTTAAATTAAATAAAAATATGAAGCTTTACTGCCTAAATAAGTTAAAATAATATCCTTGTATTTGAGAAACCCCATAAGTCATGATTCTCGAAAAAATATGTTGGACTCTGTAGAAAAAAAGCACAAGTTGTTTATATCAAAAAGTAAACAAATCTCGCAATTTTAGAAAAAAAAACAATGCTTTGTCTCGCACACAGACGATTTTTTAATTTCCCAAACTTTTACTTTTCTAAATTATGGTGTTTCTCAAATGACTGATTCATTTAAGGGAACCATAGAGTACGAGGTCTAAGGGAGATAAGTGTCTTTATTTTTAATTTAGGGGCTACCTTGTTAGCAGCGACTACTTGGAAATACTTTTAACTCCACTGAGTTTCTTTTGAGTGCACTGTGGTGTACTACAGGGTCGCAGAGCAAACTGTGTTACCAAAACTGCCAAGATCTACCAAGATCTATTCAAATTGCAGGGGAACACGAATTTTTTTTTCCAATAACACGTATACTGACAAATACTGACAAATATATATTTTTTACATTAACTGGTATGATAACTTGATATGTACCTAAAAACCTTTACTATTTGCCAAAAATCCCACTGGCATACCAAAAACTAGACTACATAATATATTTTTTTTGCTTCCTAAAAACTTATCACTAAGCCATCGATATGTATATTTTAATGTTGATTTTATAAAGATGACACTTACTTAAATTACCATGATTGTAAATAGTAGAATATATTAATAATACTTTCCCTTATTCACCCCCTTACGAGTGAATTTCAACCCCTGAAGCCGACTGAGCGACTTGCGTAAAGATGATTGATGGCGCCATTTGACTTACAGGTTAAGAAAACCTGGGAAACCCCACCCAATATTATGGAATATTAAAGAGATACAAACCACCTATTGGTTTTGTTTCAATAAAGACTACACAATCAATATCTATATCTAAATTATTAAAAAAAAACTTGTATTTATCTAGATTCTTTTAAAGGCTACGTATATTATTGAGAATTATTTTGTTAATATTCTCTGTAGATATAATCTTGTCCCTTCTCAACAATAAAATTAATAATATACGGATCCATTAGATTAAAAAATAAAAGTATAAACATACAATATAAATGACAAATTGTACAAAATGTAAAGTGAAAAATACAATCTTCGAGACTTAACAAAATTAAAATATGAACTATTTATTTTTATTTGAATTGAGCCTCAGTTTAAAATTTTTTGTAGTGGGATCCCGAAAATTTTATACTTTTTCTTCTTCAAGAAGGGTTATAGGATTTGGGGTATTTGCTGCATTTCTTTTCACAATATTTTAAAACTTCTAAAAAAAATGTATTGTCATCTATTACAAGACAATTACTTCCAATATAACACCTGGTATATTTTTAGATTTTCTGTAATCTACTAAATAGTGTTTCAGTTGTTTATGTTTCCCAATCTTTCTCCGTTACATTTTCGTGAATTAAGAGACTAGACCCTTTGAGGTTTTGTTGAAATATTTCGTTTTTCTTAAAAAATGTAACGATTTCTATTTTTAAGAAAGCTGTCGGTTATTTTTCTATAGTATTATAGAAGTTGCTTATATTTCCTTCGCTTAATTCGACTCCAACAAGTTTTTTATCTCGTTAATCACTAATTCTTAAATTTTCTTGTGGCTTATTGAGCCCAAATAAAACTAAATTGTTATTTCTTTGATTTTTTCCAGATAATTTTTTTTTCAAAAGATATAATTTTGCAATTTGAAGCAAGCTTTAATTAATATTTATTCTTTTTCACTTCTTCTAAAACCTTTTTAATTATTCTCCAACTACTCTTTTAATCAATGATTTTGACATTCTATTTGTAATATGGAATTCAAAAAGTAACAGTGTGTCGCCACCTCTATTTTGTCAGGTTAATACATTCTTATCAGAATATTTTTAAGGCATAAAACTATTAGTTTGCAAAGGTAATTTCAAGAAAATAAGCACTTATATTTATAAATTTTGCTCATCAAGGACTTATGGTATTATCATTTATCACGGAAATGCACTTTTAATAATATAAGTTTTCGTTCAATTATCCTATTTTATTATTTTTTGAAGAACGAGGTAAAACATGTCTTCACTTAAAGCAGACCATACAAATATTCCAGAATATCACCTCTTCTATTAATATTGAAGTAGGTAACTGTTAAAAAATTTTCTTTACAGCCACTAGTGTAGTTCTTTAAAAATCACATAATAACAGAAAGAAAACATTATCACTCTTAATATTAAAAGAAAATTCTGAAACACTTGTCTCAGTATATTTTATCTGTTGCCTATTTCCACCCAAAATCACCTACTGCTGCATATATTTCACTGCGTGTGGACCAAATTTATGAACAATTTTCCAGTGCTCAACTTTGCATTCTTGGAGACTTTAATCTCCCTCATAGTGCCTGGTTAAATGATGACTTGAGTTCAATAGCTGCACCATTATTCAAGGCATCACCATCAGAAGCTCAATCTCTTGAAGTCTTATCTAATATGTGTGCTTTTCATAACTTATTTCAACTTAACTCTATCCATAACAATGTAAATTCAATTTTAGACTTAATTTTTGTGCAAAATTACAATGTATCTGTAGAAAGAGCTGACTTCAACATTGTACCAATAGACGGTTTTCATCCACCTTTAATGTTTAAGTTAAGTTTTATTGACAGTAACCAAGTTGGTTTAACGCCTGAAGGTTTTTATAGAGATTTTAAAACGGCAGATACTAGGTCAATCATAATATTTCATTTAGGAAGAGGTATTTTATAATCAAACTCTTGAAAACATGGTAAATATTTTATATAATATTCTATATTTAGCTATTGTTCTATATGTACCACTGAAACAATTCTGTAACACAACATTTCCTAGATGGTATTCCACAGAACTGAGAAACTGTATAATAAATAAGTAAAAAAGAGCTCCTAAAAAATACAACATAACTAATTCATTACAAGATTATCAAGAGTTTGCAAGACTTAGATCACTTTGTAAAAGACTGGTAAAAGAATCGCATCACAATTGTATGTATTTCTCAAACAGAATCTTCAATACCAAATAACTTAAAACAGTTTTGGAAATTTGTAAATGACAAAAGAAAAACCTCAAACTTTCCTAGTAAATTAATATATAACGGCATAACAAGTTCTAGTTGTAATGATATAGTTAATTTGTTTGCTGATTTTTTTTCAAAAGTATATGTTCATAATGATTGTAATATTTCAAAGGTACCTGTATATGTCAATAACATAAATATATTTAACTACGATATTAAAACATCCGATGTTTATACTAAACTAGCAGCTTTAGATATTCGTAAGTGTCCTGGGCCGGATGAAATTCCTCCATCTATTCTAAAACCATGTTCTTTTATTTTAGCACGACCACTGTTCATAATTTTTAACTTTTCTTTCTCTTTGGGCATATTTTCAACAGTCTGGAAGACAAGTTATATAACACCAATTTTTAAATCTGGCAACAAATCAGAAGTAAAGAACTATCGAGGAATCAGTATCTTGAGTACTATACCAAAATTATTTAAAAATCTGGTTTGTGAACCTTTAACATCTTCACTCAACAATATACTCATAGATCAACAATTTGGCTTTAGACGTAAAAGTTCAACACAATTAAATTTATTAACATATTCCCTTTACCTGTCAAATGCCCTTGAAAATGGATATGAAGTGCATTCTATTTATACTGATTTCTCCAAAGCCTTTGACCGGGTAAACCATAGAGTTTTAATCCACAAATTGAAAATGGCTGGGGTAAATGGATCACTTTTAAATTGGTTAGAAAGCTATTTAATTATTTTTATTTAACAATTAACGTGTCTCAACAGCTATGGTTATTGACACGATACAATAAAATATAATAAACTATAATTTACAAGATACATAATATCAACTTTCTAATAATATCAACTTCCTAAAAAATTAAATTAAATTATACAAGTTGGTATGCTGCAGAAAGTTTATCAGTCTTGGGTACTGCTCGGGAACTCCAAGGATATCTTTCAAAGGCTTTTGCGGGCTTCTTCATATTGTGGACAGTCTACCAGTATGTGACTTATAGTAAGATTGGTATTGTGACAATATTGGCAGAACGGTGGATTATCCGATGCCATTAAGTAGCCATGGGTGAGTCTTGTATGACATATCCGTAATCTTCGTATTAAAATTTTATTTTTTCTATTATTAGCTGGAAATTTAAAGGAGGTGACATCGGGTTTGATTGCATATAATTTGGTATTAGACCCTGTCCAGTATTCTGACCACTTATTCCAAATTGATTTTTTAAAAGAGCCTATTACATCTTTAAATAATTGAATATTTTCTAAAGGTATGTTACTTGTAATAGCTTTTTTGGCGTAATGGTCGGCCTTTAATACCCTCGTGTGAAGGGACCCAAATAATTGAAACACAAATTTCATTTTTAAATAATGTTTGAAGAGATTTATGAATATCTTGAACTAGTGGATGTTGAGAAAAAATGTCCTGGATAGATTGAATTGATGATAGGGAATCAGTGCAGATGGCCACCTTCTGATGTTCTTCAATTGGTAACTTCAGAGCTTTTGAGATACTAAAAAGTTCTCCTGAGTGAATGCTGCAGTTGATTGGGAGTCTGAATTTTACCAGTAATGCTTCAGCGGTTGTTACTGAGCCACCTACTCCATTTTCATTTTTGGAAGCATCCGTAAATAAAATTGAATTAAAATCATTTGTATTGATAATATGTCTAAAATATTGTTTATAAAGTACACTGGGAGTATTTTCTTTACTGTATTTGAATAATGAAATGTCTATATTGGGTAATTTTTTAGTCCAAGGAGGAGTATGAGAGAAAGAGATAGGAGTGGTGTTAGACAAGTCGATATTATCTAAAAGAGGCTTTAAGATGTGCAGAACAGGTTGAGGAATTTTTGAAGAGTTTGCATTAGAGTTTAATGAATGATTAAGAAGTTTATATACTGGATTATCAGAGTTTGAAGACACTCTAGTACAATAAGAAAGCAAATTAAGTTGATAGCGGAAATGTAAAGGAAGCTCGTGGGATTCACAATACAGGCTGTTCACTGGGCTGGATCTAAAAGCTCCAAGACACAGTCGCAGTGCAGAGTTATGAATAGTGTTGAAGGTGCGTAAATATGTTTTGGATGCAGATATAAAAACAGGGCTACCATAATTTAATTTAGATCGGATTAGTGCTCTATAAATTCTTAACAGTGATTCTTCCTCCGCCCCCCAATAATAGTGCGAAAGTTTTTAAAATATTCAAGCGTTTAAGACAGACACCTTTGGTTTCTTGTATGTGCCGCTTAAAAGTGAGCTTACTATCAAAGATTACGCCAAGAAATTTGTTACAAATAACAGTGTTTAGTACAACACCATCAAGGTTTATATGAGGGATTGAGATACTATTGTATCTTCTACTGAACTTCATAACTTTTGATTTGGATGTTGAAAAACTAAAACCTATACTTCTGGCCCAGTAGCTGAGCTTGTTCACAGCTTTTTGAAGTAACGTGGAAGTACTGGCTGTATTATTACCATGGCAGAGGAGAACAAGATCATCTGCATATAAAGCATATTTAACTGGTTGTTGGATAAAGCGAACAAATATCATTAATAACTAGAAGAAATAAGGTGGGACTCAAAACTGAACCCTGGGGCACTCCATTCTCAATAGTGTATGAGCAAGATCTAGTTCCGTTTACAGCTACCTTAAAGGTTCTGTCAGATAGGAAATTACTTATAAATTTAGCCATATTACCAGATATTCCACAATCTTTAAGTTTATTAAGGATAATGGGTCTTGGTGTGGTATCGTATGCACTTTCTATATCCAAAATGACTGCAATGGCATCTTGTTGGTTATTCATAGCGTTCGCAATTTCAGTTTGTAGAAAGACAAGATTATCCATTGTATTGCGATTTTTTCTAAACCAGATTGTGCCTCATTAAACAGTTTTAAAGCTATTTAATTGATATACGTCAAATTGTACATATTTCAAACTATAAGTCATACGGCACATACCTTCAAGCGTCCCGCAGGTCTCACATCTAGGACCACTACTTTTTAATATATTTGTAAACGATATTAAATTATGTTTTCATTTTGGTAAATTCCTTTTATTTGCAGATGATCTCAAACTATACTCTACAGTATCATCTGACCTTCACTGTATGTCACTGCAGTCTGATTTAGAAAACTTAGTCAATTGGTGTGACTTAAATGGAATGAGCCTAAATTCGGATAAATGTAATGTTATCATATTCCATCGAACTCGTGATACAATTAATTTTCAATATACAATCAGTGCCAATATCCTGGTTAACTGCAACATTATTAGAGATCTAGGGGTCAACTTTGACTCACAACTATCTTTTGTCCAACATATTTAAAATATTATCAACAAATCTCTACAGATGTTAGGATTTCTAAAAAGTACTCGCAGGATTTCACAAACATCAATACTCTTAAAATCTTATATTGTTCTTTAGTCAGAACCCATTTAGAATACGCTTCATGTGTTTGGTCCCCAAACTATGTCTCACATATTGTTAAATTAGAAACAGTCCAGCATAAGTTCTTACGTTATGTGACTTTTAAGCAGGGTATTGGAGTCGAAGATATCAACTACTTTAAATTGGAGACATATTTGAATATCCAATCTATTAACAGCCGTCGAAACAAAAAAGATTTTATAATATTAGATAACATATTTAATTCTCGAGTACCGTGTCCTCAATTGTTGAAAGAGATAGGAATTCACGTCCCACCCAGGACAACCCGCTCAGCGAACATTTTTCAAATACCCTTCCACATGACGAATTATGGACGTAATACTTTCATTGTTCGTTCTGCTAGGTTCGCAAATACCTACCGTGGTGACCTCGATTTCTTTAGCTCAGTCAGCTCATTTATAGTGACTCTTAGGGGTGTGGTTTAGTGTAATGTATTGTAATGGTATTTATTGAAGGTGTATTTTTACTTATTTTTATAAATGTACTTTATTAACTGTACTGTAGTATTATTTGTATTTTATCTATTGTTTGTATTATTTAATTTGTTACTTTATTTTATTAATCGAAATTATACTTTGTAATGCTATACATAACATTGTATTTTACTAAAAGGGGAATGTCCCGTTAATATATATAAATAAATAAATATATTTTACACGTATATCATTCTAACTCTAGAGACAGAATATTCATTATATAATAGCTACCGGCCAATGGCTGTGAATACCACGCTCGCATCGTAGATAGCCATGAATTTCAAGTTCTACGCGACGTATTAATATTTCGTTTGAATTTGCGTGAATAAGGATGATCTGCGTTTGTTAAGTTGACCTTAAATTCGAAAGTTGGTGAATATGATGATTCGTATATGGAAATTGATAATATTTTTTCTGAACTGACAAATTATACAAATAATTTAAATAAAAACTTGCCTATCAATAGTTAGATTAAATATTTAATTTTGTTCAAAGTTTCATTTTACTATACCGTAATCTGGGGTGAGATCAGACAGGTAGTACGAGTTCGGACAATGGTGCGCGGCGTGGGAAATCACGTGACCACGAGCACGTTTTTCATTGACGAAGTTTTTTGCATGTGTTTACATGTCCAATATTGTCTCATTTCACTCCAGTTAGGTAGAAATTGCCGCTAGAGAAAGTTTGTGGTAAGTACGGGATATTTTGATATGGGTCGTAATTTGCATATTTTTTATAACGTTAGAAACAAACATCTGGGGGAAGGGATCTGTAAGCAATTGTTTTCTAATGATTTATGAATAATTATCATTTATTTTTTCATTCCCGAATTTTTTTTCTTGTTATAGAAAAAATATAGCTTTTCGTAGGGCGAGTTCGGACACCATACCCAGAAATTACAGGCGTCCTCTTGGCGTAAAACAAAGATCCAACTATGCCAAAGAGGCTTTAAAAGGCTGTTGAAGATGTCAGGACTAAAAGGAAGATCCTGAGGGAGGCAGCAGAGTTCTACAACATACCAAAATCGACAATAAATGACAAAATGACAGGTAAGCACGCTAAAAAAAGTGGCGGGCAAACCAAATTAAGCCAAGAACAAGAGAGTGAACTGGCACAAGGAATTTTAACTTCCGCCAAATGGGGCTTTCCCTTAACTAGGCTGGATATTCGCCTAATCGTCAAATCATATTTGGACAGATCCGGAACAAAAATCACAGGATTTAAAGACAACATGCCCGGGGAAGATTGGTTTTATGGATTTATGTTTAGACATAAAATTTTATCGGAGCGCCTTGCACAAAATATCAAGAGGAGTAGAGCAGAAGTCGATAGGCAAAAAGTTCAAGAATATTTTGATAACCTTCAGGCTGTTATGGGACCTATTCCTCCAGAGAACATAATTAATTATGATGAATCCAATTTAACTGATGATCCTGGAAGATCAAAGGTCGTTGGCAAAAAAGGATCCAAACATATAAATAGAATTATTGATTCTTTTAAAAGCAGCACGTCAATTATAATGACTGCTAGTGCTTCAGGTGTTTTGCTGCCTCCGTATGTCGTATACCGAGCTCTTCATATTTACCCAACTTGGATAGAAGGGGGCCCAGAAGGCACTGTATACAGTAGATCAAAAAGTGGGTGGTTTCAGGCACCAATATTTGAAGACTGGTTTTTACAAGTGGTTTTGCCATATTTCCGCAAGTTAGAAGGGCGAAAGTTGTTAATTGGCGACAATCTTTCCAGTCACTTGTCATTGTTTGTGATTAAGCAATGTGAAGAAAACGACATTCATTTCATTTTATCACCCCCATATGCCACCCACTTGCTGCAACCTCTGGATGTTGCGTTTTTGGCCCTATGAAGAAACACTGGCGTGCAAACTTGACTGATTGGAAAATGAAAAATAAAGGTGTCCTGCCTAAATCAGAATTTCCTCGTCTTTTAAAGAAAACTTTAGAATCTTTGGGCCAGAATATCGACAAAAATATCAAATCTGGTTTTAGAGCTTGTGGAATTGTTCCATTAAATAGTTTTGGAAAAGTTGCCCGGAAAGACAGCAGAAAAGGATAATGCTAATGATCACTGGAGCCAAACTTTTTCCGAATATTTAAAAGACTGTAGATGGGAGGAAAAGAGCGAAAAACCGAGGAGGGATAAAAAGCTGAATGTTGCCCCTGGAAAAGGTGTGAGAACAGAAGATCTTCACCAAGAAGAAAATATCATTTTTGAGGAGAGTGATTTGGTGAAAACATTTGCGTAGAAGAGGAAGAAAACGTTTATGAAGACGAAAATGAAATGTCTGTATTTGAGCAACCTTCTACCAGCACTTATGAGAGAGAACCAGAAGTTGATCAAAATCTCATTGAAGTGGGAGATTTCGTTATAGTTTCCGTTCCTTGTGAAGACCAAAAAAAATTTCGATATTTTGTTGGTCTTATAGATAAAATTGTTGATATAAAGGAAGAGCTTTTTTTAGTAAAATATCTTAGAATAAAAGGCGAAAAAAATAATTATTTTATATTTCCCGATATTTCTGATGAGGGACTTGCGTTTAAAAAAGATATTTTTAAAAAAATTCTTCTAAAAGAAATAAGAAGAAGAAGGCACTTTTTTAAGCACCTTCCCGACAACATGAAAATAGAATAATGAGTTTATTGCAATGTTCTTTGTTAATACCATAGTTATTACATTGTTTTTTTAAATGTTTTTGTTTTTTGGAAACTTTTATTTTAGTTTTATTGTTTATGTTCTTGGTTAATAACATAGTTATTACGTGTTTTTAAATGCTTTTATGTTTTTTTGGAAAAATATTTGAGTTTTATTACTTTAAATAAAATTGTTCGTACCGAAATTGTGTTTGGACCCCCTATCCTCCCTAAGAAATTTGTTTTATGAAATCTGTATATATGTATATTTAATTATATTTGTCCGAACACACTCTTACTATAAATTAAGTTTGGATTTTCCTATAAATTAAAGGTGATCCAAACTTAGACCACCCATAGGGTTGAGTTCGGACACCTTTCAATAATAAAAAAAAAATAGAATTTTTTGAAATATGCAAAAAACAAATACTGTATTCGATAGAGGAAGGTTTAAGGTTCTTATATTAATTTTTTCAGATGTTAAAAATCTAGCCTCTTGCTATTAAGAAAAAACCTTTAAAATGTGTCCGATCTCACTCCAGATTACGGTATTTAATTCCTACTCTATCTGTGGCCGTAGAGAATGTACAGCCTGTTACTCTGTTGGAATAAAAATCCGATTCTCGTGGTTCGTCAGGCTTGCTTACTCTCGCGTGCAGAATCTTTTGCTCGAATCGAATTTGTATTTCAACCTTGATACAGAATATACTATTCTTTAATACCCTCATATTTTTCTACCAGTGTAACAAATCACTTTTTTAAAAATATTGTTTATATTGTTAAGAGAACAATTCCAACCATATACGTACATTATTTATTAACGTCTTATATACGCTTTCGGAAGAAACCATAAAAAACGCTGTCAGTTCTTTTTCTATAATTAATGCCTACACCCTCTCCACCGAAATTAAAATTTAAAATGGAGACGGAATCTCTTGGAAACGCAATTCAGTTCCGTGTTCCACTCCATAACATATTTCATTTCTCAGAAAAGAACAGAGCGATTATTATTTACTCGTACGTTATACCGTGTTCATAACATTGCTCCTATACGTATAACCTAGTGGCCCTGTGCTGGTTGTTACAGGACCGTATACATTTTATTTAGCAAAAAGAAAAAAATATATATAGTAGAAAACTTATTTTGATTCATCTCTTCAGAGAGATCAATATTATTTTTATCCTAACATTTACAAAGCATGTCAAAAAAAATTAAAATACTAAATACCGGTCTTTTTACCTCTTTTTATCTCTTTTCACCTCTTTTCGCCTCTGAATAAAGTACCCAGTAGCGTTACTAGACAGATTAGCGAACTATAGTATCTTTTCACCTTTAAGTAAAGCTATCTTGCTAGTAACTAATTTAGATGTCGCTTGAAGTAACCATTAAGGTTTAAGTAGTGAAAAAATGAGGTTATAATTTGAAATTTAGTTTTAGAAACTATCATACATTGTGGATGTGTCTGATAATAAAAATGGACATAACTTTCGAAGATTTTAAACTAATTCAAGAGCAAGAAAAAAGTATATATTCTTCTCAGAAAACGCACCTATATAATTGAAAGCAGAATGCATTATTAAAATGTATTTACCAAATTATCAGATGAGGTGTATGCTCGAATGAATAAAAAATGATTTGCTACCAGAGTCAAATATTTATTATATTCGCTCAGTGCAAAGTCATGGTAGGGGAAGCAAAAGCGTTACAAGCGCTAGCTGCGGATAATTCGTGCATTTTAGGGCGATATTTTGTAATGGCATATCAAATACACGTATACATTTTACTTTTTTTTTTAACAAAAAGTGGGTAAAAACAAACAATAAGCAACCGGAGTTGATGTGTTGAATATTGTAAAAATACTAGCAAAAAAAGTGTAAATTATAAAAAATTTTAGTAGCAAAGTGAAAATTAGGTGTACAATAAGAAGAAAAGTTACCTTTATTTTAGTAATAATACCAGTAATACTTGAAATAGTAGACATCAGAAACTTGAAAGGTTTTAAATAAAAAAATTACCATTTTTCGATGTTCTTCAACATACCTACCTTTAATCATAAATATTAAGCAAGAACTAGATTTTTACCTTTGACTATTGTATGTGGCTGGAATGCAATTTTGTGACTTACTCATAGGAAACCAGTTTTCATAAAAAAAGAGGATTAGAAGAAGTTTCCTGAAATTTTCAATCTCATAATTACCTGATGAAGTTTATCAAATTTCTAATAAGTATACACACTGAGTTCCGAAACATAAATCTCCTTATCTTAAACACATAACGTCATTCTCCGTTAGTTTAATGCTTTCGGAATAATTATATTTACTTCTTGCCGCCATCCCATCTACCGGGTCTTCGACTAATTGGATAAAAACTAAAATTCGCCGTGCACGTGTCGCTTCCATTTTCTTAATTGAAACCTCCCGTTGTACACCGTATACCAATAATTCCTTGTATTAGATCTCCAAAATGATTAGAAAAGATACGACAAGGGTCTCTTCGAATTCAAAAGCTTTGGATGAATATAATGTATCTAGATTTGTGGGTGCCTCTAAGTAAAAGTGACAAATACCATTAGAAACATTAAACATATACTTGATTGAAAACATAATTTAATTTAAAGACAAAGTCGAACGGAAATGTTTGAACGAAACGAATATCCAAGTTGAGTTAAAATTATAGTTAGTAGGGCAGAATGGGGTATAATGATCCCTTTAAGGCTAATTTCGTTATATTTGTGCATTTGACAACAACTTAGTATTTAAAAAGATGTTTTTTTTGTGTCATCGGCATCAACTGCTACGGTTATTAGCCTCGTGTTCTGTGTAGGCTTTGTTACTGTTTCCCAGCGCCACTTTAGGAACAGCACTATTAATACTAATAGTACCCAACAGTGAATGGTTAAGTGGGGAATCCTACCAAGGCATCAGAATTAATTTTAAATAATTAAATTAAATGAAAACATTCCGGCCAACGGTGGGATTCGAACCTGGGACCCTTGGATTCGCAGGCAGAGACTCTACTACTGAGCCACCCACTCCGTTTAAAAAGATGTTGATTTTCTTCACATTTTGGAATGACAGTGATGTTTGTAAATATCTGCAAAAGGATCATTTTACCCAAATGCTAGAGGTAAAAACGATCCCCCTCATGAGGAAAATGATCCTATTTTCAAAACATTATTTTATTACTACACCTTTAATAAATAATATAACAATAAATGCAAAAGATGTTTTAATGCTTTGTATGTTATGTTTTATGCTTTTTTTATAAATAAACTAAACATTTTTAACACTCTTAAGGGAGTTAACAGAAACTTGCTCAACATTATTTAACAAAATTAACTTAACTCGTTGACTGCCGATGACTCAACTGTTGAGCCACGACGGCCTCCCACCAAAAGCCGATGGCTCAACTGGTGAGTCAAGTGCAATTGAATATACTATGAACCAGTGTTGCTCCGGCTTTTGTCGAAATAGGTTTATATCACGTCGGCCTCTTGATAGAGTATAAATACGTATTTTCTGTGTATTGGTTTTTCGGTCGTGTTTGTTATATTTGTAAAATGGATGGTGAAATTCCGGGACCATCTAGGCCTAAAAAAAGACTTACAGACTATGAAAGAAAGAAAGCTTTAACATTAAGTGAACAAGAAGCATTAATTAATTTTTCTGAAAGTGATGAAGAACCGTTTTTAGAGAGTGAAAGTGAGTACGAGCCGGACGAAACTGATTCGAGCGAAGAGGAGGAAGATGTTGAAGACGTTCCTGCTGTGAATAATAGTCAACCAACCACCACCGATCAAATAAATTATAGTGAGTTACCTTCATGGGGTCAAGACCCTAATTTCAAAGACTTTCCCTTTTTGGGCAATCCCGGTCTCAAGATAAATTTAGAATCTGACGAACCTATGGACTTTTTTAGATTGTTTCTAACAGATATACTTCTCGAAAACATCGTAACTGAAACTAACAGCTATGCCGAAGAATTGTTCCTCAGCAAACAAACCAGGGAAAAATCAAGAATAACGGATTGGAAACCTATAACAGTGGCCACTTTACAGGTTTTTTTGGGACTGTGGCTTCATATGGGCAATATAAAGATAAACCGGTTACAGGACTACTGGAAAACTGAAGAGTTATATAATCTGTCTATTTTTCGAAAACATATGAGTAGAAATCGTTTTTTAACCATTTTAAGATGCCTACATCTGTCGAAAAATCCGGAAAGAGGCGATTTAGGATTTGGCGACCGTTTGTCAAAGATAAGGTGGCTTCAAGATTTTTTTAACCAAAGAATGGATGAAATTTATTATCCCAATAAAAATCTTTCATTAGACGAGTCTATGGTTCTTTGGCGAGGCAGACTTGTTTTCAGACAATATATAAAAAATAAAAAGCATAAATTTGGAGTAAAACTTTATATTTTATCGGAACCTAATGGTCTTGTTTTAAAAATTAGAATATATACCGGCGGCGAAAAAGATATGCAGGGAGAATTAGGACATTCAGCAAACGTTGTGATGAGTTTAGTAAAAAAATATTTTGAAAACGGACATTCTCTTTTTATGGACAATTATTATAATAGTGTGACTTTGTGCAGAGAGCTAATTTCAAAAAAAACGTATGTTACGGGCACCTTAAGACAGAACAGAAAAGGAAATCCAACAGAAGTAACCTCCAAAAAATTGAAGAAAGGTGAAGTTACGATGAAATATTCTAGCGGAGTTGGAATTGGAAAGTGGCGTGACAAAAGAGAAGTACTATTTATTTCTACAGAGTTTGATGGTGAATTGACAAGTGCAGAAAATAGGCGGGGAGAAGAAAAACAAAAACCAAACGCTATTATTCAATATAACAAAAATATGTCAGGAATAGATAGGCAGGACCAAATGCTTTCATATTACGGAAGTGAGAGAAAAACAATTAGGTGGTATAAAAAGCTTATCATCCATTTTATATCAATTATGCTTCTCAACGCTTTTTACATGTATAATACATATTCCACTAAAAAAAAGCTTAGTTATTATGACTTTCGGCACTGTATAATTAAAAATCTTTTGTCACAAACGGAAAACCAAACCCCTGAAAATTCCAAAAACAAACCGAACGAACAGCCTGACCATTTACCTGAAAAATATAATTTGAATGAAAAAAAATGTCAGATGAGAAAGCGGTGCAGGATGTGTTATGAACAGAAAATCCGTAAGAATACCCCATATTTTTGCCCTGCTTGTCCCGGTCAACCAGGACTTTGCCTCGGAAATTGTTTTCGGATGTACCATAACACGAAATAAAATTCCTTTGGTTTTTTGGTTTGTTTTTGGCATTTTTTATACATTTTTTATATGTATTTTATGTATTTTTGATTTTATGTCGTTTTCCTAAGCAGAAATGCTTATACCATTTTATTATTTTGTTCTTTTCAGAAATTGTATTTGATTTTCTTAGTTTTGTTAGAATGTCTATTATTTTATTCTTTTTAGAAATTGTATTTGAGTTTTCATTGTTTATTTGTAAACAATGCATTTTAATAATAAACAAATGTTTGAGCATGCATCTAGTGTTTATTTTTCATCACATAGGTAATTCTTGGGTCTGACTCAAGTGTTGAGTCATCGGCCTTTTATTGAGAAAATAGTAGTCAGAGGCCGATGACTCAACCCTTGAGTCACAGTAGTTTCAGGTATAAGGACTAACTAAAATTATTTATAATAATGAACACATCACTAAGGAATACTTTTTTTACAAGTTTGCACAAAAAAAAGGTCCGGTTATTCGAGAAGGTCCTACATATGGTATCGGCAGTCAACGTGTTAAGCAACTTTTAATACCTTAACTAATTTAAAACTTGATATTTTTCTTAACTCGATAGGTTCGGGTTTGATGCAAACATAAATTACACTCAAATTCGCAATTGTTCTTATCGACCCCGGTACACTGATCATGAGCCCATTTTAAGCATTTAATGCACCTGGTCCTTCCTTCGCCAGTCAAAGAAGCAGCGTATTTTTCGCAGCACGCCCGCTTTCACGATGGATGAAGTCGTAAATGAAATGAGTGAGCGTCACAGAAGAGAAAAAAACTTGCTTATCTTCAATCTTCCTGAACTACCCAATACCCATGATGATGTCGAGCAAGTAAAATCTATTCTAACAAATGCCGATAACTCTATTAATATTAATGATACGAAAATCTTTCGTTTTGGCAAGAATAACAAAAATGGGCATCGTCCTCTCAAAGTAATTTTATCTTCAACTAGAGATGTTCATTTAATACTTAAAAATAAACAAAACATTACTAAAAATAAGAAACTGTTCATTCATTTGGATCAAACTCCTTATCAGAGACAACTCCTAGAATCAGTAAGAACTGAACTCTCTGTTCGACAAAATTCAGGTGAGCAGGATTTAACAATTAAATATGTTAATAATGTACCCAAGATCGTCCAAAAAAACCATTAAAGAATACTGACCTGGGCAAGCTCAAGTTCTCTGTATACTACCAAAATGTTAGAGGACTCCGAACCAAATTAACTGAATTAAGTCTCAAAAATGAAGAAAGATGATCTAAAATTAAAACACTGCAACAATTTGACGACCTTGTAATGTTTGCATTAACTAGTATAGATAAGATAATTTGAACCATATTATGTAGGAACTATTAACTGTTCAGATAAAGAAGAGTAAAAGAAAGCTATGGAAAAGAAAATTATGTATTTGAAGAAAAATGAAACTTAAAAACTGAAAGAACTTCCTGTAGGAGTTGTTCTGTATCGGTACTTATGCTAATAATACTATTATTTTTATTAAGTTACAAATATCTAACCTCTACTTAAAAAGTCCTCGTTGATATTTGTAAATGTTAGAAGTCCCAGTAGTTCCAATGACACTAAACCACAGTATCCCTACTAGGGCAATTGCGTCTGGTACATGATTGAGGTTTTATCACAAATATTTTAAATAAAAGTAAAAATTTAATATAAAAATATTGAACAATACAGCAAAAAACAAACTGTCACAAGTGAAGAAAGTAAAACAACAATATGGCAGACATTGTGACACTTTTGGCCACGTGATTTCATTTCCTTCCTGTTTCTATCTCCATATGAATGACAAGAAGGGGGCGGGGTTCAAATATTTCAAGTTAAACTATGTGTTATTATATATTGATATCCCAAGAAAATTTACATCCGGTTTGTGCTCGAACTCTCATAACCCATTTACTTTTGCTCCAAATCTCTCTTTAACAACATCCATATAATGACCATTACAAAAATCTATGATAACATCAATGCCGGATGATAAATGAATGACAAAACAATCTCGTCTCTACGCCGCTGTTTTTCCCCATTTCTTTCTTACGGAAGGCGAGCTGGAGAGTATCGAGATCGATATCCCTTCATGTTTTTAAACATGTACTACATTAGCGAAGATGGATGAGAGCGCTTTTTGTTTCAGACGTGCGATTTCAAATTGCATTTTTTTTGCCTCCAGGTTATATCGCGAAGAGGTATCAGTGACGCGACGCGTTTTTAGCGTCATTCTCCTTCGTCGGATACGCGATGCCTACTTGATCTTTTTGGAATAATGTAATTACGAAAATTCTCCAGGATAATACTTTTTGTTATAAAATATAATTGCTTTGTATCCCTAGAATGTATAAAAGAGATATCCGTTGGGTCAATAGTAAACCCAAAACTGCATAAATTAATAAAATAATAATAGTCTAAGAGCTAATTGCAATAAAAATCGATGGTAAATAGTAGTTTGTGCAACAAGAGTGAATATGGACATTACACTTGAGATGTACAGTATCTGTTATATTTTGTTATTTTATATTTTCAGATATTTTAAGCAGTAACTAAGAGTTAGAGTGTTAGTAGTTAGTTTAATGACATTCTTATAAATAAAAATCTAGTAGTCAGTGGAAAAAAATCAATTAATCTGACATAACTTTTTTTAAATAAAAAATATTAGAAAAAACGGTTCTTTGGCCGGGATCTAATAAGACTTTTACATATTACAAACTGAACAACACTGTGGAAAATGTCTCTACGAAAGAGTGAACGTCTAAGGGCAAAGAATTTAGACAACAAAAATACCAACGACGCTACCTTAAATGACAGACAACCTACTAATACGACGCAACCGGAACTTTCGACACATTTAGAGCCGTCAAAGTATCGGGGTTCAAAAAGAACTGGTGGCGCAAGAAGCAAATCAAACACTTAGAAGACTAATAAGACTACTGAATCAAGAAGACGAAAAATTAAATAAGTTTGCTATGAAAAGATAATAATTGGAGTAATAGGATCTCGAAAAGAAACATTAATTCCTTGACTTGGAGTATGCTATGAGACTAGCAATGATAGAAGAAAGTGAAGAGAAGTCCGAGTCACAGGATGAGTCCATGATTAGCCGTCCTAACATACATAAATGGCTAGAAGGTGACAATCCATGGGAGAAAGATAAATTGTATCCTAATGATACACTAAAGAAATTGATAAATGAGGCAAAAAATACTGTACCAAAATCGTTTCCAAATAATCCTGTTGATGATGTCCATAGTCAAATAACACCTGCACATATTACTAAAATTTTGACCAGACAATCGATGCCAAAGGATTTGCCGTATTTTACTGGAAATCTCATCGAATGACCAAATTTTATTTATCAATTTAAACATTTTACGGCGTTATGTGGCTATTCGCAAGAAGAAAATCACTATTGTTTACAAAAATCTCTTAAACGCTATGCGCTTAAAATTGTTCAAAGTTTATTGATTATGCCCCGTAATGTCGACAAAATAATAAATATTTTAGAATGGCGATTCGGACAGGCTGAACATATTGTTTTAATGCTAGTAGATAAGGTACAGTACTTTCCTATAGTAAAAGATAATCGTCTGGACATGCTAAATAACTTTTCTGACGAAATAAATAGTCTTGTGGGAACTATAGAATCGTTAAACGCTAAAGAACCTACTTCTCTTTCACGAACTTATAAATAAGTTACCTAACCTCATATAAAATGATGTAGACAGAATATATTTCCGACAAGACTTCTTCAAATTTTAAATTAATAGTATTTTCAGACTGGCTCGACAGAAAAGCCATGACGGTATGCCAAATTCAACGGCCAAAATTTTATTCTGACATTTCTACTGACAATTCAAAATTTAAAAGCACTTTTTAAAAGGAACGTAACCATGACAACGATTTCAAAAAAGAAATGTATTTGTTGCAATAAACAATTGCACAATTTGTTATTATTCGTTATTTCGATACAATCACCTCTTACTCAAATGTCATTTGTCGTTTATGCCTTGTGTCAAAAGTTCGTATTTTATTTGATTTGAATATATCAAATAGATCACATTCATTTTAAATTATCTAGGTCATCTGAAGTATTAGATAATTTTTAATATTCTTATTAGCCGTCTTATTTTATTAGGTAAAATTTAATAATAATATATTGTTGAAAATATATATTTTGTACATGGATTTCTTAAATAAATTGTCAATATCAACACTGAATAACACATGTTGGTTTTATCTAAAATTATATATTATTTTTCTGGAATAACATATGCTTTACTATGTTTAAATATATTAAATAAGATTTTTCCTTCTCATATTAATTTTAGTCTGTGAAATTATTTATTTAATAGTTTTAAATTGTTCATATAATAGTTAAAACATTTTATGCAGATACTGTTCAAATTTCCTATTTTCCTATCTTAATATTTTACCTTTTTTAGCATGGCTATATCTAGACAGTTTTGGTTCAATCTAAAGACAGTTGTTTGATTCATCTCTAGATGTTTTATGGATTTATACATAGACGTTTTAGTTTAACTAAAAAAAACATCTAGTCATAATATTGATACATAATTGTATGTTTATGAAACCGAATTAACATTTTACACGCCCATTGACACTGAATATTAATAAATATGAATCAAATTTTTTATTATTTAAATAAAAGCTTCTTATACTGGCTACACTTACCAAGTTTTAAGGTTATTGTTTCTTCTTGGTGACATGCTACAATCCACTGCTTAGCCAGATCCATCATTTTTCGGAAATCGAAAATATTTAATCTCCATTCCCTTCGTAATTTTGCTATAATTTTTACATTTAGCCACATCACAATTAAGCATTTAATTATTTTTTTTATTGCCACAATAAAATTGCTGAAGAAATAACCACACTTTAATTTAAATTATTTAAAATCATATAAAAATGGGAAACACTCAATCAAAATAAAAATGATTTATTTTTTTCATAAGACAATACAATTGTAAAAATAGGTACAAGTAAATAAAATAAAAATATGATGAAAGCATAAAACTAGAATATAGAATAAAATATGGGTAGGACTTATACATCAAATTCGTAAACTTCAGCGAGATCATAAAAACAATATTCTAGTAAGAAACCTGTCAATTTTCTTTCCAAAATAAAAAATTAAATTACTTTCCTTTATTACAAGAGGAAGTTTATTGAACAATTTGGACCACAAATAATTTGGCGCATTAGACGTTACCTTGAGTCGTGCATAAGGTATATGTAGTTCCTCAGCCTGTCTGGTTTCATACTTGTGTACATTTCTACTAGTTACAAAAATTTATTTGTGTTTGTAAGTGTATAGACACATTTTAAATATAAAAATACAACAAAGGGGTAATATACATTCGTTGAAGTATGGTTGACAAGAGCCTCTTTTTGAGATCTTATCAATGCTTCTCATGACTCTTTTTTGAACAAGAAAAACATTTTTAAAGTAGATTGAACTTCTCCATAAGCATACACCTTATCTTAGACGTGAGTCTACTTGTGCAAAACACACCATTACTAATTGACGAACTTTAAGTATAGACAGTAAATTCATGAAAATAAACTTTAGCTAGTTAAAGTGTGTCTCCTCGCGTTTTCTTGTGTATCTGTTATCTGCTTGTGCTGCAATCTATTGCTTTGTTAATAAATTAAAGAAACATCCCCATACGCAATCACTGAGGACTCCCGGATTCATTAATTTAGTATTACGTGCAACATTGGTATGGTTTCGATAGTACTATCTACACTATCGATAGTAATCGATACAATCGCCAGTAACTCTTAAGACTATCAGAAACTATCCATAGAGCCGACTGACTATCGATAGTATCCGATGAAAGCATATTTTTTAATTCTAAAATTAAATAAAATCTTGAAAAGGGAATTGTAAAGGTCTGGTCCAGTTAATAGAGAGTCATTTAGACTTAGATTATGAGACTTAGCACTAGCATCAAATACAATTCGTAATTTATTAGGTTTGTTTGTATTCACAATGCCAAAATGAGGGAGATACCATATTTTTGGATTTTTTTTGTCAGTTCTTCTTCAGTAAGTTTTCGGATATACTTTTTCTTCTCAAGATCATCCATTTTGTCACAGTAAATCTTCCCATACATTTTGTCATTGTCAATTTTCCTTTCGGTACATTGTAACCTCCGCATTGCATCTGGAAGAACCTTGTCTTTATCCTTCCATAATAATTCATTTTCAAAATGGTCACCAACTCTTTTCACTGTTTTGTCTTAAATATTATTTGCTCTTATATCTTCTCTAGAAAGGCTTTTATTATATTTTCTACACCTGGACTATCTAGTTTCCATTATTCTTTAACTAATTCATGAAGCAAATCGAAATCGTCTCTTTCTTTAACGATAATATGACAAGTATATCTTTGTGATAGGTTAAAATTATCTTCTTTTTCTAGATTACCGTGAATTACTCACCCTAAAAGAGTTCTACTTAAGGCAGTTACATTCCATGGCCCTGTGATTACATTCCTATTCACTAATAATGGCCAATTATCCTGTCCTATCAGAATTTTGGGTTTGGTATTCGTTATTGATGTACATTTGTTATTAATATAAGGACACATTTTAGTTATCTCACCAATATTCACAGTTTGAGTTGGAAGTGATAGTCCTCTCATTGTTTTAACAAGTCTTAATTGGAAATCCTTTGTCCCATCTTTAGTACTGATGGTAAATCTCACTGTCCTCGAGTCATGTTGTTCCCTGGTCTGATTGTTTATCCACTGGATACTGAGTTGTTGTTGAGGTCCATCTAGCTCCAGAACATCAGCAAGGTCTTGATCAATAAGAGAAACAGTTGAAGAGTCGTCTAAAATTGGTGATATTTTTATGGTTACAGCTTATAGAATTTTCAAAAGAACACAAGTCTTATTGAAAATGTGATAATTTATTTAAGCTTCAGTTACATTGATTACTTTGAAAGTAAATGAAAAAACTTCGACTTGATGATCGTTCACATAATCCTTATGTAGAAGATTATTAATTATTAATGCCACATGTCTTTTTACGGCGACAGCATTGTATTTTTATGCCACGTAATGTCATATGATAAGGATAGAATCAACATGCGCAGGAACAACCGGTATTTGTGTATCGTGATCAGTACACAATTTTTATCAATATGGAGAATAAGGAGAGTATTGTTATTATCTTACTTTATCGAATGATGCAAAATACAATTTTCTTAAAGTACATTCCTCGACTGATACACCATATTTTTCATCTGGTTTTATTTCGAAAATAACAGAGGATATATCCCAATGGAATTTATTAAAATGATCGATTATCATCGTTGCTTTTATTGCAAACAAAAAATTCTCGACATCATAATTCCCTAATTATCCCGCCTATATTGAATATTTATACCCCTGGGGGCTTGAGAATATTCTGCAAACATCTCTTATAATTTCATTGTAGTTAGCAGACTGAGAAGGAGAGCCAGAGTCTCATGAATTTTTGTAGCAAACTTAATCAACGTCAGCAAAGTTTGCTCCTCAAGTTGTCGTTCAATTAACGGGGAAAAGCTTTCTTCGTCAGTTTTTATTTTTTTTGTACATGATACAGGGGTACTTACGGGACGATATTATAATTATTCGAAACCAGTTCAGTTCTCTAAATCATGAAAGTGCTCCTACATGACTGTTCCAGTGTTGCCAGATGACCAAATTGTTTTATATTGCTGTTATCATTTTTTTTAATCATTTTTTTGTACAAAACTGACCTTACTAGTATGACGTTATCGAAGACTGGTTATTTAAAAGATTATTGGGTTAAGGTTAGGGTAATTTAATAATAATTTTATTGAATAAACATATAAAAAAATAAAAGAAAAAACAACTCTCGACCTATTCTTGTTCATCTAAAGATTCAAAAATAATTTGTTCTTCTGCTTGTAATCCTTTCTAACTTTGATCTGCCAATTGTTTTTGTTTATACATTTTTAAAGATGTCATGAATTTATCATTTGATATCTAGGTTTGAAACTTACACATCCATTATTCAAAGGAAACTGCACTTTCCTTATGTAAAGCGACAACTGGTTCAATTTTCTGTAACTTTGGTAAGTTATTGTACTCACCATAGTTATCAAAACTGTCAATAGGCTCAACTCAATCTTATCACTGGTTTTCGATATTTGGTGTTAAAGTTGCAAATTGCCTAGTTTTTCTGAATTTTTATATTTAAAATTACGAGCTAGTTTGAATTTCTGTTGTATACAAACATTTATTATATATGTTTTGTTAATACGTTAGTGCCTACTTACAATTAAAAATATTTTTAATTACATAGTATTTCACAAATCTATGATAGTAGTTTTTTCAAATTCAGACTAATTTTACTGTGACGCCAGGAAAGCATATTTTATAAAATTACTACAAAATATGATATTTTGGCGACAAAGTAATATACATTTCTTATATAGGGTAAAGTGGTATAATACGCCCCGAGTTCTAATACGCCCCACCTCCATATTGCCGTCTCTGTTATTGTTTCCAGTTAGTGGCATTGAAAGCGTCGCACTGTCAACACGTGTGCATTCGCTCTGTATACAAAATTTTGTCCTGGCGCTGTGTTTAAACTTCAAGAAATATTATTAACTGGTGAGTACGACCAAACATTTGTTGTGTACTTTAAAAACCTCTTAGAGTGTGTTTAGTGGCTAGAATTAAAACCGTTTACCAAATATTTGAGTGGGGCTTTTAACACCACTTAATTACAATACGCCCCACAATGTGATTGCAATACACCCCAGTCAATAATAAGTTTAATCATTATTTTTTCTTTTAGAATATGGGCAGAGTACATATGAGAAAAACAACAAAAGAGCTGCGTGGAGCGAATGAGCAAAGGCCACTGCTATAGAAAAAGTCAGAAGAGGACAAATGGGTGTGAATGAATAATCTTGTTAAGGTTGACTTTAAATTTTTATCGAAGTAATAATAATATAATGTTTATTTACGTCAATAAATTTACAATAATAAAAAGAGTTTTAAAATACAGTGTGTATCAATAAACATGTGAAGACCACATAAGCGAGTTTGTTTCATGTATGTTTTTTTTTATAGAATATTCACTTCTCTTCAGATATCTTACACTCCACAACGAAAGCCCTGTACGTGAAAGGTAAGACTCTATTTTTGGTTGGCTGATTAGTTGTTTATTATTTTAATTGCATTCATATTTAAATAATTAAATATGTTTATTTCTTATTTGCTGAAAAGAAAAAAAAATATGTTACGGGTTAAACTGGAAGCTATGGATACAAGTTTTAATCATTTGGTGTATATTGTTCCTTGACTGTAAATGAAGTATTTCGAGTTCACGTTTTTTATTTTACCAGGTAATCTGTTGTAAATTTTTGGTCCAATATACCAGAAACTGCGTTAAGTATTTGATTTTTTCACCTCAGGTAGGTACGTTTGATTTATTTTTAACAGAGTATTATATTTAAGTCAATTTGTTTTGGTTCAGCTTTATTTTGAAATTATCTGAGTAATAGACATTCGCAGAATAGCTGACGGATGTCATAAGTAGTTAAAATGTTTTTATAAATATTTTTTATTAATCTGCCTAACAGAAAGAATTCGAGATAGATATCTAAATTTATAAAATAACATTCTGATATAATCTATTTAACTACGTCAAACAGCAGGTATTTCTATTGTAGAAATACACTTAAATAGCTTTATATGAATTAAAAACCTACCACAGTAAAAACTTTACTAGCGGTAAGATACACAATTAATAGGTACCCACATAACTGAAATCAGTAACTGTAAGTAAATAGTTCAGTAAGAGCATGTCGTCTAAAAACTAATTAAACTGTTTACTAACTACAAGTAAACAATTTTTAAAATCTCGTTTTTCCCACGTAAACATTTCACTTGTCCCATACAAGTTTTGCTTTGCGGGAAGTAAAGGTTCACTAACAGTTTTTCTAGACATTCCCAGACCATTTTTCAACTGATTATGCACCAGTGATGCAAACACAGGCTAGTCTTTGTATTTTTAAGATAATAGCTCCCGTAGTTCTGTTAGTTCAGAAGAGAATCTTATAATAAGTGATGATTGGTCTCACTATTGCTGCATACATCCATCCCAGTGTTTTCGGGTTATATCCTCATCTTTTACCCGCAATATTTCTGCATACCTTTAACTCTTTTGAGACCTTATTTACTACTTCCTTTTTATATATGTTCCAAAAAAGTTAGTTATCCAAGGTAAGGCATATATATTTGACTTCTTTTTTCCATTCAATATCTATTCTGTCTAATTTGACGGTTTTAAGTTTAAAATTTCTTTTCCTTGAAAACTAGTGTTGTTTTAGTGGGATTTATATTGTCCCACTTTTTGGCAGCATCTTTTGGTATATCCTAGTCCTGTTTGAACTATATCACACAGGATATGTTCAAACTTACCTTTAGCAAATATGACTATGTCGTCGGTGTAACCTTGACAACATATGCCGAGTCAATCTACATAAAAGTTCGTCTACGGTTAAAATCCACATTAGTAGGGATATAACTCCTGCTTGTGGAAATCCCCTGGTTGTGCATATGGAATTGGCTTCCGGCCCTAAGTGTGTCTCTGCAGTTCTCGTAGATAGCAGCTAAGACATCCATCTAGATGTGGTGTTATCTACTCCTTTATATGCGAATGTTCTCTTTACAGATTCGTGTGGCTTGTTGTTAAACGCTCCTTCTATGTCTAGGAAGGCACACACCACCGTTTTTTGTGTGTCAGTATAACCTGGATTTCATCAGTCAGCTGTACCAGGACAGTTTCTGTAGATCTTTCTGCATGTACACATGCTGGATATGGTAGAGTGGCACCCTCTCCAGGAGTTTTATTCCGATATAATTATCATTGTAATAGTTGCAATAAGAGTAAACTAGTAGCAACCATATTTCTTAGTATTTCACTTTTCAGTTAACTCAGTTTTTAAGGTTAGGTCTAAATTCTAAAGGCAAACCGGGATAAAATTAAGACTTTAATTTGGGAAATTAACATTCAGGGCCGACTAGAGGGGGGTAGCTGGGACTAATTCCCGGGGCTTGGGCTCAAATGGTGGTCCAGCAGCGGTATAAGGGCGACCCGGCAGCGGTGGTGTTTGTTTCTTTCAGAAGTTTGACACAAGAGAGGGGAAGTTCTTACCTTTTATTTTTTTTTTTTAGAGAAATTTAAGTAGAGCAGGAGAATTTTTTGCGCAAAGAAGAAGGATAAATTTTTGCTAGAAAACCTTTTGATATTTAAAGTTTTATAAAATTGTTACGGGGCCCGATCTGGAGAATTGTCCTGGGGCCCAGTCTGGCTCTCGGCGGCCCTGTTAAAAATGCAATAATGTAAAGCACCTTTATTTAATAATATTTTTTTCTGTTGTTATTCTCACGGTTAACTATTTTTATTGACGCAGGGCGTAAAATAGAAAAAATCTACTTTGTATAAAAATCCCTAAGGCACTGGCTCACTTATATCTAGGCATTTTAATTTTTATTTTCACTAACTGCTGCCATGACGATTTGGTCGTGTGAAATACGGAAATACGGGTATTGTTAAAGACTCTGTAATATTTAGCACGTGAGCTTTATTGGAATCATTCTGGTTTGGAGACGATATTAGATCGAAAGTAGTTTTCTTTCAAAATAATTTTATTGTTTCTTTTATTGGTCCTCTTTATTACATAAATTAATTTGTAAATTTCATTCTGTTTAACCCACATTTAAATAACGCGACGACTTCAAGAGAAACTTCACTGCAACATTTTCTGTTATCTGCTTCAAACTTTCTTATTTACGTTTAATCAACAAAATGACGTCCCTAGTTAGTATAGTCTGTGAACTCAGACAATAGCATTGAATAATTTTGTATGTAGAGAGACATAATAATGGAGAAACAGAGATGAGAGTACAGTAGCTACTCCGGAGGCGGCAGTGTGTAATTTTTGGATGGCTTCGAACTGAGCTACAAACTTTTATAACTTCCGTTTATTCTTTTTCACGAAATCCTATTCAATTAACTGTTGTGGAAGCGTAGGAATTTTCATTTAAAAAATATTCAAAAAGAACTGATCGTGATCATTATAAATAAAAACTTTTAGGGTATAGACTGTGATGCTACCAAAAATACCAATATATCAGGGGAGGTTTCTCCATTGGTTTATTTGTGCTGTGAACACAAAGTAAAATTTCATAAAAACAAATTATTTTAAAATCACAAAAATAACATAAAAATATTATTATTTTCATACAACTTAATTGCTATTTTTTGAACGTACTTACGCTCTGGCTGCTTATTAAGAACGAGAGGTCAAGAGATCCGTCAAACAAACAATGTGACCACTTAAAACCTCTCTATTTTGTGCATCGCACATAAACAAAACGTGACGTCACTAACTAGGGCGGGTCATAAAAACCTTTCCAATCATTGAGATAGAATAAAGAGGAGATGCTATGACAATACTGTAATGTGAGCCATTTCATTATTCAGTCATGCTCTAATCCTCCAAGTCCCTCTATGTCTTATTGGGCCTTTTAGGCTCAACTTGTCCGATTATCATACATAATTAAAGCTTTCGATGACTATTCGAGAAAGAACGGGATAATGTTTCTAGTGTATTGGTGAGAATAGGTGAACTTTCTAGCACATTCGCCAATTTTAAAAATTTGTATATACATATTGGTGTATTGGTGGAGAACCAAGTGAGAATTAATTAGTATATAGACAGTGTTGAATATAAATAGTGAACGATTCAAAGACATTCGAAATATATATAAATTAGAATAGTAGTGTTATAAAGTAAATAAGTGTTTAAATAAATTATTAATAAATAAACCGTCGTTTAAAATAAACAAACATCACATTGGTGTCGAGAAGTGGAATAGTATAAATAAATAGTGGACAATAATGGCTAAAAGACTGTGTGATTTAAAAGTGACCGAGCTACGTCGGGAGTTAAAAGATTGTGAGTTGGAGAAGACAGGGAAGAAAGCAGAACTGGCAGAGCGGCTTAAAGAAGAATTAATAAGTGAGGTTTTGGATCCGGAAACATATCTATTTTCGGATGATGCTTCTTCTATAATTTCTTCAATTTCTTCCGATATATCATCTGTGAAAAACGAAATTTCCTCTTTAGAAACCAAAGTTTCGTCTGATATAACCTCTATGAAAACCGATATTTCCTCATTAGAAACTAAAGTTTCTTCAGATATTTCCTCAGAAAGTAAAGTTTCTTCTGACATTACTTCCTTGAAAAGTAAAGTTTCGTTAGATATTTTTACCTTAGAAGAAAAGGTGACTTCTGACATATCTTCTTAAAAAAACGAAATCCCTTTCGACTTGGAAAACAAAATGTCTTCTCTGAAAAATGAAATCTCTGCTGTTGTGGAAAATAAGGTGACTTTCGTTGAAGAGACAATAATGTCTTCCGTTGAAGACAAAATAAAACAGATGGAACAGAAGGTAGAAGAAATAGAACACGTATGTCAAACCAAGAACGGTGAAATAAAGTGCCATGAAGCCAAAGTTGAAATTGGAAGGAGCTGTAAACTCTCGTGTTAAAGCCCCAACTTTTGACGGGAAGATGTCATGGACCAACTACCTTAAGCAGTTCGAAACAGCTGCCAGGGCAAACGAGTGGTCTGAGTTAGAGAAGGCAATAAATTTGACCATCGCCCTTTGAGGAGACGCTTTGGATGTCCTTCAGACTATACCCGTGGAAGAGACAGATGATTTTGAACAACTCAAAAAGAAACTAAATATGCGATATTGCCACGAACACTTGGAGTATTTGTACCACACACAGTTGAAGAATCGTAAACAGAAACGACACGAGAATCTTCAGGAATATGAAGTAGATATTGCCAGGTTGGTGCGATTTGCTTATCCATTAAACTCCGGAAAACATGATTTAATGTTTGGCCGTTCAAGCATTTGTGGATGGACTTCGTGACCATGAAATGCAAAGAACACCTTGTTAAGCCCGTCACAAAACATTGGTCGATGTCTTGTCCGCTGCTCTTGAATATGAAGCGGCTGTGTTAGGACCAATTCGTGATGTTGAAGATATTTGGTCGCTTTTATTTGGCGAACCAATTATTTAAGATATAGTAAAATGGACCGATGTAAAACTTGAAAGCGTACGAGAAAATGTGCAAAGCAACCAGAAAAGTAATTTTCGACCAACCGATAAGTAATAAAAAAGGCTCTTATCGGGATTTTTATGTTGACATCAATATATAAATCAAATCATGAAAATATGCTTTCACTATTTTCGACAAAGACTACGATCAATTATGTCGGTAAAAAGGTTTCAAATTCCTATGATTTGCTTGCGATTTGACGATCCACTAACGAGAACAGAAAGAAAAAAGTCTGATCCCGCAGCTACCATATCTCAGATGTTTCAACGATTTGTAAGCAATTGTCAAAGAATATATTCATTAGGTGAATACGGTAACAATGATGAAATGCTGGTTCCATTTAGAGGACGTTGCAAATTTCGGGTTACATGCCAAATAAGCCCAATAAATATGACCTAAAAGTACTTGCTTTAACAGATGCTCGAACCAGTTATTTCTACAATAAATATATTTATTGGGGTAAAGGATCTGATGGCACAGGTTTGTCTGAGGAAGAAAAAAGCTTACAATACCCACCCAAACTGTAGTTCGATTAGTACCACCTATTATAAACAGTAACAGAAATATCACTGCAGACAATTGGTTTTCTTTAATTGAACTTATAATCGAACTATTAAAAAGAAAACTGACATATGTTGGCACCCTAAAGGTTAAGGGTTAATTTCACACACACAGCAAATAAAAAAATGGAAAATTAATCACATCAATTATTAAATCACAATGCGACAAGTGATTGACGCAAGTGTCGCATCAATATGGCGGACTGATGCCACGTGATCGCGTATCCCTATAATACTACCTCAACGGTCGCGATCGACTTGTTGTCATAGGCGTAAAGGGGGTAGAAAGTGTTTTTTTATTATTTCCGAATGCACGTAATCTTACAAGATTAATCAGCATTTTTAAGCCTAAATTACTACGAAATTTTAAATCTAAATATCACTGTGTTCAGTACTAGTAATTATCATATTCTGCATACTTCGATATTGTGATTCATAGCAATAACTCTGTTTTATTCCGATCACTTCATTTACACAAGCTCAAAAGGTTTGAAAAATGTGGAACGCTTCACGATTTTGCGTCATCCTTGAGCAAAGGTCATGCTAATCTACTCTGTATCATTTCAGTTTTACCGTATTTATGTATCGCCAAAGCGAGTATTAAGGGATGTAAAAAACAGAAAATATTTATACATTGTGTTGCAGTATAAGGCGGATCTACGTCAATTCATCGCCCGACAATTCATCGCGCGAAAATTCAGAGCCGACATTTCATCGTTAGACGATTCACCGCTACGACAATTCACCGCCACGACAATTTGTCGCCAGCCATTTTTTAGAATTCATTTTATGGTTTATTTTATTTTTTTTATTATAATCAAAATTTTATTTTATATATTTTTTAGTATAGGTAATAAAAAACAAGTAGGTATATTGAAAAAAAATATATTATAAAAAATTGTAGTTGCTAGTTATTACATTTTAAATTGAATTAATATAATATTAATAAATAATTTAGACTTGCATTCGAAAATTATGGGCAATTCCTCGAAGATATTCCATGGTATTACGAGCGTCGTAGGATTCTGTAAGTAGTTTTAAACGACGTGCAGAATCTTTGTAAATTTTTTTTGAGTAATTTCATTACCTGCCACAATTTGCTCTATTTTCAATTTGTTAAGGCTTTCCTCCTTTTGTAAAGCCTTAATTAGCCTCCAAATGTTAAGATGTGCAATGGAAACAATTGAACTGAAACTGTTATGCCATCCTTCAACTGCATTATTGGTTCTAGCAATTCCCTCTCTGGCTGCATTGTAACAATTCTAAGAAGATATAGGAAATTTTGGTAACCGTCTTCTTCCTCTTCTGTCTAATCTATCAATCCACGTGTCTTCAAAATAGTTTATTAAATCTGCTAAGTCCTCGTTTTCTGCATAGAATTCACTTTCCAATAATAAATCAAAAGCATTCTCTACATCATCTTCAGGAACATAAGCAAGTGCAGCCAGAAGTCGCAAATTTGATGAAAACACTTCTTCATCCACATATCGCCTCTGAAATCCGGTATTCTGGATTTGTCTCCATATACACTGAGAAAAATGAAAAAAAGCATCCACGAATTTGAGTATTAGGGAATTCACTTCGTACTGCATTCATCGCTGCTTTTTCGAAATCCATTAATAAAGATGAAGGGCAAAGTTCAGGTTTAAAATTTTTTAATGCTGCATATAAACGTCTATAGCTTCATTCTCTTTTATTCGGCAGAATTGCATATACTGTTGGAATGGTATTTGAATATTTGACGCCATGGATTGTATATATTTGGGAAAACATATTAGGGGCTGTTGAAAAAGTTCCATCTCCGTACCAGTGTTCACACTCCAACATGTAGTCAAGATTTCTTGCTGTTGTAAACACTAATATTCGATCTTCTGATGGGCCGCTGTCGTACATAAAAAATAACTGACCACTGCTTGTCAGTGTATATTCCTGTGGAATAACTAATTGAAGCAGAGAATTTGGAATCGCAGGAATTCCTTCTGTCTTTTCCTTTTTTCGTTAAATAGTTCTTTTCATTGCACTGACTTGTGGTAATCTGGCTGCAGCCGATGATGATAAACCCTCGGAAACCTTTGCAATGATTTGTTGAGTAGTGGAACCACTTTGTTCAGCTAAAACTTTCATTTTTTAACAGCTCTTCTTACTTCGACATCAGCACTATCTGACACATGATTATGTTCGGTACTCTTCACAATTTCATCGCCTATGGTATGAATGCGACCGGTACATCTCCATTTATGATATAGAAAACATTTCCAAATACCTTTTTCTCCAGAAATTTTTTCTCTAGAATGTGTATGGCCATTGTATAAAAGCATTTTGTGACCTCTTTCGCTGTCAACAAATTGTAACGGCATTTTCAAATTTTACAATGATGTAAACTCGTACAAAGACAAAATAAGAATGATTACAGTTCGTTGGTATTTCTTATTTAAACCTTATATACATATATTATAAACAGGGCATCTAAAATACTAACTTACACAAACAAGCTATTGAAGATAATCCTTTTTAGAATTAAATATTGATTGCACTATGAATTTTTCCTTGAAAGGATTAATAAAGGATCATTATAATTCTCTATTATTATTAACTAATGTGGTAACTTACCCGAATTGGCTAATGAAGATAATCCTTTTTAAATAGTAGGTAAAGGACTGTTGAGAACCTGCGACTGCCGCTTATACACTTTAAATTGGCTTATCGATAATACAATATTGATATTTATTATATCTTTCTTAGTAAAAACTACTTGATTAGCAGAAAAAAAGTAAATCATATTTTTGTGTTATTTAGAGTAAGATATTTTGTAATTTTTTCGAAAAAATTATTTTATTTGGTACTTATAAGAAAAATTCAATATAGCACAAAAAAATTGTTTGTTTTTCAGACATACTGTATAAATCATAGATACAATACGATATTTTTGTGGCAATGAATTGTCGTAGCGATAAACTGTCGTAGCGATGAAAAGTCGTGGCGATGAATTGTCGGCTCTGAAAGGTCGCGCGATAAATTGTCGCGCGACGAATTGACTGGATACCTTAAAATCTTTTTGAAAAGTGATTAAAAATAGTGATAATAAAGTGATAATAAAAATTGAACCCTGTTTAGCTTGGTCGGGTCACTCCGACTTTGATCCAACGTTGCCACAATTAGTAGATTTTTACTTTTTGATAGATTTCAAATTTTTTTGGCTAGTTTTATTAGAATTTTTTTTGGTAGATTTTCGTAGATTTCTGTAAACTAATAAAACAATTGCAGTTACTCTAATGAATTCTTTTGCTAAAAATGATTGCTAAAAATATTAGGTTATAATTAGGGTTGGGCGATTATCAAAATAAATAATCAATCATTTATTTAAATTATATGTATCACTAATGTACAGCAAGTTAGTAATTAGTCTTAGTGTTTGAAAACAGTATGATATTGATAATAATAACTACACTTAATTTAAACACCGATATTATCGCTTATAGAAAGTTTTAAACCAAACTTAAAAATGCTAAATATTTGGAAAAAATTTAACACCCATTTTAAATTATAATTAGCCACGAGCCGCCACTGTGTCCAGTTTTTCTTTTTCTTTATATTTTGTTTATGACAAATTGTGTAATTTTGACAGCCCTTACAAGTTTCATAATATTCTAATTTAAAAAAAATAACTAAATTACCTAACCTGTACAGCCTGGAGTCATCGCAGGTTGATTTAGTTTCAATGTCATTCAAAACTAAAAAAAAGTATTATCGATAATTTTTTATTCAAATTTTTGTTATTTAAACCTATTTCACCAACTCGAACTAGATAAGCAAAACGAGAAACAAAAGAACACAGAACAGGAGGGCAGATGGTAGAGTAGAAAGAAAAAGCAATATTTTTAGTTAAATAATTTAATTTTTTGTATTGTTAAATTGTGTGTTTCAAATTTTAATTGATTTTGTAGGTTTGGATCCTCTCCGAAATTTTATGTACTGAGTGATTCCACGTCATTTCTTGATAATTCATTTTCATTTTAAATCTTATTTTAATGCAAAGTTAGTGCCTTGTTCTATTCTCTCTTAAATTTTAAACCCATTTTCAACTGTAGAAGTTCACTAATTCAATGTACCTCCATCTAATTTCGCAAATATTCGTAATCTCTGGCTAATTGTAGAATCGGAGCCTTAGTTTTCAAATATTAATCAATTTCAATTTAGAATCGGAAACTCGGCAACTATCGAGTATTAATGTTATTTATTGAAGGTTGGATTGAATTCCAGAAAATGTGATCAATTTGATGAAAATTTATGAAGCACCTAACTTTGTTAATGGATTTCCATGTTTTGTTCTCACTAAGGTGCTGTTAACTGTTTTAGTAGTTATGTATCTACCTGGAAATTCTGATGCTGTATAACTTTTCGCTAAAGTGCATAAACTGCGGCGAGTAAATATTAATGTACATGGTAGACTTGCTTTGAAACTTTTCAAAACAAATCTAAATTAATATATCCTAGTTATTAGTTACACTTAGTCTTCTTTGAAACCTTCGTCCAAAACTGGAATTATTACTCCAATAATGCGACTGCCTTTGATAAAGTGGTAAGGAGTGACCATCACATATGAGACTTGGAGCTTAAATAGATAAAATAATATAAAATAAGATTTCTCTGACCGTTAATAGCATTTTAATAGGAGAGCTATGATGATGTACCTTCTAAGTACAAAAATAGAAAGTTTGGTTATTGACAACTTAGAAGACACCATAATCGTAAAGAAATCACGTTTCGCTAAGAAAAAGATAATTGATTAATTATTCCAATACATGAAAGTTATCATTTTTGCGATTTAGAGCGCCGAGTTGTGCTAGTCTCAGGGGGTTTCTAGGCGAAGAAGGTTATCCAATTAAAAGAGGATTAAACGTTAAAGTTTATTATTAGAACACAAACAGTTATAGACAAATAACTTCTCAAGTAAACTTTATAGTGTATCGTAGCGTGTATCGTACCGTATATCGTAAAAATAATAGTTAACCGTGAACTATCTGGAACCCATATCAGCCTGTCACAGTTCATGAGCCCACTGCTACTACTGCAATATACTCGTGTATTGGAAACAACACTAATGATTTGTAATTGCTGTAGTGGAAGGTGTTTGTGTGAATGCGTCTTGTTTGTTTTTATTTACGCCGTGACTAGCAGTAGTATTTTATAAACCTTAGAAGCAAATTTCACATACATGAACAAATGATAATAATGCCTTGACAACAAAAAGACGAAGCAACGACTTCTCGTAGGGTGGCGGATTCGCCGTCACCAGAAAATTTTAATCCATACATGGCTACGCCGACCGGCATAAACACCAACGGCCTGGACACAGCTCACCTACTCTGTCAAAAGGAGACCGATGTACAAATAAAACGCATATGACGTGCGCACTACAAATCATTAGTGTTGTCCCCGATACGCGAGTCTGCAACACGGGGGTTTATATCATATGCACAATACGTAAACACGTTTCTGCGCATGCAACTCCGCGCTTGGGTGCTCTGAAAGTCCGTTTTACAATAGCAAAATGGTGTCGTATTTTAAACATTCCACTTACAACCAATCATTATACATTATGTGAAAATCATATTTTGATACAAAATCGTTTACAACCACAAATCGTTCAAGACTGCTAAAAGATTT
Organism: Psylliodes chrysocephalus; assembly: GCA_927349885.1. Lineage (NCBI taxonomy): Eukaryota > Metazoa > Arthropoda > Insecta > Coleoptera > Chrysomelidae > Psylliodes > Psylliodes chrysocephalus. The sequence goes on from OV651819.1 coordinate 50,026,640, forward strand.
GCTTTGCCTTGCTTTAGCATCCTCAAAACTAGATACACCAAAAATAGTAGTACTTAGTAATATTATTATCACACCTCCAAACAGAGTCCTGTGAAGATAAAGTTCATTTTAATAATATATACAAAATTAATAAATGAAGCAGAATTTGAGTCAGGCCACTAGTTATGTTGCAGGGTTTAATAAGAAACTTTAATAGTTTTGACTGCAAAGAGTGTAAAGTTAATTTAGAGGCATGTTTGAAGACCATCGATACTTTTACTTATTTTAAAGAAAATTATGATAAAAGAACTTTTATTTATGTACAAAGAAATGTTATTAAATTTCTTTCAAAAATTCATGAAATAGTTTTACCACTTTTGGAACATATTGACAACATAATTCAAAAAATTTAACTTTTTTTGCCAGACCATGTTGATTTTAAATGGTTTACATCAGAGGCGACTCGTGGCCTAGTCTATGAGGAGACTACTTTTAAAAGGTACACCCTATATACTTAATAAAAATATATGTCTATAAGAATACAAAAAGCAGAAATATTACATTGTATTCTAATAGAAATATATATTTGTATAAAGTATATAGGGTGAGCCAGCCTTCTTGCAGACTAGGCCACGAGCCGTCTTTGGTTTACACATAAAGAACATAAAACAGACGTCTTTTCTCATTTAGTTGAAACTATTAATGATAAGAAAGTATTATAATGATAGTATGAGGGCTGCTGCAATATCTAAAAGACAAACAAAATGATTTGAAGTTACTGAATTTAATTTTTTTCTGTTTCAGTTTATATGGATGGTTGCTTTTGTCTTATTTCCTAAGATTCAAGAAGAATTTGTTGTTTTGTTTTTTGTTTATTTTAAAAATTTATTTACTTAGGCATTAGTTTTCATATCAAGTAAATTAATTATTTGTTGTGCAATTTCTGATTTTTGTTAGCCAAAAATAGTTAACGTACCGAAATGGTAATGTAATGTTTGATATTAGAGTAACTTTCTTAAAGAATCATTTATAAGACGTCTGGGAGAGCCATAGTAAATAATAATAATAGACATTCTTGCTTCGCATAAGCTCGCTTGTATGGGGGTGAAGTGCATGAAATTTTAGTAAATATAATTATATAAAACTTTGTATGATATTTATTTTATCCCTCATAATTATTTGTCATAGAATTTTACATTTTTATTGGGCATTTCATAATTGTTACAAACAGTTAATAAAAAAGGAAAATTTTAATTATGATTAAGAGGAAAATTTATCTTTTTCTAAACAATATGAAATAGAGCCACAAATATTTCTATAGTTTAATTTTAATTTTTGGTGAATGAAAAATATGTACCTTCAGGTAAAAGTAAAATATCCGTTTTACTGGAGCCACTATTCCGAAATTTGATTTATTTATTTTCTCAATTTTTGAAATCTTCATAAAAACAAAATTTTGCGATTTATTGCCATCAAAATTTTATTAAATTTTGAAAAAGTGGCTCCAGAGGAACATATTTTAGCTACACGTACATGTTCTTTATTTCACTAAAAATTAAAAAAAAATTACTACCAAAATTTTGTATGGCTATATTTCGAATTAGTTAGAAAATAATTGCAAAGTCCTTTAAAAAACCCGCCAATTTTTAAATTAAATATAAAATTACGGGTAATTGCATTACTGACAGAGTAAGAGTTAATGGTAATAATGCTGGTAACTACATTACCGACAGAGTAACATTAGTTCTACTCCTCCACCCCACAGGTCGCTGCAAGCAAACATGTTGCCAAATCTCTACAAAGAGACGGCAACTCTTAATAATCCTTCCTCCATGGTCTGCAATATTACCAGTTACCTCAGGTGATCTATTGTCCATCCCTCTCACTGCACTCATTACCGAACTCCCGAAATCTTACATATTCGTACTTTATGTCCGAGGCAGACATACAGTCAGCCGAAAAATTAATTGTACACTTTGCGCGAGCATTATTATTGCTAATATTTAATTCAAAGGGGTGGACTGAGGATGGATTGCGGCGTTTGAGTGGTATCGATACTTTACAACGAGCAACAGACAAAAATGTGAAAAAGTTTTAAAGAGTACTTAGGAGCAAACCGAACAGTTTGAAAGTTTCGAATTCCTTTCGAGTCTTCAGGTACACCAATAACAACAAAATTTATGAATATTTACTGCTTTGTTTTAATAAATATCTAGTATATTTAAATGGAAGGATTTTCCACCTTTTTTCTTAAATGTCTCTGTTAAGTGCTGCCTTATCATTTTACAAATTTAAGGCTCCGAATATTCTCGAGACACATAACATCGCGAAATATTCCCAATGACGCGCATATAAATAAAATTTTAAACTAGAAAATCCTTGAAACATTTTTGCTTTCGGTAGAGGTCTGGTTTGCTCTTACAATTTACATAAGAAAAGATCCTTAGATTGTCTATTTCGAAGTACTATTCAACTCATTTGAAAGGTTCTGCGGATATAAACTGACTTTCAGTGACATATGGGGAAGTTTGATTTATGAAGAATAGAGACAAGGCAATGACAAATTTCAAATTTCCGACCTATTTAATCAATTTCACCAAAATGATTGTAGTTGGCGGGTCATACGTAAATTATAGAGGTTTTTTAGTACAAATATTATGAGTGGCAAAAAACATCAAAGCAAGATTTACTTCGTTCGTTCGGTTGTAAAACGAGATATCAATCAGATGTAAAACTAAAGAAAAAACAAGTAGAAATCAATTCAAAGTATTTTTAAAGCTCACTAGTGTGAGTAAAATAATATACTCAACTTTTAGTACAAATTTCTATAATATAAATCCTGACTTACAAACAACAATAATTACACATTAAAATTTAATTTACTAGAAAAGAAAATTGTTTTCTTTAGAGTTTTCATATAAGATAAAGAGTTACTGCTGTTATGTTTTTGTTAAACCACAATTTGATCATTGTAAATGTTTTTCATAGGATTTCAAATGCTTAGAATAGTGATAGCGCAGCATATCATTCCTAGGATTAATAAAGCAATTTCTAAAGATGATGCTACACTCTATAGAAGATAAGACCATTTTCACTGATGGTACTGTAAAGAAAATAACAAGATAAAGACCAAAATTAAAGGATGATGCAATACCATGTATATTCCAGAATCTCCCTTTAAACTTGTATTAAAATATTAAAAAAATCTGTTAACTGTTCTTAGATATATATTTAGGTATAATTCAAAAAAAATTTAGCTACAAAATTGTACTTACCAAATATCACCATTTAACAAACTTTTTCGAATTTGGTCTTATCAGAATTTGCATTTTATATAGATAAAATTAAATAATTTATCAATTAAAATATGCAAGACTTATCTAGAACTAGCTTTATTTAGCAATAGACAAGTTAATTTTCAATATTTTCTTAAAATAAAGTAAACTTTCCATTAGACCATGTATTTTTAACATCACAGGTAACACCGGTGCTCCTGCAGGCGAATTATAAAAGCTCAATTAGCGTTCGTTTTTTGGTATGCTATTTCGGGTTTGCCGGTTCTTCTCCTTCATTCTAATCTTCATATTTTTATTAAAACTATTAACCAGTCAGAAATATAGATACCTGTATTGGCGTATTTAATTTTAAAATAGAAGAGGTTTTGAAATTACTCCCACATGTATGTAACTATGGAATGTAGTGAAAAGGAGGATAATCTCATATGTTTGTTTATATATCAAAAAGTTTTCACCAAAAAGCAGTAAATAAGATTTCAGAAAGTAACCAGAATGGCGCTCGTGTACTAGAAGAGCAAAATTCAATGGTATAGATTGTTCATCCATAGGTAAATGAGACGACGAAAAGCGGGTTACTATCTTAAGTAAAATGTTGTTTTATTATTCATTCATTATTAGAGCATTGAACATTTTTATAAATTTCTGTACGATTATAGGCTCAGTAGCTTTTCAAGGTGTAGTTTTTAATTTTTTAAGTTATACCCACTTATTTATATATGGGCGCGATGAATGACATTTGGTGTTTCAATGCCCTTTAAAATATGGCACCAAATTGTGCATAGTACTAAATCCACCAGAATTCGCTAAAAATGAGGCACTGTTAATGGAAACAAATAATGACTGCAAACTGTCAGTTAATTTTGGCTTTATTAAAAAATACGTCTGTATCCATTTTTTTTTTTTAAATATTATTAATTTATTATTGTCTAGTAATCATATTCTATGTAACAAACGAAATAAAAAGTGAAACATACTATAACATACCTATAATAACAACCCATATTTCATCAAAACAAAGTGAGGACATAACTATTTTTCATCATTTTTATAGTGTACGAGACAATATTAATTAAATAAAAAATATACACCGTGTCCCACGTAAGGCGGGCATTACAACTTTATGGAGATTAAATTAATTTGTATTTTTGCCATTTTCTGAGTATACTTAATCGAATATGCTCTTTTGAATTAAAATAAAATGAACTCTGTGCAACTTCCGGTTATACCGGAAGTGTCCACTAACTTCGTTATTTTAAAAGGAATACCCCATATATTTTTTTTAATTTTAGATTCAGCATGAAATTCCGTAAACAACGATACCCCATTTGCCTATTCTAGTTATAGCGGATTTGGCGTTATTCAATTTTTTTCTACATTTTTAGTCGCCGGTAGACATTTTCTTAAAGTCGTCTATCTCAGGTACTATATCTATCAGATACTTAACCAGAGGTAGTAGATGGGATGTACTTCTTGAGAATATTTAGTTATTCATTATTTGTTGTACGGGGTGTTTGCAAATTATTTTTAAAAATGAAATTTTTTAAACAAAAAACTTTTTTATTTTAAATTGAACACCCTATATATTTTTTAAATTTTAGATTCAGCATGAAATTCTGTAAACAATGATACCCCATTCGCCTATTCTAATTATAGTGTATTTGGCGTTATTCAGTTTTTTATAAACTTTTATATGCCGGCAGACATTTGCTTTTTTAAATTTACTTGTACATCGTTTGTACGACTGTGTGTTTTGAAATTATTTTAAAAAATAAATATTTTAAACATGAAAATTTTTTTTATTTTAAATGGAAAATCCTGTATATATTTATTTCATTTTGTTCAGAAAATTATTCTTCATTGATCTTCATTTGCACTATTAATTCCCTATAAATATCTCTCGCCAATTTTAAGAAAATTTAAATTTAAATTTTACGCATGCACCTACATAATATAGTATAGTTTTACATTTTAATTTTTTATCTTAGTATGTCGTGGAAATATGCTAAACAACAATCTGTCAACAAACTGAATTGTCATATTTCTATGTATTTAAGTTGTGTATTTTTTGCGTTCAAAATATGGAAAATATGGAAAATATTGAAGAATATACCAACCAAGATATTCTTAATTTATTTTACATTCATGGAGAATGTAATCGAATCAAAAGTAGAACCTGCCGCATGTTTAATGAACGATACCCTCATTTACCACCAATGAACAGACAGAAATTTGATAGAATCGAAGCTAACTTTTTGAATAATTTTAAACAAAACCCGGGAAGAAACCGTCAACATTATGTCCGAGATGAAGAAGTTAATCTAATTAACGTATTAGGGTATTTTACTGCGTATCCTCACGCCTCCATTAGAATGGCTCAAGATAACTTAAATATTAGTCGAGGGTCAATACAACGAATTTTAGCACTAAATAAATGGCATCTCTATGCACAAAGAAAAGTTCATGAGTTGCGAGATGGTGATCAAATAAGACGAACTGAATTATGCGAATGGTTATTGGTACGAATTCAAGAAGATCCCGAGATTTTAAACAAAATTTTGTGGTCAGACGAGACGAAATTTACACGTAAAGGGATCATCAATCGCAAGCAATGTCATTTCTGGGCAAACGAAAATCCACATTTTTATCGTGAAGCACAATTTCAGTACGAATTTAGTTTTAATGTGTTTGCAGTGATCCGTTTTGGAAGAGCTTTTTATTACATTTATAATGAAAGACTGACCTCAGAAAGATACATTAGAATTCTTAGAGAAGTAGTTGCCGACATTTTAAACCAGCTACCAAATAATAATTTTTGGTACCAGTTGGATGGTGCCCCAGCACATTCAACATACTATGTAAATCAAGAAATTACAGCACTCTTTGAAGACCGATGGATAGGTCCAAATGGTCCTTGGCTTTGGCCTGCAAGATCGCCAGATCTAACTCCTGTTGATTTTTTTATGGGGTCATATTAAAAATTTAGTGTACTCTACCCAAATTAATACTAAAGAAGAATTAGAGCAAAGAGTTCGGAATGCCTTTAACGAGTTAGATGGTGAAATGATTCGTAAAGCAACAACTAATCATGTTGAAAAAAGATTGTTTAAATGTTTAGAAGCTAACGGGGGGCACTTTGAACATTTGATAAAATGATTTTTTTAAACCATATGCTTTTAATAAAAATTGTTTTTAGTTAGTATGTACCTTATCATTAAAAAAATTTAAACTTTTTAAACGACATATTTTGTTGCAGAAAACTGTAAATGTTTTTAAAAGTACATCCCATCTACTACTTCTGGCTAAAATTTCAAGTATCCATTAGAAATAGTACCTGAGACAGTCGACTTTAAGAAAATGCCTACCGGCGCGACGACTAAAAATTAAAAAAAAAAGAATAACGCCAAATCCGCTATAATTAGAATAGGCAAGTATGATATCATTGTTTACAAAATTTCATGCTGAATCCTAAATTTAAAAAATATATAGGGTGTTCCCTTTAAAATAAAAAAGTTTTTTATGTTTAAAAAATTTCATTTTTAAAAATAATTTGCAAACACCCCGTACAACAAATAATGAATAACTAAATATTGTCAAGAAGTACATCCCATCTACTACCTCTGGTTAAAATTTTAAGTATCTGATAGATATAGTACCTGAGATAGACGACTTTAAGAAAATGTCTACCGGCGACTAAAAATGTAAAAAAAAATTGAATAACGCCAAATCCGCTATAACTAGAATAGGCAAATGGGGTATCGTTGTTTACAGAATTTCATGCTGAATCTAAAATTAAAAAAAAATATGGGGTATTCCCTTTGAAATAACGAAGTTAGTGGTCACTTCCGGTATAACCGGAAGTTGCACAGAGTTCATTTTATTTTAATTCAAAAGAGCATATTCGATTATGTATACTCAGAAAATGGCGAAAATACAAATTAATTTATTCTCCATAAAGTTGTAATGCCCGCCTTACGTGGGACACGGTGTATTATGTACCTATTCTTTCCTAAAAATTGTAAATATTGTTCAAAATGATTTAGAAAAAATAAGTGTTAGTGACACTTTGATGTTATGTTTATAGAAGAGTAGGTATTAAATTTTAGACAATTAATAAACACATTCCAAAAATAAATGCTTATTTTGTTACCAATCCTAAACAATCTTACATGAAGGAGTCCCAAAATTAAAAAAAATTAATCGACTTACCTTAGGGAAGATTAATTGTAATTTTCCGAGCTTGTCCGTAAATATAATTACATTGTAGTTGCCTTGAAACCTACTCATCAGCACGTATTTTTTCTAGAGTAAACAAAATGACTTATATTCACTGCTCCTATCGTATACCAAACCTGCATATCATTCCGTTGAAGTGCGTGTTACGAAAATCACCTTATATCTGGGAACTAAATATGCACCTACATATATTAGGGTGGGATGGAATATAATTATATCTACTGACAAGTTCGGAAAATAACAATTAATCTTCCCTAAGGTAAGTCGATTAATTTTTTAATTTTCCTTCGCTTGTAATAATAATAATAATAATAATACTCTCCCTAATTCACCCCCTTACGAGTGAATTTTAACCCCAAAAGCTGAGCTTGTCCGGGGAAAGGGACGGCTATTATTATTATTTGCCGTGGCGCTTCGGGGCGACTTAAAGATGATTGATGGTGCCATTTGACTTACAGGTGAGGAAAACCCGGAAAACCTCACCCACCATCATCGAGACGGTAATGTATGGCGAATTTTTTTAATCTGCATGTCATATCAACAGAAATTGAATTTCTATTAATACGCCACACATCAAATCCTAAACCGAACCATGCAATTTAATTAAAAATCCACATGGTCTGGTCTGGGATTCGAAACCCAGCAATCTCAGACTCATAAACTTGCCTATAAATGAATATAAGCGCGATAGACCGCTACACCACCGTGTCCTTGATATAATTACATTGTAGATGATCAGAGTAAGAAAAGATGATTTTCTGAATAATTATTTATGTAAACATTATAAACGTAATTAATTAAACGGATATTTACATTTATAGCTAATTTTATAACTACTTACTAGCTAAAAAATGAATGAGAATAATTGACAGACTTATGCCTAAATTTTGTGATAAATCGGTCGTGTTCCTGCGCTGGTTTTGGCAAGCAGGCTTGAATTTCGTTCTAGAGTTTTACCGTTAGCCGGAATTTTGTAATTATTAAAAAGTTTTTTTGCTAATCCACTGGTCATACCATTTGACAAATTTATTTTAACGAACAACGATTTCTTCATAAAGAGTAACATTGCAATCTGGTTGTATTTTCTATTTTTATAATTATTTAGTTTGAAACCCAAAAAACCAGAAGAATCATCAAGAGTCGCTCGACTTTCTAACGATATGTTCTCTACGTCTATATTCTGCTTATTACCTCAAACAGTAGGACCAATAAAGACAAGATAATATTTTTTTGTCCTAATAAAATCGCAAATTGCTCGATTGCTTTTAAGTACCGTTCAGAACTTTAAGAGGAAAGATCCCAATGCATATAATTTTTATAAAACACACAAAAAATCGCATGTTTATTTTATTATTTTAAAAACATTTATCAGTCAAAGAAAACTATTAATGTTTTATTCAGAAAGGATAACACACATTCATCCCTGTATAAATCCATAGAAACAGAAAAATTATCAAGAATCGCTTGACTTTCTAATGATCTATATTTATGTAAGAATAGTAAACGTCTATTCTGCATATTTCATAAAGTAGGAACATAAAAGATAAAGTTAAATGAGTGTTTCGTATCAAGTGAAATCGCTCGATTTCCTCTTAGAAAATACCACCCGGTATTTTAAAATACATTATTTTTGTACAGAATTACTGAAAAAATCGCATGATTTTTTCAGTATTTAGAAGGGATAACACACGTATAACAGCCTACCTGTTGATTCTTCGTCAGAGCTATACTCTTTTTATTTTAAGGTGAAGGGGGAGAAAAAGTCCTTTATATCTCACAAGGAAAGTCAATGTTTAATTATTTAACAAAACATTGAGTGCGACCGGTTTCGAAGTGTCATCACTTCATCTTCAGGCTCGCCTAGTGGAAAGGAGAATATGTGGTGTAAGGTGTGTTAACACTTAGAGCAAACGATATATAAAATAGTGAAAAAGAGAAAACTCACCATACTCTCCATCCACTAGGGAATACTACAAAACAAGTTTCATCAAATGTTGGGTGAAATAAATTGTAAAATGAACAAAGTTTACAAATAATAAAAAGTTAAAAATATTTGAAAAACAAATATTAGTCAATTGAAATAGTAAAATTTAAAATATTCAAGACTATACAAAACAAATCACATACATTAAACATATTAAAAGATAAGGCTTATTTTAAACAACCTTGTTTTTTCAAAAAACTAACATTTTTGAAAGGAGACCTGTCAAGTTAAGGCCTCTACAGGTGGTGGCAAGTATTAACAAAAAAAAAAAAAAATTCTTGGGTAAACCCATGACAGGGTATAGGTAATAAGATGTAAACTATGAGTGAAGAAATATTTATTATTTATTATATAAGATTTGGGCCATGAACCAATCACCAAGTGTATGTGATGTTGTAGGAAGAAGAAAGAAGAAGAAATGACTGGGTTAACTGTTGTGAAGCAATTTCTGTAAGTATTTTACCTAACTGCCTTAGCAACTTTGTTTTGCACTATTTTTACCCGATCTTAAGAAAAATGAGCGCGTTTTATCATTTTTAATTTTTTAATTCACTTTTAAATATAATTTAGTCCGTTGCTGATCAGCACGAAAAAAGGAATGATATGCATGTTTGGTATACGATAGGAGCAGTGAATATGGGCATTTTGTTTACTCTAGAAAAAATACGTGCTGATGAGTAGGTTTCAAGGAAACTACAATGTAATTATATCAAGGACAAACGAAGGAAAATTGCAATAAAATGTTCTTGCAAGGCAAAGAATATATTGATAAAAAAGGAAGGTACAAAATGTTAATCTGTAAAACTTAATTACCTATATTTATAAGTTTTATATTAAACTTTTTTATTATATATACGCAGACGATTGTTTTGAATAGGTTCATTAACTTTTACTGCATTACTTTAATCATTTATAAAATGAATCTGTAAGAAATATGAAGAAGACGACAAGGATGCTGTGTAATATGACACTCCAACGAACTTAAGATTAATTTATGGGATATTTCGACGAAACACATTAAGATGACTTGTTGATGTCAACGAATATATGCTTAGGATAAAATAACCTTAAGCATTCAGTATCACTATCAGTATTGATTGGTAAACGAACCAGAAACGAACTGTCTGATATTATAATACGATCTTTACATTTTAAAAATAATTATTTTGTTTTATAAAATAAAGTAGTTTAATTTTCGATATTCTTAAAAATCAAATAAAGAGAATTATCAAGTGTGGATATTTTGTTAGTATTTGCCAAAAGCTTGCGACTGTTAAGATGTCATCGGGACATTATAAACGTAAAAAAGAATAAATTATTATCAATCATTCCGTTGTAATTGTTTACATTTATAATATCCCGATGATGTCTTAACAGCCGAACCAAAAGCGCTAATACTAATTAAATTTACAAACACACTTAAAAAATTAAAAAAACACCTTTATTCGTTTCTTTTCTTTATCTACAAAATGTTACAAAGCCTATAACAGAGCAATTAATAGGGTTTTTATTATTTATACATCGTTCTACTTTTGATGTCTAAAATTAACATTTGGCATCAGTACATTAAATTCATCATTCATCTCTAAGATCAACATCAACTAGACCCCAATTTACAACAATTAATAATATTGCAAAATTATTAAAAAGTTAATAAATAAAGTATAATTATATTTGTTTGTGAGTATTTTAATAGTAGTTTGTTTAACAAGAGTGGATGTGGACAATCCACTCGAGTTGTACAGTATATTTTTTCTACAAAAATCTACAAATATTAAAAATTATTTTAGGTTATTAAGATAAATTAATTAATTTAAAAATAATTAATGACTTTAACTAATTTAGAGAATAAAATAAAATAAGTAAAAAAAAATAATTTCACCTTTCCCTATCTGAGATTTGAACTCGAGTCTTCTGTCTGAAAGTCAAGAACGCTGACCACAAGACTACCTATGTCCTTAATTTTTTGCTTTATTACTCGTAATTAAATTGACTTCTCATAGTTTTATTTAAATTAATAAATTATTTATAATTATAGATGAAATATAAATAGAAATTGTATTATTTATCGATTCTACAGTTCATCAAATTTCTAGAGGCTTTCGACGGCTAGACAGAGAAAGCACTACTGACAGGCATCCCGACGGATTTACGCAATGAAAGTACACTCTGCGCATCAAGTATTTCACTATTTCATTCAGACGTAAATGTCAGATGTAAATTTCGCTAAAACATTTCTTTTATTTTCGTTTGTGTTTTTTGCTCATTACAGTTTAATAGAACCTAAGTATGGAGTTTAATAGCAAATTAAGAGGCCGCGTGATTAACAGTCAATCTCGCGAAATAATAGCCAATGTTATAGAGTTTATGAGAAGAGAAGGAAACTTTAATTCACCTTCAATACCATTTAAAAATGTAAATGATCGTGTTGCTGCAGCCACAGGAGTATCTAAAAACACTGTCGTCCGCATTTCTGGAGAGAAAAAAAGAATCGATAACCGTGAGATATCGGAATTTTCATCACCAAGAAAAACCATTAAAAAACCAAAAACAGTTAATGATATAGATGAAGCTGCACAAGAATCAAATTTTATTTTTTTATTATTGGATAGCTATTTTTGTTTCTGAGTTGTATTCATTTACAGGCTCAATTTTTTCCGTTTCTCCTTTATGGGGTTTCAAGTTGTTTTTGACTTATTTCGACGTAAATCACAACAACACACTTTTTTAATAAAGCAAACAAGTGTTAAGAGGTATATGTACGTGTAAACTACAATTACAAAAAATTGATATGAAACCCATGAAACCACCAACAAAAATGTAAAGCTAGCTTCCGTACTAGAACATGGTGTCATTCGTCGAGATAATTTATCGTTTTGTTTAATAGATCAAGAAATGTAAATATTCCCCTGTTATTTTTTATAAAATTATAAGAGAAATAAATTTTTTTCTAAATAGTATAGTTTATTATTTTGTAGAAAAACAAAATTTCGAAAATTTTAGTAATGTTTCAGAAACAACCGTTATTAATAATAGGTACCATTTTCCTTAATAAGGTAGAAATAAAATATAAACTATTTCCACGATTTACAAAGGCCTACAAAAAAATTATAGGTATTTTCCGCTATCCTATAAAATTTATATTTTCTGACTCAATCTCAAAAGGTTGAAGGAATTCCAAAACACCTTTTATGGCATAATAATTATTTTCAATTCTACATACTATCTTTAGCTGCTTTTAAAAACGTTCTAAGAAAGTCCAATCAGACCAATTTAATCCCTAAACTATTCCACACTTTTAAAATTTAATTACCTAAAAATATTAAAAACTATTTAAAATAACTTGTTTAGCAGACTGTACAATAGCTATCTTATTTACACGTAGCGCGTTTTCTGTCTGGGCGTCGAACACCTCTAGAAATTTGATGAACTGTACACAAGAATAATTTATTTTATTTTATATTTAATCTCAATAACTAAAAAATATACTAATAATTATTTTGACAGAATAATAGTAGTTGGGTGTCCAAAATATTAACTGTGATTGGTGGATTTTATTTTTTGTGCAGTGTTCTCACTCTCACTACCTAGAACGGATATGAAATATATTCGTTCAGTTAAAGGCAACAGCATACTTTTTCGTTTTGAAAACTGTGCGTAGATAAGCTAATATCCATGTGGGTGTAGAAAAAGTATCTGTGTTCCATCACAATTATTTCTCCCAAAGATGATTTTTTTTTGTTTCACTATTAGAACAAGCAAAATAATAATTAGTTAGTTAATTAGATTATTAAAATAATAAATAATCATTTTTATATTTTTAAATATTATATATTAAATATTTTTTATACGTAGAATTTCCATTGAATATTTTTAAGTTGTCATTTTAAATGGCTGTATCGTCTAAACTAAATTTTATACAAACCAATACTAAGAGACAAAAAAGTTTCCAAATGGATGTTGCATTCCAGTGGCGTTTCATTTGTAATTAAATTTTATGCTACAAAAAAGTTGAGTGGAGAAAAGAGCGGTGACCTCCTCCAAAAACTTAAAAGAATCAAGAAAAAAATATTGCCTCTTCCTCGGTATTATTAGTCATGGTATTCTGACACGTCATATAAAATGTCATGAAAAAATGCAAAACGGTTTAAGAGCAACGTTAAAAAAATTCATTTCAATTTTTATCTTATACACCCTGTAACTATTTTTAGGTGCACTTTTGTATATAAGTAAGTACGGTTTAATCGACCTATTTTTGACCCAAGAATATGTGGTATAATTTATGACCAATATTTTTGAAACACCCTGTATATTAATCTGTCAAAAGATTGACCAATAAGATAAATAATCAAATCTTGATTTAGAACACAAAACATTCTATGCTGTTTCTACTTCTTTATTAGTTAAAAGGGTACAACATTTCACTAACGGCCTTTGGTTGTCGATTGAGGTCCCATCTTTTGAAATGCTTTCACGCAAATGCTCAGATTAATAGATTGAAATAACGATAGTCTTCGACTAGACATTTAATGGTTAGAAGAATACATAATTTATTAAGAGAATTAGCGGATTATTAAAACTATGCTTATTTTAGATAGAAACTTTTTGTTTTTATATACCCACACCTATAATGCAAATAAAAATGCAAAATTTTATGGTAAATAATTTTTGAGATTTAAAATTATTATTTTTGGGATTATATTGTGGCAATCTTACTATGAAATGGCCGTGTGAAATCATTATTTTATATATAGAGGTTACCTTGCAATAATAATTTCGTATAATATTGTGCCTCAGTAATAATCTATATTTTTGTCATTCAGTTAGTTTAGTATAATTATTATTTAATAATATAATGTTTTTTTTTATAAAAATAGTTCCTCAAAAATAAAATAGTAAATCATATGGTCAATATTATAATGTATGTAAGTTCATTATAGGGGTCATAAACCCTTATTACACAAACTTTTATTTTCTACACCTACATGGATATTAGCTTATCTACGCACAAACTCCAAAACGAAAAATTATGTTATTGTGTTCAACTGAACGAATATATTTCATATCCTTTCTAGGTAGTGAAAACACTACAAAAAAATAAAATCCACCAATCACAGTTCATATTTTGATCACCCACATACTATTAGTTTTTAAAATTTTTAACAGGTGATAATTCTGTCAAACTAATTGTCAGTATATTTTTTAGTTATTGAGATTACATATTAAAATGAGTTATTCTTGCATAGACAGACTCGATAAATAATAGCATTTCTATTTTTATTTCGTCTATGATTATAAATAATTCGTTTATTTTAATAAAAGATGAAGTTAATTTAAGTTTAAGAACATTTTAAGGGCCTTGGTGGTGGTAATTTCAGTGCACTTGCTTCTCTTGCAAAATGCCTGGGTTTAAATCTAGGATGAGAATAAATTCAACCATTTTTTATTTTATTTTATAAACCATTAAAAGTCATAAATTATTTTTTACGAGGATGAATCAAATATAAAAGGGATTTTTTTTCCTGAGCATTTACGATTGGCAAGAGTGAGCGAGCGCAACTTGTATGCTTGGGTGAGGTCACTGGAAGTAGGAGGAGTCAGTCATTTCAGATCCCAAACCTGTTTGTCAGTAGCTGTCGCGATGTCCAAAAAGTACACCCTTCCACTGCGCAACGCACTATTATAAAATTTCTCGCTCTTAAAGGAGTTCGGGCGACGGATATTTTTTAAAGATTAAGTGCACAAGTTCGGAGATCAAACATTGTCAAGGACTCGCGTGTTTGCTTTGCATAAAGAGTTCAAAGAAAGGTGAGAACGAGTGGAGAATGAGGAACATGATTGCCGTCCTCGGACCAGCATTACTGCTGAAGACAATCGAGCAGTTCGAGACATTCTTGAAGACGATCGACGACTTACGGTATCCGAAATTGCAGGACAGGTGGGGATAAGTTATGGGAGTTGTAAAGCGATCATCACAAAGAACCTAAAGTTCCGTAAAGTTTGTGCCAGATGGGTCTCTCGCCTTTTAAACGATGGTCAAAAATTTGGGCGTTTGCAGGTCAGTCAAAGGCTTGCAGCAGAGGTTTGCGGAAGAAGGTGATTAATTTTTATGTCGTATCGTCACCTGCGACGAGACATGGGTCCACCACTACACTCCAGTCGAAACAAGCCAGTATGGAGTAACAAAAAAAAGGGGAGGCAGCTCCAGTGAAAGCCAAAACTCTACTGTCAGCTGGCAAGGTTCTCTCAACAGTGTTCTTTAACCAGCAAGGGATTTTGCTTATTTTTTGCATAAGCGATGCACAATCAATGCTGCTTGCTACTGCGAGCTATTGACTAAGGTGAGAGATACATATCGCAGCAAAGAGATGCATATCGCAGCAAAAGACGAAAACAACGAATTCGAAAAGTCATCCTTCTCCATGACAATACCAGACCACATACTGCAGCTTTAACAGCCTCAAAACTGAAAGAAATGCACTGGACTCAACTAGAACATCCTCCCTACAGCCCAAACTTATCGCCCTGCGATTTTCATTTATTTGGGCCGCTTAAGTAAGCTTTAGGAGGGCAACGATTTGACGATGACGGAGGTGTGGAGGAGTTGGTGAGCAATTGGCTGTTGACCCAACTAGTTTCATTTTACGATGCTGAGATGAAAAACCTTTTCGTTCGCTGGGAAAAATGCATTTCTAAAGGGGGAGACTATGTAGAAAAATAGCTAATTTTTGTCTTTCATCGTTTAATAAATACAGTTGAATTAAAAAAAATCCCGTTCGTATTTGATTCACCCTCGTAATTAGTAAATTTATCTTAATAACCTTAAATAATTTTTAATATTTGTATATTTTCGTAGAAAAAATATACTATACAACTCGAGTACATTGGCTATCGTGTCCATTCTTCTTGCAAAAACTACTATTTACATAGAGTACACACTTTTTGCGACAAAAATAATTTTTTGATTTATTCAGAAATATAACGTTTATCACCATGTAGACTAATTAAACATGCTACAAATTAAGCTGCCTTAATATACAAAATATAACTAATTGAAATCTCGATGTTGAAATTAATTAACTTGTACAGTATATTACGAGGAATTTCAATATTAACTACAACCGATAATAATTACTGAACATCGGTGATCGAAAACTATTCATCGTAGTATTTTTAAATTATTTACTTCGATGTGTTTTAATTATATCGTATATGTCGTAATTAATGATAATTTTAATTAAGTGTTTTAATATGTAGCAATTACGTTTCTATAAATAAAATTGATGTAGTATTGGCAGATATGCATTACTTACATTTATAATTCTCATTTTTAAAAATTAGTTTTCAAATACAGCAACTTTCGGTCACCTAAGAAAACAGAAAATATCAAAATTCATATTTGAACAATATTCTTGATATATCTTCAATATTCCAACGATCAAAATTACAATCTTTAGCGTTAATGTTGCATAGTAAGTAATGAACCAATGAGTACCCTTCTAAGCTGCAAATCAACCTCTGCTACCTGTCAAAAAGTATGTGATATATCTCGGTCTTGACTTAGTTGAAAATTTAACATAGAAATAACATATAAAAGCCAAAAGACGTTATTAGAATTCAAAGTAAAAATATGAACTGATTAATAAACAAAAGACTAAGCTTATCGATAAAATATAAAACAAATATCAAATCCAGTTTGGATATACCTAATGAAAATTAAAAATTTATGCTCCCATAATAAATTAATAACAGGATATTTACGCACACATAATAAGTAGTTTCAGGAGTGAGTATCAGTGGTGAGTCTACAACCATAGTGTAAACCCAATGCATCATACTTAGTTTAAGTCCCCATGCGTTCCCTACCATCCGTCTACAGGCCCATAGTATTCTTACAGCTTTTTCTGTTGTTTTTTCTATATAGCTGCAGAAGCTAAGCTTGTCATTAAAAGTGATTCCAAGGTATTTAACCTCTTTTGCCATTTTTAGATGTTGTTCCCACATATTAAGCTCCTTCAATCCTTGAAGGTTCCTTTTTCTTGTGAATGCAACAACAGAGGTTTTTGTTGGGTTTGTGGACAATCCCTCTTTTAGGCACCATCTTTCGACGATATTTAGTGCCCGCTGCATCCTTTCGGATACAACAGACCCAAATTTACCATTTTCTACGATGCTTATGTCGTCTGCAAATGCTTGCGTGTATAAGTTTTCTCTCTCTAATTCCCATAAGAGGTCATCAACCACCAAGGTCCACATAAGAGGAGATAACACTTCTCCCTGCGGGCATCTCTTGTTAACTGAGACCTCTCTTGTTGTGTTAAGGAGATTACTGGTAATGGTTCTATAAGCATGAACTCTACCCACCTCGTAATGCAGTGGGATACTCCATGCCTTTGCATATATCCCAGTATTGAATTGTATGAAGCCGAGTCAAAGGCTCCTTCTATATCTAGGACGACTCCTAGTGCTATTTTTTTGCTTTCCAATGCTTGTTTAGCCTGTTGAGTTAGCCTATGTATGGCTGCATCGCAAGACTTTCCAGATTGGTATGCAAACTGGTATCGATGTATCGGTTTATCCCGTAGAACATCGTCCCTTATATATCTATCGATCAATGTCTTCAATGTTTTTAAGAGAAATGATGTTAGGCTGATTGGTCTGAAAGATTTGGTCTCCTCGTACGACGCTTTCCCGGGTTTGGGAATGAAGACCACTCTTGCACACCTCCAGCTTTGTGAAACATATCATAGGGCTATGCTAGCTCGGAATAGTTTACACAGTGGTCCCTCCAGTACTTCCTAGCCCTTTTGTAGAAGTGCCGGGATTATACCATCAGGTCCAGCTGTTTTGTATGGTTGAAAGGAATGTATCGCCCACACAAGTTTTGTTCTGTTTAAGACATGTATTACTTTTGAATGTTTGATTGTATTTAATCACCTGAAGTTGGGTTTCACCCATTTTAAATTTTTCTTCACTTTACAAAATAAATATCACTTTTTTCAAATAAATTGTAGATTTTCCTACCCGAATAATAACTTTTAAATATGTTAAACATTTTAATTTAAATATGTGATCGAGGTCTTTGTATACAAGATTATTCGACGCAGAAAAAAGTAAATATTGATACTATCTTATCTGAATTTTCACCAGATTTTAGTATGAACACCCCGAAAAACTTCTAATACAATATATCATAAAATAGAGCTACATACCTAAATATTTAAGTCCTTTTCTCCCGATAAGGAGTCATCATCATCAGTTTCCTCACTTTCCACAAAAATAAAAATTGGTTCTAATATTTCCTCTAGTAACATCTATCTTCATCTGCTATGACATGTCTTATAGTGTTTTGCCAGTTATCCGGTGAAAATTTTGATATGGAGTCACGACGAACATCTGGATGTTTAAATGTTGTATTGTTTTTTGTGACATATCGGTTAATTTGCACCCAGATTAGTTCAATGGGATTAATTATACAGTAATAAGGTGGTAAACGTAACATTTTAAGTCCATGTTCTTTTGCTATTTCATCTACACTATACTTCTCAAATTATGGTGAATGTTGTTTACATAACTGCAATGGCTTTTTTTATGAGAAGTCACTCTTCTGCGACTATTTATTTGGTTATTATCCAATAGAAAATTTCTCGCTTCTTCCATTTAGTGTTAGATAACGGTTTCTTTAATATTTAATGGTAACTGGCATTGTCCCTTACTATTACAGATATGGTCGGTAATATATCTATCATTTGACTGAAATATTCCTCAAAAATATCAGCACTCATTTCTTAATGGTAGTCTTTTGTAGAATTTGAAACAAATTCTAACAAGCCTCTATCAACAAATCCTTTATCTTCTTCATAATATGAGTGAAAAATAAACAATGACCTTTACCATTTGGAAATTTTAAGCCAGTAGACAAACCTTCTATAAATGCCTGACGAGCATTTGTAACCTGTTTATCTTGCCAAACTTGTGTTACAAAATGTCTTTCATTTATCCATGTTTCATCCTAATAAAAAATATTTTTGTCTTATTTTCTTAATTTTCTAATTTCCCTTAAATATTGCCTCCTCCAACAAATAATTTCATCTTTCTCAATGAGCGCAGATTTTCTATCGTTCTTCTTCCAAACGAAGTCTATTTCATGTAAAGTTTGCCACAATTTGTCACTTTTATCGTTTTGCAAAGTTTCGTTTCTAATGAAAGTTTATATGAAGCAGTATTTTTTTTTTTGTAAATAAAACGAATACACTTTTCTTCGAATCAGTTATTTTGTAGTACCGTCTATTTAAATGAATTTTCTCCCAGTTGACTTTTTAGGTGCTACTGTAACACTTCCATCCTTTCGTTGCTTCAAAAGTCTATAAATGGTTGCTTCTCCAACTTCGGTCATATTTGAACACTTCAAAACTATGCTCCGAACACTACTATTGATATGTTCATGTACAAGAGCGTCATGTACATTTAAGAGTAAAGTTTTCATATGCACGGTTAAACTGCACGTTAATTTCACAGGAGTCTTTCAGAGTCGATCTTTCCAATAAACAACTTCGTTAAATTATTTTTCGTCATACTGTACTATTATCTTACCATAATATGAGCGAAATTGATATCGAAAAGGTGCATTTAACGGCCGCCGGCCGTTAAATAAAATGACGGCCGCGCACCACCTACAACAATCACAACAATCTAAAGTTGCCTAGCAACCACATCAATATACTATACAAACATTGTAAGTTCGACAGTACTGTTTCTTGTTGAGTGATTATAGAGCGGAAAAGATCAAAGATGGAAGAAATTTTCGAAAACGATATTCCCTCCGATGTACTGGAAGAAGCAGCTGCGGCAACCAAAAATTTATTTCCGAGTACAACCCAACAAAGATATCAGCAGGAATACGACAACTTCGTGAAGTGGCGTCAGAATAAAAACATACATAGTGTAAGTGAAGAAGTACTGCTAGCTTATGTAAAAGGAATGTCTGAAACGTATTCTCCTACATCACTGTAGACAAAAATATCAATGCTGAAACTTGCGTTAAGAATACATGAAAACATTGACATATCAAGGTAAATTACTATACTATCCGCCAACATTGAACTAACTATATACTCATCGAAATTATGTTTGTTTGTAGATTCGGTAAACTATTCTTGTTCCTGAGGTGCAAAAATGAAGGTTATACCCCAAAGAAAGCCAAGGTTCTATCAGAAAATGATATACTTAAATTTTTGCTGGACGCGGATGATCATACCTGGCTACTGGAAAAGGTTGTGTTATTGCTCGGTATTCTAGGAGATTGCAGGAGAAGTGAACTTACGTCTCTCACTATTAACAGTTTCGAAGATACAGAGAAAAACATCCTCGTATCACTAAAAAATACTAAGAATAAAAAAGACAGAAATATTCTTATCCCAAAAACAGGACTTCCATTTGATGCATATGATTTATACAAGAAATACAGTAATCTGCGTCCTCCTAGTTTCAAAAATCAGAGATTTTTCGTTGGTTATAGGAATGGCAAATGTGTGCAGCAAGTCGTCGGCATACATACCATCGGAAGCGTTCCTAAGAAAATTGCCACCTTTTTAAAACTTGAAAATCCCGAACTTTATACAGGACATTCATTTCGTAGAACATCAGCAACTGTGCTCGTAGAAAATGGTGGTGACTTACTGTCATTAAAAGAACTGGGAGGATGGGAATCATCAACGGTGGCGGAAACTTACATAGAAAAATCGGTTTCTAAAAGAATGAAAATAACAAAACAACTTTTTCCAAATAATCCGGAGAATATTGCATCTTCAAGTACTGCAAATAGTTCACATTCTTCAGAAACATCTTCCTCTGTAAAATCTAAATATCCTTGGGACGGGTTGCAGATTTCAAATAACACCAATTGCGAATTCAATTTCCACATCCATTACAATAAGGAATAAATTGTTTTATTCCGTACCAATCTTTTAAGAGTTACGTTTAATAAAATTTGTTCTTATATTAGGTGTTTTGTTTTTGTAGCAGTATAACGAAAAATCTTGAACGAAACACGGCCGATAACAGCAAATAACGGCCTTAGCTGTTTATGATCCTCGGCTATCGCCTCAGATCACAAACTTCAGCCCGGCCGTTATTTGCTATTTATCGGCCTTATAACGTTAATAACTATAATTCAACGGCAGTAGGACAATTATTGTAATTTCTTTACTTTAAGCATTAAATACAGGCTGTGACGCATTTTCTGCAATCGGTTTTATCTTAATAAGTATATAAAAAAGTATACCATGCGGCGATTTTAAAGTTTTTACACGAAATTCTAAATTAAACACGTTTTATTAAGGAGGTCCTTTCGCCACACCTCTCGCCTTAAATGTTAAAAAAAAAGTTATTAGATTATGACTAAAATTAATTTGTATTTGTACAGTGCCTCACGAGAAAGTAAGTCCTCAACAACAATTCTCGAATTATACTATTATTTATTGATTAGATGGAGTAGAAAGAAACTAAAAATAAGGTTTTTGAAACATTTAGATTTTGTTTTATACAATAAAATATATATAGTAAACCGTTGAACTTATCGAGAAATTAATATTAAAAAATCACAAAAAATTTTCAAGTAACCTAGTTGAAAATTTTTTGTGATTTTTTAATAATAATTTCTCAATAAATTCCACGGTAACCTATATATTTTATTGTAAAAAACAAAACCTAAATATTTCAAAAACCTTATTTTTAGTTTTTTTCTACTCCATCTAATCAATAAATAATAGTAAAATTAACTATAATTCGAAAATTGTTGTTGAAGTCTTACTTTCTCATAAGACACTGTACAAACACACACATTTTAAAAAAAAAATTCTCAAAAATTTGCACGGTAAGGTATAGTTAAAAGTTCACTATTAGATAAATAAGGACATCTACTATTAGAAAAAAATTAATTTTAGTCATAATCTTATATTTTTTATTTAACATTGGTGGCGAAAGGACCTCCTTAAGTGAAGCCAACAATTTTATTCTGCAAACCAGTGTAAACTCATACATGTTAATGAGTCGATGGTATTTGTAAAAAAGTCATCAATCTCCGGTAGTATACTTATTTTTTATTTAAATTAAATAATTTGTAACTTTCAAATTTTGAAAAGACTTACCTAAAAGTACCATTAACACCGCAAACATCCACCAATGCTGTTTGTTCTTTTTAGCCCACGCGGAACCCGACGCGGGTGCGCTAATCCGACTCTGTACGACGTCCATTTGGGAATATCTCACGAAAAGCACTTCAAAACCGAGTCTACAATGTCAACTCACTGCATTATTTACGGTGACGGGCCCGTACCTGCCCACTTGCAGCCCAGTCGGCTCGTTTAAAATATTCAAAGTGCCCGAATTTCGGTCCCTTTCGGATGTTTATGTGACTTGTCGGCCCACTCGGAGAGTATATGTACGAGGTTGTGGGTCGCGTAGGGAGCTATTTCAGATGGCAGCGTCTGCAACAAAAAGAATAAATTATTTTATATAGGGAGGTTTTATTTCGCCGCAATATCTGATACAGGTAGCAAGTGTCATATTAAATTGGAATGGGGTTGAGTACGAGCACCAAACAGATCTCAAAATGTTCAATCGAAATTTATAATGCAATATTTAAGCTACTTATTTTATGAAGAATTATAATGAACAGAAGAATCAACAAAGGTATAGTTTTAAAAGAAATCCGTTTAGATTGGTATTTTAAAACAAATTGGTATTAAAATACTAATAATGTTTATTATTATTGCCCATAAATAACCAATAGAGTAATTACATAAGGGTACAACGTTGCCAAATATTATCAGTTATAAATAATATATTTAACTTAATTTTTAAAATTTTAAAAATCTACAATTGCATAAAAATTCATCAGCATTATAAAAATTAATTCGTGGAAAATAAGTTAAATATGTACTCTAAAATCGAGGATAATTTTTAATAAAAAAATTCAAATCTCAAGGAAAATAAAAATATAAACAAACTTTCAGGTTATATATTTAATTTTAAAGTGACACATATAGTCTGCGCTCATTAGCTTATAGACATCCTAAGTGTGACGTAACAAAGTAGGGCGGGGCATACAAACTTTTCCAAACAAACTCCTAATAATTTAGAAAATTTAAGAGACTCTAGTCTTTCGAAAACAGTAATATTTGTAATAGAAAAAAAAATATCCTATATCAGCATTCTCTGGGTAATCCTATAAACAACTTTCAAAACATTAATCTATGAAACACTTTAACAATAATTTTTAATTATAGGTGAAGTAGACAAAATTATAAGAAATTGTGTTTTTACTGATATTTATTAAAACACATTCTTTTTCAGTAAACATGCACTCAACTATGTAGTCTTTTAACTTGTGTCTTTTTATCCAACTGTTGCAGCAACGTTGGCATCGGAGCGGTATCTACCTGACTTTTTTTTTTTTTTCATCAATCTATCAATGATGAACTAACAGCGCTATCTTTTTATCCAACGTTGCTGCAAACAATGCAACACCATTCCATCAGTTTTAATATATGGTTTTTCCGATTAGATATGACAAGTGACAGCTGCATTGCGGGAATTAAGCAGAATTAAGGAGTTAATAATAGTTATTTATGTATCAAGGGAATTATAAGGGCCTTAATTACCGATGGCAAAGTTTGCGTCCCTAGGGCCTCTGGCCCGAGGGACAGCAATTGCCTGTTGGATTTTTTTTGTGATCTTTGAAATTATAATTTGACATTTTACTCCGTAAAGTTGACTCTTAATATTTTATCGAAATATAATACGAGATGTCAAATACAATATCTATTCGTTTTACATTTAGCTGTAAGAAAATATTATGGATTCTTTTGGAGAATGCCTCATCAACTTCGCCAAAAATATTCAAATTTTGTAATTGGATTCGAAGAACAAGTGCCTGCCATACCATCAGCAATATAAATTTTTAAAGTATGTGTCACGTATTTGTATCACACTTACTATTTTAAATTTCAAGAACGAGTTTCCTGTAAAATTATTCTGCGTCAAAAAGATACTTGCAGTAATTCAAAATTTCGTAAGATTCTAAAATTTTTGTGTCAAATCCACGTTATTTTTTGAAAGAGAAGTATATCTGTTGCATCTCGCATTTTTTATTAGAAGTAGGTACTTTTACTTTCTTTTCCAGAAGTAGTCACCAAGTTGTCAAATTTATTTTTTTTAATAGAATCATATAATTTTGTTCTTTTTAGTACAAATCGCTCACTTTCGTACGTACTTAAAATAGCCTCTATGAATACTATGAATTATTTTAGGCATTTCAACGACTTTTCAAAATGTGGCCCGTGGAAATATGGCAACCCTGTACACACTGAATTTTGAGTATGAAACGCTTCAATTATCCCGGAAATGGTTAGCACGATTTTTATTTAATTTGGTATATAAAGGTTTGGTAATACGGCTGATATTTTAGTTGTATTTTTAGTGTTGTCAGATCTTCCTGTTATCAGGATAAATAATAAACTGTTATTTTAAATGGATCACCTCGTATATTTTTTGTTATAGAAAACATTATACGAAATATAATCAGTATTTCTTAAGAATTTCAAAAAATAAAAAATATACAGGGTGATCAAAAGTAAATAAAAATCGTTCAAATTATTTTCGAGAGAATTGAAGCATTTCATACTCAAAACTCACTGTGTATATTTATATAGATTGCTCAAAGCGGGTTATTTTGCGAGCGGCCATATTGCCTGACATTAGAATCGATTTAGCAAAAATGTATTTTGGAACGAATTTCCAGCCTTTGAATATAGAAAAAATAATATTTATCTACACTTTTACTTCATAGGCATAAGCATATGTTTATTTTAAAAAACATAGTTAATCAATATATATATATAACTATCTATATCATTGACCCTGTCAAATCACCAGGTCCACAGTGTTGCCATATCATAACCTCTCATGTAACTGACATAACCTACGAGCAACCATTTTGTCGCGCTGTGACACATCGACTCGCAGAGCAGAAGGGCGGGGGAAAAAGGAAAAGGACCAGCACAGCTGCTAGCAACATGGTTTTTTGTTTTGTTTGGTGTCTCAGGTAAAATAATTTGAGCATAGTTAGCGGTTCTTATATTTTGCGTACTTAACTTTCTATTGGCGCCTGCACTAATCACATTAAATTTAATAACCATAGCTTCCCTCCTATATCAAATAGCAAAGTTTTACACAGTGTTCCTGTCAACAACTTTAAGAAAATTGACCTACTGGAGGATCTGGAGATCCTTTTTGAGATAAACTGAATTCTTGTAATTGTTAAAACTGAAATTCATTTAAACTGCAAGTTGAACTCTTTATTTAAAACTCTTTGGGACTCACAACAATTAAATTAAAAAAAAAATACTAATTTCTTTTAAGGTACTTCACTCGCGACAGTCGTACACAAAAATATTGTCTAATGGTTAATACATACAATTTATATAAATGGAACAATATTTTTAGAAGTGGCATAGCTCAGTACTCTACTGTCGATGTAGATGAAAAGATCTATTATGTTTTAAATAAAACATTGAAATTAGATTTATCTCTTACTAATTATTGTTTTGGAATACTATGTTTATTATAGATAAAAAAGTCAACATTTTTATGTCTGACTTTACCCATTCTTGTCGAAAGTATTCATATTTGGGTTAATATAAAGAATATAAATATACATTAATAATTTTAAACAATTAGGTGTTAATAAATAAATTATAATTTATTTTTTCTTTTAATGAACTATTCGTATTGCATAATGCGATATTTTTTTAAGTAATTTTTAAAGCATGTTCCCACGTAGCTTAAACTTTACCAGAAATGTTGGTTGTGTATTTTTTATATTTACTATGGAACACTTGGAAAAAAGTTTATTCCTACTACCGAGTCATACGCTCTTTATAAATCTGAACTTCATTATCATATTAATAATTTAACATCATTTTAAATAAAATGCCTCACACGAGTGATATATCAACGAGTCCTCAAATCATCAGTCACCAAACTTCGCTGACAGTGCGTTATGGATGTGTCCCGTTCTCGGTAATTTTTTCTTTGTAGACCAATAAAAAAAAAAGAGGCCGTTAAGCCTTATAACATGGCCTACTAGCGGAAATGGTTGTTATTTATCAAGTTTTTTCCCTCTGCTCATTCCCACATCAGAAAATGAATCATTTGTAGTTCGGACACTACCTTTAATCAAGCTGTCTAACGCCATCCATTTACTGTGATTAATACTCAGTTATACAGGTACAATGAACGGTTACAGGGTGGTATGAACTTAAAATTTCTTAATACCAGAGGTAATTAAAAAAGCGGATGTAGTGAACCAAATTTAAAATACGGCAAATTGAAGCGAACGTACGTATCGTAACAGACAGTACCAAGCTATATAGCAAGCCCCAATCTTTCTCAGCTATCAAATAATGAATGTCCCACATAATGATGGCCATAATCAAATGTTCGTCACAATCAAATAATCGGATGATTTAAAATAGAATTTATCGAATATTCGAATCATATCAATTAATTTGCCATCGTCAAAGGTTTGCCGCAATCTGATTGGATAGTTAATCAAGATCAATCTGTCAAAAGCCAATATATTGACAGTTAACTACCCAATAAGAACGCAGTACACCAAATTCAAAAATTCATACGTCATTATTTGCTTTTATTTATCAGACACATTTTGGCTTATGGGCCAGCGCGTACTGATTGGAGAAACTGGGTAATTCCCAGACTTAAAACAGATCTATCCAATCAGAACGCGGTACGCTAGAAGCAAAAACGCAACAACGTTGTATGTGTATCCTACTTAAGGGAAATAAGATTTTTGAGACCTGCTCTACCCCATATTTTGACAATTTTACCATTTTTTTTTTTTTAAATAAGAGTTAATATTAAACAATTTGTCGGATACTGCTAGTTTACTGCATTCCTCCAAACACATTATGTGAAAGTACAATTTATAATTTAGTAGAATGCATAGGAGTAGCTCACAGTCGTGCAATAATTCCAAATAATATCATAATTGCTTTAAAATCTTAGGCTATTTTCCCCTTTCATCGGGAGATTTTTCAGAATTACATTTTTACCAAATAAGGTAACCCACCTTGTCCTGACATACTAGATTCTTAAGTAGTACTAGACATAAACAAAGATGGAACCTTGCAGTAGTATTAATAATATAGGAATTTAATTTTAGCTAAATTTCTTGTCGCATGTAAATAAGTTGAAATGTTTTTAATTATTCCACTCTACTTGCATCTAATTCTTTAACACGATTATCCGAAAGAAATGCAGAAGTACAATCTTCCCTGGTTCAATTCGCAACATAAAACAAAATGTCTATTACATGGCAGTATTGTAATTATTTTTTGTTTTAAGGATCAAATCCGAAGAATCGGAGCAATTATGTATCAGAAATTGAAAATTAGTATCTTTTCCAAATCTCTAAGATAGTGTTTGCCTAATTAGGCAGTAGTTTTAATGCAAATTTAAAGTATATAAAAAATCACTAAGAAAGATGAGTTCGACAGCACCAGAACGAAAAACATAGAAGAAACGAAGAAATGAATGAAAAATGACACTTATGACGCTATGTAGAGGACACAAGGAAGGAAAATAATAAAAATAAGAAAACAAAAAGAAGAAAAATAAGACTATTTCTTGCGTTTTATCATTTAAAACTCTTTTTGAAGACCATTTCTAATATATTTAAGGGTTAAATTGTTACGTTTTTGTTTTATTAATAACATTTTGTCAAGTTCAGTGTCTCTGTTTTTAAAAAACTGCATTTAGTGTCGCAATAGGAAAAATAAAATATTCTTTAAAAAATACAGTGGTTCACTGTTAAACAGCTGACCCATATATTGCGATAATATGTGAATTTTTAAAATTTGAGATAGAAAGCTTTCCACTTTTATTTTAGAAGTATAACCAAAGCACCTCTTGCCAAGAAAAGTTATTGGAATTAAGTTATTTCTGAAATAAACTGCTTTGAAGAAGAAGCTTATTTGCTTGATTTTAACAAGATAAAGTGAGCTTTTAGCACGTTAATTTCTGAGTGTAATATTACAGGCAGTTATATGTAGTCAATGATTGGCTCAAAAACTTACTGTGATATATTTTTTTTTATATTTTTAAAATGCTGAGATAAGACCACCATGTATACGTGCGCGAAACATATTTCCCAATTTATCCCTATGGAATAAACAATGACTCAAATCTGAAATGTCACGCTAATGGCTGGCAAAGCACAAAGGACGAGGCCTCCGAATGGATGCGGTGCTCTAATGCTCCATATCGTTCCAGGCTCTGTTTTAGGATACATTAAGGTGCATTATACGGTCTTAAGGTGTCTTAATAGATTTAGATTTCGAGTAAATGTGGCACTGATAATTTACCATATATCGCGAAGTATAGTGCAATTTCGGTTAAAGTTCAAACTCCAATTTTATCGCTACAAATGCAATTTAAGTTAATGTATCCCACGTTTAACCCTACAATCCAATGAGTCAAATCAACTTAGTAATAGTTGCAACGACACCTTAAAGCAATATAATTATTTTTTCTACATGCACATGGATATTAGCTTATCTACGCAAAGATTACAAAATGAAAAAGTATGCTATTGCCTTCAACTGAACGAATATATTTCATATTCATTCTAGGTAGTGAGAATACTACAACAAAATGAAATCCGCTAATCACAGTTCATATTTTGATCAACCGACGGCTGTTATTTTTTTTTAAATTTTAAATAAGTTACAATTCTGTCAAACTAATTGTTAGAATTTTT
Source organism: Psylliodes chrysocephalus (assembly GCA_927349885.1). Classification (NCBI taxonomy): domain Eukaryota; kingdom Metazoa; phylum Arthropoda; class Insecta; order Coleoptera; family Chrysomelidae; genus Psylliodes; species Psylliodes chrysocephalus. The sequence continues at coordinate 50,055,972 of OV651819.1, forward strand.
TTGGTTATTGAGATTAAACATACCTACCACCGTACATATGCTGCGTTTGAGAATCCACATCGGATGCATTTTTTACATCTCGAACGTTTTTTTATCCACATCGGACACATCTGTCCCATTACATTTACGTATACTGAATCACGTGATCAAAGATTTTTTACATCTCAGATGCATCCGATGTGGATTCTCAAACGCAGCATTATTTGGGTGCATCTTAAAATTTTGCTCCTGAGCTCCATCTGTCGACTTAAAACTATAATCTAATATATTAGAAATATTCTGCAATGTAGAGGAAAATAAGTTTCCAAGGATTTCTCGTAGATGGCCAACTTATCGTAAATATAAATGCTCGATTATTCGTAAACAATCTTGACAAATACGGTGATTTGCATAATCAGTTTTTTAAAGTAAAGGTTGAATTATTTCATTTGGGGTGCTAATTAAGTTTCTGTAGTGTACTCATTTGAGTACAATGGGATGATATGTATAAATTATTTCGAAATATTTTTACAGCTGCCTTTTCGATATGGATACTAAATTCAAGCCAATCAGTGCATAATATTTCTACGGACAACAATTTAAAACCTTAGAAAAAGCCATAGAAAAAGCTTGTTAATCTAATCACGAATTAGAAATAAATATTATCCCGCCTGAGGTAGATACGCAAAGGGAAGAAGAAGACGTCGATGACAATGATATGGGAATTGTCACTTTTCCCAGAGATGTTCCTGGAGAAGTAGAAGTCCAATATTCCTCAGACGATGATACGCTTTTACTTGAAGGTCCTGTGAGAAAAGGAGCCGCTTTGAAAGACAACGCGGTAAGTGACGACTCGGACGACAATGTGCCACTATTTGTACTATTTCCCAAAAAGAAAAAGAATTCAAAATGTAAAGTCACTAGCAGAAAGGAAGGACTTAACTGGACCAAACTTTACACAGATATAAGTATGAATGAAAACACTACTGGCTACGAGGAAAGGCTAAAAAATGTTATTGAAGATGTGAAAGATATTAGCCCCGTTGAAACTTTTAAAAATTTTTTTGATGATAAGCTACTGAAAGTGATTGTTAAACAAACAAATCTTTGTGCATCACAAAAAAATAATCACAACTTTACAGTAAGCGAGCCAGACAAACATTTTTCTGCGAATTCTTCTTCTTTCTGGCTACCATAGAATACCACGAGAGCCCATGTATTGGAGCGTTGACGAATATGTTTCGGTTCCTTTCGTCGCTTCCGCTATGTCTAGAAACAGATTTCAAAAAATAGATACATACACTTTGCTGACAATACTAAGCTCGATACTTCCTATAAAATGTATAAATTGCGCCCTCTAATAAACATGCTCAATACTAGTTTTCGCCAGTGGGGGCTTTTTCACCAAACTCTTTCAATTGATGAAGCAATGTTCAAATATTTTGGACAACACTCTGGAAAACAATTTATAAAAGGATTTTAAGGATTGGATACTCTGCAGCTCTAACGGATACTGCTATAATAATTATGATACATACTGCGGAGCTAAGCAAAAGAATGACAGTCCAGATATTTTTACCACTGGGGGCTCCAAAATCGTTTTAGGTTTGCTTCAATGCACCGAAGTGCCCTCCGATTACATTGTTTATTTTAACAATTATTTTTCTAGTTTTGATTTATTAAAAACGCTTAGAGATATGAACTTTAGGGCAACTGGCACTATATGTAAAAATCAGACTAAAAAAATATCCTTTACCATCAGTAAAAGAAATGCTAAAAACGAAACGTGGTACTGGTTAACAAGTTTACGAAGAGAAATACAAGTTATTATTTGTACACTGGAAGGACAATAACATTATAACTATGGTAACAAATCATGATACTATAGAGCCTTTAGGAAAAGTTAAACGTTGGTCTTCTGCTGAAAAACAAAAAATCTGATGTGTCCAACACATGACTTTCCTATCTAGTTATTATAGGCTTTTTCCGGTTATTTTGTACAACCTATTGCAGCATCTCTATAAATGTTGAGAGAATAAACTAAATATGTACATTGTCCACATACATCTACCTCGAAACATTCTTCTATAGATATTCATGGAAAACGAAAATACTGAAAAATTAAAATTTCCTACAATTTTTTCATTACGGTCCATTTTAGAAAAATCATGTATAAACAAAAATTATAGAGATCGATATCGCAAACAACTTTTATTTCAAAAACTTTCATAAAATTCAGAATTTTGCACATTTTGTCAAATTTCTCGAATACGGACCATTTCAGGAAATTTTTACATAAAACAAAAATTATAGATAATAATATTAGAAGTAACTTTTATTTGAACAATTTTTTTTCCAAACATTAATAACAGATATATTCCATAAAATATAAAAGTGGCCTCCCATAAAGTACCCCCCAGATGTTCCGACTATGTCTAAAATCTAATCATTTCACGTCAGGCCGAAATAAACCTTAAGTTTAAAATTTAATGTTTTTTTCTTTATCAGTTTTTGAGTTTTTTTCAAAATTCGAAATTTACACATTTTCTCAAATATCTCGAATACGGTCCATTTTAGAGAAATTATGTATAGAATAAAAATTATAGAGAATTATATTACAAACAACTTTTATTTAAACAATTTTTATAAAAAATTATTTTTTTTACATTTTGTCAAATTTCTCGAATACGGACCATTTTAGGAAAATTTTGCATAGAACAAAAATTATAGATAATAATAATAAAAGTAACTTTTATCTGAAGAATTTTCTTCTCCAAACGTAAATAACAGATATATTCCATGAAATATAAAAATGACCACCTATAAAGTACCCCCCCAGATGTTCCGACTCTGCCCAAAATCTAATCAGCTCATGAGACGCTGGAAAAAAGCTTAAGTTTAAAAGTTGGTGTTTTTCCGTGTATCGGTTCATGAGTTATGCGTTATACAGACACACACACACACACACACACACACACACACACACACACACACACACACACACACACACACACACACACAGACACACACACACACACACCCCACACACACACACACACACACACACACACACACACACACACACACACACACACACACACACACACACACACACACACGCACGCACGCACGCACGCACGCACGCACGCACCTACCCACCCACCCACAGACAGACATCATCGCGAAAATAGTCAAAACGGATTCAGGGGACCTCAAAACGTAAAAATCCGTGGAAAACTCGAGGTCGAAAAAAATCATGATTCCTATACTTTCCTTATATCTATATACAGATAGGAAAGTAAAAAATTGATGTGGCTCAGCCCCACTTGTTCGCTAGCTACAATGCTTCCATGGGTGCAGTTGACCTGCTAGATCAAGCAGTAAATAATTATAGAATATCTATCCGTGGGAAAAATGGTGGTGGCTCCTTTTTACCCATTTAATAAATGTCGTAGTCCTAAATGCATGGCGAGTTCATCTATTGGCTCACAATGACAAAATGGATTATTTTTGTTTGGAATGTTGCTCGTCACTACTTCAAATCTTTTGGGAAAGCGACTTTTTTAAAAAGGCGATCTGATTTTTCTCCAAGAAGCATTGCAGAAGATGGTGTGGGTCATTTTCCAAAAAAACTTGAGAAGCATTTAAGGTGGTGCTGTTTATGTCATTTACGAGCGAGATGGTGTTGTCTAAAGTGTAATGTTACCTTATGTATTAAACGCGATAGTTTCATTTCTTTCCATATAAAAGATTAAATATCTGTTAAATTTGCAAACATTTACAAAAACATAAGAACTTTTTGTACTACTAAAAATTTTTTTTTTCACACTTCTTCCCATTGTACCTATTTAAGTACACCCCTTTTTTCAAAAAATATAAAAGACTTAATAATCTATATATTATAAGTATAGCCAAAAGTCTCCAAATGACGCAAAAAAGTAATAAAAACGGGGAAAAAAATGTCGTGGGAGGTAATGGGTTAAAATGTGTTAATCTTGCGTAGAATCGATAAATAATAGAATGTATATTTTAATTTCCTCTATATTTGTCAATAATTTGTTAATTTAAATAAAACTATATTAAGGGCTGATCTTCTCACCTCTGAGTGAAGTTACATGTGGGATTACTTGACAGATTAACAAAAAATAGCCCTATAGTTAAATCAGCAAGTAATTACTTTTAACTTTACTCAGAGGTAAAAAACTGGCCCTAAGTCAATTTAATAACAAGAAATAAAGTGAAAAAATAAACGCGTAGATGGTCCTGTGGTCAGGGTTCTTGCCTTTCATACGGAAGACTCGAGTTCAAATCTCAGGTGGAGAAAATTAATTTTTATTTATTGTTTATTTTATTTTATAAATTAGTAGAAGTCATACGACATTGTGCTCAAATTTCGTCTTTGTGCGATATTGTCATCATATCCACTCTTGTTGCACAAACTACTATTTTTTACATGCACATGGATATTAGCTTATCTATTGAATATTTTGGACGCCCAACTACCATTAATGTTAAAAAATTTTAAATAAGTAACAATTTTGTTAAACTAATTTTCAGTATAATATATTAAGATTAAATATACAATTATATAAGTTATTTTTGTGTAGAATCGATAAATAATAGCATTTTTATTTTTATTTAGTCCATATTTAAGAAACAAAATTAATCGAACTAAATGAAACTAACTTAATTACGAATAAAAAACTAACCGATTCAAAATTCGAACCACAAGTGAGCTTATCTGTTCGTCTTTCTATCAAATATATCGGTATGATGTCTATGGTTACTATCAAGCCACGCTATAGATATAGTCACTAGTATCTGTATCTCTAACGTGTAGGTTACTTTTACTAAGACCTCCCTAGGCCCATTGTGCATCCTCCCAAAATGATAGGCACCTGCTAGCTCGTAAGCCAGCCTACAGATTTAATGTAGTTGACAATATCGCCAAGAGGTGCTTCTCTTATATCGGCCGGTGTAAGCCGATATGGAGATGCTGCTGTACTTGCTAATTACCAGTCAAAATGCCTGTAACTAGGCGCATATTCTGTCTGGTCATAGTCCAGCAGCTATTAGCTGCAGTGTTATCAGAATAACTTTAGAGCTCCTTGGCAACTCTGCAGTTCCTTGTTTCATCCCATTTTTATCTTGAGTTTCACAAGATAATTCTGTCACTACCGATTTTGTCAGGCAAATAGAAGGGCCAGGTCCAAAAAGTATTTGGTTGGCTGCTTTCTTGGTTAGTGATTCAGTAACGCGGTTACCTTTCGATGTGGCGTGATCCTTGATCCATCTTAAGGTCACCATATGTATCGGACAAAGCTTCGTGACATTCTCTAGTACTAACCTTGACTAAATTTTTGGTCTGTTCAGGGTGAGTAGTACTTGTCTGCTATCTGTATAGATGAGCATGTTTCTTCCAGTAATCACTACTATATTTGCGGATTTATTTATTCGGTGTCAGGTTTTTAGAGTATTTGTGTTTGAAGTCAATAACAACTATGAGTAAAAGAAAAGTATAACAAGTTTGTGCAGTTAAAAGCTTCCACAACAAAAGATACAGTTGCAATAAAAGATTCTTTAGCTTTTTTAGGTAACCCGACAGGTATGTACAAACTTATTTCTAGACCATTAATTATAAATAATTTTTATAAGGTGAGTGTAATAATTATTCTCTTTTGGACATAATATAACGAAATTTTGCGAAAAACAATAATAATTTTAAGAATATTTTTAATTATTGCTACCTTCTATCATTTAACCGGTCGGTATTATAATCGTTGCTGTTAAATTATTCTCTTTATCAAGAATTTCGAGCTAATCCGCTAATTTAGAAATATATTTAGCTACAAAAATAACATATAACTTGTTTTAAAAGGGAAAGGATTTGGATAGGGAAAGCCAACAGAGAAAATTTGATAGACTCGAGAACTTGCATAAAAATTAAAGACTATGAGACAATGTGAAGAACATTTTGAGCAAAAAATGTTCACAAATCATCTTCCATCACTTGAAGAAAGTTTAATAAGATATTGCCAGTGATCACGCGTATATACTTCTTCCGGCGAAAATAGGGGTTTTTGAAAATAAAGTATTAGTTCCAGCAACAAAAAGAAACTCAAAACAAATTACTTCAGGTAAAAACTAGGTAAAATTAAGGTGTTTAATTGAATTTAGATTATTTTTAGAAAAATTGTGAGTCTTCATTTATTTTATTAATTTAAACTGATACATTAGGCTAACTAGTGTTCATATCTGATTTAAATTTCAGAGTAGGGTAGATATCTAAATAAATGAAACACGTATGTAAAAGAACTAATTTTGAAAATCCATTAACGCCATTCGTTTCATAAAATTAACGTCATACCATTATTCCTAATTTGAAAATTATTTAAACTTCTTAAGATATTTAAATGCTTTGCCAGCAAAAAGTTCGTAGTCAGAAACACAATAGGAGTGCTTCTGGCCTATCCAAATCGGCATACAGGCATTCACTGATGAACTGCAGCATGTAAAAATGCAGCATGCCCTTCGGCTACAACACCACAAGATGTTGAGTAAGAGTGCAGTCCAGTAATACGAAGCAGAAAAAACCATATCTAGATCTACTCGCGCAAAAGTAAAAGTAATTAAGTCATAGGAAAGTAAGGAGGCCAATACTAATGCTATTCCCTACCTACCCTCTCACAGTATCTAAATAATCTGCAAAATATGCAACGAAGTATGGAAGCAGAAGATGCTTTAATTGCGAAAGAATCGGACACCTTCAAAGAACCTGTAAAAGCAGGGCTCATTCTATAAATCGAGAATCAGAGAGTGAGTCCGAAAAGTTACATAGATTATTTTTCCGAAGCCCGTCACGAAGTCAAATAAGAAATAATCACAGCAGCTATGCGTCCCGAAGAAGCCAATCACCTACACCGAGTCGGCTTTTTAGCAATAACCAGAAAGTAGAGGTCTCCATAGCAACGCAGACATTCTCTCCGGGCGACCCTGTTTAGAAGGACAATGCCGCTACAGTAAAGGGCTCGAAGAACGAGAGGAACCGGTTGATAAAGTAACTCTTCGGGCAACCAGCATTAAGCCAGAGAGCGACGAAGTAGAAATCACTCTTGAAAGCCTGATAAAGGGACAGAAGAAAGACAATGACTTAAAGGTTGTCCGAGGATGGCTCAAAAATAAAGTCACACCTACTGGGCAGGAGATAGCCAAATACAGTGGAGCTATGAAAGGGCACTGGGCCCAGTTGGATTCCCTATATCTTCACAATGCCTGTTGTATCGGAAATCACACGTCAGAGGTGTGTTTGAGGAGCTTCATAGCAGCTATTCGGTACTACATTTTGGTACTAAAAGAATATTGGCACGAGTTCGGGAAACATTTTATTGGGTCACTTTCCGACGGGATGTAGAGGATTGGTGTAAAAAATGTGATGTATGCAATAGTAGGACAAAGGTATACGGATTCGCTAGGCAACGTTTGAAAGTCAATACCGATAAAGCAAAAGCTAGAATCGATATGCATGCCATAGGGAAAAAGAGACAAAACAGTATGGCTGTACAATCCTAAGCGCCAAAACGGACTGTGAGAAACTTCAACAGAACTGGAAAGGTCCCAACACCGTCCTGATTTACCGCATTCAGTTGTCAGCGGGAAATAAACCCAAGGTAGTTCACATTGAAAAGTTAGCGCCATATCGAAGTACAGATCCTCCCCGTTGGCTCCAACAAGATCCCAGTAATCAAATTATTCGAGACGAATAATTAGAGAAGAGGGAGCAATTTTACTCTACACCCTGCAGTAGCCGAATAAAAAAGGAAGGGCAATGTCACCCAACGCCTTACAGTGTGCTGCGATCGTAAAAGAAAAAGTAGATAGAATAGTCCAGAAATGTCTGGAAATTTAATTTCTTGTCAAGAAATATCTGGACAGGTAGGTATATAAGTGGAATTTTTTTTTTCTTTAAACGGAAAAATAATTTTCCTTATTTCTAGCATACGTCCAGTCGCTAAATTTTCATAATTTTCAGTGGTTAAAATCCAAGATAGAAAATCAGAGATAAGAGAAAATTAGTCAGTAAAATATGGCTTTATATCTGACGGTTTGTGATTTTATCCTCGAATAGCTTATTTACTATTTCTAAGCATCTCCAGGCCATTTTTGAGCTGATTAAGTAAGAGCGCATTACTTTGATAGCTGCTTGGCTATGAACATGATCATACTCTCTTGTCTGCGATAATTTCTCTTAATGTTAAACTAAATACACGTCTCTATGGCATGAATTTCTGCCTGGGAGATGCTTCTCTCCCAGTTTCTTCTGTTTTTTTGGAACCATTCGTATAGGTACTACTAAATTGCATATTTTTCGTTTCAAAACCGATGGACTCCTAACTCCTTTATTTCTTAGCTCGGTGATTTTAAAGTTTTTTAAAAAATTGACTTTTTTCTCATTTTTTCCTGAGCTATTTCGGTCCTGGAGCTAATAGTCTGATTACTCTGTTCTTGATCAATCTATATTTTTCGCTTTTTATCACGTTTTCTATTATTAAATTATTATTAACACAATATACACATTGGAATTTTACCACTTTATTGGGTCAAACCGAAATAAATTACCGTCCTATTTCAATTTAAATTACAATTTTCAAATATATTATTAAAATAGTCTTATTTTTCATTTCACATAGGTGGGCGAATTGCCGCAAAATGTTTTGCCTAGCTACACCGCAGGAGTATAAAATATAAATTATCACACAAAACAACGACATTAAAATGTTATTGTATTCGCCGTTAGACGCAACGAAATTAATTTTTTCCTGCCTCCTGTTTAATAAATATGATCTACCACCTACCTACACCATACATCATGCATTCGTTGTCACGGGCAAATAATGTATGAGGGCATTGTTTATTATTATGTGGTTGGCTTAATAACAAATTGTTGTGGCTAAATTAGTTTTAAGTTCATTTTATATTCGGTTTTAATATGGCCCGACCTGACCTCGGCTAATTTCAATAAATTTTAAAACACGTCAGGGCGGTTGAGTAGCTATAAATTAAATTTGGGTATTTATTTTATATTAATAACATGAGTATATCAAAATAAAAATGAACGCTAATAGGTATCTAACTTGTAGTATAGTAGTTTGTGCAACTAGAGTGGATATGGTGGCCATATCGCAAGAAGACGAAATTTGAGCACGACGCCGTAGGTGGAATGTTCAGTCGTCTGAGTGCGATGTGGACAATCCTTTAATTGGAAATAAAGAATTTGGCGGACCGATCTCCGATCATTCATTGACATGTTGCACGTTGCACAGAAGGAACAAAGATATCTAAACAGGTAACAGCTGGACAATAAACTTTCAAAAATAGGATATTGATTTTGTATTTTCGTTCCAACCGTATGGTTTCTAGCAGGTTAAAATATTGTTTTCGTTTTTTGCTAATAATTTTACAAAATATTCATAAAATTAAAATTGACATAGAGGCATAACTTTACGGAAGGAATATTATTTATTACTTTGTTACAGGGTGTGCGATTCCCGATAATGAAATTGAGACGTATCTTTCTTCGATGAAACTTTTTAGTAATTTTGATATCTTATTAGCTGGACAATAAACAGATTTTGTCAAACATAAAATATACCTTTTTTTCTAGGTAATTTTAATTAGAGAATATGATACAAACATAATTTTTGTGTAAAACTGCTCTACTTTTGTATAAACTTAATAATTTTAACCGTTTTTGAGAAACACGCAATTGAACACTTCAAAGTCTAAAAGTGTTTTAAAATAATTAAAAGTAGTCAAATTTGTAACTCCGAATAATAAACAAAATAACTTAATAAAATATTTCATAAACAAATAAAACGTCTTTGGAATGATTAGTTAATTTTATATTTTTAACACCACAATTTTGCGGAATAAATTCCAAATTCTAGTGCAGTAACGGTGAAAATTAAAAAAAAAAATTGAAGTACAGGAAATTATCCTCTTCCTACTATTCCACAAGTTTTTTTTTATGTATTAAACCCTCTTAAAAATATCTTATAGCCCTCAAAAAAAAAATGTCCTTATCATGAGTATGTCCTAATTTTTTTTTATAACTTTATATTTGGTTGGAAAATATAGGAAACATTATTTTTTTCGACCTCCAGTTTTCGACGGATTTTTACGTTTTGGGGTTCCCTGAATCCGTATTCGAGATATTAAGGAAAAAGTAAATCTCGTATTTTGAAGAATACTCAAAAATGGAAGAGATAAAAATACCAAATTTAAAACTAAAGTCAGAACATCTGAGGGGCACTTTACAGTGGGTCGTTTTTATATCTTATGGAATATATCCGTTATTTACGCTTGAAGAAGAAAAATCACTTAAATAAAAGTTTATATTATTATCTATAATTTTTATTTTTTAAATTTTTTTTCTAAAATTGTCCGTATTCGAGGAATTTTAAAAAATGTAAAAAATCAAATTTTTATAAAAATTCCACACCTGTAATTTTGAACCAATCAAAATACGTGTTTTTGACAGATCACCATGGCAACGGAGGTATTTTAGTGGAAATTTTTTTCTCGTGGGGTACCCAACAGCGAATTATACTGGAAATTTTTTGACGTTTACAATAACAGACCATTTTTGACAGACTGGTTTTTATTTGTTCACATAATAGGTTTAGTTTTGATACATTTTAGTTACAATGCTAAGGTGTTTTCTATATTCTTCGACCACTTCTTTTCTTCTTAATGGCGAAAATGCAGGACTTTGGATGCTTTGAATTATGTGTCTATGTCTAATAAAATATATATAATATTTAGACACTAATTTATTCACCTTCTTCCCATTCAGCACTTTGAATTTTGCGTAGTTTAGGTGCAAATATTCGTGGACAACTCGGAACAAATTTTCGTTTTTCAAGTTGGAGCCACAATCCTCTATTAATCCGAGTAAGTAAGTCATGGTGCAATGATTGATCATTACATCAGACAATTTCACGCATATTTTGCATAGCGTATGATTTTCAAATCGATTCATTTTTAAACAAATAGGTAATTTTGTTGATTTTACTTGCTGTGCAATATTCTTTATCGCAACAAAACGCGAGTTATTTAATGTTTTGAACTGTCAAAATACAATGATCACAGCCTCCTACGATTGATGCTTGCTGACGCTGGTTATGAATTTCATACCATTTTAAAGCGCTCATAACGCATGTTAATAAAAACGCAGAAAAACAATTTTCTACCACTTGTAGTTATTTAAAACTTACGTAAAATTAAAGAATATACTATTTTCTATTTTCAAATGGTATTCCCATGCAACTACAATGAGTAGAAATAAGCAATTTGAAGGCCTAAATAATTGCAGCGAAACATTTTTTTACGTCGGGCCGCTTGACAACTTCAAAACTGAAATTATATTCGAGGTTAGGGTCTCACTTAGTTACCATGACAACTCAACAATCAAGGCGACAACACCTTTTATGTTTCACTGGTGACTTGGAGAAAATAATTTGCGTTGTTGAGAAACGAAAAATAAATTTTAAAAATATTTAATTTTCAACCATAATTCGGCGTGGAATTTTCTTACCGAATACCACGCGAGGTCAAATTAATATCAGGAAATTTTTTCTCGCTCATGAATATTTTTAGAAAATTTTCATGAGCTCGAAAAAATTTCCGGAAATAATTTGACCTCTAGTGGTATTACTAGTGAAAATTGTATAATTAAAAGTTGTTTGTGATATAATTTTCTATAATTCTTGTCTTACACATAATGTCTCTAAAATCGACCGTATTCGAAATATTTGAAAAATAGTGTAAATCTCAAATTTTGAAGAAAACTCCAAAACGGATAAAAATAAAAAAGTTAAATTTTAAAATAAGGCATTATTCCGACCTGCGGTGAACTGATTAGATTTTTGGCAGAGTCGGAACAGATGGGGGGACTTTATAGAGGGTCTTTTTTATATTTTATGAAATATATCTGTTATTTACGTTTAGAGAAGAAATTTCTTTAAATAAAAGGGACCAGGGGCGGTTTCTCCATTGGTTCATTTGTGCAGTGAACACCCAGTTAAATTTCATAAACACACATTATTTTAATATTACATAAATAACATAAAAAAATAAATTTTTAATCTATATTTTTTGTACATCATTGTCCTCTGGCTGATCTTGTCTCTGTGTCACAATATATCTAAGTACCTATACTGTGTATGTGGCGCATTATGATAAGTGGGTCTAACACGAGTGAGACGATATGCCGAATATATATAGCTAAAAAGAGAAGACAACACGCCAACAGATCCTTCAAACTGTCAAAGAACACATTAATTGGCGCGCCGCTCTCAAACAAGGTTGCCAAACCAGTGTTGCCAGTCTAGTACAATTCACAATTGTACTATATGTAGTACTTTCTGCGTGCATCTGTGTTCCTTGTTTGGGTTCGTTATCAATTAAGACTTCCTTTTTTCCTCTTCAATGAATTTAGATGTCACTGCAAATAGAATTCGAAAAATCTGGTACATTTAAGGAACCTGGTACATTTTTTTAGACAAATCTTGTACATAACAAAAACATATTCTGGCAACACTGTACCAAATCAAGCAAACTGTCACTGTCATTAGTGTCATTCCATTCATACTTTAAATAAAACATAAAATTATTTTAATGGTGCTTATTTAAATAAAATGTGTTTAATTAAGAACTGTGTCTTCAATAAATTGAAAGTATTGTTCCGAAAAACTTCTATAAGGCAAGGTAAATTAAAATTTTTAAGGTTATGTTGATTTTTTTTTACTATCAAAGTTTTACAACTCTAATTTGTTCTATATTTTGTTTTAGTGTGCTACGTTGCCCCAAGGTTTGGGGTTGTAATGCGACTCTTATCACTTAATATAAGGGTGACTAGCTCAATTAATTTTATTTACAATAATTGGAGAGGCAGAGTCCTGTAAAGATAAACAAAAGTATGGTTTAACCTTTTAATACTCAAGCAACTGGTCAGTCGTCTAATTAGCAAAGTGGAACAAATCCAGCAAATGTAATGTAATATTAAAATGACTTCATTGCCAGTTTGGTACCAATCGATCACAAGGTAAGTACGAAATGCATAACAGCATAAATTTAATAATACTGAAAATATACCTAAATCTTATTATACTATGTACAATAAACTTACGTTATTTATCTAATATATATTTTATTTTAGGCTAAATATTCTAAACTAAATATTCTATGCCGAAACTGCCAACAAAAGTAAGGGTAGCTAAAATAAAATACCCACTTAAATTTTCTAAACTAAAACTATTCGATAGTTAGAATGCGAAATAGCTTTTAAGGTAATAATACTAAAGGCTATGATTTATATACAAGATGAACTATGACAATGATGTTATTAAATATATATACAGAAAGGTGATGCACGGTAATGTTTTTAGCAATAATATATATACAAGGAAGCTAAGGGTGGCTAAAATAGAGCTCAGGCAATGAAGTAGGCAATGGAACGTTCTTACTTGTTCTGTGGTTTCCTGATGATCTACCATCCACGGGTTGTTCTCGTCAGAGTTATCGATCGGTTACTAAGGGCTGGGCCAACAAGCGAAACAGGAAGCAAAGAACTATATATAGTACGGGTTACTTCCTCCAAATTAAATAATAGCTACTAAATGCTATAGGAGTGGCGAAAGAAGCTCTACAAAATGGATACAAACAAGAAGGCTGTAGATTTTAGGTGGCCTTTGGAAGAAAAGTATTATTTCCACAACAAGGTGCTGTCAATAATGACAAATATACTTTAAAGGTAAACTTTGTCTTTATATTATTAGCCAAATAATCCGAATAAAATTCGTGAATTCAGATACCACATGGACCAAAGAAAGCTAGTTGAAAAAGGACAGAATAGGAAGGAAGTTCTAAAGCCAGAAAAAAAAACTAGGGTTGCCAACAGATTACCATATTTTAAAACCAAATGACCTTGGCCTTGAACTTAAATTTGAATAAATGAAAGTGAATGTAGATTTTAGCAAAGAAGAAGTAATTTGGAATTTGAACATTTGCAATTAGATTCATAAAAGAGAAGAAGGAAGGTCAAGGTCGACAATTGATGTCAAACTGTTTGTTTACATTCAGCTACAGGTTGTAGAAAATTAATATACATAATTTGAACAATCTTGTGTTATCTTTTATCGACAGGTAAGCTTATTATTAAGTTTTTTAAATTTTATAAAAATATTGCAACGATAAAATGCGAACCATAACAAGTGTCTAAGACCATCCAAATACTAATTTAAAATTGCACTTAACAAGTCATATCCCACATATCTACATGATCTGGCTAATGAATCCTATAAGTACATATCAAAACATTAAAAAACTATCTAAAATTAAACAATAATTTGAAAATACAGATGAAGATGATTTACCTATCAATATGAAACTTTTAGTAAAAATGAAGCTTTATAAGAAGATAAAGCCTATTGATACTGATAAAAATATGAATATATTGGGGAGTTAAGGGGGGTTAAAATATAAAAAAAATCCTAACTGAAAAACTTGAAATTTTTAGCAAACATCAATCTTAAAGGAGAAGCCCTTTCATTATAAAAAAAATCTGATTAAATATGGGGGATTTAAGGGGGGGTTGAAATTAAAAAAAAAATCAAAAATGAAAAGCGATATAAACATGAAATTTTTAGTAAAAATCAAGGTCTATAAGGAAATGAGGCCTATTGATTGTGAAAACAATCTGTTTAAAAATGGGGGTTAAAGCGGTCTGTTAAACTGCGAAGAATATCATTTAAAATATTATATATCTTTATTCTAGTTTGTGTCCGTGTAATATTATGTACTGTGATGGGACTGATCTTATAAAATAAACATTTAAAACATTTTAGTTCTTATTTTAATTGCCAATAAAAGGTATTTAAAAACTATATTTTTTATTTGACATCTGTGACAAATTGTGAAAATGATTAGACTTACAATAAAAACTAAAAAATGGTAGGTAAAGTTTCATATAAAATTTTTTACACAAAAATCAATGTCAAGCTTTCTACATAACCTGATATATATTAAAAATAATCTCAAATTATGAAGAAAAATCAGTTTACAAACTAATAATGTTTATAGATGGTTTTCAACGTATTAAAAACAAAAAAAAATATCAGACTAACTAAAATATTCATTTATTAATAGTTGTAGTGTTTGAAAACAGTATGATGTTGATAATAATAACTACACAAACTCAAATAATAAAAACAGCGATATTGAATCTTGTACAAAGTTTTGATCCGAACTTACATATAACAAAATTATTGGAAAAAGTAAACACCCATTTTCAATTACCACCAACCGCCACTGAAATGGACTTCTAATATTATTCTCTATAATATTTGTTTTATACAAATTTTTTTCCTAAAACGGTCCGTAATCGAGAAATTTCACAAAATATGCAATATTATGATTTTTAAGAAAATTGTTAAACTAAAAGTTGTTTGCGATATCGATCTCTATAAGTTTTGTCTTTACCCGATTTCTCTAAAATGGACCGTAATGATAAAATTGGAGGAAAAGTGTAAAATTATAATGTTTCGAGTTAAAAGTATGTGAAAAATGTGTATTTTAGTTTATCCTCTAAAAATTTACAGAGGTGCTACAATAGGTTAAACAAAATAACTAGAAAATGCCTATAATAACTAGATAGAAAAAGTATGTGTTGGACACATCAGATTTCTACTAATTACAATGACAATATTGATGATATGGAAAAGGTTTAGAGGACTTTTTTAAATTTTTATCATTTAGAATTGATGCTAGATAATATGTTTTTAGGAGCACTTGCCTTTTGGTCATCCTGTTGGGTATATAAAAACTATTTTTTCTTTGAAACATCTAAGAGTATGTAATAGTACGATAATTATTTAAAAACCGTTATCAAAAAATCATCCTTCTGAAAATTTGCGCAAACAAAGTGTACCTATGTTTTTAGGTCACCTTAAAACTAAGTTTGCTGTTAAAGTGGGACATGTAAGATGATTTCCTTGCCGTAGGCCGTTTTGTGTTAACCCCTCAACAACACACACAACGCCTGAATAAGGATCAACTATTCAAGACGCAGGATAAGGATCAGCATAGTTAAGTAAAGCGTTATAATCAAATGTGGACATGGGCGTCGATTTCTCTTTGTGATAAAATAACGCCTTATAATACAAAAAAAATGTAATGAAACATGAGAAGTGTATCATAGAGAACAGTATTCGAGCCACTGTTATTTATAGTTTATGTGTGTAATCTCTTTAGGGTTGAAAACAAAGAAAAAAATTTTAGATTTTCAAATGATACGGTACTACAAGTTTTTATCCAATTTTGACACATTAAAATGACTTTATCATTTCCATAACAACAATAACAAATAAAGTTTTATTTACTAGCAACTAAAAGAGTGAGTAAAATTTTTTTTTTAGTCACTAGTGACTTAAAAAACTTTTAAGTCACTATTAGTTAACCTAATAATGTACCTATATTACTGTCGACAGCCAAATGTGGAAGTCGCTATTTAGGTATCGATATTACCACTTTTTAGGCATGTGTGCATATATTATGTAAAGCCAATATAATAAACAATGGAATCAGTCTATAAGTTTTATTATAAAAATCAAATTGTAACAATAATTATGGAAACAATGAAAACAATAATACTTAATGGAAACTACAATGGAAACTATCTTTGCATAATTATTTTTTATAATCAAAATAAAAGTTACAGTTATTTAAATTATTAAACTAGAGCTTCATTTAGTTGTTTAGTGGAATAGTTAGTTGCTCTGAAACATTAGAAACTACGTTTGAATGGATGGGTTCATTGTTAGAATCGATGTTTCGTACCGATGGCGATGGGTTCATTGTTTAAATTGGAAATTTGTAATGTATTCTCCGATATATTATATTTATTATTGGCTACTGTCCCAGCTTTTTCAGGTGCACCTACTGCAACTTCATTACCCAATATTTTTCTTGAAATTTCCATTTTTAACCGACTTCAAAAAAGGAGAAGGTTATCAATTCGTCGCGATATTTTTTTTTTAAGTATGTTCAGCGATTATTCTTTAACACGGTGTACGATTTTAATAATTCTTTTTTTGTTAGAAAGGGGGTATTTCAGGGGTAGTCCCATATAAATTTAGTCAAAATCTAATAATTTTTAATTTCTAATACTTGTATTTCCTATAGAGTGTTCAACATATCCTTCTGCAACTGAGTCAGAACGCCATCCTCCATGTCTTTTTAATATCGATAAATCGGGGCCTGCTTCCGCCAGCAAAGAGGCAGAGAATCGTCTAAAACTATGTCCAGTATAGTCTCCCGCATTTTCTAAGCCAAGAAACTCTGCTATCTTCTGAGGCATTTTGGAAAATGTGTTGAAACCTACAGGCTGTACCGTGCATTTTTCATTTTTATAGTTTAGGAATAGTCATGTATGTGGTACATTTTGCGGGCGCAATTTCTTATATTTCTGAAACACATTAATTGCACTGATATTATTGCTTCCATTGACAACAGTGAATATTCTTTTTTTGTAAGTTTTAGTGTCGGGAATTTTCATTACTTATACACTTCCTCTGTCGTCAACATTATTAGTGGACATCGCTACTAGTTCGCAAATTCTGCAGCCTCCTGAAACTCCCATTATCAAAGCTACTTTGAGCAGTTAATACTTGTCATCAGGAGCAGTATCTAAAAATTTTTCGACGTCTTCTCTGCTAAATACATTTGAATTCTTTGGTATATATCCCACTGATTGGTTCTTTAAAAATGCTTTCACTTGGTGAAATCTGAAAAAGTAACCTTTTATTAACTTAAACGTCTATTTTTTAATATAATTTAAAAACCTAATTGCTTATGTCCACATTTTCTTTAACGGACAACATGTTTTTAAGTTGCGAATAATAGAACCATAATGACGAAGACTTCACATTTTTTGATTTTTCAGATATGTATGCCATTATTTTCTTCTCGTTAACTCCTTTAACCTACTTTTTGTTTGGCCATTGGCAAAAAGCATATACTCCTTCTCGTACAACGATTTAGATTTATTGGTTACTATTTTTGCTAAAGCCTCATTTGCTGCATTTAACACTTTTTCTGGAACAAGTTCTTCGTTCACAAAATCTAAGATATCCATTTTTCCAAAATTTTAAACGAAAATTAACTCTTTTGCCGATGTTTTATATCGTAGATTTTAGTCAATAACAGTTATATTCAACTAACTATAAACAAAGTCTAAATAAACAAGCCCCAACAACGCCTAACAACCAGATTTAATATAAATTGCACCGACTACTTGTCAATTACATTGCCATAAATGGTTGTTAAATACAAAATTAAATTTAAAAAACACCTATATTTTGATCTAAAAATGTCAAAATTGGATAAAATATTGTATACGCCTCGTGAGTTAATTAATTTTTATTCGCTCGGAAGAAATTAAGATCGCTCGCCTAGCGGCTCGCGATCTAATTTCTTCAAAAAAAAAAACAGAGAAAAACAGAGAAAAACAGAGAAAAACAGAGAAAAACAGAGAAAAACAGAGAAAAATAGAGAAAAACAGAGAAAAACAGAGAAAAACAGAGAAAAACAGAGAAAAACAGAGAAAAACAGAGAAAAACAGAGAAAAACAGAGAAAAACAGAGAAAAACAGAAAAAACAGAGAAAATAGAGAAAAACAGAGAAAAACAGAAAAAAAACAGAGAAAAACAGAGAAAAACAGAGAAAAACAGAGAAAAACAGAGAAAAACAGAGAAAAACAGAGAAAAACAGAGAAAAACAGAGAAAAACAGAGAAAAACAGAGAAAAACAGAGAAAAACAGAGAAAAACAGAGAAAAACAGAGAAAAACAGAGAAAAACAGAGAAAAACAGAGAAAAACAGAGAAAAACAGAGAAAAACAGAGAAAAACAGAGAAAAACAGAGAAAAACAGAGAAAAACAGAGAAAAACAGAGAAAAACAGAGAAAAACAGAGAAAAGCAGAGAAAAGCAGAGAAAAGCAGAGAAAAGCAGATAAAAGCAGAGAAAAACAGAGAAAAACAGAGAAAAACAGAGAAAAACAAAGAAAAACAAAGAAAAACAAAGAAAAACAAAGAAAAACAAAGAAAAACAAAGAAAAACAAAGGAAAACAGAGAAAAACAGAAAAAACAGAGAAAAACAGAAAAAAAAAAACTTAGAAAAACAGAGAAAAACAGAGAAAAACAGAGAAAAACAGAGAAAAACAGAGAAAAACAGAGAAAAACAGAGAAAAACAGAGAAAAACAGAGAAAAACAGAGAAAAACAGAGAAAAACAGAGAAAAACAGAGAAAAACAGAGAAAAACAGAGAAAAACAAAGAAAAACAGAGAAAAACAGAGAAAAACAGAAAAAAACAGAGACAAACAGAGACAAACAGAGAAAAACAGAAGAAGAAAAAAAAACAGAGAAAAACAGAGAAAAAAACAAAGAAAAAACAGAGAAAAACAGAGAAAAACAGAGAAAAAACAGAGAAAAAACGTAGAAAAAACAGAACAAACAGAGAAAAAACAGAGAAAACCAGAGAAAACCAGAGAAAAAACAGAGAAAAAACAGAGAAAACCAGAGAAAAAAACAGAGAAAAACAGAGAAAAACAAAGAAAAACAGAGAAAAAAAGAAAGAAAAATGAGAAAAACGAAGAAAAATAGAGAAAACAGAGAAAAAGATAGAAAACAAAGAAAAGCGGAGAAAACAGGAAAACAGAGAAAACAAAGAAAAACAGAGACAAACAAAGAGAAACAGAGATAAAAAGAGATAAAAAGAGATAAACAGAGACAAACAGAGACAAACAGAGACAAACAGAGACAAAGAGAAATAAACAGAGACAAACAGAGACAAACAGAGACAAAAAGAGACAAACAGCGACAAACAGAGACAAACAGTGACAATTGGAGACAAAGAGAGACAAACAGTGACAATTGGAGACAAAGAGAGACAAAGAGAGACAAAGAGAGACAAAGAGAGACAAAGAGAGACAAAGGGAAACAAATAGAAACAAAGAGTGGCAAAGAGAGACAAAGAGAGAGAAAGAGAGACAAAGAGAGACAAAGAGAGACAAAGAGAGACAAAGAGAGACAAAGAGAGACAAAGAGAGACAAAGAGAGACAAAGAGAGACAAAGAGAGACAAAGAGAGACAAAGAGAGACAAAGAGAGACAAAAAGAGACAAGAGAGACAAAGAGAGACAAAGAGAGACAAAGAGAGACAAAGAGAGACAAAGAGAGACAAAGAGAGACAAAGAGAGACAAAGAGAGACAAAGAGAGACAAAGAGAGACAAAGAGAGACAAAGAGAGACAAAGAGAGACAAAAAGAGACAAAGAGAGACAAAGAGAGACAAAGAGAGACAAAGAGAGACAAAGAGAGACAAAGAGAGACAAAGAGAGACAAAGAGAGACAAAGAGAGACAAAGAGAGACAAAGAGAGACAAAGAGAGACAAAGAGAGACAAAGAGAGACAAAGAGAGACAAAGAGAGACAAAGAGAGACAAAGAGAGACAAAGAGAGACAAAGAGAGACAAAGAGAGACAAAGAGAGACAAAGAGAGACAAAGAGAGACAAAGAGAGACAAAGAGAGACAAAGAGAGACAAATAGAGACAAAGAGAGACAAAGAGAGACAAAGAGAGACAAAGAGAGACAAAGAGAGACAAAAGAGATAAACGAAGATAAATGGAGACAAACGGAAATAAACGGGACAAATGGAGACAAACGGAAATAAACGGAGACAAACGGAAATAAACGGAGACAAACAGGTACAAACAGAGACAAGCAGAGACAAGGGCAGTGGTATTATAGCACAAAGACAGAAGATAAAATATTTTTTTTACTACTTACATGAAAAATTACCATTATTTACTCCATTATTCCATTGAGAAGTAATATTTCTCACGTTAGGTAAATAATGATAATAAAGAACACCTTGGTAGATAATGAAACATTGTCTATATTTTTAATTAAATGAAGATAAATTTATTATTAACCTAATTCTAAGCAAAAATCAAATAAACTTAAAAATTCAACACTGGTAAGTGGTATGATAACAATTATTAAATGGCATTTAAAATTATATTCCGTTAGTTTTATTTTGTTAATTTGACAATCAAGTAGTCTGGGAGTACTTGATGTTTTCAAATATTCAAAAATTACATAGAAAATAACTAATTATGATAATATATTAGTGTAAGCAGTAAAAAAAATTCTATACATACTGCGATTGAGAAGGCCATTACAAACCTCGCACATTATATCCTTAGACGCTACGCGTCTGAGGATATAAAAGTGATCGGTAAATAATAGCTCACTTCTCAACCTAAATGTATAATGTACTATTATTGCGGTCATTTTAAAATTTTATTAAATTATAATATTTTAATTTACCTCAAATTTAGATCTTTCATTGATTGGGAATTCTAAATCCCGAAAGAATATTTTCCATTTTAATAATATATATTTAAAGTAAAAGAGCATAATGTGTATACATATTTCCTTCATTATCGGTGTGTTTTATGGATTTTATACTTATGTACGTCCTGCTAAATTCTTTTCCTCGCATCTTTACCAGAAATTTAAATTTCGTTCAAACGTACAAATAATAAAGAGCACTCTTGTTTAAAGAGGATATAATTTCTCAAAAATTTTATTCGTTTGCGAAAGACATCTGTTCTTTCACACAAAGCCTTCCTATTGTATTTATTTTTGAATTTAAACTCGATCTGTTTCAAAACTCTCCAAAGACTATATATTTTTTTCTTTTATTTTTTTAATACTTAAGACTAAAGATAAATATTCCTTCTTTTCACGTATTCTATATAGAAAGTTATTTAAATACAAATTTGTTACCTTTGGAAAACTCTGTAGTCTTTGGATATTAGCAGGGTTTAAATTTCACCGTTTTATTTTTTTGTTTTATTTTTTAACATTGACTAATACACGTTTATATATGGATAAAACTAGTAGCAACATTGGCTTTCTCAGCAGTCAAACTAGAATAAAGATATATAATGCTTGGCATTCTATATTATATTCATCACAGATTTGTTTTTAAATCAATAGGTTTTATCCCCTTGTAAATCTTGTTTTTTATGAAGATTTCAATTTGATACCATCACCTGTTTCTGAGTCAAAAGGTTTTGTCTCCTTATAGAGCTTGATTTTTGCTAAAAAAAATTTAAGTTCATATCATTTTTTCCTTTTGAGTTTATAGGCGTTTTTATATTTAAACCTCGTTTATCCCCCATTTTTGTCATTTTTGTTTTATCAAAAGAATTCATTTCATTATAAAGCTTGATTTTTACTAAAAATTTTATGTTGATATCGCCTTTGGTTTTTTATTTATATTTTTTTATTTCATTCCTTCTTCATGCCCCCACTTTATTTACATTTTTTTTTTCAAAATCAGTAGGACTCGCCAATTAGAGAGCTTGTTTTTTGCTAAAATGTTTAAGTTAATATCATTTTACAGGATCATCCCCTTTACCTGAAGATTTTAATTTGATATTATTAGATTATTAGATATTTTTTTTTCAATATTTGAACCCTCCTTATCTCCCAATTTTAATTAAATATTTTTTTCAGAATTAATAGGCTTCATTCACTGAAAATGTCATGTTGATATCTCTTTCCTTTTTTATTTTTTATTTTTTTTTAATTTCAACCTCATTTAACCCCCATTTTTAATCATTTTTTTTTCTTTTTTCTTATCGTGCTTCTTTTTACAAAAATTTTAATATCAATATCGCTTTTCGTTTTCGATTTACGATTTAATTTTTATTTATAAGCACCTTTAACCCCTACATTTTTATTTAGATTTTTTTTTATTGAATAGGCTTCGTCCCCTTATAAAGCTTGATTTGTCGTTTTTAACTTATCGTGACATCGGACGGACGGACGGACTGACGACGTTAGAATTATTAATTCTTCTAACTTAATCTTAAGAAGGGGTGATACAAAAAAATAATTAAATAAAACAAATTATTGAGTTGTAAATTGGATAATCATTTTTAATTGCTCGTACTTATATTAAAAGTATTGTAGTGTTCATCTATATCACCTAGCACAATGATAGGTCTTACTTTTTACTAAGACTGTACTCTAGGTAATAAAACACAGAACCTTTCTTTTCACGTTTTTGATTTCACTGCCCTGCCTGCGTGGAGGGCACATAAAAGGTGAGCGATGTATTGATACCAGTTACTTTTTAAACTGAAAAGTAACTGGTATCGACATATCTCCCACCTTTCGTATGCAATCAGTACAAGCCGAGCACTAGAATCAAAACCGGTATTAAATATGAAATAAGAAATAACCTATAAATTATAAATATTCAGCCTGCACGATATGTGAGTCAATGGTGTTATACCCCAATCAGTACTGTTTGGTTCCCAATTAAAAGTTTCTATAGAGCTTAGTTTATAAAAGCGATGGGACAACCCCTCTTTTTATTAACACTAAAATTTTAAACAGTCCTACACAATTTTAGTTTTGCAAATCACAGAAACCAAGTACTTATTTTGAATTCTGTATAGTAAATAGGCTCAACTTATTATCTAAAACCATAGAAATTAACTATCTCTCGTCAATATACACTACC
Organism: Psylliodes chrysocephalus; assembly: GCA_927349885.1. Taxonomy (NCBI): domain Eukaryota; kingdom Metazoa; phylum Arthropoda; class Insecta; order Coleoptera; family Chrysomelidae; genus Psylliodes; species Psylliodes chrysocephalus. The sequence goes on from OV651819.1 coordinate 50,079,606, forward strand.
CTTGGTGATAGGATCGCTGAAGAAGTTCCCTGTACCTTCTGAGGTATATATAATTGGTAGTAATGATTGGGTTTTCCTTACTTGTTAACCGACTTCAAAAAAGGAGGAGGTTATCAATTCGTCGCGATTTTTTTTTTTTTCTTTTTTTTTTTTTTTCTTTTAATGTATGTTCAGCGATAATTCTTTAACACAGTGTCCGATTTCAATAATTCTTTTTTTGTTCGAAAGGGGCTACTTCAGGGGTGGTCCCATATAAATTTGGTCAAAATCTAAAAATTGGGTCCATGAGAAAATCCTCAAACTCTTCATTTTTTATGTATGTTTAGCGATAATGCTTTACTACCTTGTCCTATTTATATGATTCTTTTTTTGTTAGAAAGGGGGTACCTCAGGGGTGATCCCATATAAATTTGGTTAAGATGTTGTGATGGCATCTGCACGTTTTTGAAGTCGGTTTTTTTAAATTTTTAATTTACACTTGTCTAAAAACGGTAAGTTTTATTATATTTTTTGTATCACCATAATGCCGCCCGTGTGCATTCTGTAATATATCCTATTAGTATTTGAGCGTAAGTATTGTAGATTAATGTGTCTAGATTCTAGAAGACCTAGATGTTTTATTTAACACTGGTTTCGCATTTGTTTTGTCTTGAATGTAACTCGTAGTGCTATGAATCTATTTTTAAAGTAAGATTTGATTTGACTGAAAGTTTATAGATAGTAAATTCTTTTTCTTTGCAAATTTGGTCAGGCAAATCCTGATACATTATTTTCTCGGTTATTTTTAGGGACCATCTCTTTGGTCTCCCTTTTTAAACAGCATGGGATGAGAGCTCAGATTTATGTTTGTCCTGATTGCGTTGGGCATTTTGTAGAACTTCGCTTCTTATTTGATTTGGTGATGGCAGTAGAAGTTTCAGCATCTTATATTTTTCCAAGGTCAAAGGAATTTAAATGTAGTCTAGTATACATGTTATTTTGAAGCTGGTATTTGACTAATACTGTAATTTTTTTTAGCCGTTTGGTCTTCGGTACAAACAAGGATCAGCTTCTCTTGATTTATTTCATTTAACGAAGGGATAATTACTTAAGGGTATTACTACCCATGCGCATTTGGAAATATTGGTACTGAGTTATTTAGGCTTTTTTGGTCTATGCACCTTTATTTTTCCTTTACAGAATGTATAGAAGACATTATTATTTTTATTTATCGCTGTTACGTTTCCATGGCAAACTGATCTTTACTTTTGAGAAAACGAGCGACCTTTGGTATCAAATGTTAACGATTGAATAATTCATACACAATTGTTTTAATGTTTTTTTTTTTCTTTTAATCTACATTACTATAGATACTTATTAAGCTAAAGTAGATACACAAGGGGGGCTGTTACGCCACTTGTACCCAAAGTAACCGCTAGATGGCGCCATCTGTCAGTATTGAGAATTGAACCTTGAATAAGTCGTTTGCGACTGGACTAAGCGACCCAAGATGGCGACCATCGTTTACGCTAACGAGTTTAGATTCACGTTAAGAAGAAAAGTCATTCACAATGACAAAGCCAAAAGGGCATTAACGTATATCTTCGCCATTATTGGTTTATTTTAAACGGGAAAAACGGCGTTGTGAAGGAGACTTGGTAAACAATGACATTAAATTAAACCATAATGCGCAATGGCAATTCCAAAAGAACCTAAGTCTATATCTTCATTGCTATTGGTCCAATAATAACGATAAAAGGGATAATAGCGATGATATATGTCAATTTATACTCTTTCGCGTAAAAGATGGTCACCATCTTGGATGGCTTAACTGAGTCGCAAACCACTTATCCAAGTTTCAATTCTTAACATGACAGGTAGGGCCATCTAGCGCCATCTAGCAGTGACTTTTGAAACAAGTGGCGTAAAAGCCCCTTGTGTATCTACTAGCTAAGGTTAAAGCCATCCAATTTGATATACAGAGTGATCCATTAACGTGAAAAAGTAAAATATCTCCGCCATTATTGGAGATATAAAAAAAATATTTTCACAGAAAGGTAGACAGCGATAAACTACATATTTTAATAACTTCTCTCAGGAACCAACTTATGTTCTTCTTAATATATCACCCTGAATTTTATTTTATATTTAAATTACCCTCACTTTTCCCATTCTAAAAATATAAATTATTGTTGGTTTATACAGGGTATTTTGCAGGATATAATCAGTTTTGTATGAAAATCGTATTGAATTCAATAACCTATATCATGCAAAAGAAACAACTGACATGCAATTTTTTTCTAACATGGTCAAATGTTGTCCAGAGACACTACTTTTTTCAATTAATAAACAAAAAATTTAGTAGGGTTCATTTGTAGTTTGTGGTTGCAATGTTTATTTCTTTTTCTAATAAATGTATAACTGACATTACATATTGTCAGAAACTTAGTTAGTCGATAATAAATAATTACTTCATTAAATTCAATTAATTACTAATGATAAATAAAATGTATTTCCAAACAATTATTTTCTGAATTATCGTTTTTACCACTAAAATTTAAAAATCTCTAAAAACTATTAACTTTTGGTATAGGCAATGCTTTAGTCAAATTAAAGTATAATTAGGATAATTTTGAACGGTGATATAAAATACAGGGAGAACAATTTAAAAAAAATGAGAAAATTATTTATTTGTGTTTTGACTCACTCTGTACAGACTTCATGCGAATTGAAAAAAGTAGTGTCTCCGGATAAAATTTGACCATAATTAAAAAATTGTGGTAGAAAAAAAATGGTTATCAACGGTTTCTTTTGCATGATATAGGTCATTGAATTCAATACGATTTTCACACAAAACTGATTATATCCTGCAAAATACCCTATATAAACTAATATTAATTTAAATTTTTAGAATGGGAACAGCGAGGGCAATTAAAATATAAAATAAAATACAGGGTGATCCATTAAAAAGAACATAAGTTCGTTCCAGATGGAAGTTATTAAACACCCTGTATATTCAAAAATAATTTTATAATATGTAGTTTAACGCTGTTTACCGTTCTGTGAAAATATTTTTTTTATATCTCTAATAATGGCGGAGATATTGAACTTTTTCACACTAATGGATCACCCTGTATATTTTTTTTTAAGTAATTACGAGAACAAATAAAGCAACAACTTGATAGTCAACCAAACTCCATTGGGGTCTGTTAACTGATTTCCTTACCTTTTTACTTCCCTCTATAAAAGGAAGTAATCGTAAAAGAGTCACCTTCCGAGATTATTTCAGGTTTTCATGTTTTAGGGTTCGTAGATTACAAAAAACATGTTTCCCCATTCCGTGGGTCTGTCTGTCGTCTATCTGTCGGCGCGATAGCTCAAAAATGGCTTCATAGAAAAACAAATTTTGTATGCAGATAAGGTTCCTTTCTAAATCAAACCCAGTCATACTTCTGATCTGTTATATACAAGGTGAGGAGTTTTTAAAATAAAAATTATTTTTATAAGTCGGCAGATTTCTTCCAAAATTGGTATCAGAGAATTTCAGGCGTCAAAGATTGCAGATCCTAAATAGGTTTTTAATAATATAAAATAAATATATTTAATCAAAAAATGTTCCACTTGATTGGAAAAAATAAAAATCGTCCTTTTGGTTTCTGTAACTGGACCATTTTAAAAGCAACCAATCAGTATTTTTCAAAAACGGTAACCCTGACAAAGAATTCCAAGTGGACGCGAAATGGAAATTCGGGTGGGATCCAGAGGAAGATCGATGGACTGGGAAATGAGAAAAAGGGTTTTTAGTTTGGTGGTTTTAATTTTAAAATTCCTAAAATTCTAGGAGTTCCCTGCTTTTACAGTTTCTATATAGATGAAAGTTCTAGGTAAAATACTTTACCGATTTATTTTAATTGTTAATACTCACTTTTCTTTTCAATAAATTGGTACATTATGGTAATTGATACTGTTGATACAGGATTAAAGTTATCTGGCGCCCAAGAAGTATTTAGATTAATTTTAGTAAATTTAACATACTCCCGTCCCAACACGAGTGACCCGATAGGCATAATATTGTAATCGATAGTTCACCATACATTGCATCCAATTGGGGTGGTTACAGCAAGAACCCTGGTCTCGACGCCTATGGACTAGACAGTCACTAAATTCGGAATAAACTCGCAAGTGGTGGATAAACCAGGCGCTTTTGCATATTATCCACTTAGTGAAAATAAACTCAGTGGTGCAGAGTGCACAAATACAAGATAGAGGAGGCAGTGTATAGACACAAACACACAGACAGACACACGGGCGAGCCGGTTTAATAGAATTTGTACTGCCTTATTGGGAAGTTTCTGGGTAAGGAAATTGAAGGAATTAGGGGAAGTTTTGCGGGAGGGGTTCGCAGGGGTAGTTTGTTAGCGGGTTACATTTGTGAAGTTTACCATGCGAGGCGAGACTACGATTGTAGCTCGCCGTGCCGCGCTGATTAATACAGTAAGTTCCAAATTTGTGGATACGCTTGGTTATTAATTTTGAATAATTTCGGCAAATGTACATCGGGAGACAATTTCCTTTATATACCTCATTGTTTTGTCATTGTATTTCCGTTAAATACTTTATTTTCACATTTAAAATTTTAGACTATTTATTACTAAGAAAGTACGAAGGAAGTACGAAGGAAGTACGAAGGAAGTACGAAGGAAGTACGAAGGAAGTACGAAGGAAGTACGAAGGAAGTACGAAGGAAGTACGAAGGAAGTACAAAGGAAATACGAAGAAAGTACGAAGGAAGTAGGAAGGAAATACGAAGGAAGTACGAAGGAAGTACGAAGGAAGTTCGTAGGAAGTACGAAGGAAGTACGAAGGAAGTACGAAGGAAGTACGAAGGAAGTACGAAGGAAGTACGAAGGAAGTACGAAGGAAGTATGAAGAAAGTATGAAGGAAGTACGAAGAAAGTACGAAGGAAGTACGAAGAAAGTACGAAGAAAGTACGAAGGAAGTACGAAGGAAGTACGAAGGAAGTACGAAGGAAGTACGAAGGAAGTACGAAGGAAGTACGAAGGAAATACGAAGAACTTACGAAGGAAGTAGATTCCAAGGAAGTACTAAGGAAGTACTAAGAAAGTACGAAGAAAGTACAAAGGAAGTACGAAGAAAGTACAAATAAGGTATGTGAATTAAGGGAAGTACAGGAAGTACGAAGAAAATATGGGAAGTCCGAAGAAAGTACGGGAAGTCCTAAATAAGTACGGGAAATACAAAGGATGTACAGTTGTCGGTTTTCTAGAAAAGTATCGCAATATACTTTTTCTACGCCTACAATGACTACTTCAATTTTTATTAAAATGAGATATCTTATTTCAAATATACTTTATAAGGAGAATATTTCTTGTTTAGTGATTTAAAAATAACTAGGTAAATTATGAAAAAATTGTTGATATCATAATCAAGAAGATTTTGTTGTTTTTTTTTAAACTTTTTGTTAAACTAAAATAAATGATAGATAAGAAGTGTAGAGTACTAAAAAATCTTACGATTCATTTTTTATATATAAGAAAAACATTTTTTATTTTTATAAATAACAAGGCAAAGTTCTTTCCAACCGGGTAATATTAAAGTTTTTTATGATATACCTAATAAAAGAGTTATATTTTTAAAACACAAGCATGAATATATTCAAGTTTTATGAAAAATAAAATGTTCTCTAAAATTTAAAAAAAAGTTTTTATCTTTTTTAATCCAGCCGGGGACAACCTGTATAAAAAAATGCAATATACACATATCTGTTATAAAAAACTTGTTTTTAACACAATAAAAAAGATACAATTAAAGAAGGATTACACTAAAAATGTGTACAACCCTCGGTAAAGCAGCAGCAACAGCAGCCTTCTATTTTGGAATAATTTTTCCCTGTTATTAAACTTTATCTTACCCTAATGAAAAACAACCAGTATATAAAAAAAATAAATGTCAAAATGCTTAAAAAACGTCCTATACCTATTAGAATGCTACAGAAGTGTCCAACCACTAACTGATTTTCATCAATTTAAAAAGGCTTTAATTCATTCAACCCGCCAGCTTTGTCTGAATATCACGAGTCCATCCATTTATAGTCCATGTAAATAACGCTGCGATAAAGTTAGATGAGATATCCGACTCTTTGTTCCCCTCATTAATAGCATATGGCGGAGAGAGAGGCGGCCACAGCTAGCCGGGATCCTGGATATATTCAAATCATGTCGAACCAGCCTTGAATTTACGACTGCCATATCATGGTAGGCATTGTATGCACGAAGCACCATCAGGATAGCACTGGAATGGAGAATATCGATAAAAGTGAGTGACGCTTCGATTTAGATGGCTGATAGGTTTAAGAAGACGCGACAGTCGTGACCTATATTTTGTGAAATGATATCGCAGGTGTTATATGACATCAATTGCAATTTTGAAATTAGTTATAGTTTAGTATATTATTGATTGATTATGAGCTAACAATGTCATTGAACGTGTCTAAACTTTTACAATAATAATGAAATATACAATTTAAAAACTTACAATGGGCTATATCTCACAATCGAAAGATGATATCAAAAATGCCTTTAAAATGTTTCTAGGATAAGAAGGGGAAACTAAAATAACGTACAGTTCATCAAATTTCTAGATGCTTTCGACGGCTAGACAGAGAAAGCACTACTGACGGGCATCCCGACGGATTTACGCAATGAAAGTACACTCTGCGCATCAAGTATTTCACTATTTCATTCAGACGTAAATGTCAGATGTAAATTTCGCTAAAACATTTCTTTTATTTTCGTTTGTGTTTTTTGCTCATTACAGTTTAATAGAACCTAAGTATGGAGTTTAATAGCAAATTAAGAGGCCGCGTGATTAACAGCCAATCTCGCGAAAAAATAGCCAATGTTATAGAGTTTATGAGAAGAGAAAGAAACTTTAATTCACCTTCAATACCATTTAAAAATGTAAATGATCGTGTTGCAGCCACAGGAGTATCTAAAAACAATATCGTCCGCATTTCTGGAGAGAAAAAAAGAATCGATAACCGTGAGATATCGGAATTTTCATCACCAAGAAAAACCATTAAAAAACCAAAAACAGTTAATGATATAGATGAAGCTGCACAAGAATCAAATTTTATTTTTTTATTATTAGATAGCTATTTTTGTTTCTGAGTTGTGTTCATTTACAGGCTCAATTTTTTTCCGTTTCTCCTTTTTGATTTTATATGGGGTTTCAAGTTGTTTTTGACTTATTTCGACGCAAATCACAACAACACACTTTTTTAATAAAGCAAACAAGTGTTAAGAGGTATATGTACGTGTAAACTACAATTACAAAAAATTGATATGAAACCCATGAAACCACCAACAAAAATGTAAAGCTAGCTTCCGTACTAGAACATGGTGTCATTCGTCGAGATAATTTATCGTTTTGTTTAATAGATCAAGAAATGTAAATATTCCCCTGTTATTTTTTATAAAATTATAAGAGAAATAAATTTTTTTCTAAATAGTATAGTTTATTATTTTGTAGAACAAAATTTCGAAAATTTTAGTAATGTTTCAGAAACAACCGTTATTAATAATAGGTACCATTTTCCTTAATAAGGTAGAAATAAAATATAAACTATTTCCACGATTTACAAAGGCCTACAAAAAAATTATAGGTATTTTCCGCTATCCTATAAAATTTATATTTTCTGACTCAATTTCAAAAGGTTGAAGGAATTCCAAAACACCTTTTATGGCATAATAATTATTTTCAATTCTACATACTATCTTTAGCTGCTTTTAAAAACGTTATAAGAAAGTCCAATCAGACCAATTTAATCCCTAAACTATTCCACACTTTTAAAATTTAATTACCTAAAAATATTAAAAACTATTTAAAATAACTTGTTTAGCAGACTGTACAATAGCTATCTTAGTCACACGTAGCGCGTTCTCTGTCTGGGCGTCGAACACCTCTAGAAATTTGATGAACTGTAAAAGAAAACTGACCCCTATCAACCCTCTAGGCCTCACCTACCCCAACTAAAAAAGTTTAAACAGCAAACCCCTACTTGTGATACGTCATTCAAAAGCCTAAAAAAATGCTATGCAGTGGTATAAATAATAATTGTACAGGGTAAATCAATGGTATTTTGTTATTGAAATGATGCGTTCAACGAAAGTTGTATGTGTTTTCTGTTTATAGAACTTTTGTTTAGCATTAGAAACTTACGTTATTCAAATAGACAGGTTCTATAAGGCACATAGAACCTTATTGCCCTTATAACTCACATTCTGCCAAAATTGTAACATAGAACCTTATAATTTTAAGCCAGCGACTGGTGTATAAAATTAAATAAAAGAGACACAGTTATTTAGTAAATATAAAAATTCCCCAACTGTATAGGGGCTGCAAAAATATTTTTTATTTAAATTGTGAAAACTTTTTAATTATTTTGTATGGATTTAATTAACTGGTGTATTGCAATAATACCCGATTTAGTTACATTGTTTTTTTTGACACTCGCAAAATATTGAAGATATCTCAAAATTAAGATGTATTCTTTTAAAAAATAATTATAATCTTGTATATCTAAATCTAGCGAGAGACAAATAAAAAGAGATGTCTGTTATGCCCTTTTCTGCATCTAAAGAGTTATAAATATGCTTCAGAAAGCTTCTGTATATAAAATTGTTAGAGTCAGCAGATAATTAGGAGACCGCGGCGTCACTGAGGCTGACGTTATTGCACCAGAGGAAACGGGAACACATTTGAATTTCGATCAGCCAAACGCAAGCAAGTAGGCATTTATGCCTGTTGAAGACATTCTTTATTTTGTTCCTTAATTAATTAGGTTTTAAACATTATTTTGGAGATATCTAATAAAACATAAAACCATGTTAACACGTGTTATGTGATGTCGTTAAGAGAGTGTTATAGTATACAGGGTCATAAATGAAAATATTAATTTTAAAGTTAATTTGTTGAACTTCTATTGTAAAAAGTGGGAAGCTTTTTCACGTTTTCACATTTTAAACAATGTGTATAAAAGTGTATCATGGAGGATTTAATAGCAGAGATGCTGCGCAGTTCCATAAACAGCAGAACAGCTCCAGAATAAGTTGATTTGTTCTTATTTTGGTCAGATATCAATGATTCTACGATTTGAAAACAACAGGTCAAAAAGATAAAGAGGAATTTAAGTGGTAAGATACCGGTAAAAGTATTGGATGATGCCAAAATACAGTTTAAAAATTGGACTTCAACACAAAGAGATTGGTTTTCTTTTAAATTTGATATTTTAAGAGTAATTTTCACACAAGAAATTGTTATACGTTTGCTTTATGAAGCTTTTTCTTTTGACAGATCACGATGTAATTCTTATACAGAATATGTTCATAAAAAAAAAGATTACTGTACGAAACTTTAATTTTAAATTTGAACTTTAAATAGTCATTTTAACAAAAAAAAATTGTCGGAGAGTTGCTTCTTAAATCCTGTTCTTCTGTCAGCTCACTCTAATTCTTACACAGCCTAGAATAATAAAAAAAAAGGTAGCTTGATTGAAAAATTGAAGTAAGGAAAATTTAATTGAATTAATTGTTTATGGTATTCACGATAGAAATGTACGAGATTCCGTTACTATTTGAGATTACTGAGGCCCTTCCAATGGGACTTCAGTATTGCATTAGTGCAGACAAAAACAAATTTTACCTTCATTTTTTAAACTTCTTTTTGCGTTTTCGAAAGGGCAAAAAAAATATTTGTCTGGTCGTCTGTGCGTATGAATGCCGGCACGGCAACTCAAGAACGAAAGTTCTGATTGACTTGCAGTTTTGATTTTCTTGAATTATTGCTTCTAACTTAGAACCATAGGGTTTTTGAAATATTTAGGTTTTGCTTTTTACAATAAAATATATAGGTTACCTTGGAATTTATTGAGAAATTAATATTAAAAAAAAATTTGAAGTAACCTAGTTGAAAATTTTTTGTGATTTTTTAATATTAATTTCTCAATAAATTCCACGGTAACCTATATATTTTATTGTAAAAAACAAAACCTAAATATTTCAAAAACCTTATTTTTAGTTTTTTCTACTCCATCTAATCAATAAATAATAGTAAAATTAATTATAATTCTAAAATTGTTGTTGAAGTCTTACTTTCTCGTAAGACACTGTACAAACACACACATTTTAAAAAAAAATTCTCAAAAATTTGCACGGTAAGGTATAGTTAAAAGTTTACTATTAGATAAATAAGGACTACTACTATTAGAAAAAAATTAATTTTAGTCATAATCTAATATTTTTTATTTAACATTGGTGGCGAAAGGACCTCCTTAATATCAATGTTCTTAAAATCCGTCCATGCACTTATTATGTGAATTATTTTACGCATTCAAATTTTTCCTAACGTCTTACATTCCATACATTGCAAACATTCCAATATTGGGCACTCCAACGAACTGTCAAACAACAGCTGTTGATTGTTGAGGTGAGATTTCTAAGAGGGGTTGCGACCTTCATAGTTGAAACCATAGCCATTTTGAAGGCTATTTTTATTCGAAATAGTAGTCGCGAAGCCTGCCAATTTATGAAAAATACATGACACTTTCATCAAATTTACTGGCTTTCTGTCGCAACTCCATAGAATAATTATTAGCCAGCCATTTTATTTAGCAAAAATAATAATGTAATAATTGGCATTATTATTTTTAAAAAATAAAGAATTTAACAAAAATCCCAAAAATATCTAATATTTTTAATATCTATTAAATTAACACAACATATTTATTAAAACCAAACAATTAGAAATAGTTCATTGTACTAGAAAATTAAAGGACAAATCGTGCGAATAATCATTAAAAATAAATAAGTCGAGTTTCTTTTTAAAATAATCACGTTAAGGTTGATATAAATTGAGAGTCAATCGTTGACACAAAAAGACTCAAGGGGCGGCCGTTGGGCCAAACCTATGCCCAAAAATGTAACTTAGTAATTATTAGTATTTATTATATATAGTAAAGTGTGTGTGTAGTGTTTTAGTTTCAAAGGTAATATCTATTTTATTTTAACATGGTTAAATCTCTTGTTTGGGTTATGTATTTTAAAACAGTTCATTAGTCTTCTTCAAATGCCAATTCTTTCATTTTCGTCCCAAGTTTACTTATTAAATGTTTTTATCAGTTTTAAGGGTTTTATCATATAAAGAGTTTTTTATATTAAAATGTTTTTGTGATGTAAAAGGTTTCTTTATATCAAAGTTTCATCATAGATTATATTATATTAGCATGGTTTATCATAACAAAGATTTACAATTGTGGGTAGTAATTTTTGCTATGTCTTATTTCAAAAATAGAGATTGTTTTGATTTATTGAAATTTGTTATTCATTTTTTACTTATATTTAAATATACATGTTATTGTTCATCAACCTATTTTATTCTCACCTCTTTCCAAAAACCAGTAAGAAATATTCCGAGCATGTTAAGCCTCGGCGTTCCTACCCTTAAGGACTTGAGTCTTAAGTCAGTTGCCAAAACCGCTCGACATATGCTATTAAGGGATGTTTTTTTTTGTATTTTTATTATTTTCTTTTATTATTTTATTTTGCCACTGGCGAATGGATGTTCCTTCAGGACTCCAGGACCCTAGGGCTGGTGACAAGCGCTGCCTTTATCCCTTAATAGTATAGTAACAGTAGCTAAAGACCTATCAGTAGTTGTTAATGGTCTTTAGACATAACTGGTTGTTACATTTGGTGACGAGCGTTGGTCTTTAGGCAAGCTGGTTGTTACAATAATAATGCTTGGCTATGCCTGTCAAGTATCAAGTTGTCAACTGTGATGTGTAAATTTCTCCTAACTGTCAAATTATTTAAAAATGATTGTATGTTTTTTGATATTTATTTTTAAAAAATTTTAACATATATAATTTAAAAATAATTACATAATTCAATAAAATATATTTTTTTTTGTTTAATCGAATCAGTGCGTATTTAGTTGTTTCGAGGTTAGGCGAGTGACGGTTTTACTCTGATTTTTATATTTTATGAACCTTTTGAGATGTCTTTGCTAACTGAATTTGAAAATGTGCTTTTCAAAAATAAAAATATACATTCGAAGTAACCTCAAAACTATGGATGACATTAACAGACAAACAAATACAAATTATAGGATATAAATTTAAATATATCTAATGTTAAATATTAAAATCAAATTTTACTTACTCGTCTTGTTTTTGATACAAGTTATTAATTATTTCCCAGTTTGAATTTTTGTAATTTGGTATTAGTTCAGAAAGAATTGCAATCTATAATTACGATACATACTTAACATAATTTCTTCGACTTCCTCAAACCAAGAATATGTAAATTATTTGTTTTTCGAATATTTCAATGATGGTAAGATAATAAGCAAAAAAACTTATGAACTGCAGAATTAATTTGAGGAGAATACGGTATTGATTTTAACCAGTGGAAGTAAAAATCCTACTTACAGAACAGTGCAAAATTGGGAACATTCATAGAGAAATTTAAACTTGGGACCAAGGTCAGGATAAGGGTTAATCAAGGTAAGTCTTTCATCTTTTAGGAAACGTTTAATAGTTAATTTTTTTATTGAGTAGGGACGATTCAATATGAGTAGGGACGATTCAATATGAGCAATGACAAAAGTAAGGTATCAATACTGTTACAAAGTACTTTCAAATATAATTTATTCAGTTTATTTATTTTAAATTAAATTTAACAACCATAGATGTTTACAAATGTTTTGGAATAATTATAAATTAAGTTAAGCACCTAGGTGCAAGCACCTGTATGTGCAAAAAGTAATGGCAGTAAAATTATAAATTATACATATTTCATCAGTGCTTCGGTATGCTAATATACGAATATAAAATATAGAGTAAGTAATAAATTTTAAGTGTATTTAGTTTTGATTATTTCCAATATTACTTCAAAAAAAAATTATTAGGTACAATTTTCAAAACTCTCTGAAAAATCGTTTTTTCGGGAATGTTACTCTTCGTGAGAGGTAGCGATTTTTAAAAATTAACAAATTGATAAAACTAAAAGAAAAAACAAAACATGATAAAAATATTTCGTATAGTAAAAAACTTTGATTTGACATGTTGTAGAATTTTGGTAGTGTCTCATCGATATCTATTTTCGCCGTCCTCTTCCTTTCAAATGGACGGCAAATTGATCAAAAAATTAATAAATAGCAAGTGCCATGCATCCAGAATCTGTTCGGTTGCCTTATAACAACAAACAACTACTTCCAGGGCTATATGCTTAGCAGGACGTTGAATTACAGTCTTATAAAACATGTTTGCGACCGACTATATCGTTTAAATCTCTTATTTTTTATTAGAGAATCTTCAGTTTTTCTGCGTCCCATTCTTAATAAGAGGGTTCTAAAGGCTTATTGAGAGGAATTGTGCACAATAAGACCAGACCTGTTTTTTTGCCGATCCCAGCATAGCGACGGCTGGCAACGGCTGGCAAAAACTGGCAACGGCGCGCTTCATAAGACTCGCACTGCATTCTTAGTGCGTCTCGCACTATAGTGTAACAAAACACCACTCTAAGGTATACGTATCTTTAAAGGCTTCCCTTTTAGTTGGTATATTCCAATTTAAGCTATATCATCAGAAATTCCAAAACTTTTTGAAGGTCCTGCTACCTCTTCCGCATGTTACGTGAATTTAATTTTAAATTAATTTCAAATTTATTTTTGACAACAACTTCTCCATAACCCCTCGTAATGACAAAACGACAACCGCTTGCTTCTTTAGATTTACAAAGCACGGCTTGCGCGTCGGTCCCTCATTTTCTTCTACATTCACGCTGGTGAACTATAAAACCGGCTACTGTCGTCTGGATTGTCTTTTTGGCTTATCGAACCACGTGGTAGTGTTGTACCGGCAAATAATCTACTAGTTTGTGGTTATTATGCGTAGATTTTAGTAATTATCTTGTCTTTTATGTATGCTTATTGTGTTACCGTTGGGATAATTCTCAGGTAATGTTTTACTGGATTTAGTTGGAAAGCGAAAAGTCGGCCATTTGCTTTTTTTTATTACCACCATGCCGACGAGTGCCAATATTATGATTGTTTTATTTTATTTTATATAGATTATAGCTACCCTACCTAATAATATTTTTAATCTTTCTTTGATATATATGCGGGGAGGCAAATAAATAATTGAATTATAAGTCAATCTGGAAATACAGTTTAAACGGAAATCTATGACTCCTAACTTATTTTGGCCTTATAAATAGTTTATAATTTGTTCAGATGACGTAAAACTTATTGTTATATTTTATTTTGGCCCTATCAATATTTTATATTTTGTTCAGATGATGTAACTTTAATATTTGTCCCGTTTGTGCATAAGTCCATTATATTTCCAAACTGGCCTGGAGATGTACTATTCCTTTCACTGAGGTTCTTTTTATTTCTAAACCTGCAGTGGCGCCAAGTCCAAGCTCCAAGTCCAAGCTCCAAGTCTAAGCTCCAAGCTCTTTACTTTAAAAACGAAGTTCCGAGTTCCAAGCTTCACGTGATTTCGAATAAGCTCCAATTTACGTAGCTTCACGAAGCTTCCTAGTCTCCAAACAAGCTCTAAGTAATCTAGAAGTAGCCTCAAGTAGTCTCCTAGCTCAAAGTTTCGAAGTAGTTTTGAAATAGCTCCAAGTTGCTCCGAAGCAGCTCCATGATTTAACAGGGAAGTACCGCTATATAATGCCACATGGTCGAAACAAAGAAAAAATTTAAATATCAACATTTAATTTCATTCAATTGTTCAATAGTCAATTTTTCATCCATCTTTTCAACAGCCGTTAATTATTACTTTAATGTGTAATTGCATTCTTTTTATTAAATGTATTAAATTCTCTTACTTTCATTTATTTGCCTGAACTCATAACAAATAACTTTAGGTACCAGAGACTGACTCAATTAAACAGGGCATATTAAATCAGATACATTTCCCAAGTTACTGAAAAACTTGGTGGCTCTCAACATTTCTGTCATTATCGTATTATAGTATATTTAATTTTATGGTAAAGTGGACTTTGGCCCGCGAACAGGTCAAGCTACTCTGATTTTATTTGTCCTGGTCAATTTATGAATCCACGCAGTACCAGCAATTTGAGATAAATCACCTCTTAAGTATAATTTACATCATAGAAATCAAAAAGAAGGTAACACGCATCTAAGTGTGTTGAGGAATAAGTTTGTCCTTGTTTAACTTCCTACTTCCTTATGAAGTTGCGGATTGCTTTATACTACCTTTATTTACGTAGTAATTGTCAGTTACACAATTACTATTAAGTAACCGATTACAAAGCCAGAAAGTATGATGACAATAGGTGATGAGATACGCAAGTGCAAAAGAGAAATAATTGGATATAACCAGTTTAAACGTAGAAAGTTGCCAGTTTTGCCGCGTGTTGCGTATTACCATGAATAATGATGATGACTTTGAGGCGTGTGTTATGATGAGAATTACTGATTGACTACTTCTTAGATAGGGCATTGGTGGTTATTGGTAGGGCATTGCTTTTATGTATCCCCCTCTGGCTACGGTTCTGGGATATCCTGGAGGTAGTCAGCATCGTGAGATATTGTGAGCAGTGACAAGCGATGAGAAGTTCCGCCTTGTTAACAAACAATAAGTTAAAATTGTATAGGGTATGTGAAATAAGAATATGAAGCTTACACCGCTGAAGAAATATTTAAGAAGTTAAACAAGCATACGTAGATGGTAGTCGAGTATAAAATTAACAAAGAGGTAATGGTGGTAGCGTATCTCAACGTAGTAGGTTCGTCAAAGGAACCGAATATATGTTGACATCATAAATGTAACATTATCACCAAGTGATATGAGTACTTTGAAGATAAATAAAGATATTAATTTTTAAAAACAAATCATTAGGAAAAATAACTACTACGTTTAACGTGATAAATGTACGGAGGCTGATATTGACGTGACTTGTCATCCTTCAGTCGTACAACGATTCCGCCTTATCCTTATTCCATGAAAATAAACGTTTATTATGCAAAAAATATTTCAAAGAAGAAAAATAAGACGATCTGCTGCTCAAAGTAGGTATTTTAATTAGACGTCTTAAAATATTAGTGTAGTTTGAAATTGATATTTAAGACAGTGGCATCGCTAAGTATAGCTATTACGTATATGTATACAGACGCATACAATTTCGCGAGATACATCACGGCTAATGCATAAAACGGCTTCATTTAAAAGCCATTGCGATGACGTCGCCTCTTATTTAGAAACTCACCGTATCTTTGGCGGCTTAATAGATTAAACGTAATTTGTTTCTAAATTAGATCTTTTCCAGACAGGCAACGGAGAGTCAGAGTCGGACTAATCTAATTCGAACCGGGAAATTGCTGTC
This sequence comes from Psylliodes chrysocephalus, assembly GCA_927349885.1. Taxonomy (NCBI): domain Eukaryota; kingdom Metazoa; phylum Arthropoda; class Insecta; order Coleoptera; family Chrysomelidae; genus Psylliodes; species Psylliodes chrysocephalus. Next base: position 50,096,025 of record OV651819.1, read on the forward strand.
TGAATGAAAAATTGCAGGAAGAACTTCCAGAATGAGCCATTGAAACGATGGCAAGGAGAACGGATCTAGGCGGCCTGTTATTCTTGTCTTAATTAGGGTATAATTTGGTGCAATTTTCTAACTAGAATGTGTAATTATACGGAATTTGAGTGGCTGGTAATTATAAGACGAATGAGGAAGTGAATTAAAATGTATTTGGCACGGTAAAGTTTATCGGAGTAGATATATCCATGAAATTTGCAACTTTGTTACAATAAAAATTGTATTACTTCAAAACAAAAATATTAAATTCTTTAGTATTTTATTAAGCTGAACAATACATGTCTTAAAAATTTTATTACTTTAACCCTTTCGGTCATGGTGTCCTAAATTTAGTACAAAATTTAACATGCCTCATAATGTACCTATTGGAGATTTTTATCCGTCTGTTCACGTTGTACTAAATTTAGAACGCTTATATTTAGTACCTAAAAAGGTCTGCTTCTACCCAGTTGCCAGAATAAATTTCACAATGACTAAACTTTCCAGCTTGTTGATGTGATGATGGCACATGCTGGCAACGCTGGAAAAATCACTCAGTGTTTCCTGTTCAGACTTGATTAGGCGCTTCTAAAATTTTATTAGCATTCAGCAGTACCGTTTTGCTACTACAACGTGGTACATCTCCAGTTTTTTATTTTTATTTACGAGCTATTGATCCGTAAAGAACTGTACTAAATTTAGGACATTGTGATTCAAGAGGTAACATAAAAGTGATAAATTTAGATCATCGTGATCAAAGGAACTGGTAAGTAAAATAATGATTTTAGTTAATATTTGTGATACAGTGAAGTTGTTTCCAGGAAAGTAAAAATAATGAGTCGGAAAAGACCGCTAACAGAAGAAGAACTCTTTGAGCTCATAGAAAAAGGACTGTCGGACATTGAATGCTTCAGCGATGATGATGACGATGACGATGGATGGGAAAGCGACCAAGGTATGACTATAAAATAAAATGTTTTAGGTTGTTTGAAAGTTTATTTTTATTTATTTTAGAAATAGAGAGTGATAGCGACTTGCCTAATGCAGAAAAAGAGGTAGATGAAAGAATTACAACTAATGAAGAAGTACAAAAAGTAGATATTCCAAATGAAATTACCCCGCAGCCTGGGACCAGCCATGAACAGACACTTACAAAGAAGGAACAAGTTCGTGTTTTTTAAAAAAATTCTCAACTCACTGAAAAATAGGAGATTACTTGGAAAAAAATTAAAAAATATGAAACTCCATCGACAGTACGTTGGTTTACAGAAAAAATCGACAATGTAACGGATTTGGAAAGTCCTGCCTATTTTTTCAGTAAATACTTTACGGAACAGTTATTCGAATTAATGGTTGAAAAAACCAACCTGTGGGCTATGCAAAAGCTAACAGATTTACTCGCACAAATGTAGAGGAGCTCAAAGCATTTGTTGGCATCCATATTCTTATTGGAAATCTTCATTATCTCCGAATACGATGTTACTGGCATCCTGTGCTCCATATTCCGAATATATCACAAACAATGCCAGTAAATAGATTTTTTTCTCTACGGCAAATGCTGCATTTTATTGATGTCACTACAGATAATAATCCAGCCGATAGGTTTTGGAAAGTTCACCCATTAGAACAAGATGTTTATCGCTCCCTCTAGAAACTTGTCTCAGCATAGATGAGCAGATGGTACCATTCAAAGGTAAACTAAACGTGAAGCAGTATGTGCCGAAAAAACCTAAACCGTGGGGTATAAAAACATTTGCACTATGTGGCGTTAGTGGACAAATGTTTGACTTTATAATCTATCAAGGGTCAACGACAGAACTCTGCCAACAACAACTAGATACATTCGGACAAGGAGCAGCAGTAGTTTTAAAACTAGATAAACGTATAAATCAACAAAACGTTCAGTTATATTTTGACAACTATTTATCTAACTACAATTTGCTGCAGTATTTGCGTCATAAGAATATATTTGCAACCTGCACCGCCAGACTTGACAGGTTTCACAAACCGCCATTTATTTCTGATAACGAAATGCGAAAGTCCGGAAGGGGAAGTATGGAGCAACTAGTTAGTGGTGATGGAGAAGTTGTACTCACTAAATGGTTTGACAATAAATCAGTCAATATGGCATCGAATTTCATGGGAATAGGTGAACAGGATTACTGTCGCAGGTGGGACAAGCAAAAGAAAGATTTTGTACAAGTACCCTGGCCAGAGGTGATCAAAAATTATAATCGAAACATGGGAGGGATTGATAAAATGGATTTCCTGATAACCATTTATAGAACATTTATACGTTCTAAAAAATGGACATTGCGCATGTTCACACATGCTATTGATATAGCATGTGTGAATGCTTGGAGCGAATATAGAAAAAAAGCTACAGCAATAGGAGTTCCAAAAAAAAACAAGTTCTCGATCTTCTCTACTTTCGCAGTTACATTGCAGAAGTATTGATAAAATCAAACAAACCTATATCAAAAAAAAGGGGCGTCCTTCTGGAGGTATGATGGATGAGGAAGCAACCCCTTCGAAAAAGAAGAAAACACCAGCTGTTAGAAGACCTTTGGCAGAGGTACGTTTAGATGGGATGGACCACTTACCTCAAGTGGATGAAAGTTATGCAAATCGTTGTAAATTACCAAAGTGCAAGACTTGTTTTAGATGTTAGTGTAATGTAAATTTATGTTTGTCCAAAAAAAAAATAATTGTTTCTTTAAATATCATACTATAAAATCATTTGTATGATTTATTATGATAATAAAATTTTCTTTTTTTTTTATTTACTGTAACATTGAGTCCGTTGAGTCATCATGTCCTAAATTTAGTACATAATATAACATAAAAACTAGCAATCGTAGCAACTTGAGTCTAGTACCAAAAAATTGTAAAAAAATTAACATAAACACGAACGCAATTTCATATTTTTAAATCAGGAAACAAAAATTAGTGACCGAAAGGGTTAAAGTCTTTAACTATTTTCTAGCAATACAAGGATTTAATTATTTTAAAAACCTTTTTAGTATTGTATTATTTATTTAATTATTTTCCTACACCCCTTCTCATATTTATTAAAATACGAGGATAAGATGAATAATTTACAGCACCAAAATAAACTAAAATAAACCTGTAAATCCTTAAATTAATACTTTTAAGATTAACCAAAATTTGTTTACCGCATTTCAACATTTTATGTACTTTAGAAAAACATACCAGTCCATGTAAATTTGACTGATAATAATTTTAAAACGATCTGAGTAAAACAACAAATCAGAACACATACTAAGCCATTGAGAAAGTATAACCTAATAGTGACGTTTTAATGCGAATATTGGTGTTTATCAGAGGTTTTCAAAGAATAAAAAATAATGTAGTACTGAAACCTTTCATGAAAAACGGCTAAATAAAACTAACACATTGAAATTGTTTTAACCCTTTCAGGCATCTGTTCAATCAGACTTGACTCCAGGGTTCCTCTCACTTAGGCTTGAGGTCCACCTGCTTTCCTTTCTCTTGGAGTTCGCAGGGCGGAACTGAAGCGCAGATGGTTTACTGTGCCATCATTTGGATGTCCTACGTCTTCCCATGCGTTGAACTTATACATTCTTCCATTCATTTTACAAACTTTGCATGTTTTGAATATCTTTCACAGCACCTAGCGCTGCGACACATTGATAGTTATTAAAACCTATATCATGTGTTATTAAAATTAATGTGTACTTTTTCCAGTAGAAAATTATTAACAAAACTCTTTTATATTATAAAACCACAGCATGCCACAGTTTTCGGAGATATACAAATATGCACCTAGTGAAATTTATAGAAAGCAAAATGACGCCTAATACCACTAGATGCAGTCTAGTACATATATCATGATGACCGTCTTAAATCATAGACCCGGAACAAAGTAAGTGACATTTTAGGGGGTGTCTGCAAAAACGCCTATACCATAAACCCTTTGGTGTGGTTGGAATAGGTGAAGTTTTTGTCAAACTCCAACAATAAACAAGACTTTATTAAGTTCCTTAGTGAAAAATAGGCTTATCTTACCGCTAATGCTTTGCATCAACTGTTTATTGATATCACCCATGTCTCCAAGCCAGCAAGAAGAAGCAGACACCAGAAAAATATTGCACTGGCATCTGAGCAAGGACATATCAAAGCGCAACGGACACAGACGTGGTTGTTTAAGCCACCTATCACTTCAAACGGTTAAATAAATCAAGAGTTATGGATAGATTTTATATCATGAAAAACTTTAAAAGGAATTCCAATCCAGCGCATTTATCAATAGTTGGACCTAAACACTACGAGACCCCTTTTCTTCTGCTTATTCAGAGGTTACTAATATGTTTATTGACATCACAAATACACCCAATAGTTTTACTTTGGAATCACAGCACATGTCTCATCTTGAACCCTTTACAGAACAACAAACACTGTGATGCAGATTCAGCCAATTATGCAAAAAAGTTAATGTTTACCTAAGGCCTCAAGTCTCTTGAGTTTATACTACAATCACAACATGCTTCATTTTAACAAACAAAACGAGCTCTGCTCACTCCTGCATTCATTTGATCCAAATCGCTTGATATCCTTGATTAGAGCAAATGGGGTTTAGAATGGATAAAATGAACCAAAGAATAAGTACCTTACTGAACTAATCTTTCAGATGTAAGCCATGGATGTTCATTGCTACTTAACTGTGGTTGTTTAGTCTCTTGCACAGGCAAATGTAAATGTTATCGAGCGTGAAACATAAAGTAACATGATACATGTTGCAAGGCGGTAATTTTATCATATTCTTTCGTATTTGTGTAAACAATTCGTGTTCCTTTATATTTTGTAATTAGGCTGCATTAAGTTAACGGCCAAGTTGACCGATATGATCAAACCGGTCGCTAAACAATTTAGCAGAAACTGTTTGGTTCTAATTTTTTAAATTTATGAAATACAAGACTAGTTTTTGCCATACGTTTTAAAAAACTGTAAAGTTAGGCCAAATTGATGTACTAGATAGATGTATTAGGTTTGTTTTTAATAATGTATTTCTTTATCCTTATTTTTATTTTCGGTATCTATTAAAAAATAAAATGATTATGAGCCATTGTTGAGGTTTGACGTTATGTTACGTTTTAAAATAGGTACTCAACTTACTGATATTAGATAGTGGACTATTCTTTTCTCGATTTTGGTGTAAGAATGTCATATTCTAGTACGCAAAATCGTTGAAGAATGAAGCTCATTCGTAAAAGATTTTTGGTGACTTTTCTGTGATATTTTAGTTGACATTAACTAATAACTGCCCGTGGGAAGAACTTGTAAATCTAAGGGGTTTGCGACATAGTCTTTCATCTTAGGCGCTAAATTTATTTGAAATAGTAGTCCTAAGCCTGTCAATTTATAAAAAATGTATAGAAGATTTTTTTAAATAATATTTTTATTGTTTTTGACATGAAAGATTTTAATTTTATTCATTATTTATGATTTCACGTGTTGTAGATAGATTACATCAAATGTCGCAACCCTTTAAATATACCAAATCTTATCCCCGCGTTTCATTTGTTTGGAATGCCTACTTAATTCCACCTAAAAGTTGGTTAATAAGTAACTAAGTGTTACCAACTGACATATTTGATCATAAGAATAAAACATTTTGATATAACATGCGGTAGTAGTTATAAGAGAGTTTTCCATAAGTAATTGTCCAAATTGGTGCAAAACAGGATTGTGACATTATGTTGACTTCGGCCGCGCAACAACTGTTTGGTTGTGCAACCTTTTTAAACACGTCGCCGCAAGGTTAAATTGTTATTTGGGTAGTTATCCAAAAAGTTTATTAGTAATCTTCCTTACTCACATTAAAATTTGGAGTGTCCCACTTTGCTAAATTTATACCTAGTCTGGAACATCCTTTCTTGGTTATAATCGATAATGCCAGTTATCATTCGTGGTACGTGGAAACAATTCCATGTTTTAGTTGGACAAAAGATAAAATGATAAAATGGTTGCACGAAAAGAACATTAATTATCCAATCAATGGTATGAAATAGCAGATTTGGAAAGTTAAGCGTCAAAATTATCACACAAAAAAACCCACCTAAATAGATATGTTGAGGAATATGGGCATAAAATATTAAGAACTCCTTTATATTACTGCCAGTACAATGCGATAGAGATGGTGTGGTCACTGTGCAAACGGTTTTATCACGAAATAATTTTAACAAAAAATAGTCGTTTGTGATTTATTTTCTCATGACTGAATTTATTATTAAATTGTACTATGATAAGTGTCTAACAAATTCATGAAAGCGCGGTGTTCAGACTTAAGCGCTTAGGTAGCTATAGGCATTACAAGTGCCTGTCAAAAACTTGACTAATTTTTTTAACATTTTCGTTATGCCTACCTAAAAGAAATATTAATTCCTTCACCAATTTCGATGAGCCATTTTTTTTCTATAGCGTTTTAAAATAGTGTGCGAGAAGGTATGCTTATGACTTATTTTCTTATGGGTACTTTTTGGTTTTTTATCACGTTTTTGTTATGTTTTTCACAAAATTCACTTCCTTTACTATTTTTGCTGGGTCATTTTTTCTCTTCAACGTTTTAAAGTAGTACGTAGGTGAGCATGCACGTTACTTATTTTCAAAAAGTGGACGCTTCTACAAAAGTAAGATAAAAAAGATACTTTTTTACTGATATAGTGTTGATTTAAAATATTGGGCCGTTTCTTGTGCCCAACGAAATTTATAAATTTAAAAATATATATAAAAAAAAAAAAAACTTGAAAATAAACCAAAACCCAGAGCCATAAAAAAATAAGTTACGCGCGTGCCTTTTCACGCACTACTTTAGAACGTTGGAGAGAAAGAATGACCCACCGAAATTGATGGAGGGTTTAATATTTATTGTAAGTAGGCACTTATCGTCGAATAATTATAAAGAAAAAGTTAAGAAAATAAGTCAAGTTTTTAAGAGGCACGTACCACTTTGAATGCCTATAGCTACCTAAGCGCCTTAGTCTGAACGTCGCGCTTTCGTGAATTCGTTGGACACGTATCGTAGCACAATTTAATAATAAATTCATCTATAAGAAAATAGGTCAAAAATCTGCACGTTGGCAGTAGGAATAAAAGTCGTCACCTGAAGATTTATTTTAGAAGCTTTGAATAATATTACCGATACTCAGTGAGACAATTATATAAGACACTAGAAACATAATTGTTTTCTATTAGGAAAAATGCAAGCAATTAGATGTTTCTAATCTAGAACTAATTATTACTTAAGAAATGAATCTAGAGTATTTAATGTGTGTAAATTGAGTTTTATTAATAAAACTCTGTAAAAACTAGTCTATACTAAACAATGAATAAAAAACTTGAACACTTACTGTCAAAAACTATAGAAGAGACATGAAAAATGCACTAAGTTAAAAAGGATAGCAACAGACTTGTCCCAAGTCACCACCATAGCTTATAGCTAGGATAATTGAACATAGAAGAACCACAACGAAAATGTGGTTGAATTTTAACAAATGAAGTGAGGGTTCATCTAAAAAAGTAAAACTGAACACTCCAAACCATTTAAAGGAAAAGATGCTGCTAATCTTCAACATGAAGACAGCCAGATTTTTCCAGTTGCTACCGTGAGGCGGAGGCAAGTTGGGGTCCAAAAAATAGTAGGTACACGATAGTTTTTAAAACGTGACCATCTTGACAGTTTCTAAAAAAGACTGAGTGACAATTGACATTTGACAATGAAGTTGTCAAGAAAATTGCCAACTCGAGAAATTAAAATGAATTTCGTGAAAAATTGTCAAAAGTTGATATTGAAAATGATAAAAGTGGGTTGGTACCACTGATCTAGCAAGATCAAGTTATGGCGGGACTTTTAAATTATAAACAGCAAAAGATTACAATGATTAAATAGAATTATAAAATATACAGTGAATGAAGGTGAAAGACATATTTTTTTATAAAATTATTAGAAATTAAAAGGTGCCAGACTAAAAACAAAATAATTGAGCATGCCGGCCACAGCTAAATCAAAGTCGCAGGCAGACCAGCTTTTCCAGCTAAAAGAGGAGGAAAAACCGTCCTGGCCACGAAATCAGCAATCGCCGGAGAAGACAAGATCAACTCCACTGCAAGAAGATTTATGGCGAAGCTGGCTAGGTAACTTCAGATCAACCGTTGCCAATACCCTTAAAGAGAGGAGGCACTTTGCTATTGAGATGTATTTGAGTGTTAACACATGTGACATTTGTTTTATTAAACTCTCTGTGTATCTCAAGGTCTTCGAGCAGATTTAATTTAAAGTTGCAATTAAAAATATTATGAAAAACAGTCAGAAGGAGTGAAATTATGATTATTGAATTTAATATGATATCCAAAAGTAGAATTATCTGGAGATCTGATGTGTTCACCAGCTCGTATGTGGAGTCTCCTCTCAGTGTTTCCTATATAAGACGTATTGCAGTCGTTACAGCTTAATCTATACATACCACTTTTGTGTAGCAACTCGATTTCATCCTTAGTATGTGATAGTTGGCTTTCAATCGAATTAGGATTTTTAAAGGCAATTTTAATATTGTTGCAATCCTTAAAAACTGCAGCGACATCATTGGAAATTTTCCCGAGATAAGGTAGTGAAAAGTATTTAAAATTTGCAGGAGGATCGTTAGTAGGATTAAAAGCAAGTTGGGACCTTTTCTTTAGTTTGACTTTGTTAATAACCACGTTAATAATGGAAGGATTGTAGTTGTTATTAAAGGCTAATTGTTTTAAAACGTTGATTTCTTTATTAAAATTATGATTAGATAAAGGTATATTGAGGAGACGGTGAACATAACAGTAAATGGCTGATAACTTGTGTTGATAAGAGTGATTAGAGTGAAAGTTAATTAAATGATCAGTTTGAGTAGGTTTCCTGTAGATATCAAATTCAAGTTTATTATCCCGACGACTAATAGAAAGGTCTAGAAAATGAAGTGATTTATTGACTTCAAGCTCAACTGTGAATTTGATTTTAGGATGGATGTTGTTGATGAAAAGTAAGAAGTCATCAATCTCAGTAAAATTGCAATTCATAATAGCAAAAATGTCATCAACGTATCTGTACCAGTGTAAAATTCGATTTTTAGGGGGATCATTCAAAATTTTTTTGGTTTCTAAATGATCTAGAAATAAGTCTGCTAACAAAGGACTTAGTGGATTACCCATTGGGTTGTCTGTAGAAAGTTTTATTAAAAATAAAGAAATTTTGGTCAAGACAGACTTTGAGTAAATCCAAGATAATATTGATAGAATGAAGGTTGAAGTTATTTTTAGTAAGAAGGTCCTTGATACTAGTAACCTCTCTGAAAACATAAGTGAATAAATTGCTAACATTAAAAGAAACTAACTTAACTTCAGAACTTAGATTGGGACAAGTCTGTTGCTGTCCTTTTTAACTTAGTGCATTTTTAGTGTCTCTTCTATAGTTTTTGACGAGTGTTTAAGTTTTTTATTCATTGTTTAGTATTGTTACGAGTTGATTATATTGTTACAGATCCGTTTTTTTTGTCTCTTTGTAGAGTCTCTAATGATAGCCTAATAGGCCGAAAGCGCTTAGGCTAATTTTTACAGAGTTTTATTAATAAAACTCAATTTACACACTTTAAATACTCTCGATTCATTTCTTATTACCCAGTGTGTACACACCACTCAACATCTTTAAGTAATTATTATTTAGTTACAACGGCAAGTAGTGATGAGCCTGAATCAGAGTCAAGTTGTGAAAAAAAATAATATCGATTAAAAAATTTATCGAGTTATCTAAGAAATATTTTGTGTGTCTTTTGTTATATTATATTTTTTAACAAAAAATCTGTTTCACAAATTTGCACCCGTTTCGAATTATTTTAAAACTCTAAAAACGTAATTTATTTATAAAGTACTAAAGGAAATTGTTCTAGTATTTGTAGACAAAATGTAAACCGTAATATTTATTTTTTCCAAGTGAGTCTTGCTTTCATGTAAACGCGCCTTGATAAAGTTTACGTTGCTAAGCAACAATAAAGCGCAACTAAATTAATAAAATAAGTACCAATAATCGATAAATTAATAACAAACGAATTTAAAATTAAAAATTAAATAAATTATATCGATATATCGATTATTCTAATTGAATAATAATTGATTATTTAAAAATAAGTAATTAATGGAAAATAATCGATTTCTCGATTAATCTAAAACTAAAATATTAGATTAAGGGAAAATATTAGATTAAATAAAAATAGTAGTTGAAGCCGATGACACACAATAAAAAAAATTAAACTTATTACATAAGTATGTCTAATTGTTGAATTTTCTGTTTTAATGTGATTAAATTATGTTTATCGACAAAGAAAAAGCTGGTTATAAAAAATTTATTATTGTTAGACCTAAATTAATACGATTTTTGTTTAACCCTACGTTAGGCGCGCCCTCATTTGTGACGTGTTTAGGCGCGCGGGCTACACTTGTAGACCAATTTTGATTTTATCTAAAATCAAATTGGGCTTTTTTGAAGGCGTTTTCTTTATAGAGTATACTTATTATGATACAATTAATCATAAAAATATAAATTCAATATTTTCCTGTTTAAATAAATTGTGAGTGGTGCATAAAACACTAATTATAAATTTATCTTGTTTATTTTTGAACCATATCGCATTTAATAAGTTTTAGAAAAAAAATACAACTTTAGGTAAACACAACTTACATTCTTAAAAAAAAAAACAAAACAAGCACTGACATAAAACAATAAACAAATAGAACAATAAAAAATGGCTGGAGTTCTGAAACCCCGAACATATCGTATTTTTATTCACTCAAGCATGCTGTACAAGTATCCTTCATGTGTTCTTTGCATGCAAATCTACTGCATCGCGAACAACTTCTACGTGTGGATTTGTCACGTCTCCTAGGGCAAATATACAGTACAGTACAGTACATCTATAGTATTTAGAAGAACTCGTGCCCGTCGCCTTATTTCCACTGGAAGTGTAGGAATTGTTGATCGGACCTCAATCAGGGGTCGGATCAGATCCCATGCACAATTCTGAAGAAAGTCGGACCGTGCAATTTTTTCTTGTGCGTGATTTGCCTTATGAATGCACAAACCGTTTATACCAGATATGTTGATAAGGTCGAAAAATACCACCATCGGCCAACGGCGTGTATTCCTTGCGACATTGTACTTTTGGCACAGTTGGTCTACCAGATCAACTCCAATTTTTGTGTGGTTATAATCGGTTATTATTACAGGTTTGTTGTTATCACCCGTTTTCTCATCTATTACGTTATCGAAATGCATGGACGACAACAAAATCACAGATCTATTTTTTTTGGACAGTAGGATACGATGGTACAATCCTCCTGAAAACCAAACACAGAGGACTTTTCTTTTCGGTTCTTATTCGGTAAGAATTGTGGAGGGATTTCTCTTTTATTTTTCCGCATAGTCCCGATGTAAGTCAGTTTTTTTTCATACAACAATTTTTTCACCAACAACAAGCTGGTAAACCAGTTATCTCCCGTAATATTACGATTTGTACCTGCCACTGGATGTACTAATCTGAGTACTAAGTCTTCGGCGGAATTACTTAGTTTATATGGACCCTCTGGTTGTGTTCTAACGTACGTTTCCAACTTGAACGTGTATGATGTCTTTGCATCGACCAAAGCAAACATCTTAATGTCGTATTTGGCTGGCTTTGATGGAATATACTGTTTGAATACACAGCGTCCTCTAAAAGCCAGCAATTGCTCGTCCACGGTGAGGTACTCACTGGCAATAAAATTGTTTTGAAAATTTGCTAAGAAGGTTTCAAAAAGTTCTCGAATGGGGACCAACTTATCCATTTCCCTTCTTTCATCTCTCGTCCTTACGTCGTCAAACCTCAAACACCTTACCAGAAATCTAAATCTCTTTTCACTCATCGCCAGATAGCATGCTTCTATCCCATTTTCTTTAGAATTATCCCAAATGTTCCGCAAGTTTTTTCGTGAACTTCTGAAAGTCCAATCAGAATAAGAATTCCAATGAAAGCTGAAATTTCTATTTCATCAGTTTGCCTAGCGTCTCGGCATCGTTCATATTTATTTCTAATTTGTTCGATATATATGTTGGTAGAAACAGTAATAATTGCTATAACCGTATCATTTATGAATAGCTTCAGGCAATCAATTTTACTTCTAGAATTTCGTGCATTACCTTTTGTTCCGGGTAACAATTTTATTATGTTCTGAGATCGGGTACGAACTTCAGTCTTAGGTCTATCCTTTTTCCATTTGGTAATCTTGTTTTTCACCCAATAAAAATTTTCAGATCCATTTTCATCCGCTTCTTCTTCCGAATCAGTGTCTCTTTCAGAATCACATTCTACCTCTGATATCTCCTGAATAGATTCTTTGTCATCTTGGTCATTTTCCACAGCCACGTCCTCGTCTGCTTCATCCGATTCTTCGTCGTCGATTGGGCTCTCCTCCCCACTTGATATTTCATTGAACCACTTCATCCATATTTCAGGATTACTGCTTTTGTCTAGACGCCTTCTTTTCGAATCGGACATTTTGTTTTCACGGTTTTTACTACAATTTATTTTGCTGTTATATACATACTAATAATTAAAACAGTAACACTTACTCAAATTAGTGAAAACCAACAAAATCCAAAATTTTAACTATCCAAAAAATGTTACACAAATAGGCGCGCGGGCTACAGTTGAGAAATATCACTGTTCAGACAGACGTGGTCTACAATCGTAGCCCGCGCGCCTAACCAAGGGTTAAACATACTTGTAATGTAAAGGCAATACATTTTTTCAAATTCAAATCATATTTACTAAACCAGAAACAGTAGAAGTGAGAAGGTCTAAATCCGGACCTGCTTTTCCACCATTTTAGTGAGTGCAAAAGACGCGCCTACCGATGCCAATTTTATATATCAAAAATAGTTACAAATAACCTATCCTCAGGTTGTTTTATTAATGATTTCTACGATGCAAAAATGTTTTTTAAATTTAAATATCTTGTAATATAATTCTCTATCATATGACAAAATTCGCCATTTCTAAACATTTCTTCTTTACTATAGGTATTAATAAAATTAATAATCCGGATTTTACGAAATATATAATTTGACCATTCCACGAGGACGCTCATGTTTTCGGAATAAACTACAAATAGTGACGAAAAGAGTAAAACACAGTACTATTGGCAGCATCGCTTGTAATGCACTCAACATTGTCTTTTAATTGCGCAATGTTTTACTCATGGAGTCTATTTGATCACACTCGGGAGTGCTCAAAGCTCAGAAACGGAGTCTGAAGCAAACGGAAAATATAAATTGTTTCTCGTAGACGATTTACTCTCGAATTTACTTTAGAATTGCACTACTTTATTCACGGCAGAAGAGAACGAGAATTTTAGGACGCGAGTGAGTTTAGATTCATTTTTCTTCCGTGCAAACTGGACGTCTAAATATTAGATAAATAAGACTGCTTTCATTTAGAATAGCATTTATATTTCTCAACTAGAGTGGTAGCTGTAATGAGTGGCTTTAAAGTACCTATGGCTAATTAAGAATTAAGTATCGTTTCGATAAATGGTAACGTAGAGTACACTTAGAAAAAAATGTGTTGTGTAGTTAAAAAACTGAAATATTTAGGGTTGATATTTTTAAAATTATGGTTATTTATTTTTATTAACATTGTAACCTGCTCCTCGACTCAAGGTGGTGGAGGGCTAAGGTTACACAAGGAGGGGTTAATTTTAGCTAGATTATGCCCGGTTTTCAGCTGACAATGGCTGAGTAAATAAAACAAAAGAAATATAATACTTAAATAAAATTTGTTGGTTAAATACAACCCAAGTTGCTGGTGATATTGCATGTGATAGGTTAATATTTGACTAAATATTGTCTTGGCTAATATGCTTAAAATAATTCACAAATAAAAATTATTGGGGCCAAGAGAATACTTTTGGTTTACAGCAAATATGTAAAATATCTGAAGTTAAATGAAGGATTTTATACAAATGAACGGAACTTGTACCTGTAGCTATTTGACACTGGTGCAAAACGAATGCAATGGGCGTGTTTAGTGTAAACGAATTTAACGAATCTAATACTATTACCTGTTTAAGCACAAAAAAAATTTTTTTTTTCATGCAATAAATTCTTTAAATAGATAATAAACAGTAAAGTTATAGTACTTTAAAACATTCACTTTTAAATCAATTATTTAAAACACTTTGCGCCATTAACCGCGTCATAATGAAGCGCCTATTTCTATTGGTTACTAAAGAATCTGTGATACTGTAACACTAGACAGTTGATCGTTATCTTTTTCTAATAGTGAAATTTTTAAAATGTCACATTTATGATAGTTATCTCTTTCTAAAATCGGATTGGTTTCATTTCTCATGATACAAAAATATCAAAATTTCTAACCTCAAATCGATGGTTGGAAACAAAACATTGAAATTGCTTTTAAAAAGTGTGATAAAATAAAGATTTGTTTAATTTTTAAAAATATCTGGTTAAGTACTTGGTCCTTATGAGAAGTAAAAATATCTGATGTGTCCAACACATGACTTTCCTATCTAGATATTACAGGCTTTTTCCGGTTATTTTGTACAACCTATTGCAGCACCTCCATAAATGTTTAGAGGATAAAATAAATATATACATTTTCCACATACATCTACCTCTAAACATTTTTCTATAGATGTTCATTGAAAATGAAAATACTGAAAAATTTAAATTTAGCACTTTTCCTACAATTTTTCCATTACGCTTCATTTTAGAAAAATCATGTATTAACAAAAATTATAGAGATCGATATCGCAAACAACTTTTATTTTAACAATTTTCATAAAAATCGGAATTTTGCACATTTTGTCAAATTTCTCGAATACGGACCATTTCAGGAAATATTGACATAAAACAAAAATTATAGATAATAATATTAGAAATAACTTTTATTTGATCATTTTTTTTTTCCAAACATAAATAATAGATATATTCCATAAAATATAAAAACGGCCCCCCATAAAGTACCCCCCCAGATGTTCCGGCTTTGTCTAAATCTAATCATTTCACGTCAGGCCGAAATAAAACTTAAGTTTAAAATTTATTGTTTTTTTCTTTATCCGTTTTTGAGTTTTCTTCAAATTTCGAAATTTACACATTTTCTCAAATATCACGAATACGGTCCATTTTAGAGAAATTATGTATGGGAATTATATTACAAACAACTTTTGTTTGAACAATTTTTATAAAAAAATATTTTTTTTACATTGTAGGAAAATTTTGTATAAAAAAAATTTTAGATAATAATATAAGAAGTAAGTTTTATTTGAAGAATTTTCTTCCACAAACGTAAATAACAGATATATTCCATAAAACATAAAAATGACCACCTATAAAGTAACCCCCCAGATGTTCCGACACTGACCAAAATCTAATCAGCACATTGGACGCTGGAACACAGCTTAAGTTTGAAATTTTGTGTTTTTTTGTGTATCGGTTCATGAGTTATGCGACACACAGACACACACACACACACACACACGCACGCACGCACGCACGCACGCACGCACGCACGCACGCACGCACGCACGCACGCACGCACGCACGCACGCACGCACGCACGCACGCACGCACGCACGCACGCACGCACGCACGCACGCACGCACGCACGCACGCACGCACGCACGCACGCACGCACGCACGCACGCACGCACGCACGCACGCACGCACGCACGCACGCACGCACGCACGCACGCACGCACGCACGCACGCACGCACGCACGCACGCACGCACGCACGCACGCACGCACGCACGCACGCACGCACGCACGCACGCACGCACGCACGCACGCACGCACGCACGCACGCACGCACGCACGCACGCACGCACGCACGCACGCACGCACGCACGCACGCACGCACGCACGCACGCACGCACGCACGCACGCACGCACGCACGCACGCACGCACGCACGCACGCACGCACGCACGCACGCACGCACGCACGCACACACACACACACACACACACACACACACACACACACACACACACACACACACACACACACACACACACACACACACACACACACACACACACACACACACACACACACACACACACACACACACACACACACACACACACACACACACACACACACACACACACACACACACACACACACACACACACACACACACACACACACACACACACACACACACACACACACACACACACACACACACACACACACACACACACACACACACACACACACACACACACACACACACACACACACACACACACACACACACACACACACACACACACACACACACACACACACACACACACACACACACACACACACACACACACACACACACACACACACACACACACACACACACACACACACACACACACACACACACACACACACACACACTCAGACACACACAGACACACACAGACACACACAGACAGTCACACATACACAGACACACATACACAGACACACATACACAGACACACATACATCACCGCGAAAATAGACAAAACGGATTCAGGGGACCTCAAAACGTAAAAATCCGTCGAAAACTCGAGGTCGAAAAAATCCTGATTCCTATACTTTCCTTATATCTGTATGCAGATAGGAAAGTAGAAAAACCAGTCAATCTGATAAAATGTTTATAAAAGTTCCTCAAAATCTAGACCTAGACAATTAAAAACGATAGTGGGATAAGGGCTGTTGCAAAATACAAACCACCATAAATAAACCTTTTTAAAAAACTCGGTTAACGGTAATATAATAGGTAATTTATTAATAAATATGAAGAAAATGACAAAACCAATTTTTTTTGAATTCATTATAAATATATAACAATTCCAAAAAATATTTGCCGGCTTCATATCATTTAATTCTTGTTCATGAAAAATAAACTTCTATTATTTGAACGTCCTTATTTATTTCAAAATTTGGATATTCCACACAGAAACCCATTGTTTATTAAAAAGCAAGATTTGCAGTTGAATATGGAAGTATACTTTCACTTTGCATTCAATATAAATCTATCCACTCTTATTATTTATAAAAAGCACAGATTTAATGTTTTTAATTCGAAGAAGAATCGACAACCTCTAATCATTAAAACTTCAAACTTTTGACAACAGTCGCCTTTTCTAATAACAAATGTTGATGTGATGGAAGGTTGTTCACTTCGCGTGGGGCGCTTTGTCCATATTTCTCGTACATCGAGCTCCCGACGCTTTTTTCACAATAATACTAGTATTTTCCATTTATTATTGTTTTAAGCTTATTTGAATAAAATCGTGTTAAAAAAAAATATATTTTTTACTTCTTAGTTCGATGTATTATAAAAACGTGTTTTTTAGTTTTTTTAAACTATATTTATTTATATTAAAGTAATTTCGTGTTCCCTGTCACTGAGGTATAGAATCATTGATTAATCCCTTATGGTTTGCTGATTTAGATTTTATAATGTATTGTATTTGAGATTTTTCGAGGTGGTCATACTTTAATCTGGTGAAAATTCAAATAAGAAGATATCAATATTTTCTTTTTTCTGCTCTGAGGCATTTTCAAATAAACTAAAAATCAATTAAACTTCTATATTACCTTGTGTATGAATTTGTGTAGGTAATGATTTTAAAATGCTTTGGTTATACGGATGATAGTATTTAAATATAATAAATAAATACATGTGGGGTATCTTGTCAAAACCAACCTGCAATCAAATCGCAGGGTATTGATTACTTTAAATTATTAATAACCAGTTATTTTCATGTTATCAAGTAGTCTACAAAGGTACATATTTTCATGTATACGAACAAATATTATTCCACTGATTAAAACTGACAAACAAGTTTTCTGCAGTTTGAGTTCTACTAATTAAAATGTCAGGATCAGTAAATCTAAATATCATATTAAAGTTTGAGAAATAGTCCTCCAGGCGATATTTAACTCCAGTCTCTTACTCTTCAACCATATTGAAATATTAAAAACTATTTCTATTTGAGTGTGTGTTCTGAATAATATCAATACTATTACAAACAAGGACTTATATTTTAGGTATAAAAGAAGGAAATATGTATTAAAAATGATTCAAAATCCATACAAGACCGTCAGAGTCGTACCCAGTTTTACTTTGCACGTTCCAACAAACAAATGAACATTTAGCAGGATTCAATAACAAAAAGAGATTTTAAAAATGTTGTCTAAGTCTAAATTTATATTAGTATTAGAGCCAGAAAGTAGGTCGTTATCGTAAATTTATACAGAGCAATATAATTGTATGTTTACAAATGAGGTTGCATGTGAAGAAAATAAAACTGGGTCTAATAAAATGGATCCTTGAGGTACATCTTGAGATATAAATATTATGTCTAATTTTATAGGTACTTTTCAAAAAAATTTAACAAAAATTACTTAATCAAATTAAACCTACGATTTTTAATAGTGTGCCATGCTTAAAGTATTAAATTATGTTGAGTAGTATTATAATGTTAGTAGAACAACCTTAAATAGGGTTGTGGCAGAGCTGTGATATTCTCTAGATATTCAAAGAAAATCCATGATTTCAACTACAATTTCCCAATCACAACAATCAGAAACCTGTTTACAGGGAGCCATCACGCTGCAATAATTTCGAATGGTATTAAATTATATTATTTATCAAAATAATTCATTTTAAACTTTGGGATGTTAACCTTAATGTCCAGCGAAATGATGTAGGTATGGTCAATCTAAATTGGACTAAAATCAAGACTCTTCTAACAAGACAATTCGTAATATAACACAACTTAGTTACTCCCAATTAAGTTGCATAGGTAATTCAGACACACATCAACCCTTTAAAAAACTCATAACCTGAACTTTTAACTAGATAAATTATAGAGTGTCATTACATAAAAAAACCTATATCATTTTTACCAATAGACCATAGACAATATTTTGACATTCTTCAATTATATTCAAGGGAAATATAGTTTAAAGTAAAGCAGTAGAAGGCATACTCCGAAATTTAAGAAATTAAGGCAGGTGTCCCACAAGGTAGTGTACTAAAACCGGTTTTTACTTATTATCTACCAGCGATTTCCTTTAACATAAATATGTTTAACATTTGCGAATGACACTGCTATATTGGCAGTAGACCGAAATAATATAGATTCCTCAGAAAAACTGCAGAAAACCTGCAACAGAATCATTCAACAGAAGGATCAAAAGGGAGAAGACAGTTGAGCTAGTGCAGTGAACTTTAATGTTAGTGCTAGTGTAAAACAGTGTAATCAGTTTTCACGCCAACTTTTGATGCTTCGTTTTAGAAATAATTAAGATTTCTTAGATAAGTAATCAATCAGTTGATAAGATATTTAGATTAAAATATATAGGTTAGTCAATAAAGACTAGTAATAATACTCTAACAATACTCAAACAATACCCAAACAATACCCAAACAATACCCAAATATTACCCAAACAATACCCAAATAATACCCAAACAATACCCAAACAATACCCAAACAATACCCAAACAATACCCAAACAATACGCAGACAACACCCAAACAATACTCTAACATTACCCAAACAATACTCAAACAATACCCAAACAATACCCAGACAATACCCAAACAATACACAAACAATACTTAAACAATACCCAAACAATACCCAAACAATACCCAAACAATAACCAAAAAATAGCCAAACAACACCCAAACAGTACCCAATCAAAAAAAAAATTAAATTATATCAGCTGAGATGTAGTTTCATTCTCTCTGCTATATTATCTTATCACCTAATGTATTTTTCCAAGTGTAAGTATCTCATTATAAATAACGTCAAATTCCGCCATAACATATAATGTCAACGTTATTTTTTAAATATGATTTTTACGATTAATTCCTTTTAAGATCATTAATTTTCATCAAACGATATTGGTGTTTCTTTTTATTATTTTTAAAATGTTAGTCAATAACACCGACTAAGTTAAATACTTTAAAAATTTTGCTACTTTTATATAACCCGCATAAAACTTGTTTACCATCTGTGTCGGGTATTCATCCGTGAAATATTCAAGTGATTTTTCATGGATTTTCTAGAGATTTTCCTCGCCATAATTAGCTTGATACAAAAGAAAGAGGATTTCATATATAAACCGCCCGACGATCAAAGAGCGGCTGTCGGATGTTTTTTAACGTTAACCACGGTTTATTATTTTTCTTTTCCAAAAAACGTTTGTTTTAGGTACTAGAGCGTACGTATATTTACTTACTTATTTTTGATATTTATGTTAATCAGTAGGTAGAAAATTCGAATATTTGAATAAAGTTTTTCCAAAGCTTTTCGAGGGTATAAATGATGCATCAATTCATTAATTAAGTTTGATATAGTTATAATAAGCTCCACGTTCTATCATCGTTAGCTTGTGGTGTGGATAAACATAGTTCTTGTTTATAGTGGGATTTACTGATTTACTGATTTATTGATAGTTTTTGATTGTTTTTAAAGACAAGTTAAACGCATTTCGGTACATAGATTGCCCATCAATGTTAATATATTTTTTTGTCTTAACCAGTCTCTACGTCTCACAGAGCTCGTTTTTGACAAATAAATAATCTTTCAACTTCACTACAACTTCCACAGATTATAATTTCATACCTAATATTACTTTTAATTGTACAGTGATATTCTATTTTTATGATTAAAAATTCCTACAATACCGACTTCAGAATCGTGCAAATTCCATTTCAAATTAAGTTTGATGATTTTCCCATCCCCATTTCTAAAGTAACAAAAAAAAATCAACTATAACTAGTACTAGTACCCTGTACGAGTTTGCACATTTTGCGTTTGCTAACCGCCTACCGCAAACCTGATAATCTGATAAACCTTAACAAACAAAATATGTTACAGCATCGTCACATGTTAACGTTTTTATTTGGGTCAGCAGATATGACCGTAAAAATTATCAAAAAATACGCCCCGCGGGTAGAAATTGCGCTCGGAAAAAGTAATTTTAATAAACCTTCATTCAATTTGCAGTAAAAACAGGCTGAGACAGGCCAAAATATAAACATAAAGTTAATGCGATTACCCGCGGCACATAGACGTCTAATCCATTGTCTTTTTGGCTGAACAGGGGAGAATGAAGACCGTCACCTTTGCATTAAAAATATTTAGTTATTTTCTTTCTTTTACACATTTTTTTACGGGAGTAGAACAAATCAAAGAAAATACAAAAATAGTTAATATACTGACATTATTAATACTGAAGAAGTAGTATAGATTAGATTAGGAGTTGGACGTTATTTGTCCTTGTCCGCCGCGACCTTTTCAGATCTATTGTGGGACTCCGTTTGGTTTAGAGTAGGTCGTCTAGCCTGGTCTTTTTTATTAGACTTAGTAGCTTTGCAGTGGCTCCCGCATGTAGTTGCATGCATTGTATTTTCTTCGCACAATGTTAGAAACCTCATTTCAGCCAGTCCTTCACATTGTCACAGGACGTGGAATGATGTTTTCTCTTCTTGTTCACAGATCCTGCACAAAGTTGCTTCTTCTGCTGGATTTATGGCACTCATGTGCCCTTTGAGGCGACAGTGTCCAGTAAGAAGACCTACTGTTATCCTAACGGTTTAACGCTTTTGATCCAATAGATCTTTCGTGAACTTGGCCGATGGTTTCTTGGACAGTTGAACAGTTGTTCCATCATTCCTGAGACCCTTTTTGCATCTCTTGTTTAATGGATGCCTTGCATAATGCCTTTGCAAATCCACAGAAGGGTTCGGGGCCTGTCATGGCCTTATCTGAGCCTTCTCGGGCTAATTCGTCGGCATTTTCGTTGCCCTGATATCCCTCATGGCCTGAAACCCAGGCAAAGGTCACCTTATTCTGACTACTTAGCTCTGTCAGGTCTTCTAGACAGACTTTCACCAGTCGTGATTTGATTTCTGGTGAGAGAATTGCCTTTAGAGCTGCTTGGCTATCAGAGTATATGGCAATAGTTTTGCCTAATACTTGCTAATTTATTATTTCTCTTGCACAGTGTTTTATGGCTGTTAGCTCAGCCTGGAACACTGTCGCGTATTTTCCTAAACTCAGCGAAATCGTTGTTTTCCATAGATTCCAGCACCGGCTCCTTCCTTGGTTTCTGAACCATCTGTGTACCAGACGAGTTCAGCCTGTACGGGAGTTCTCTGTTTCCAGGATTCCCGGGCTAGTATTTGAATTTAAAAATTTCTTTCAAATTTGTAAGTGGTTATGGCCCTATCAGTAGGCATAGCTAGAATATTATCCCTTTTTACTTGCTGATATAGCCTTGTGTGGTCGGCGCTATGTAGTTGGCTTATTAGATTTTGTCCCTGCATTAGCCTGTGAATGGCTGACCTGGTTTCTCCTTGTATGAAGATGTGCAGTGACGTGAGATTTAATAATACCTCCATTTCTGCAGTCGGCGTAGTGCTCACGGCCCCAGTAGCACTTAGACAGGCAAGCCGCTGAATGCCTATTGCACTTGCCTGCGCAGTTTTGGTTACCCACGCCACCGCGCCATAGGTTGTCATGGGTCTTATTACCCTTGTGTATAATCATACGGTCATTTTGTGGTTTAGACCCCAGTTTTTCCCACATATTCTTCTAAAGGTTACAACAGCAATTGCAGCTTTGTATGTGAGTTTTTTGATGTGTTGATTCCACGTCAGCCTTTGGTCAAATGTAGTATAAGTAATATTAATACAGACACTATTCAACAGAAGAAAAAAGCGTATAATAAAGGGTACGAAAATAAAAATATGGGAAGAAAAGAATCTGTACAAAATTTGTAAGAATATGTAAGAATATGTAAGAATATGTAAGAATATGTAAGAATATGTAAGAATATGTAAGAATATGTAAGAATATGTAAGAATATGTAAGAATATGTAAGAATATGTAAGAATATGTAAGAATATGTAAGAATATGTAAGAATATGTAAGAATATGTAAGAATATGTAAGAATATGTAAGAATATGTAAGAATATGTAAGAATATGTAAGAATATGTAAGAATATGTAAGAATATGTAAGAATATGTAAGAATATGTAAGAATATGTAAGAATATGTAAGAATATGTAAGAATATGTAAGAATATGTAAGAATATGTAAGAATATGTAAGAATATGTAAGAATATGTAAGAATATGTAAGAATATGTAAGAATATGTAAGAATATGTAAGAATATGTAAGAATATGTAAGAATATGTAAGAATATGTAAGAATATGTAAGAATATGTAAGAATATGTAAGAATATGTAAGAATATGTAAGAATATGTAAGAATATGTAAGAATATGTAAGAATATGTAAGAATATGTAAGAATATGTAAGAATATGTAAGAATATGTAAGAATATGTAAGAATATGTAAGAATATGTAAGAATATGTAAGAATATGTAAGAATATGTAAGAATATGTAAGAATATGTAAGAATATGTAAGAATATGTAAGAATATGTAAGAATATATGTAAGAATATGTAAGAATATGTAAGAATATGTAAGAATATGTAAGAATATGTAAGAATATGTAAGAATATGTAAGAATATGTAAGAATATGTAAGAATATGTAAGAATATGTAAGAATATGTAAGAATATGTAAGAATATGTAAGAATATGTAAGAATATGTAAGAATATGTAAGAATATGTAAGAATATGTAAGAATATGTAAGAATATGTAAGAATATGTAAGAATATGTAAGAATATGTAAGAATATGTAAGAATATGTAAGAATATGTAAGAATATGTAAGAATATGTAAGAATATGTAAGAATATGTAAGAATATGTAAGAATATGTAAGAATATGTAAGAATATGTAAGAATATGTAAGAATATGTAAGAATATGTAAGAATATGTAAGAATATGTAAGAATATGTAAGAATATGTAAGAATATGTAAGAATATGTAAGAATATGTAAGAATATGTAAGAATATGTAAGAATATGTAAGAATATGTAAGAATATGTAAGAATATGTAAGAATATGTAAGAATATGTAAGAATATGTAAGAATATGTAAGAATATGTAAGAATATGTAAGAATATGTAAGAATATGTAAGAATATGTAAGAATATGTAAGAATATGTAAGAATATGTAAGAATATGTAGGAATATGTAAGAATATGTAAGAATATGTAAGAATATGTATAATAAATAACTATATTTTCCTAATAAACATATATCCGAAAACGTTTCGCTTGACAAACTGTAAAAATGTAACTAAAAGCAGTAGAAAAGTTTTTGCAGGACTTATTGAATATACATCGATTTTTTTTAAATAATCTGTATCTCAGAAAGTTTGTCGAAATATATTCTATACAATGGTGATATATCAGGTTAAATATAAAAAACTGATCCTATTAAAAATATAGTCTTATACGTGAAATTTGACGTTGTCTTCCTTTAAATATTCATAAATACAAATGTTCTTCACTTTTAGAGCATTTCTCCTATTTTATTTAAATCCTCTGATGTATTAAGAGCGGAGCTTGATACGGCCAGTCAACACCCCTATTGTGTGGCTCCTCCAACCCAGCTCCAGTTTTCCCTACGAAATAACCAAGTCATTCTGTTTCGTAGGTTGCATAATACCCCGAGGTGGCAAAATCATGAATAGTTTAGTGTTAGTAAAACCGGCATTTTAGGAGAAAAAAACGACCCGAATATTTTCGAGTATGTACCCGCTGAATTATTCAGTGTGCGTATCCCTAACCCAAGTGATATTTATGGAAAAAAATCAGGGAAAGTGGGGAATAAAACTGACTGAAAAAAAAAATGTATGACCTTTTTTTTAAGGTAAATTTAAAACTTTGTTTTTGGTGTTCCTATGTAAACTACTTTCGTTTGGCTTTTTACTTCTTACTCTATTTTCGGTAGTTGAAAATTTTATTTAACAGTTCATTAATTAAGGTTCATTTACATATTAGTATATTTAGTAGTAGAGTATACTAGCATACTTTTTGTCAATGCTACTCTATTCTACCAATTTTAGTATAGTTGCAGTTTACAGGACAAATAAAAATTAATATAGAGTCAAGTTCAGTTGACAATGAATCTCGTACGGCGACATCAACGATCCATACGAAAAAAATTTGTAATAAAAGTATTAAATGAAAAAATTAAACTTGTGGGATATGCAAGTACTTAAAAAATATATGGGTAAAACATTGGTTTCAAAGAAAAAATGTGGCAGGAGCATTTGCAACTCTTTTACGTTAGTAATGGAAGACTCAGAAGAATATAGAAAGTATTTAAAAATGACACCCGAACAGTTTGACATACTTTTAAATTTAGTGACTTTACATATTACAAAAAATGGGTACACTAATGGGAATATTTGTACGAGCATGTACCAAACTAGGCGTAGAAACTATCTACTCTATTTAGAACTCTCTCAACTACACGACTATCTGTTTACATTGGTAGAGTACTTTAAAATGTCGGTATAGTATAGTGAGAATCGTAGTGATGAAATGGGTTAGTAAAGTTTACTATAGCATATGCGATATCCACTAGACTGGGCCTTTTTGTATGGATAGAAAAAAAATTGTTCAATTTCTTTCGGGCTTATCGAAAAAAGGGTGTATGTAGATGTCTTTATATCATACAAAAATTATGGATTAAATCGGATTTTATCTTCTCTCTTTGAAAATAGAAACATTTGGAAAAAGTTTTTTGCAGCACGGTGAAAAAGGATTAGTAAAATTTATTTATTATATAAAACAGTTTTATGGGATTATATTTTTTGTATTGCAGGAATAAGAGGTACAAAATGTTTATATAAGTTATAATTATAGCAAGAAAAATTAGGGCTAAAATATTGCTTACTGTCAAACTTTGACATAGCTCTACGAGACTTAATTTGGTTTTTATGAAACCTTCTCTATCATTTTTTTGCTAAACTTGGCTGAAGCCTCAGTAATAATCGTCCTTTTTTTCTTTTTCTTTTTCTTTTTCTTTTTCTTTTTCTTTTTCTTTTTCTTTTTCTTTTTCTTTTTCTTTTTCTTTTTCTTTTTCTTTTTCTTTTTCTTTTTCTTTTTCTTTTTCTTTTTCTTTTTCTTTTTCTTTTTCTTTTTCTTTTTCTTTTTCTTTTTCTTTTTCTTTTTCTTTTTCTTTTTCTTTTTCTTTTTCTTTTTCTTTTTCTTTTTCTTTTTCTTTTTCTTTTTCTTTTTCTTTTTCTTTTTCTTTTTCTTTTTCTTTTTCTTTTTCTTTTTCTTTTTCTTTTTCTTTTTCTTTTTCTTTTTCTTTTTCTTTTTCTTTTTCTTTTTCTTTTTCTTTTTCTTTTTCTTTTTCTTTTTCTTTTTCTTTTTCTTTTTCTTTTTCTTTTTCTTTTTCTTTTTCTTTTTCTTTTTCTTTTTCTTTTTCTTTTTCTTTTTCTTTTTCTTTTTCTTTTTCTTTTTCTTTTTCTTTTTCTTTTTCTTTTTCTTTTTCTTTTTCTTTTTCTTTTTCTTTTTCTTTTTCTTTTTTCTTTTTCTTTTTCTTTTTCTTTTTCTTTTTCTTTTTCTTTTTCTTTTTCTTTTTCTTTTTCTTTTTCTTTTTCTTTTTCTTTTTCTTTTTCTTTTTCTTTTTCTTTTTCTTTTTCTTTTTCTTTTTCTTTTTCTTTTTCTTTTTCTTTTTCTTTTTCTTTTTCTTTTTCTTTTTCTTTTTCTTTTTCTTTTTCTTTTTCTTTTTCTTTTTCTTTTTCTTTTTCTTTTTCTTTTTCTTTTTCTTTTTCTTTTTCTTTTTCTTTTTCTTTTTCTTTTTCTTTTTCTTTTTCTTTTTCTTTTTCTTTTTCTTTTTCTTTTTCTTTTTCTTTTTCTTTTTCTTTTTCTTTTTCTTTTTCTTTTTCTTTTTCTTTTTCTTTTTCTTTTTCTTTTTCTTTTTCTTTTTCTTTTTCTTTTTCTTTTTCTTTTTCTTTTTCTTTTTCTTTTTCTTTTTCTTTTTCTTTTTCTTTTTCTTTTTCTTTTTCTTTTTCTTTTTCTTTTTCTTTTTCTTTTTCTTTTTCTTTTTCTTTTTCTTTTTCTTAAGTCAAGTATAGTAAGCTTTAAATATAGTCGTGCCCAACTTCTTCTTCAAAGTTATTCAAGTTATTTAATAACCTAGTGAAATTCCTATGAAAAGAATATTTTTAATCATATAAAATTATATGTATAGTGAAATTCGACATATGGCAAATTACTATTTGTATTATTTCAAATCATAACCAAATTTAGTGTGACCCTTTTTTTATTTATTATGCACTGTTGAATCATTACCAAGTTTTTCTTCGCATAATTTTTTAATAATTTTGTTCAGATTGTTTCTTGGATTTAACGTAACCAAGGTTTTTCAATAATTACTCTCTTTCCATAATACTTCGTAAATTACATAAATTTTTTTTAAAGAATGTTATCTGTTACAACAAATTATAATTGAAAGTTTATATCAAATATTGGCAAGTTATCATGTAAAAATAGAATTTAGTTAAATTCACAACCTAATAATAATATTGTTTTGGTCCTTATTTTCCATTCTTAATTAGCACAAAATTATTAAAACACAATACCGACAAAATAAGCCACTTTCTTGAAATCCAAATAACTTTAACAAGCAATATAAACACACTACAAAAAGATATTGAGAAATAATAATAATAATATTTATTAACCTTTAAAGCCATATCTACAAAATATAAATAAGGTACGTCATACATAGATAAATAAATAAATAAATAAAAATAAAAAGAACAAAGTAACAATACAACACAGTACAATATAAAAATCTCATATCAGCTAAGCAACAGTATACTGTAGGTACTCATCTAATGAGTATAAAACTTACTGTTAATAGCTGCCTTATATCTTTCTGGAGGCCTTGTAGGGTTTGATTATTTTTTTATTTTTGATGTTTGATGGCAGTTTGTTAAAAAAGTAAGAATCAGCGTAGTATAGTGATTTTTTGTAGCTGCTATGGTAATGTTATTTTAAATATATATTTTCAGCATTTCTGGTATTATACCTGTGTATATCTTTTTTCATTATGAGATTTCTTATTTGATTAAAAGTAAAAGACAATAATTTATTATAGAGGTGTATTGCAGTAACAGTAAGAATTTTATTATATTTAAATATTTCTCGACAACTATCCCTGTAACCCAAACAAAAATTAACCGTAATATTCGTTTTTGGATAAAAAATACGCAAGAGATATCTGATGCCTGACCCCAAACAGTAATATTGTAATTACGGGTTGAATATACAGGGACAGAGTAAATTGTTATTAGAGATTTCTTTGGCATATCATTTTTAAGTGAGTACAACATAAAATAGCTTTTATTAAGATTTTTGCAAATATTATTTATTTGTTCTCTGAAGTTTAGATTAGAATCGACAAGTGTCCCAAGAAATTTAGTTTTATTTGCTGCATTTACTGATACATTAACTTTGTTAATGTTTACATCAAAAGATGATTGGACACATTTGTCGCCGTAGGAAAAATTAACAGAAATTGGTTTTTCCAAGTTTAAAACCAATCTATTACAGTCACAACTTTCTTTAAATGCCATATTATTCTTTTTTTACTTTTTCTACTACCTGTGCTAAAGTACTGGCAGATACTATTATTGTTGTGTCGTCAGCATAAATAAATATATCATCGTGATCTTTAAAATATTCAGAGATATTGTTAACGTACAGTAGGAAAAGTAATGGGCCTAGTACTCCCCCTTGAGGGGTTCCTAGGTCAGTATAAAATATATCAGAGTGGATATTATCAACTAAAACAAAAAAGTGACGATTTAAAATATATGAATTTACCCATGAATTTACAGGTTTTCTTATTTGGACTGAATTTAATTTTTGACATAAGATGTTTAGGTCCAAATAATCGAAAGCTCGCGATATTTTAAAAAACACACCGTAAGTATACAAGTTTTTATCAATTTTGTCGTAAATTGTTTGGGTAAATTCTACGGTGACAGTTTCGCATAAATATCCACGTCGAAATCCATGCTGTTTGCTTGCTATAATATTATTATTATCCAGATATAATCGAATTAAATTACGGGTTTTGAGCTTACATTAAATTGTAATTAGATGAAACAAAATGGATTTTATGTATTTTGAGGTGATCTTTTCGAAAAAAGGCAAAACAAAATGTAGCAGTTTTTCGAAAGTGCCGAAATTTTGGATTTTGTCAATTTTTCAATTTTGCGCAGACGCATGTCGGAAATAAATCAATATTTTTAAAATGCAGTTTACGACATTTGAAAGCTTAGGAAAAATGCTAATTTTCATGTCTCTTGAGAAATGTGGATCCGATGCACCGTTCTCGCGGTATGGACGATTGAAATTTGTTTAGTATTTTGAGGCGACGAAGGTCGAAAAATTGAATTTGTTAAATGTTCAAACACTAAATTCTTTATAACATTTTTAAAAATTAAGATATTTAAAAAAACAAAAATGCGTTTTGAACTTAAGGGATGTGACTAGCGATACCCAGAAGGGGGCAAGGGAAATCCCAAAATTGGGCATATGGCGAAAGGGCAAAATGCACCGCGGTCCTAATTTCATTGTTTGCCTATAACGGCCAAACTATTTGAATTTTTTTAATGCCACTTACAAAGCTTACTTTTTATTGTAAAATCTTATGTGTGTGTGAATTTCACCGACATCGGACCATAATTGGCTAAGATATCAAACAATTAAATAATTTTTTTTTTCCTTAAAAAAGTTTGAAGTGGCACAAAAATGCCAAAAATGCACCCAAAGACTCAAAACTTTTTTTTTTGAGTATTCTATTGTGTCTAAAATATGATTACATTACGGAAAATTCTGCAAATATATTTTATCCAATTTTTTGACCACTGTTCATTGAGTGACGACCAAAAAACACGGTTTTTGAGAAAAGTTGCCTAAAATTGACAATTTTTAGTTTTTTTGTCTGAAAATTGAACAAACCCAAATTTCATGTCTTCTAAATATTTATACAAAGTTTAAAGTGTGTATGTTTCCTCTAAGTTGTAGAATTCTCCCGACAAAAGTCCCATTACACGCGCTCCGCGGGATCCAAAACTCGTGTATACACTACATTACTGTAATTTGATTTTTTTGCATTTTCCAGTTTTAAATTTCTTACATATCTAAACTTATTAGGCTTAAAATTTATTAAATTGTATTTTACTGACTTGTTATAAGACGTTTCTTGAGTTTTGTGCAAAATATAGAATTACCAGATATTAGCGAACAAAAAGCAAGCTTATCACCAAGTTGGAACTTACACTCAGGCTTAGGATTAATTTCCTAACATTTTTAAAGTATACCTGTTTGTGTATTTTTTTGTGCCCTTTTCGATGGCGAAGTTAGTTTTTTCAAATATATTTTTTTTGTTAGATGTTTTCGGAGAACCCGGAAAAAATCATATGGGAAAAAAATTAAATAAAAAACTACGCCTCTGGTTTCCTGCGAATTTTCGAAAAATTATGTCAGATTTCGCCGCGGGACTTATTTTATTTGAGAGCCAACAAAAAAATACGCAACTTTTCTTGCGGGCACATATGTCTAACATTTATAATTTCGTCACAAATTCATCGCAAAATTCATGTCCATGGTTCTGATCAAAAAAACGAAAAAACGACTTTTTGGTAAAAGCACTTCTGGCGGCGAGAAATTCGCCATTAAAACTACCTGTGCAATGAATTTCCGAACTATTTTTGCCTCCTCTTTCGAATGGTGCATTTATTTTCACTATCGGAATGATACTTGCCCAGATAATTAGCATTTTTACAATGGAAAATTCTGGAAAACCCGGTTTTTCCTAATTTAAAAAAAATTGAAAAACTGCTACACCTTTTTTTTCTTTTTTTTTCGGAAAGATCACATCAAAATACACAAGGTCCTTTTTGTTTCATCCAATTACAAATTAATGTAAGCTCGAACGGGCTTTTTTCGTTATTTAATTGTACTAATATGAGATAAATGAATTAAAAATAGCTTTTTCAAGAGTGTTTGCAGCGACATTGAGGATGGATATACCTCTATAATTTGAAAGAATGTTATTTGGCCCTTTTTTTATAGATAGGTATAACCTTTGATACTTTAAGTATATCAGGAAATTTACTGACCTTACTGATTTGTTTATTATTCTGGTAAAGAATGGGGCAAGCTGATCTGCACATTCTTTCAAGAGAAATACAGGTATATCGTCAAAACCTGTAGACTTGAATATGATTTTTAATTTGTCAATAAAAGAATGAAGTTAATCATATGCAACTAACAATACAAGAAAGAAGTAATATTGGTTGCCTAGATGTCCGATATTTTTTACCAAAACACAATGTTATAAATAAATAATCAAAATTAGAAAAAATATTTTATATAAAAACTTACGAAATGCCTTTTTATGTAACTGGTTTCACAAATAGGTATTATGTAACTCGTTCATTTTGTGGATTCTCGCTCCACTCGTCTCGCAAATATTGACTAGTTACGCAAAATGGAGCAACTCGCAACTATTTACATACATAGCTATTACGTTGTGTAGATCAAAACTGTTATCTTGAGACACTGTATCATGTAAAGTCAACTTTTAATGACAGTTTTTTAAAATGGTAAATATTCTCTTTTGTAAACAATATCCTTTGAAAATGCATAAAACTCAACAGTCATATACTGTATTTAGCAGCGTGGCAATAACTGTTTGAATATTCCATAATAAGGAGCTCTCTTATAAAACATTTTCCCTAAGGTAACTGAATCTGCATTGTTTAATTATACCTGAACGTAGGTACGGATTGAAACAGAAGTTAAGCGTTTCGAAAATTAAAGTAAATTATTCAATAAAGCTGATTGTTATTAATTATGGGCCATTGTTCTTGAGCATCAGCAGGAAAACTGGAACGAGGTGATATTCAATTGGTTCTCGGACTGTTTTCTTTAGGGATTTGCTTTATTAATTTCATTTTATTTATCGCAAAATTGCCGCTATCATTGAGTGTGCCTTCTTCCGTGATATAATTAATAAGCTAATAATAATTTATAATGCTGCTGAAATCGGCGAAAAGAGTTTTTGTTTTTAATGTCTGATTTATAAAGGATTATGTCGCCGAAGAAATATAAAGGACCAAAATCAGGACGTTTAATTAAAAAGGTAAATTTTGTTAATTTGTCTGGTGGGTGTTTTTACTTTGAATTAACTAATAACCTTAAAAAGTAGGGCTTACAAAAAAATACTGGATAGTGCTATGTATTAGTCGCGGTCTAGTCTCTGGCTCAGCGTAGTTCTAAAGAATTCATCTGTAATATTTACTGGATAGGATAAAGCCGATTAAAAAGCGATCCATAAGATACTTTTTTATAAAAAACAAATTAAAAAAAATGTACGAAGTTACCAGTAAATATCTACTCTAGGTATTATAGTATTACATATTCTAGATGCTCATAGCTCATGTCAGTATTTACCTTGTTATATGAGTTATTAAATGTTCTTTCAAAAAATAACCAAATTATTACATTATAAGTTAGGTATGCCAAATAACGATAGAAATTTATTATTACACGTAAAATTATTTCGTAGTTTAATTAACATAGAAAACATTTAAAAATTTTCGAATCAAATATGTTTTAGCTTTTTATTGAATATTAAATTTGCCCGCCATAATTTGCCCAAATGGTCCCCTTGTTGGCATATATTTTCACGATATCAAATATAGCCTATATCCTATCCAGTAAATTACAGATCAGTTCTAGAGTTAGAGGTTGGTATATTATAGTTTCCTATGTCTTTGGTCATTATACACAGATCATAATCCTAGAACCCAAATAAAGCCTTTAATCCTATTTTTTCTTCATTTAATCGTGATGATTTTCTTGTGGTTCGGTTCGGCTAACTCCATATCCATTGACAAGAGTCATGGTCGTTTTCCCTACTGTCAGTTTTCAATGTCCTAATATGTCATGTGCGCACTACGCCGACCGCAGCAATGGAGGTATTATTAAATCTCACGCCACTGCACATCTTCATACAAGGAGAAAGCAGGTCAGCTATTTACAGGCTAATGCAGGGACAAAACCCAATAAGCCAACTATATAGCTCCGACCACACAAGGCTATATCAGCAGTAAAAAGGGATAATATTCTAGCTATGCCTACTGATACAGCCATAACCACATACAAATTTGAAAGAAACTTTCAAATTCAAATACCAGCCCGAGAATCCTGGAAACAGGGACCTCCCGTACAGGCTGAACTCGTCTGGTACACAGACGGTTCAAAAACCAAGGAAGTAGCCGGTGCTGGAATCTATGGACCCAAGTCGAAATCAACGATTTCACTGAGTTTAGGAAAATATGCAACAATGTTTTAGGCTGAGCTAATATCCATACAACATTGTGCAAGAGAAATATTAAATTAGCAAGTATCAGGCAAAACTATTGCCCTATACTCTGATAGCCAAGCAGCTCTAAAGGCAATTCTCTCACCAGAAATCAAATCACGACTGGTGAAAGACTGTCTAGAAGACCTGATAGAGCTAAGTAGTCAAAATAAGGTGACCTTAGCCTGGGTTCCAGGCTATGAGGGATATCAGGGCAACGAAAAGGCCGACGAATTAGCCCGAGAAGGCTCAGATAAGGCCACGACAGGCCCCGAACTCTTCTGCGGAGTTGCTAAGGCATTGTGCAAGGCATCCATTAAACAATGGATGCAAAAAGAGTCTTAGGAATGGTGGAACAACTATCCAAGACGGAGACAGGTCAAACAGTTCATCAAAAAACCATCGGTCAAGTTCACGAAAGACCTACTGGATCCAAAGCGTCAAATCGGTAGGATAACAGTAGGCCTTTTTACTGGACACTGTCGCCTCAAAGGCACATGAGTGTCATAAAGCTAGCAGAAGAAGCAACTTTGTGCAGGTTCTGTGTAGAAGAAGAGTGTTGCGGGCTATGGAACTTTTAATCGGTTCCACGTCACGTACTTTTTTTTGCCTTCAACGGTGGACTGTATCACTCTGTAGGAGGTTCGAACACCAATTTCTTGATTTGGATTCACTTCCCCTTGTAGAAATTAAAGATGTACCTTCCTTTTACGTTTTTATTTAAACTTGATAAACTCTAATACAACTAACAATTTTACACTGTACTTAAAACTTAAATTGCTATATTACATTGTGGTAATTACACGTGGGTTTCTAACATTACCTTATAATGCCAATTTCGGTGGATCAAAAAATTTAGTTGTTGACTGTAAGAGAGCTACTGCTGTTCTAACAAGAGTCGACTTGATCTCGTATCCACACGGTTGACTTGTTTTTCCTTAGCAACAAACAAGGTTGGCTGATTTACGGTGTTGAGTCGTCATTGGTTGAACGGATTCTGCACCTGTCTTGCATTCTATTTTTAACCATTTACAAAGAAAGATAGACTTACTTATGCAATGAAAGAGATGCAGTTTGTTTTTTGACCGTTATTGTTTATAAAAATAACTTTTTTATGCACCTGGCTTGCGTTCTAAAAATAACTTTTATATTGTATGTACAGGGTGGTTCTATATTGTTTTTTATGCGATTGAAACATTATTTTAATTTTATTTATGGATCAAATGATGAAATATGTTATTTTATTGTTATCTTTTCTTTCCATTATTTATACAGGGTGAGTTATAAGAGTAACTGACGTATCTTGTTAAAAAATGTTTGTCATTTTTGAACAAAGAGGAAACATCATTCAGCGTCCTGTGCCAATGTGAAGGCCTGGCTGTAATAAGGTTTCTAACATTGGACGAAGAAAAGCCAATTGCATGCAACTAAATGCAGGAGCCACTATCAAAGCTACTAAGTCTAATAAAAAAGACCAGGCTAGACAGCATACTCTAAAACAAACGGAGTCCCACAATAGAATTGAAAAGGTTGCGGTGGACAAGGACAAATAACGTCCAACTCCTATTCTAATCTGATGTGTTATGTCTTTCACTATTTACCTATAATTTGTTTTATCATGTGCATATCCAATTTCTTAAGAAATATAATTATTCATTGTAAAAACCATCCTGAAGCCTCTTAGAGATTCTTAAATATTCTTTGAGCGCTTTAAAGATCCACAAAGTTCGTAAAATATACTTAGTCACTAAAATGTTTTAAATATTCCACCAGTCTTCAAAATTCTGTTTTACAAATCACCTCTTACAAATGATATTTTAAATGAGAGATTAATGTATAGATTAATTTGTTTTAAAATGATTAAAAATCCAATTGTCGGCGCAAGCATTATTGCTGAGAAAAGAAAATTTTGTATAGTGCGGAAATGTATTTAGAAATCTGGCATTTGTTGTGTCTAAAATCATTCCTCTATCAATTATTTCTAATTAAATTGTTGACCTTAATAGTTTGTCTCGACTGCAATACCGGTAAGTTTATGTCATTGGAAAAATCTAATTAGTGTTTACATTTCTACCTTCTGTTTACTTAGAAGTATAATTTTATAAAATCAATTTTGAATTATTTGATGTGTTTATTAATTTCTTTTATGTGGCTTAAATTTCATATTATTATTATTTTTAGTACTGTGAAAAAGTAAATGTATTAATTAAATTTTTAATTGTTGGAAATATTTAAAATAATTATTAAAAAGTTAAGCTTGTATCTCTTGTAAGGGCCTCGTAAAAAATAGAATTAATTTTTGTTTAGAGAGCGAATATTTGGCTGTCTATGAATCGTAAATACCTAAGCCGAACCTTGATGTAATTGAATTATATCAAGGAAATAAAGTCGACTCGTTGAGCTGAATCGCAGAGAATCAGCGTCCTGATTTCCACATAAATTAATAAATAAATAAATATGAATTGTTTTCCATTAAAATATACAATTGTATGGGATTCGTCAAAATAAAAGTAAATAAAATAAAAATATGATTAAAACATAAAACTAGAAAATTTGTGTTTCTAAGTGTAAAGACACATTTCAAAAATAAAAATACAACAAACGGGTAATATGCCATATTCCTTGAAGTATGGTCGCCAAGAGTCTCTTTGCAATGCTTCTCAGGACTCTGTTTTGAGCAAGAAAAACATTTTTAGAATAGGTTGAATTTTCCCATTAGCATACACCGTTTTTTAGACGTGAGTCTACTTGTGCAAAATACACCATAACTAATTGACCAACGTTAAGTATACAGGGTGTTTATTAAGTACTTGTACAAACTTTAAATAGTGAATCTTTTACTAATTTTAAGGCAAAAAGTTCATATGAACACGTGTCCTAAACCTCTTAACTTTTGTGCTACTGGGTGGTAAAGTTTTCAGAAAAAAACTATTTTTTCCAATAACTGTGAGACTATTGTAGATATCTTTACGAAATTTGATACACGTATACTATGCATTAAGATGCATTTTTTGATGTACAAATTTATGTTTTATACTAGTGGCGTCCATACCTACGGGGTTTGTATTGAATATTTTTGCAGAAAAAAATAGTATGCCACTGCTTCATCTTAAAACAAAAATTATTTTTGAAATCCTCATTTATTTTTAAACAAATTTAATCTCTTGAGTTTTTTCGTTCGATGCATAGTTTACGCTTTAAAAAATAAAATCCGTTTTAATTCAGAGTCAAATTGCTAAAATGTACAATTGTACATACATGCATAGCAAGCCTTGCAAACAACTGAGAGGTTTCCATGGTAGCGGAATCAGTCATGACAGTTTATTTAAAAAAAAGATCATGGTTTTTGTCATTTAAAAATGTATGTATGTATGTAATAATTTATTGTCTATTATTGTGTTCAAAATGTACGAATATACCAATGCAGAAATGGCAGACATTCATTTCGTCTACGAAATGGCTCACGGTAATGCACAAGCTGCAAAAAGAATGTATCAAGCCCGATTTCCTCAACGGGTGGTTCCATATGTCCAAACTTTCATTAATATTCACCCAAGACTTTGTGAGACTGGCAGCTTTAAAAGAACAATTTGATATCCCAGGAAGGCCTGCGACAGTTCGAACAGTTGAAATTGAAGAAGCTGTGTTAAATAGAATTGAAGAAGACCCGCAAACTAGTACAAGGAAAATTGCTCATGAATTGAATATTACGCATACAATTGTGTGGCAAATTTTAAAATCTCAACAACTTTATCCTTATCATATTCAACGTGTACAGGCATTACTACCTAGAGATTTTCCTCATAGAGTAGATTTCTGCGTTTGGCTGCGAAATAAATTATTAACAACCCCGGATTTCTTAGGCCATGTACTTGTTACAGACGAAGCTTCTTTTTCTCGAAACGCCATCATGAACTTCCACACTAACCATATCTGGTTTGAGGATAATCTCAATGCTATCATAAAAAATAATTTCCAAGATCATTTTTCTCTAAATATTTGGGTCGGAATTATCGGGGATCACCTTATTAGACCTTGCATTCTTCCACAAAGGCGAAGAGTACAGAAGATTTTTGGAGCACGAGCTTCCTGAACATTTAGAAGAAATTGATTTGGCTACCAGAAACAGGATGTGGTTCATGCACGATGGCGCACCGGCACACTTTTGTTTGGCTGCACGTCAATTTCTGAACGAGAATTATCCTAATCGTTGGATAAGAAGCAATCCTGGTCTCCCAGATCACCAGATTTAAATCCTCTGGATTTTTTCTGTGAGGTCACTTAAAGACACTAGTTTACAAAACATCCGTTCAAAATAAGCAAGATCTAAGAAACAGGATATTTGAATCGTGTGCCATTATTAATCAGACACCAGGTATATTCGAAAGAGTACATCAATCAATGTTAAGGCGAATTGACGCATGCGTTGCAGTAGGCGGCGGGCATTTTCAGAAATTGTTGTAAATGTTATTAACTTATTTGTAAAAGTAGTTTAGACTTAGTCTGTAAATAATCTAAGTTTATCACATAACAATATTGATCAATAAAAGACACTTGTTCCATGCAGAATACTATGCGTCGGACGAAAACTATGCGTCGGAGAAAAAACTCATCAGACCAAATTTGCTCAAAACTAAATGAGGATTGCAAAAATATTTGTTATTTTAAGATGAAGCAGTGGCGTACTATTTTTTTCGGCAAAAATATTTAATATGAAACCCGTACGGGCGCCACTGGTAAAAATAATAAAATTATTTGTACATTAAAAAATGCATCATAATGCGTAGGAGACGTGTACCAAATTTCGTAAAAATATCTGCAATATTCTTACAATTATTAGAAAAAAAAAAATTCTGAAAACTTTACACCCTGTAGCTCAAAAGTTAAAACGTTTAGGACATGTGTTCATATGAACGTTTTGCCTTAAAATAAGTCAAAGATTCACCATTTAAAGTTTGTATAAGTACTTAATAAACAACCTGTATACCGTAAATTCATGAAAAGAAACTTTAGCGAGTTAATTTTTTTGACCAGTTCTCTACAATGGTCTTTTCAATCAAGGTGGTGATTTATTTGGAATCCTAGAAAGCGAGTGAAAGAAGTACATTTTCAAAACTAATCTCTAGAGCAGGCCTGCACAACTCAGATTTTCAAAGGGCCAGATTTGAAAAACCGTACTTAATTGTACGAGGCCGCCAAGAGAAGCTTGGTCGGTTCAGATTTCTAAAAAAAAAAACAATAAAAGGTCGATACCTTTCATTTATAAACCAACTGCTGTTGCTAGTCGAGCTTGTAAAAACGGTCCTCACGTTATAGTTCGGCCGAGCTTTCCTAAAAGAAGGTCGTCAGCCTAAAAGCAAATTTGTTACTGAAAAATGTATAATTTGACGTAGGTGGGCCAATTTAGTCAACGGCCAACGGGCCGCCAACTGGCGGGCCGTACGTTGTGTTCGAGGGGCTCAATGTTATGTTACCTGTTATGAATTGAAGACATGAGCGGATAAAGGTGTCATGTCACAAAAAGATTATTTCGATAAAAACAAGTTTAAAGTTTTATAATACATTATGATATATGGCTCATGATACCTTCCTATGTGATCAATAGCCGTTATTTATCAAAATTGGAAATCAGAACTATCACAAACAAAAAATATAGCATATTTTAAGAATATTAAGCTATAACAATCATTTTTTGAAAAAATGTGACATGACACCTTTATCCACTTATATCTTTAATTCTTAGTACCACAGTCTTACTAGTATTAAAAAATAAATCATGACTATTAAAGTAACTTGACATTTTTTGAGCGTGTTGGAGCTTTTTCTCTCACTATACGGTGTTTTTTCTCTTTTAATGCGTTTAAAAATAGGGCTTCTATCTTCAACGGCCTCTGATACTTTGACATAAATTTCTCCTACTCAAATTTAAAGTCCTCTTCTTCTCTTTTTTTGTAATATTAACAAAAATCCAGTGTTGTCAGTTTACCAAACTCGATTATCTAATCCATAGTCGGTGCATAGAAAATAACTACTAGTCATTTAAACGAGATTTACAAATCTGGATTAAATTTTAAAACGGTGCATATGGGCGTTAATATATATCTTATTATATTTACGTCTATTTTTTCATTATTTATAGATTCGACAAATTCAGCTTTATCATCCCGATACTCTTGTTCGTCCTTTTCACTTGAGAAACAACAATTTATTTTGCTGTCACTAATTATTTTAATGGTTTTCATTTAAGCACAACTGGGGTGGTACAAGAAATCAAATTTCTTACATTTTATTATATTTTTTACAATTAAATACTTGATTAACAAATGTTTTTTCCTTATTTTCGGTTTTTCCTTTTTTTCTTTTTTTTTTCCTTTTTTTTTTTCTTCTTTTTTTTTCCTCTTTTTCCTTTTTTCCATGTTTTCCCTTTTTCCCTTCTTTTCCTTCTTTTCCTTCTTTTCTTTTTTTTTCTTTTCTTTTTTTTTTTCTTTTTTTTTCCTGTTTTTTTTCCTTCTTTTTTTCTTTTTTTCCTTTTTTTGTAGCTAAGGTGCCGATCAAGTGGATAGTAAGAATTAATTTTTTTATGTAGATGCCAACTGGTAGAAATATATATTTATTAATAAATTATCATTAAAAGGGTAGTGCAAAAAATGTGGTATGCATTTCGTTTATCAACCTTACGTCTTGCTTACACGTTGCGATTTATAAACGCCTGTAATATGCCCTTGATACATAAATAATAATATCATTATAGATTTTATATATCTTTAACAGTAGTATACGTCATAAACCCGCTACCTAGATCTTTACATGCGAACATGGTCGTTAATTTGCGAGCGCTAGCGAGCACGTTATATGACCGTGCGAGCACGTAGAGGTCAGATAACGGGTCTGGGGCCCTATTCTCGAATGTCTATTTCTAAATGTCACACGCGACATTGATGAAATGTCGAATAAGAACGCAAAAACGTATTCTGGAATGGCGAATTCGACATTTGTTGTTAGACATAAAGTCGAGTGGTATTCAACCAGTCGACAATGTAATGTCGCATGCCTTTTTAAATATAATGTTATGAGTGTCGTGACAGTGACAGTTTATATTTATTTTTAAGAGAAATGAAAATAAGTAATATACAAATTGTTTTCGAAAATTTATGAAATGATTATTTACAATTTCTTAGTCCTGTCCAGTATCGTATTGGGCCGTCGATCTATCGGCAAAAGACCGGTAGGCCTTCATTCAAGCAGTGGGCCCTTGTTCGGGCATTGGCTCCTCGTTCAGGCACTGAGCCTCAATCAGAGAGCCTAAGTAAGTGGACCTCAGTCTGTGGACCCTTAAGAATAAGAAATGCGAAATAAACCTTGGAAAAAATGAGGATGGACAGTAGTTCACCTTCAACTAACAGGCCCCGGAGAGGCAAAAGAATCTCTGAGTCTGAAGTAAACAGGAGAAAGAGGGATAAGCTGCAGGCAGGCAGTGCTACGGCAAACGCCACCCTCAGCAAACCCCCTCACTCCAAACAAAACAAAAGAGGCCTAATCAAGTCTCTAGACAGCGATGCTAGTTCAGCCTCCACAAGAGGCTGGAACACGACGCAACTAGGGACAAGAAAAGAGGTAACGCCCTGGAAGGTGACAAACCCAGACAGGACCACAAAGTTTTGTCTGGGATAAGCTACAAGGATGCACCCACGAGCCACCTGA
The DNA here is from genome assembly GCA_927349885.1 of Psylliodes chrysocephalus. Taxonomy (NCBI): domain Eukaryota; kingdom Metazoa; phylum Arthropoda; class Insecta; order Coleoptera; family Chrysomelidae; genus Psylliodes; species Psylliodes chrysocephalus. Next base: position 50,137,201 of record OV651819.1, read on the forward strand.
AAGTAGCTATAATAGACAAGGATAACCCTTACGGTAAGATAACTACCGAAAGTGAAATCCTTGTCAAAAAGACACTGATGAGAGAGCTGGACAAAACAATCTTGTCCGCCTCCTGCAGCAAAACCAAGCCACCCACATTCAGGTCTTGGTCGCACTCTGGTGAAATTATCAGAGTAAACTACAACGATGACCTGACGTTGGAATGACTAAAAACCAAGGCACTAACCTTTAAAAAGATATGAAGGAGCAACACTCGCAGTTGTAAGGATGGACGAGCTCCTCAAGCTCACCAAAGCCTCTCTCTGGATCCTAGGGGAAGCGCAAGCTGACTTTGACAAAAAAGAGGTTGCGTTTAGGCGAGTTGAAGGGCAAAACCCAAACTTGCATGTGGCGAAATGGTGCACCTTCCACCATGAAATCAAAAAAGACTCTAAGGGCCATCTTCCGGGTAGATGGATACGAAGAGGTGGTACCATACCGTGGCCACCTCGATCGCCGGAGTTAAATCCATTAGATTATTACTTTTGGGGTCGTATAAAAGATATGGTATACGCTACAGAAGTTGACAGTGCGGAAGAGTTGCGTGAAAGGATACGTTTGGCAGGGAATGAAATACGGCAAAATAATTTTGAAGTAATGCGAGCTTCACATGCAATTACCCGTAGAGCCGAAATGTGCCTTCGTCAGCAAGGCAACGTTTTTAAACACTTACTTTAAATGTTGTATAAATTGATATTTTTAGTAGAATTTTTGTTATTTTTATTAGAATTTTTGTTATTTTTAGTAGAATTTTTAGTAGTATAGACAAAAACAATTTTTGAGAATCATTTGTTTATCGTCGTCATTTTGACCTATTTTAAGTCATCCTTAGGAAAATAAAAGTAGATACTTCACGCTAAAAAGCTTAAAATTATTATCAAATAGCATTTGCCATAATTAAAAGTAGGTAACTAATGATTTCTTCTCGAACTCAGTCAAACTTCATATTTTCAAGAAATTACCAGCTATTCTTAATTTCAAATACAGTTTTGAAATAATTTTACGATATTTAACGTATCTGACTCATTTTTACCATCCTAAGGATTACCCTAAAAGAGTTTAAACGTCAGCAGTTAAAGAAAAAAATTCTCATCAATCATTTTATTGGGCAAAAGCCAACCAAACCATTAAAAAAAAACAATTGATTAGTTTAAGTTTAAATACTATTTAGTTTTACCATTTAAAGTTATTTTATAAAATAAACATTAAATTAAAGCTAAATACATTTCTTTAGTCACCAGTTTTCCAAACCTGAAAAAAATTCTGATTCCACAGGCCTGCTAATTATTGTTTGCACTTTCGAATAAAATAATATGAACTTATCATAAAATTTTCAAATGCTTTTTTCTTGAAAATGGTGCATCCTATCGAGATGCAACAAGAGTAGCTTTATTGTAAAGAAAACATTGGGCTTCCAAATTTTTTAGTCAAAAATTTTAAAAACTAACAACAAAAAAAGTAAGGGCAATTTTACCTTAAGCCCCCCCTAATTTACTCATCTATGAAGATGATCAAAAACTAAGATTAAGTTCATTACATAGAGCGTAAAAAGGTAAGCATTTGTACTAAATTTAATTTAGTTATCTTTAAGCGTTTAGAAAATATTTACAAAAATGTGTCATCAGGACTTCACTTTAAACACCCTGTATCTCGGAAAAGAAACGTTTTCGGACCTATGTTTATATGAACTTTTACTCCTATTTTAGGATTTAGATTACGCTGTTAAAATATGACCGTCCAATTTCGGGACACCCTGTATAAAAATAATCGATTGATCGAATAAAATCGGTTATATTATATAATCGATATTTCGGTTATTTTTTATAATTATCGATTTATCGGTCAATCAGCTTTTTATTAATCGATTATTTTCGATTTTTCAAAGAAAATTAAATAATTAATTTTAAGAGGAATATGAAAAAAGAAAAGGATTATTTATAAATAATCAATAATTCAGTTATTTTGTTTTTTGGAAAATTGATTTATCGTAAAATCGGCTTATTAATTAATTGATTATTTTCGCTTAATCGGTTATTTTCGATTATCCGAATATTTTCGATTAATCGATTATTTTCAATTTTTCAAAAGTATTCGAATAATTTGTTTTAAAAGAAATGCGAAAAAATAGAATATATGAAAATAATCGATTGATCGAATATAATCGGTTATTTTATATAATAGATCTTTCGGTTATTTTTTAGAATTATCGATTTATCAGCCAATCAACTTTTAATTAATTGATTATTTTCGATTTTTCAAAGATAATCAATTAATCAATTTTAAATGAAAAATGAAAACAAAAGGATTATTTGAAAATAATCGATAATTTAGTTATTTTTTTGGAAAATCGATTTATCGTAGAATTGGCTTCTTAATTAATTGGTTATTTTCCCTTAATCGATTATTTTAGATTAAGCGATTATTTTAGATGTGTCAAAAATGATCGAATAATTGATTTTAAAGGAAATTATTCTTTTTTTTTTAAAAAATCGATTTATCGATTATTCGACTTTTTAATTAATCGATTATTATTGATTAATTGATTATTTTAGATTTTTCAAAGATTATCGAATAATCTGTTTTAATGGAAATGCGAAAAAAAATAGAATATTTAAAAATAATCAATTATTTAAAATAAACGATAATTCGTTTATTATTTTTGTAAACACTGGTTAATTGGTTAATTGGCTTTTTAATTAATCTATTATTTTTGATTTTTCAAAGAAAATCAAGTAGTCGATTTTAAAGGAAATACGAACAAAAATAGATTATTATAAACACCAAGTTCTAGCGATAAAATGACTTTTAATAGGTTTAAATTTTAAAATGTTATCTGGTTACAGACATATACAATTCTAGATTTTTATGTGACTCATCCTCTATATTAATTAATATTCTTAAAGAAACAAGCTTTAATATATCTTTTTCTGAGGTTATAATACAAAACAGCATTTTCTCAATTTGACAAATTTTTATTATTATGTGATAGTCGTAGAAACATATAATGTTCAACTCACAAGGTTTGATTTGCAGAATTCGCCTGCGCACATGCTTTTTTTATAATACTCTTAGAAAATGAGTACCATTTCTTACTCGATTAACAATATTCTATTTCAACATTTTACTGTAATCTCTTACAGAAAAGTCCGTAGTAAATAATAGCTAACGAAATATTCTATAAAAGGTCTTCTCTTTACATAAAATGTCGTGGCATCTGTTTGATATTAAAAATTCACGTTAAATTTATTTCATAATACATAATTCCATTAAACGTATATTTTAAATAAATCTAATAGTTTATTATGATGCTAATAAACAAAGTCCGGTCCCTGTCACAGAGTTTGGGTCCCTGTCCAATTCCCCCACTCCGTTAACCTTTCTTTAGAAATTGGCAACATTTACGCAGGTTAAACACCGCTGTACGTTTCACAACCTAAAATCAAATAAAATTTTATTTGACATGTTTTCGAATGTGAATTAAAATAATGACAGTTCAGTTGCAACTGACAGTTCAGTCCTGATTATTGTTAAAATTTTTACCGGGCTAATCCGTTATGATTCTCTTAACAACCTTAAACAGGGATTGGTTACCACAATATAACATTGCAGTATATAATTAAAAAATTTACCAGGCTAGCCCGTTATGACTCCCATAACAAACATAAACAGAGGTTGGTACCACAGTATAACATTGCAGTGTATCGTACAGTTCCTTAAAGATCTTTAGAATCCTAAGAATTTTTTGATAAGCTTAGAGAGTCTCTATTATCCTTTGAAGTCCTTGAAAGGCAAACAAATTGATTATCTATTACAAAAACTAAAACGCTTACATTTACAAGTAGTGAGTTTCCCAAATTTATTCAATTACGGTCTCTCAATTTATCAAAGAACTTTTTTAAAATACCTCATTTACTATAAAAGTTAGTTGATATTTCTGTCTGTCTAGATCCCCTTTTTGATTAAAGAACAATAAGTCAAACTCTAATGAATTATTCATTTTAATTTAGAATTCAACATTCTTTTGTTCAAATAATAATTAAAATCTTTTGTGAACGTTAATACCTGCTGTCATTAAAACGGACACAAAGACATGTAATAAAAGTACACGTAGATTTTTAATAAGGATTCCCTTTCTCTGTTTGGATATCCAGTGAATCAAGCTTCTTAAATTTTACCTAATAATGTTTATCAAAGTTGTTTTACGCTAATTGAAATATATAAGCCATTAGATTAAATGTGGAATTGATAGGGATTTGAAGATTCGTAAAGGTATCTCGAAGGGGATTTCAAAATGTGATATGTTTGGGGGGAGGGGGTGTTCAAAAGTATTTCGTTAGATCATTTGTTATTAACTAATTTATTATATGGAAAATGAAATGTAAGTGATTATATTTGGATTTAATTAATTTTCCAGTTATTTGTATTATCAATGAGTTCTAAAATCCCAGTTATTAAGAACTCTTGCTAGGATACTGTCTAACCCAGATATTTTGTTGTTACATTTTCTGTAAATACTAGTATGTGATAGGATGAGAAATATAATTTTAACACATTAGAAAAGTTGGTAAATTGGTCTAAGAAGCCAATTAACTGAACCATAATTCTTTGGCACCAAAATTTCAATTTTAGTAAATTTTTAAATTAATATTTTTAAGATTATGATATAGTCTATTTTTATGTATGAGAGAGTAATAAAACAGCATTTCTACTGCAAAACTTAGTACGGTCATTTTAAATATTTTTACAGGATAATCTAAATATTTCCAAAAATTGTAATAAATGTACCTTAGCTATTACAAGTTTTGGGTCTTTTATTGGTCCTTTATAAACATAAGCTGTACAGAACAATAGAAAAAGGTTTGGACAGGCCAAAAGCCCTGTGTATTAAAGATTACATAGCCGTATCTTAAGATTATTTTCAATAAGTACCTATTTGCCAATTTTATTTTATTTTAATTCCAAGAATTTCTTACAGTAATCGAATTATAAGTAGATAAATACCTTCCCAACCAATTTCACCGAAAATGCGATTATAGGTTTTCCATTTAGTAAGGAGGTCCAAGTTGTGTATTCTTGACAGTTTACTAAATGTCGTTTAGTTGCAACTTGCAAGGTGCAGTGTGAATTCTAGTGTGATCATGGAAAATTTTGAAGAGTCGCGTAAACGACAAAAAATCGGTCCTTTAACAGTTAATGAAAAAACATTAATATTTAATTGTTTTAAATCATTTACAGACAAACATTTATGTAAAAGTGTTAATGACACAGTGTAATTAGTTAGTAGTACGCTTGGTGTTGGGAAATCTACGATTTACAGAGTTGTTAAAGAAGAGAAATGTGGCGAGTTTCAAACAGCACGTAAAGTTCCAGAAAAACCAAAATTTCAATTAGAAAATCTTTTGAAAGAAAGACTTCGAAGGAAAGTGCATGCGTTCTTCTTTAGAAAAGAATTTCCGACAGTAGACAAAGTTATTGCAATGGTTCGAGATAATAAGGATTACCCTGAAATGAGTCGAAGCACACTATGTAATCTTTTTAAAGAAATAGGTTTTCTATGTAAAAAGCGTTCCAGAAGGTCTATTTTAATAGAAAGAAGCGATATTGCAGTATGGAGATAAAATTACCTAAGGACTATAAAAGAAATGAGAAACCAAAGAAGAAATATATTTTATTTAGATGAAACATGGATCAACGAGGGACATAAACCAAATAAATTTTGGCAAGATGAAACTGTTACAAGTCGAAGACAGGTTTTTTTAAATAATTTATCTACTGGTTTAAATCCACCATTAGGAAAGGGGCGCCGACTAATAATAGTACACATCGGTAGTTCAAACGGTTTTGTTAAAGGTGATTTATTGATTTTTGAATCTACTCGTACCGGTGACTACCATGAGGACATGAATGCTGAGGTCTTTAAAGAGTGGTTCGAACAAATTATAGATCTTCTTCCTCAGAACTGTATAATAGTAATGAATAATGCAAGTTATCACTTATAGAAACTTATAGAAAAAATGCCCACAACCAAGTGGTTAAAAAAAGATTTATATAATTGGCTAAATTCAAAGAATATTAAGTTCCATCCCGGTTCTGTGAGAAAAGAACTGTATCATTTGTGTTCCCTTCATAAAGAGAAATTCAAAAAATATGAAATTGATGAAATTGCAAAAAATCGTGGGATGACGGTGGTTAGATCACCACCATATCATTGCGAAGTAAACCCGAATGAACTGCTATGGGCACAGATAAAGGGAGAAGTTTCAAGAAAAAATATTTCTTTTAAAATGAGTGATGTTAAACAGTTGTTTTTGGAGGCTGTAAATAATGTGAAGCCTGAAAATTGGGAAAAGGCAGTAAATCATACGATTAAAGAAGAAGAGAAAATGTGGAAGTTGGACAATATTACTGATGAAATGATCGAGCCACTCATTGTAAATATTGGTTGCGACAGTTCATCTTCTGATTTCGATTCTGATTTGGATTTGTAGGTAAGAAGTAGTTTTTATATTAAAATTATTATTTATGAACGTAACGTTGTTTAAAAGTCAAAGTTTAAACCCTTATACCTACATAACCCGTTTGATTCAATGTTCTTAACATACCTTGTGGAAAAATAAAACATTTTAGAAAAAATTGCACATTTTTACCTTCAGCTGTTTAGAAATTATAAGCAGGTTAATTAGGTGAAAATATAAGTGTATACTCGAGGAATAACTTCAAAAAATATTTTAACTGTCTACTTAAAGAAGTGCTACGCCTATGGATTACGAACGCTCTATTATTTTAATACTCTCTCATACATAAAAATAGACTATAGTGAGAGTTGTATTGTAATAATATACTGCATCCAGGATAAAGTAATAATGTGGCACATAGTCAACTCACCTTGGTATTTCAAATCTTCAGAGATTCCATTGGGATAAAAAATTATAATATCCTGTATCAAATATACATATTATAACTTCTTGTAACTTATAATGAAGCAAAGCGTAATATGCTGTCAAACATATGAAATGAAATTAATATGCAGAATCCTGATGGGTATCAAAGCTTTGTATATACTGTCGTCATCTGTGCTATACTTCTCTGGGATTTAATTAAGCCTTTATTATTATAATACCGTAGAGGTATCAGAAACACCAAAGTCATAACGGTATTATAAACCAGGAGCGTAACGGATATGTTTACAAAAAGGGATGTCTGAACAAAAATATGTGAAATTTAAAAAATATATATATATTAACTTACCGTCTATGTGAATGGCTGTGAACGGAACTTCTTCTATCTGAAAAAATTGATTTAGTTTAGTTTGTTTCTTATTTCACAGGTAAATAATAAATTAAATAATTAGTTGTAGGGTCATTGTGAATCATTTTCTTTAAACCTATCATTTTGGTAAAAAATGCAGCTATAATTCTAAAAAGTGTCAAAACACATTGGCACAGGTCTTTTTTGATTGCATTGTCATATATCAATCGATTTTTTTGACAGCTTCCAAATATTTGACATTTTTTAAAAATTCCAAATTCATTCATTGTGTACAGGGTGTGGGCAACAGTGATTCGCCATTAGGTACACAGTGAATCTTGTTTTAAATGAGTCAACATTTATAATACACACTTATTACGTGTTGCCTACATCTTGGCGCAATAGTTTTAGTGGTTATGTTATATTTGCCCAAAGTCAGTCCCCAAAGATATTATTACGAACCTACACTTTACAAAACCATTAACAATTAATGAATATCTTAAAAACGTTGTTTTACTTGGTGATTTTATGCTAAATCTTTCCATTTGTAAGTAACAGTAACTACTTTAATTATGTTCCTATTGTTGTATTCTAAATGCTTTTTATTTTTCAGGTCTTCTAGGAATTTCAAACACCTAACTTGAACAGTGTTTACAAACCCTTAATCAAATTGTGAAGAAAGTATTTTTAGCTATACTCTGTCATGTCTGTTCTTAGCATTTTGAGAAAAATGCTTATTACTCTTATGTAAAATAAAACAATTTTTTGTAGAAGGTAAATACCAATAAAATTGAAGCATTTATTTAAGTAGATAGAAACAGTATTAAAATCAAACGAAATAATATAAATAAACATGTAAGTAATATTGTTTACTTCTTGGCATATTTATATTATAATAATTGTTCTTATTTATTTCAGGTTTACTACCTCTGGCTTATCTACAAACCTGAAAGTAGGGGTAGCCCACAGCCCACTAAGAAAATAGCCCCTTCTGCTAAATAGTTTATCCGGAACAGTTAGAAAATGACCTGTAAAATTTAATTTTTTATTTGGTACAGTAAACTGTGTAACAATTTCGGATAAAGGGAAATTTCTGAGAAGCAAAAGTACCACTGATCCAGGTACATTGATTTTGTACGTTAGACATACACAGGAATCATATAAGTAACAAAAACGTCTTTTAGTGCCACCATATATCGACATCTTTTTTACAATATTAAGTCGACGGACTAAGAAAAGCATAGCTAGACTATCGATTGCTATAGAAGCAGAAATTAGGGAGAAGGTGTGAAGGTGTATTCGAATACACCTTCACACGCTAAAGCAAAAAGATGTTTGTAATCGTCCCCATGTGTTTTTTAATGTTTTTAAATTTTGACTGCACCCGAAGATAGAAACAAAGGTTTCCGAAACATATGTAGTGCTGTCATAACGATATAAAATAAAATTAATGACCGAATACACCAAGGAAATTTTTATTTATATATAATTCTGCTACGGCAGGGAATTATCCTTATTTTTTTTAAGGCTACGTGTAGTTTTCGAGATTTCGCAAGGGTAAATAAATTAAAAAGCATTTAATGAATTTACAAGTTAGAAGCTTCTCTTTTTGGATTTTTTCCGATTGATGTCTTTAGGACATTCCCGTGTAATACTCCAACAGTAATTTGCTATCATGTGCTCATTCCAGCGATCTTGGTATCTATTTTCCATCACCTGTAAATCTTGATGGAAACGTTCTCCTTGCTCTTAGCTATACGCTCAAAGATTTTCAGGAAACTTGTCAAATAATTGTTCAGATAGTGTACTTTTATGCTCATATTACATCCAAGATTTTTAAAGCTATGTCATTTTCGGCCTTTTGATTTCCTAAAGTAATTTTTACAACAGCAACAACAGATTTCCAAGCAGCTGCTTCTATTATTCATTGAATTTATGAAATCGTTGTCTTTCATTAAAAGTCTTATCTGTGAGCCATCAAAAATACCGGCTTTTAGTATTTCATTACTTAAACCGGGAAACTTTCTTAAAAGATATATAAAACACGGACCAGTTTTATCTGACGCCTTAACATATTGCTTCATAAGTCCCACTTTAATGTGCAATGGAGGCAAAATAATCTTATCTCTAGAAACTAAAGGTGGGTTTATAATATGTTGTTTGCCAACCGTCAACTTATTTCTCAAAGACCAATCTTTCTTGATCCAGTGGTCTTTTTTTGCTTTGCTGTCCCATAAAAATATGAAGCATGGAAATTTAGTGTACCCACCTTGTTGACCTAATAGAGAGTTAACCATTTTTAAATCCACTTATATTACCTATTGGTGCTTCGAGTTTTTTTAAAACAAGATCCACGATTTGATACTCCTATTTCATTTCGTCAAACGTGCGATAGGCATAGCTGTATGTTTATTACTAATATCTAGTAAAACTCATTTTAAACTTCAGTTAGAGCTGTTCTTAAACAATCTCCATTCATTTGCTTTGTACCTTGAGAGCCCCAGTTTCATTAGAAGGCCACCAATGTTATTACAATAAACTAGATAATTTTCTGAGCTAAAAAATGGAAGAAATTATTTTTCGCGATCACGATAAAATTTTATTTTTGTACCTTGAAATAACAAATTTCTTTTTCTGAGTCTAGATGATAGTGACTCAGATCGCTGTTTTGAAAGATCAAGGTCTCTAATCAAATCACTTAAAGTATCTTGAGAAAAAAGTAAAGGCGCTGTTGACACTTCAAAATCACTATCACGTTCATCAGAAATAACTTCCACTATCTCTGTGTCCGACAAAAATGATAGATCTGAAAGATTTTGACTCATGGGAGATGGTACGTTATATGAACACAGTCCAGGTCTTTTAGTAGATGGTAAATCAGGATATGTAATTTTTCTTTTGTTTATACCATGTAATTCTACAACACAAAAATAACAGTCATCAATGTGATTTTTCGGTTCTATCCTAATCATTGGCATATTATACTTTAACTGATTACGTTTACCGTTTGCCCTCTGTCATAACTATTCACTACACAACTTGTACACAATGTTTGGAACCCACGGTTTGTTCAAAGTCTTCAAAGTTCAAAGCCTCTCTATATTAAAGTAGTCAACGTATATCTTCTTCACTGAATCTCTAAACTTTTTCACTACATATTGACCACAAATGTAACAAAATGTATTTGGATTATTTACACCGTCTTGATGACGGCATGTTGATATTATTAGTACGATAAAATACATTTATTAGGTTATTATCGATCAATACAAAGCTGAACGTAGCTTCAAGATTTTCACAGTTTCGCATGACACCTTGCGGGCGAATTAACCAATTTATAACATAGAATTAACGGCACCAAACAAAATTTTATAGACCTTTGTTATTTATGATTTAATCATTTAATTATTAACGGAAAATACTGTTGGATGATTTAAAATATTAGGAAGTCGATTAATATATTTTGTGAGAGAGCATAAATGTAGGTATCCTCAATAATCAAATCTTAATTTGTATCTAACCTTTTATTTACTTTAAAACACCACAAAACATTAAGATAAAAAAATATAGATTATGTGTGTATTGAATTGTGGCTAAATGCTAACTGTTGTATCTATTTTCAATATATTGCTAAAACTGCCCATCGGGATGTTTCAGTTTCCGTCTTGCAGTCAGGGTCACGCCTGTTGTTTCTAAGAGCAGGAATGCAGGAACGGCTTAGAGAATATTCGTTACAATTTTAAATTAGCTTACATTTTGTTTTAAATTACCGATTAGCTTTCTTTTATTTAATTCAAATAAAAATAGACAAGCGTGTGCCAAAGATACTTTGGCGCAAGTGTGCGCCAATAATGTCAAATTATAACAATTTTTGCGAAAAATGTCAACTTTCTACTTAGATTTAAACATGCAAAAGCCTACTTTGCATAGTGTTCGTAGAAAAACTTATTACAAATGATTAACTTTTATTGTCGCAAAATAAAGAATAATGTTGGGGTATTGTGGAGGGTCCAACAATTTTCAATTTCTAGCGCTAGGGAATGCACGCGATTAGAAGGTGCTGATATTGAACCGACAAATAAAATTATTTAATAAAAACTGTCAAATAACCATAGTAACAAAAAATATTTTTTCAGTGACAATCAATGCAAAAGACCATTTTAAATAAAAACAAGTCATTTTATTGATATTTAAAAACGAGTAGATACCCTTTTTAGTTTAAGGTTTAAGCTATTTAAAAGTATTATTGTTGTGTCTTTATCATACAGGATGTAAAAAATATTGGCATTATTGTGTTAAAGCTAGTAAGCTGGTAAACGAAATAAGCCAAATGTGTTTAAAATGGTTTATTTTACGGAGACTTATCTAGTATTTATAGTATTTAAAAATTATTAAATTATACCAAGGACGTTGAAAATTATTTAAAAAAAAGATTTTTAGGTTTGTTAATCATGGGGGTCGTAGTAAAAATATTTATAGGAACTTACTATATTATTTTTTATGTTCTATCTTAATCCGGGATATTGTCCATATATTCTGGGATTACAAACATAGAGTTGATGATAAATCTAAAGTTTATTAAAAATTAAAATAACCTAAAGTTCTTCCTATTTTTATCCTTCAACTACGTCTATGTTTATAAAAAGATACAGCTTCTTCGCTTACTAACTTTACGACGACGAGAAGACGTCTTCGTCCTTCACATTTTAAATTTAATAAAATTTTTAATGGGTTGACCTAGACATTATTTTAAAGACGGTTGGAGCATAAAACTATTTAAAACAGAGTAAAATAGGGTATTTAATTAAAAAAATTTTACGACTATGGATAATTTTATGTCGAAATTGAAAAAATTTCTTCTTTTATTACAGATCTGGTATATACAAAATTGCCAATTATTCGTTGTATCTCAGTTTTTTAATGTTGAAAATCAATGGGCGACCAATTGAATAGAAAGAGAAATGATTATTTTAAATTTAATTTTTTTCAGGGAAACTTGAAAATATGAAATTTATTATTATAAATATTTGTTTGGAAATAAACTTAATTAGTTTTATTTTTAGAAAACAGTATTGTAGAAAAAGTATACTTTGTAACACGTGCAGAAATAGCATATCTCACTTGTTTCACAATAGACACGATGATAAATACTTGATTTTGAGGAACGAGTGAATATTTACAGAATGAGAGGAGCGAGGTTCCGTAAAATGAACCACTGAACATAATAGTCCTACAGCCAACGTGAAGATTTGTGACTTATTTTCTTATGGCTTAATTTATTATTAAATTGTCGTGTATAACGAATTCACGAAAGTGAGACGGTCACATTGGAGTGTATAGGTAGCTATAGGCATTACAAGCGATACGTTTTTCTTAAAAATTTGACTTATTTTCTTATCATTTTCGTTATTTTCATTCAACGATAATTGTCAACCTGGAGAAATTATTTAACCCTTCAACAATTTCGCTGGGCCAATTTTTTTTCTTCAACGTTTTAAAGTAGTAGGTGAGTGGGCATGCACATGACTTATTTTCTTATGGATAATTTTTGATTTATATTCAAGTTTTTGTTGTTTTTCACAAAATTCACTTGCTCCACCATTTTAGTTGGCCCATTTTTTCTCTCCAACGTTTCAAAGTGGTGCGTGAGTAAGCTTGCGCGTGAATTATTTTTAAAAAGTGGACGCTTGTAGTAAAGCAAGATAATAGTAGTTTGTGCATATCGCACGAAGACGAAATTTAAGCAAGACGCCGTAAACGGAGTACTCAATCATCTTAGTGCGATGCGGCCAATCCACTCAAGTTGTACAGTATATTTTTTCTACGACTTACTAACGAAAATTTACAAATAAAAAATATTTTAGGTTATTAAGACAAAATAACAAATTTTAAAATAATTTATAACTTTTAATAATTTTTAAAATTAAATAGAAGAAAAAAGTTCATTTAATTTTTCCCCATCCGAGAATCGAACTAGTCTTCCCGTGTGGAAGGCAAGAACGGTACCACAAGACCACCTATTCTTTTATGTTTGTTGCTGTTATACTCTTAATTAAATTGAATTCATATAGTTTTATTTAAATTAACAAATTATTTATAATTATAGACAAAATAAAAACAGAAATGTTATTAGTTATCGATTTTACACAAGAATAACCCATTTTAATGTATGTTTAATCTCAATAACTAAAAAATATCAGTTTGTCAGAATTGTCACTTATTTAGAATTTTAAAAATAATAGCAGTCGGTTGATCAAAATAGAAACGGTGATTGGTGGATTTAATTTTTTTGCAGTGTTCTTACTACCTAGAATGGATATGAAATATATTCGTTCAGTTAAAGGCAATAGCATGTAATTTGTGCGTAGAAAAGCTAATATCTATGTAGGTGTAGAAAAAAATTATATCTTCACACTGAATTAATGTCTATTAAATATAATGGACCGTTTTTTGTGTCCAATAAAAATAATAAATTTAAAAAAATATGAATTGTTTAAACATAAAAACGCAAAAAGGATGTGAATATAAATCAGGGGTTTTGTAGGTCGCTGAAAACGAATTTTATTATTTACAGACTTTTGAATTTTCATAAATATGCGTTATTCAGTGTGCTGGTTTGTAAATATTAAATTTGGCCACCTTGTAAGAAAATATTGATTTAATTCATTTTTGAAATTTTTACTGAAAATTGCATTGTTTTTTATGATAGTAAATAATACAATTTAGACCTTAAAAATGGCTAGTAAAGATTTTTAATTTCTGTAATCGAATTCTTTCTCAGTCATCTTAAAACCCGGTCAAAAATACTTTGTGTTATTGTGTTTATACGAAGCCATTAGTTATTATTTTTACTTCTTTATTTTCGTTGGGCCAATATTCTTATTGAACACTAATTAAGTGAAGATATTTCTTGTTTATTTTGATACAAGCATTCAATTTGGAAAATAAGTTACCCGTTTGCCTACTTACACATATCATTAAAATATTAAAACGTTGTAAAGAAAAAATGGCTCAACGAAATTGGTGGAGAAGATAAATATTGTGAAACACAACAAAATTTTGAAAATAAATCAAAAATAAGCCTTAAAAAAATAAGTCAAGTGCATGCCCACTCATTAATGTTGAAGAGAAAAAATGGCCCAGTGAAAATGGTGGAAAAAGTGAATTTTGCGAAAAACATTATAGGTTTTTCCTACATTTTTCCTACATAAAGGTTATGTTAATGTGATATTAATTTAGTTTGATAAGTAAGTGATCTGTGAGTTTGATTTTAATTTATGAAGAGGTCATCTACAGTGGTAAACAGTTAACATGAAAACTTATATAAAATAAAATAATAAAACAAACTCCAGTTATTTTCCTATTTAATGTTTTTCTTTTTTGTTTCAGACTGTGCGATCATAACCTAAAAATAAGGCATCTTTTTACAGGATATCCAGGCTCAGTGCATGATGCAAGAGTGTTTGCTACATCTCCTTCATCAAATACTTTAGCCAAAACATGTAGAAATAATCATATCATCGCTGATAGTGCCTATCCAATACTGTCAAATCTACAAACACCATTAAAGTATAGAGGATTATTAAACATAAATCAAATTAATTATAATACGAAATTGTCATCAAATAGAATAATCATATAACATTGCAATGGATTATTGAAACAAAAGTGGAGACAGTTATATCATATTAAACTTAGGGACATTACTACAACTGTACATTTTATTAGGGCATGTTGTGTTTTACACAATTTAGCAATAGGTGATAATTTTATGTTTAATCCTGATGATTGAAATTATGCAACCTTTACACACAACACTGAAGAAGACGAAGATAATCAAGAAACACAGGCAAAAAGAAACGATATTGTTAATATAATAAGATAAAACTGTAGATAATAACTTTTTAATTTAAGTAAAAAAAGTACATTTTTTAACTTTTAAAATAACTATATCCTAAAACAAATACCTTAATAACACAAAAAAATCACATTCTGATACAGTTAAAAGGACCATATTTAAGGTCTTTAAATTTTAACCCAAATAATAAGATTATTGTTTTAAACAACTGCATTGGTTTTTCATCTGGTTTCTTTCTTTTGGAAGTAAATTTCTTTTTCTCATTGCCTCCACTTTATCCTTTTCTATCTATAATCTCTCTTTTTCTAAAATTAATCTATCACGATGATAATTTTTTTTGTCCTCTCTCATTTTGTTTAATATTACATTTATATTTAGAAGAGGATTTCTTTTTCTTTTAAGTGACGAAGGTGATTTTTTCTACCTCGGTTTGGTTTACATGTTCATCTGTATTCTCAGTCTCGGGCATGTTTTCAATAATGGTATTGGAGAGGAGAAGAACAGGTTTAAAACTTTTTCCCCTGAAATATTTCGTCTATTTCTATGGTATACTCAAAGTGCCTTCGTTCCCGTCCAGTTTTGTTTTGGCTGTCTGTATATTTTTCATTTGCCATTTGCCATAATCTTTTGAAATTTTTTATTTCAGCAGTACCCACTTTTGACATTTTTTGTATAGATCCATTGATTTGTTGTCCAAATTCATATTTGGTCTTTCCTGGTTTTCGTTTGTTGAGGCTGTACCTGTACACAACTACTAGAGGGGACAGGAAAATTTAAAAACTCTTATAGATCTAAAAAAATTTTAAATTATTATTTCCAAATAAGTTATGCAGGCTTTGTTACTTACTTTGTGTATCCATTTACAGTTCTTTATAATAATAATAATAATAATAGTAAAGAAAATAATAATAAAAAGAATAATCAGTAGGTCTTCTTTTTCTTCTATTTATTTAACTGACAGCTAACAAAACCTTTTACTTAATACATAATTGACTTCATAATTTTCGCTGTTCCAATAGATTGAAATAACCAGTCTTGTATCAGTGTCATTTATGTACATGTGCAGATAAAGCAGTTTGAGAACTGTCAGAAACCAAATACCGATTGCTTGTTGGAACAAACCTAATAAAACAAAAATAAACCAAAAACCAGCCATAAGAATATAAGTCACGCGCATGTTTTCTCACGAATTACTTTAAAACGTTGGTGAGAAAAAATGGCCCATCGAAATGATAGAGGGTTTAATATTTCTTGTAGGTGGGAACTTATCGTCGATAGAGCATAACGAAAATAAGTCAAATTTTTGACAGGCATTTACCACTTGTAATGCCTATAGTTATCAAAGTGCCCCAGTCTGAATGTTGTACTTTTGTTAATTTGTAGGACACGTGTCATAGTACAATTTAATAATAAATTTAATCATAAGAAAATAAGTCACAAATCTGCACCTTAGCTCTATGACTATAATAATTAGTCATTATATTTATATTTAAAATATCTATGGGTGCCATAAGATTATCTTAAAACTCCAAGGATTTGGAATATTATAAATTTATGAGCGGACATCACGATCATATAATCTAAAACGCAAAACGTTATAAAACTTGAAGACTCCCAAATTTATGTACCCCATGATAAAGACGTTTTGGAACACAAAAAAATAAGGTTTTTAGGGGGTGTGCCCGGAGAACTTCATGGAGTTTCACATGTTTTTTTATTATCCAGTAAATCAGTAAGAAGTTTTTGAAGTCGGAAAAGAAAAGAAAGAACAGAAAAAAGGGCAACAGCTTAATGAAATTCAGGTCTAGAAGCAGGACCGGCATAAATATTTGTTCCAAGCAGTATCAAATAAAAAATATTAATGATTTTCTTATAAAAATAAACAAACTTTGTGGTATATACTCGAGAAAACCATATGTGGTCGGATTAATAATTAAGTTTAGCTTGTATGGTTTGTTAATTAATAAAAAAATAAACCAATAAATACACTTAAGTAACGCGTATGTATATAAAACAAAAGTTAAATAATAGTAATAATTTAAATTGAGGTCGTTTTATTGTTAATTAGGTCATGTATACAGGGTGTCCCAGAAAAAAGTGCCATAATTTTAACCACGTATTTAGCGCATCAAAACAAACAACTTTTGTTTAATGAGTTTATTTATAATAGCCCAGTATTTAAGTTTGTTTTTTTTTTTAAATTGTAAATTGTAGTTACCGCTCACGGAAGTTAGTCGAGAAATATGAATAAGTAAATATTAGATAAACAAAAATGCACAAGGTATCACGTTAAGGTACTATCACAGCGAAACTAATCTGGAACAGCAACAATTTTGTTTAATGTAGCTTCTTAAAGAAGAAATAATAAACTTTAATTAGAAAAGGTTTACATTGTTGTCATGAAGGTTAAGAGGTGCGATACCTAACTTTTTAGCGGTAGCCTTGGTTACAAAACTTCACCTTTTTAGATTTCATAATATCAGGCGTAATTAATAAACTTTCTTATTTTTCGGATTAATTTTGTTAATAAGATTAAAATACAGTATACTGGTCCAGATTATTTCCATTGTGATATTATGTGCTATAAAATTTGGTTCTGTTATAAAACTAAATATGTTTACAATGTTTTGTTAATCTTTGTACATCAAATAATAAAGAATTGACTTACCAAATATTTTATAGCCTTGTTATCTTAAAAAATGCACAAATTATTTCACAAGTTCATAAAAATTTTTCAAAATGTCGACCTCTATATTCTAAGCATAATTGAACACGCCTATAATAATTTGTTTTTACTCGTTCTAAACTAACACCATGTTATTTCCTATTAATAAAAATCGGCATTTTAAGAAGCAAAATAAATAGAACCGCAAGCTATTAATCGAAATGTACACAAACAATTAAAATTAAAAATAAGCGTCGGGCGTGTTAGTCATTTGACCTGTAGCAAAAAATGTATAACAAAGTGAATTATGTATTAAAAACTTTGCTAGATTTTATTTTAATTATTTCTTTTATCACAAACAGCTCGTTAGGGTTATTTTAGGGTTTACAAATATCAAACAAAAATGAAAAATTTTCAAAATTTGTATTTGACAAAAGTTGTTTGTTTTGATGCGCTAAATACGTGTTTAAAATTATGGCACTTTATTCTCAGAATAGACAAGATACTTTTAAAAATCTAAAACATAATTATTTGATAAAAAATTGTTTATTCTTCCAGACATATGGCGTAAGTTGGCTACATACGGAAAACTTTTTTATTATTAGTTTTATCAAAAAAAATGTGTTTTTCATAAAAAATTGTGCATGGTCTAAAGCCTAGAATACAATCATCAGTTATTAAAAGTCGTATACAAATTTTGTCAAAAAAATTATTTTTGATCAAAAGTAAGGTACATTCATTTTTGACAAACCTCGTATACGACTAGGAAAAAGGTATTTTTCATAAAAAGTTCTTCATGACTTAAAACCTACAATTCAATCATCTGATACCAAATTTAATCACGTAATTTACAAAAAAAAAATATATATTTTGATGCACCTCGTATACGTTTTTTAGGAAAGAGTGGTGTTTGTAGGTAAATAATAAAAGAGAATTTGTTTATAACTGTCTAATATTCCTGCTATACTTTTAAAAAACAAAGAATCTGAAGGGTCCATTTTTTATTCAAAATAATTTTGAAGATATTTGTTGTCAAATGGATTTGAAGAATTTCGTCACATCCAAATATAATTCACTTTAGCAACAACTGAACAAGAAAATAAAATTATTTTCAAATGAATATAGACATGTTTTAAGATGTTTAAATTTTGAAAGAAGGCATTTTAAAAACCTGGCAATATTTAATTTCATTCACTCTCTTAAAAGTTGTTTTGTAATATTTTTGAATCCGTATATTTTACTAAAGAGCATTTATAACTACAAAATGATTTTCTCAAAGTTACCAGCTTTTTTTTTCTCTCCTGGGCTCGTCTGACTATGTGTCTCCGAATAACACTGAAGCCTATTGGCTTATTGTGTTTTACCCCATGTTAGTTCATAGCACCCACTCTATAACCTTTGTACCTTGTACAAGTTTGTACAGATCCTTGGGTGAGTGGGTTCTATACGTTGTTGGATCAACCTGGGGTTGTCCAAAAAGAGCCTGTCTTTTGCGATCTAGAGCTTCGCATTCGCACAGTATGTGTTTGGCCGTTTCTGGTTTCTTGTGACATAGTCGGCACATGAGTTCCCCATTGTACATGCCAATTTTGTTCAAGTGTCCCTTTACTGGGGCGTGCCCAGTCATGAACCCTGTTATCACTTTCAACTGGTTCCTATTCATTAAGAGTAGTTCTCCAGTTCTTTTGGGACATGGTCTGCCTATGAAGGCTTTTCCATGTGCCTGTTTTGGGGTGCTTCCCCAATAGTTGATGTGTTGTTCCCGAATCCAGTCATTTATAAAATCCCGGACTGTACTTTTTGGTACTCCTGGGTTTGTGTCTGGTTCCGGTGTTTCTTCTGACCCTCTTTTTGCAAGTTCGTCAGCCTTTTCGTTGCCAGTTTCCAGTTACAGTTTATTTATACCAGTCAATAATAATGTTACTTTTTTTTATTAATTTTTTTTTAATTTGGTGTCATCGGCATCGACTACTAAGGCCATTAGCCTCGTGTTCTGTGCAGGCTTTGTTACTGAGGCCAGCGCCACTTTGAGAACAGCACTGTTAATTAGAACCCAACAGTAAATGGTCTAGTGGGGAATCCTACCAAGGCATCAGAATTAATTTTAAATAATTTAATTAAATGGGAGCCTTAAATCTTTTTTAAATTTTCTTTTTAAAGCATTCCAATTTTTACCTAAGTGGTCTGAAAGACTAATTATGTTACCTTGAGTTTCAATATTAAAGAGTTCAATTATATAAACACTTAACAAAAAAGGAATCAAAGCGTTGACTTGTGGGGATATGGCCGGTGTGCGCTCTGCAATTTTCATAATAGAAATTATACCTTTCTTATTTTATTAGATCGGCCGATTTGCGCTCTCTTGAAATGTAATTTTAAATTTTTACCTCAGCGTTATATAAAACTATAAAATACCTTATTAATTTTGTAAGTAGAATATTTACTTCTGCAATTAAAAGCAATGAATTAATATTTAAATGAATCAAAAGTTATTAATATCCTTAAGAACGTCACTATATTTATTATTGTAAATTTATACAGGGGCGGTTTCTCCATTCGCTCATTTGTGCTGTGAACACCCAGTTACATTTCATAAAAACACATTTTAAAATAAAAAAACAAAAAAATAATGATTTAATTTTAATAATTTTATCATTTTCATACGTGTTAATATCTATTTTTGGGTACGCCACTGCGCTCGCTAATTGCGTTTCCGTGGCGCTCTTTTATAAGTGAGCCCGAAAAATTGAGAAGCGTTCTTGAAAGTATTTAGCTAAAAAGTTAACACATCCCTAAAACGTAATGAAACAATTATAAAATCACTTAAATCAGCCTAATTTGCGCAACGCACACAGTGACGTCACAAAGTAAGGCGGGGCATACAAACTTTTTAGTCATTGATATAAAATAAAAAGGAGGTGCTATGACGATGCTAAAAGTGTACGCACAATTTTACGTCTTATGTCAAACTCGAGCATGACTTAAATGATATGAAAACATTTTCATTCAGTTAATCTTCAAATTTAAAATTATTAAGATCAAATTAATCAAAATCCGACATAAAGTGCGTTCACTTATCACATCGCTTATTTCCTCTCTACATTATTTTATCTTGATGTTTCCAATCAAGCTATCAAACTCTAAAATTCACCATAGGTCAATTTTAATTGTTTATTTAAAAACCGTGTTTAAATAAAACTGCGAATTTAATAAATCGGAAGTATGTTTGTTAATTCAATGATTGTTAACGAAACACGTCTCCAGGCTCCAGGTAAAACATTTACTATTATTTTTGAGGTTATGTCTATATTTGGTTTTCTTCCAGCTTCTACAAAATAGACATGTGTTTTATATCCAACTCTAAAACAGAAAAGGTCGAAAAATTGAATTTGTTAAATGTTCAAACACTAAATTCTTCCTAACTTTGGTAAAAATTAAAATATTTGAAAAAAAACTGCATTTTGAACTTAAGGGATGTGACTATTGATTCCCAGAAGAGGGCAAGAGAAATTCCAACAATTTCATTGTTTGCCTATAACGGCCAAACTATTTAAATTTTTTCAATGCCACTTACAGAGCTTACTCTTGAATGTGAAATCTTATGTGTGTGTGAATTTCACCGAAATCGGACTATAATTGACCAAGATATCAAACAAGTAAACAAATTTTTTTCAAAAAAAAAAAAAAAAAAAAAAAAAAAAAAAAAAAAAAAAAAAAAAAAAAAAAAAAAACTAAAAATGCCAAAAATGCATCCAATGGCTCAAAACTTTTTTTTTTGAGTACTTTATTGTATCTAGAATACGATTACATTGCGGAAATTTCTGCAAAAATATTTTAGCTATTTTTTTGACCACGGTTTTTAAAAAAAGTTGCCAAAAATTTACGATTTTCAGTTGTTTGGTCTGAAAATTAAGCAAACCCAAATTTGATGTCTTCTGAATACGTATACAAAGTTTAAAGTGTGTATGTTTCTTCTAAGTCGTAGAATTCTCCCGACAAAATTCCCATTACACGCGCTAAGCGGGATCCAAAACTCGTGTATACACTGCATTTCTGTAATTTGATTTTTTGCGATTTCCAGTTTTAAATTTCTTACACACCTAAATTTATTAGGTTTAAAATTTTTAAAATGTATTTTACTGACTTGTTATAAGACGTTTCTTGAGTTTTGTGCAAAATATATAACTACTGCAGAATTAGCCGCACGCGTCGCATCATGGATAGCCATGGTCTCGGCGTTCGCTATCTGACAAGTTTAAACTTCAAACGGTCATTGTTTTGCAATTTTTTTAAAAAGTATTGCAGATTTCGCCACCCAACCCGTCTCATTCGGAACGTAACTAGAAAATACGTATTTTTGTCATGCATATATATTTTTCCCGTTTCAAATTTTCTTGCAAATAACTAAAAACCAGATGTTAGAGAACAAAAAACAAGCTTATCACCAAGTTGGAACTTACACTCAGGCTTACGATTAATTTCCTAACATTTTTAAAGTATACCTTTCTTGTGTATTTTTTTGTGTTCTTTCCGATGGCGAAGTTAGTTTTTCAAATATATTTTTTTGTTAGATGTTTTCGGAAAACCCGGAGAAAATCATATGGGAAAAAAATTAAAAAAAACTACGCCTCCCGGTTTCCTACGAATTCCCGAAAAATTATGGCAGATTTCGCCGCGGGACTTATTTTATCCAAGAGCCAACAAAAAAAAACGCAACTTTTCTCATGGGCACATATGTCTAACATTTATAATTTCGCCACAAATTCATCGCAAATTTTATTTCCATGGTTCTGATCAAAGAAACGAAAAAACAACTTTTTGGTAAAAGCACTTCTGGCGGCGAGAAATTCGCCATTAAACTACCTCTGCAATGAATTTACGAACTATTTTTGCCTCCTCTTTCTATTGGTGCATTTATTTTTACTATCGGAATGATACTTGCCCAGATAATTAGCATTTTTACCATGGAAAATTCCGGAAAACTCGGTTTTTCCTAATTAAAAAAAATTGAACAACAGCTATATCTTTTTTTGCTTTTTTTCGGAAAGATCACATCAAAATACATAAGGTCCACTTTGTTTCATCCAATTACAAATTAATGTAAGCTCGAAGGGGCTTTTTTCGTTATTTAATTGGACTATAAACAATAACCTTTAGATGTAATGTAATATTTATATTTATAGTTTTATTTGATTTTTTTGCAATCAAATTATATTTAGAAAATTTATTAAATTTATCCTTATAGCCAAAATAGCGTAAAATTCGTTAAGAATCGTAAAGAAATTGTTAGCAAAATTTCGAAAAATCACTGAAGATTTAACTTACCGTTATTTTGAAAAAACTACGCGTATAATCCTCGGACAACAATCTTAATTTTGTTCTAGCGAGACCTTGGTATTAACCCTAGAACCACAAAGTGAAGTTAGTTGGACAATATCCACAAGGTGGGCATCGTATAGGACACTTATATATAATAGCCAAAGACATTACAACTAAGAGAACAAATTGTTTACATTTTTATGTGGCAAATTATTATTCCCACCAGATTCTCGTTTATTGCGTCTTTGCCGGTTTTATCAGTCTGTAAAAATTATTTGGAGAAATTACTCTCTTGATGTATCCTATAACTATAATTATATATTATATAAATAAAAATATGCTTTTAATCAAATTATTCTTTAAAGTTTTATTATAAGCTAAATTTTTTATTAAAAATTAATAATAATCTAAACAAAATATTAGGGTTGCAAAGAACTCCGTAAATATGGCAACGCTGAATATCTTATTTTACGAATGAAATTTAGTTACCGTAACCAGCCGCAACGTTGCCAATTGGGTCTAGCAGCTATTTTGTATTTCTGACAGTATCTAACAGTTTTGTGTGACTATTTTAATTTATTCATTTATAAAATACTATTTTTGTGAACTTTTGTGAGAAATATAAAGAATTATGGTACATGCATGTGTAGTGTTCAATAAGGTAGATCATTTAAATTGAAATTTATCCTTTCATCGGTAAGTATTTTTTCGTTAAGATATGTTGTTTTCATTTGAATAAATGAAGTAGGGCATCCGTCTTAAGACTGTTTTGACTATACAATTTGTTGTACAAGATTTGATACAATTTCTTATAGAATTTAAATTGTATAGGATCACATAGTAAATTGTTTGAAAAATTATTATCCAATCTAATTTTTCAAACAATATACTGCAGGTTTGATAATATACAATTTAAATTGTACAAGAAATTGTATCAAAAACTTGTGTAGTCTAAAACAGTCTTAAAACAGTTTTTAAATTGATATTCCTTTTATAAATTAGTAAAGTATTCTTATATCAATAAATAATAATTGAATAGTGGCAAAGAAAATTTAACGTAAAATGCAGCATACCTTAAAAATGATTTACTTATTAGGCACCTATACGTATTTTTTTAATATTCTATTTAGGTTTCCGCAAGATCCTGAAAAAAGAATACTTTATTTTCTCTAGTAGGGATCCTTGAAAATCTGCCCCTTCGTAAAAACCCAGAGTTGTGTTCAGAACACATTTTTCCTAAAGATGTTTTGCTACGTACAAATGGTGCTAAATATATCACAAAAGATGCAAACCCAAGACGGTGTGAGGGCTTTTATTTTTGGATGACTTATCCAACAGGTAAAAATACAAAATAATAATTTTTTATTTACCTCTAAACATTATTTATTACCTATATGTATGTATATCTAATGTATGGGTTTTTAGTTCTGATTCAACTGTCTTTGGAACACCACCTGCTGCAAAAAAAAACATTGCAGTAAGTAATAACACTAGTAACTAAGCTTAAAAAATTAAATAAAATATATAAAGTCATAAGGACGGCTATTGACAGTAGCAAATTTTCTCTGGATACGCTGACCCAAAAGGATTTTGCTTGCTTGAAGAATAACATATATTATAAAAGAAGAAAAATACAGCCTGTCATACCAAAAAGTGACTCAGAAACCATTTCCTTGTTATCATCAATGGCCTGCCAAACGATCAAAGGAGAAAATTTTGTTTGTGAAGTCGATGAAGAAAATAAAATAATTGTATTCTCATGTGACACAAATTTGTCGGTTCTATTCAATTCAAAGAATGTATATGTGGACGGAACATTCCGATATTGTTTAAATTATTTTACACAACGTTTTACAATGCATGTCGTTTCTGATGGACATTATATTTCTTTAGTTTTTTTGTGTATTGCCCAATAAGCTAATTGCATCATACAGGAAAGCGATACTTCTTATTGTAGGAAAATGTACTGATATGATATTCCAACCTAAGATTGTAGTGGCTGATTTTGAGAAAAGTATCCATGTAGCTCTAACAGATGTTTGGCCAGAAGTAGAATTGGTTGGATGTCGGTTCCACCTTGGGCAAAGCTGCTATAGGAAAATACAGCAACTGGCTTATCATCGGAATACAAAAAGGCAGACTCCGATATAGGAGAATGGCTGAATTATGTCTTTGGTATACAGTTTTTGGAACCCGCAGAAGCTTCAGTGTGCTTTGTATATGATCTTATGAGTATTCTTCCAGATGATCCTAAAGTAGTTTAATTTGTTGAGTATCTAGAAGCAAATTATATTGGTGATTATGCGTTGTTTCCACCAAATATTTGGGCAAGGTTTTCAAGCAGCTTTCAACGTTCAACCAATGCTTGCAAGTCTTTTCACGCTAGATTAATTTCTTCATTTTATAAAACGCATCCTTCTCTTCATTTATTGATGGGCTAAAAATGTTCCAGATTGATACCTATATTAAAATAAATAGTATTAATATTAATGAACCTGTACGAGTCAAAGATGTGAAACTTTTGAATAGAATTAATTTTATAGATAATAAAATTAAGAGATATGTAGAATTAGGAAGGTTTACTTTTGTAAAATGTCTGAGATATTATTATAAACAAGACCAAATTACAGCTAAACAATGATTTTTAATTTCCTTGACCATCACATTCTTCTTAAACCTGTAGGTACAAAAGTACCCAAATCGAGATGTTGAAAATTTGCATTTTTTGGGTAGAGTGCCCAGATCAAGGATCGATTTCAGGTAGGGATTTATAAAAGGTCGTAGGGGATTTGCTTGGTGCCCAAATACAATAAGCTCGACTGAGGGAGCTGTTATTACTCTTATTTATTACATAATGTAATTAAGACTTTGTATCTTTTTTATTAATGGCCAATATTTTCACCTCTGAAAAAAGTTAAAAGTAAACTTGCTGATTACACTATAGGGCTGCTGTTTGTTAATCTGTCAAGTAAACCTACATGTAACTTTAAATATTTTATTAAGGAACATTTTTTGTGGGTTATAATTATAATAATTGTGGAATACTACTAAAAATTCTATTAAACATTACAATTTGTTTGAATTTTTACTATTTATTATGTAAAATTTTCGTATTAATTTTCATGAAACGCAATACATTTTTAATATAAATTCATACAATGAATAGCAAAAATTATAACAATTTGTAGAAAAATTCTACTGATGCATATGGATATTTTTACTACATATTGTAGATAATAATATATTCTCTACAAATATTTGGAAATTTTTACTACAAATTGTCCCTATCCCTATATGTACTATTTATTGTAGAGAAAAAATGTACAATTGTAGAAATTTGTTCTACAATTTTTTTCCGTGTAGAATTGCTCAGTTTTGTCAGAAATTGGAGACGTTTCTTGAATGCATATAACACATTATAATATGTAAGCGTATCTCAAAATCCAGTTTTACAAGAGATGTTTTCCAATCCGGTATTTTGTCTTTGATGAAAACAATAGATCGTATGTATCTTTGGTTTTGTTAGAAAGTAATGCAAACAACAATGGAATTGTATTTGTCTCCTCTGGTAGGCTACCAATATCGATATGGATGGTTTTTATATCTGTTTATATTATGTATAAACTTTGCCAGACCTAAGTCTGGAATAAAAGTATGATGGAAAGACGATTTATTATTTTTCTTATAGTTATAATTTTTTTTTAAATATGTCTTTTCTCATTAGTTGTAAAATGTTATGGTGTGAATTTAAAATTATATTTCAAGAGAGCGCAACTCGGTCGATTACAGGTAAGTACGCAAACCGGTACCCCTTGTGGTACTTCATAATTAAGCTGTTTTATACAAAGGAGCTTGAAACACCATTTTAGTTCTTCAAATATTTTTTTGATGACAATTTATTTCAAAAAATTTCAGATGAATCAAACCTTTACTCAATCCAAAAAGATCCTAATAAAGCAGCCACATTATCTGCAGCTGATATAAAACAGTTTCTTGGGATCTGCATATACATGTCAGTTGTTCACATGCCCAACGTACGAAGCTACTGGTCAACAAAACTAGGCTTTCCCCAAATCAAAGAGACTATGAGTCAAAATCGCTTTGAATTTATTTGAAAACATCTGCACTTCAACGATAATGACAAGATATTGCCCCGAGAAAATCCAGACCATAATAAGTTGCATAAGCTTAGACCTATTATAGATGCTCTAAATACCAGATTTCAGTCAGTACCTTTGAATAAATGTATTTCTGTAGACGAGCAACTTTGTGCTACTAAAGCACGCCATCATTTAAAACAATATGTTTCGGCCAAACCACACAAGTGGGGTTATAAACTGTATGTGTTGTGCGGAAGTGATGGCTTCTCGTATAATTTTGAAATATATACTGGCAACGAAAATAATTTAAAATTTCGATTAGATAGCGAGTCCGATTTAGGTTCTAGTGCCAACATCGTTGTAAGGCTATGCAAAATTGTTCCTTCAAATCAAAACTACACAGTCTATTTTGACAACTTTTACACATCAGTTTCTCTGCTTGCATATTTAGGTAGCAGAGGAATTTACTCGCTGGATACGGTTCGACGTCCAAGGATGCCGAATCGCAAGTTACCAACTAAGGTAGAGTTAAGAAAAAAAGACAGAGGTACTTCAGAAGAGTTTGTTGTAATGTTGATGGAGTCGATATATCCTCAGTAATATGGTAAGATAACAAACCAGTCACTTTTTTACCAATATTTAAAGGCAAAATGCCTCTAACTGAGGTAAAACGATGGGACAGAAAGCAAAAAAAAATATATACAAATTGAGTGTCCCAGCTTGGTTCCAGAATATAATACCCACATGGGAGGGGTGGATGCCATGGACAGCTTTATTGAAAGATACAAAATTAGGCTAAGATCAAAAAAATGGTACATAAGGTTTCTTTTATCTAAGTACATAAGACTTTTTTACCACCTAATTGACATGACGCTTGTGTCAACATGGATGCTTTATAGACGGGCACAGAACGAAACAGAAAAGTTGATGTCTCAGGTTCATATTCGTCTCGAAATAGCAGAGCGCCTTTATAAGGCTGACAATAGCAGTAGAAAGCGAGGCAGGCCTTCCAAGAAATCAGTTGAATCAGTGCTAACAGAAAAGAGAAAAAATATACAGTCTTCTCTCATGTACCACCCAAAGACGTTTGAACAGATTCAGTGGATCATTGGCCAATATACGATCAAACAAGACAGATATGTAAATTTCCCCGTGTTCTTCATTTTTTCATGTTAAATTTTCTAAATGCGGAGTACATCTATGTTTAAATAAAAACAACAATTGCTTTGTCTCATTTCATAATCAGTAATTTGTTTATTACTTTAATTCTTAATGTATCAGATTTGATACGACTATATTTTTGTCAAAATAAACAAAAATTTTGTTCCTAATTTTTTTAAATTATTTTTCCCTACATCCTTGAAAAGAAACAAGCCTAAAAAACATTCTGTTGTTTAATTTTAAAAAATTAAGTAGTGTAGGGTTAAACATATGATTAAGGAATCGGACGCTAAATTTAATCAAGCTAGTTAACCATAATTAAATCATATTGAGTACGTTCTGACTAGGTCTTCATAGTTCTGACCTAATTTATACTCGGTTACGAAATCAATAACGGGGGTTGGCAGCAATTAAATTTGTCACATTATTTGTGATATGTCAAAATCAAATAAAGACAGTTTAAAATTTTAAAGCTGTGAAAAGTTTATAAAAATTAAAATTATTTGAAAAAATATGGACATGTCGAAATACAATATAAGGACGAAAAGTGAAAGCAATTTTTCCAAAATTGAAATTTGTTTATTAATGATAAATGTTTTTCAAAAAATTCTTACAATAGAAATTAAAAAAATGACAGTGTAATGTTAAAGCAACAAGCATGGAAATGAAATCACGTTTAATTCTTTCAACACCAGTAATAGAGATCTAAAAGAAAAATGTCTGCGCTCCATATGAGTAAATTAAAAACTGGCGAAGGATCTCCTGAAGATATCACTTTACTGTGGTATGAGAAGATATTATATTCGACATTACAATTAAATGTGGACGAATTAGAATCAATGGGAGTTTCTGACATCTTAAATATTGTGGGAGAGTCTGATGATGTAGAAATTGCAAACGATGATGCATCACAAGGGGGCAGTAGGATTCTAACAAATCATGGACTGGTCATTACAGATGACAATAAGGTAGATTAGATTGGAAGTTAAACGTTATTTGTTCTTGTCCAGCGCGATCTTTTTAGATCTATTGTGGGACTCCGTTTGCTTTAGAGTATGTCGTCTAGCCTGGTCTTTTTTATTAGACTTAGTAGCTTTTACAGTGGCTTTCGCATGTAGTTGCATGCATTTGACTTTTTTTCGCCCAATGTTAAAAACCCCATTCCAGCCAAGTCTTCACATTGGCACAGGACGTAGAATGATGTTTCCTCTTCTTCTTCTTCATAGAACCTGCACAAAGTTGCTTCTTTTGCTGGATTGATGACACTCATATGCCATTTGAGGCGACAGTATCCAGTAATAAGGCCTACTGTTATCCTAACGATTTTACGCTTTTGATCCAGTAGGTCTTTCGTGAACTTGGCCCGTAATTCCTTGATGAACTGTTTGGACCGTCTCAGTCTTGGGTAGTTGTTCCTCCATTCCTTAGACTTTTTGTGCATTCATTGTTTATTGGATGCCTTGCACAATGCTTTAGCAACTCCACAAAAGGGTTCGGGACTTTTTATGGCCTTATCTGAGCCTTCTCGGGCTAATTCGTCGGCCTTTTCGTTGTCCTGATATCCCTCATAGCCTGGAACCCAGGCTAGGGTCCCCTTATTTTGACTACTTAAATCTGCCAGGTCTTTTAGACAGTTTTTCACCAGTCGTGATTTGATTTCTGGTAAGAGAATTGTCTTTAGAGCTGCTTGGCTATCAGAGTATATGGCAATAGTTTTACATGAGTGTTGACAAAAGGTAGGGACTTGTTATGATCAGTTCTTTGAAGTAGTAACATTTTCAATATTATTATTAATTAATATTTTACAATTTCATACATATCTAATTACATTAGGGTTTTAATGAGATTGAGGTTCCTGCTACGATATTCACACCCCACGCATGTTATACTGCCAAAAAATGGAACTTTAAAAAACGAAAAAGGGTAAATGTCGCAGAAGAGGAAAGGAAAAGGCACCTTGAAAATTTTGACAAACTAGCAAGGTCAAAGACGGATTTAACTAAAATATAAAAAAAAATGTTATGAAGTAGAATTGAAAATTAAGGAAGATGAACTGAAGAGAAGAAGATCTGAATAAATTTTAAAAAGTAAAATTTTAGAATTAGAGTAAGATACAAAAAACAAACAATATAACAAAGTTCTTAAAGAAATTTTGAAAAAGGCATAAATGTTTAACCTTTTAGATGAAGAACAGAAGGTTAAATTGGAAATTTTAAAATTTGAGCTAAATGCAAAACTAAAATAAAATGTGGTAAAAACTAATAATTAGGTTTACTGACTTTTTGTTCATATGTACAGTTCGTTATCAGTTAGAGTTTTTTGTTTTTGTATTTGTAGTTGTTGTTTGTAATAATATACTACTGCTTTCCAAAACAACGTTTAATGGAACATCAAAGATAAAATAAAATGATTAACAGGAAAATATAGGAACTAAAGTAATGTTTCAAAATAATCAATTAATTCTTGTTGAACTGCATTTTCTAACAGAATATTTTTATCTCAGGGATATTTACCTTTTCTTCATCTTCAATGCTATCCCTATTCAATACAGGTATATTGTGTATTATAGTTGTTGCTATTATTATTTGTTAAGCTAGTGGTAACACACATCTCTTTCCGCATGAAAGAATTGGAAATCTCCGTTATGAAATTCCGAAGGTCCTGTTAATTACACATCTAGTTAATAAATGTGCTTTATTATAAAATTCCTAAGCAGCTGCAAGAACTACTAATAAGAAATGCCAAATTCTCCACTTTTAAACCGAGCTCGTAATATTGACTTACTAAAGATATGACTTACTAAAGATATGACTATCGTGACAAGATCCAGGCCACTTAGGGCCGATTCCACCGTTGTGTTAAATCATTTGACCAAAGCCACTTTTATTTTTTTTTAGAGTCTAGTCAAGGCTAGATTATTTTTTGTGTAAATTTAATGTAGCATACTTTAAGTGGATACCAAACCACATAATAAACTCGCATATACAAAA
Source organism: Psylliodes chrysocephalus (assembly GCA_927349885.1). Lineage (NCBI taxonomy): Eukaryota > Metazoa > Arthropoda > Insecta > Coleoptera > Chrysomelidae > Psylliodes > Psylliodes chrysocephalus. The sequence continues at coordinate 50,168,581 of OV651819.1, forward strand.
GAGTAGCATAATTTAAAATACCAATTCGGTCAGTCACCCCAGATTACGGTGCATGGTTAAAAGTTTAGAGTTATCCTGAATTTGTATTTGTAAAAAACTGGATTTGATTGAAGCGAAAAATACTACACAAACGGGTCCGAAATAAGCGCACCTAATTCCCTTATTTAAATTTGAATTATTTTTTGGTATCCCATTGTATTACATTCCCGAAAAAATCCATCACATTTCCATTTGAAAGCAGCATGGACGGAATATTATTAAAAATTTAAATTTCCTTAATGTAAACATTATATCAAAAAATAAACATAATCTAATGTTCTCAAACAATAGAACTTTTAAGAAAATATGATTTTGTTTCTCGTCTCAAATTCGATACAGGGACGTATTGAGGGTATTGTGATGAATCTAAATCTTCGAGCATATTAAAAATATTTTGATATCAAAGGAGACATTCAAGCCAGGGTCGCATAATTTTAAATTATATTTGTGGAATATATTAATTATTGGCTTTATTATTACGTTTTGAAAAAACTCCTTGAACAGGTCGATTTTTATTTCTAAAATGACATTTTGTGAACGAAATTATTTATCTCCCCCTTCAACCCCTTCGGAGTAAAAGTCACCCCTTTAATTTTTTTAAATAGAAAAGGGTAGCGTGTGATACCTCATTTTATAGGGTTTTTAATTCCCTATTCAGCAGTATAAATTTTTTTTTTGTACATTTATATCCAAGATACATCAATTTTTATTTTTAACTATTCTATTAATACTACAATTTTATGGTTTTAAATATTTAAAATGACTGCCGTTAACTTCTTGACAATAACCAATGCGGTTATTAAATTCCTGAAGAACATCTTGTATGACGTCCGGTCCAATTTTTTCAATTTCTTCTTTTAATTCGTCAAAAGTCTCCGGTCGATTTAAATACACTTGAGACTTTAAGTGGCCCCAGAGAAAATAATCAAGCGGCGTTAAATCGGGAGATCGAGGTGGCCATTCAATGGCTCCACGCCTGCCAATCCATCTGTTAGAAAATACTTTATTCAAGTAGTCTCTCATTCCATGTGCAAAATGTGGTGGAGCGCCATCTTATTGAAACCAAACATTTCTATCTGTTACATCTGGATTGTTATTATCAGGATACAGAACTTGTAATTGAGGTACAAAAAAATTTGGTAAAAAATATAAATATCCTTCACATGTCAGAGAGTGATCAAAAAAGTGAGGCCCAATGATTTTATTTTCAATAATACCACAACACACATTCACTGTTTTAGGAAACTGAGTGTGAGTCTTCATTATCCAATAAGGATTTTCTCTGTTCCAATAACGAGAATTGTGTCGGTTGACAGTACCATTTAAGTAAAACGTTGCTTCCTCCGAAAAAAGTATTTTCTGTAAAAACTGCACATCTGCCTGACATCTGTTCATAATTTGTTCACAGAATTGTAGCCTTCCTTCTGGATCGTTTTCAGATAACTCCTGTACCAACTAAATTTTATAGGGGTGGTACTTTTCTTTGTGTAAAAAACGCAAAATTGTTGTTTTACTGACGTTGTGTTCCGCAGCAAGTTGTCTAGTAGATTTATGCAGATTTTCTTCAAGGGCTATCATAATATCTAATCGTTTATCCTCATCAACTTCAGGGGTTCTTCTTGCGTTACGAACTTGCTTCACATGTCCAGTACTAAGAAATTTCTTTGCTACTTTGCTAACTGTAGACTGTGAAATATTATGTCCTGGATATTTATTATTAAATAATTCACATACCTCCCTATGCGTTCGTTTTCTATTGTCACAACCAAGCATTATTAAAATATCTATTCTCTGAGTTTCAGATAAATACGCCATAACGACTGTTTATAAAATTGAACTAATTAAATAGTATAAATTATAATTGTCAATTGTAAATAAATGTTCCTTGCTTATTCCCTTATAGCAGAATAGCAAAAGTTTTTCATGAAAAGCTCGGTTTAACTTTTTATTGCCATTTTTTTACATGATCTAATATAAGCTAGAAATATTATTAATAGAAAAGTTCAGTGGCTGGTTAAAAGCTTTAAAAATAAAAATTGATGTTTGTTGAATATAAATATACAAAAAACAAAAAATCTTATACTGGTGAATAGGGATCTAAAAACCCTTTAAAATGAGGTATCACACGCTACCTATTTCTATTAACAAAAATTAAAGGAGTGACTTTTACTCCGAAGGGGTTAAAGGGGGAGATAAATAATTTTGTTCAGAAAATGTCATTTTAGAAATAAAAATAGACCTGTTCAAGTATTTTCCTCAAAACGTATAAATAATTAATATATTCCACAAATATGAAGCACCCTGTATATAATAACTTAAATACATTCTTTTAGTTTGACGCAATGTCTTTAATACATACAATTAAGTAGTAATAGTAAAAATAATTATTTCAATTAAATACAGAAATAAACGATTTTTTTTTTAATACAAAAATTTCATCAGCGTTTATTTAATATTAACCATTATGACGAGATTATAACAGAAGAATTACAGGTAACAAAAGTTAACATAAAAATAAATAAATACAGTTTCGCAGTTGGAGTAGTATATATCCCACCACGACATAATTTAAAAAACAGAAAATTACAGATAGCTCTTATGACAAATGGGAAATTTTTTTTATCTGTGACTTAAGATTAACAACCATCAAAGGTAAGGAATTATATACAGCTGCAAGTTAAATTGGGTGTTACTATCAGTCAACAGAAAAACCAACCTATTGGCCAACCGACGAAATAGAAGAAAAATTTTACTCAGATAATTCCCGGTGTTATTGATACTAAGAAAATAGACCTTCATTGTGTAATAAAAAGACATATTGGATAAGTTTTAAAGCTGAACTAGTTAATAGAATTAAACTAAATGCAGTCGTTAGAACAAAATAACAACTAATGTATACGAGCTGGAAAGATTTGTCACTGACATAAAGCAAGCTTCATGGAACAATACACCAGAGATTACAAGAAAAACGTAGGCAATTTATGCCCCAGAGAAATAAAAGAATTAATAAATAAGAATAGAACGCAAGAACAAAATGGCAAATCACTCAATTCCCAGGAGATAAAGTTGTTCTCAACAACTAAAAAGAGAAATAATCACTATTAAAAATGAGTCAAGAAACACAAATATTTTAGAAAATTGACAAACGACAAAAATATGGATTATTTTCTGTAGAAAGCGACTAGGAAACTTAAACGTTCAATAGTCCATATGCCACCAATAAAAGAAGACAACTGAAACTGGACAAGATCAAATAAACCAAAAGCTTACATCTTTGCAGATTATCTCAAAAAGTTTGTTTACTCGAATGATGAACAAAAACTAACAGAAAATAACAGAAACATAGTAGAAATTGCTAGTGTAACTCATAAAAAGGTAACTAAGGAAATTACAGAAAATATCAATGCCAACAAAGCACCCGGATATGATCTGATCACAGGTGTAATACTAAAACAATTGCCAGGAAAAGCTGTGGTTAAACTCTTTAAAATAATAAACGCTGCATTTTGACTACAACATGTGTCTAGCATCTGGAAAGTCGCTGAAATTATAATGATACCCAAACCTGAAAAACCACTGTATGAAGTAAATCCTATAGACCTGTATTCCTGTAATCATTGCTGACTAAACTGTTCGATTAACTTCTACTAAAAAGATTAAAATCCATGATTAAAAGTAAAAATATAATACCTGGGGCCTATTTCATAAAAATGACTTACATTATTTGTAAATAATGTTAGACTCGTAAAATAATAATATAAGTTTCACAGATTATTTTAATTTACACATATTATTAGTGACAGAATCTTTTCTAATATATTAGCAGCATGGCAGCTACCTACTAGATCTAGTGTCCTTATTAAAGTTTAGTTTATATGTCAGAAGGTAGTATTTTTTAATTGTGAAGTGACATCTGTCGACCAGTAATCTATTAACTTCAGCTTCTTTACTTGTGCCATCAAAAGCGAAATTTCCTATTTTGTGACATCGCTCCATTTTTTTGAATGAGAAGACTGTTCGTGTCCATGTTGCATGTAAAATAAATTTGTTTGTTCAGTAATTTTTACCACAATATCTTCAGAAAAGAAATATTCAAAACAGTCTAGTATTTTAAAACTATCCACCTAGGTTCAACACATTGAATGGGTGTTTATTTGGAGATTTATTTGGTACTGAAACTACAACAGTTTTTCCAAAGTGCATTAGACTTGATTTTTTTTATGGATTTTCCTGAAAATTCAAATATGTCAACTCATTTATGACAACAAAACTGGCATCTTTAGATCCACAAGCAACAGCTAATTTTTTATTTGGAATATTTTCCTTATCAATATCATCATCACTCGATTCTTCTTCAGTGAAACCGGTTTCCATATTATCGATGTGAATATTTTGTAAATATGAGTCACTTTCTGGATCAAAATCATATTTTTCATCCTCATCGTCATCAGATTCTAATAAAAGCCTATCAATGTCTGCTTCATTCAACGATCTTTTATGTTTACTACTCATTTTATTTTAATTTACTTATTTTCTTTTAGAAAACTTAATAGAAATGTCTTCCCTCACACGTTCGCGAAACAACTGCCAATACAATACTATTTAGCGTACCGCAGCTTTCTACTACAAACAAGTTATAACTTGTTGATCACCTCATAAGAATATTATGTCGGATTCCTGCGCTTCCCGTATTTAAGTGGTCCTCACATCCATCGAAAAAATGCGTTACCCGTATGTATAGCGTTCGAGTATTTGCGCATTTTGGGCGGCTCCCGACGCGAAAGGGTTATGTGGATGAGACACAGCTTTACATAAGCTTCAACATTAATATTATCCAAGAAGCTTTTATAAATATGAATAATGACCTAGAAAACCTTGTTAAAATATCTGACAAATTTAATTTAACCATTAGTATTCAGTAGTTAATATCTTCGTAAAAAAATCGTTAAGGATATTCACTTAAAAATAAATAATGAATTGAATTTTACTTCCTGTGAATAAATTTAAGTATTTATCTTGACATTGAACTCCAATTTAAAGAACATATTTCTCTCTTAATAAAGAAATATTTTTGGTGTTTAAAAATAATTTATTCTAATGGAAAGATACTAACCTGTAGCTCAAAAATTTCTCGTTGTGACTCTTTAGTCTTATAAAGATTCAATCACTACGATATTGTGTATGGCCAGCTTTAAATCAAAACAAATGCAGGCGTCTTCAGCTGGTACCAAACTCTTGCGTTGGGCTTATTTGTTGGGATTCGTAGGTGAAATAGAATTTTACCTAGTTTCAAACAGATAGGCGGGCTTAATTTAAAACAAAGCACTAAAAGCTTCGATCGCAAAATCGACGGAAAACTTAGTCCCAGTAGTGTGGCTGAATATTTCGCATGTTTTAAACTAATTAAAAAATTTTTTACGTTATTATGATTGAAACAGTATTATTTTTTTTTTCGAAACGATTTGATATAGTTTATAAATCAGGAAGAAGCTGGTTTTCTCCTTTCAATATTAAATCAAGGTCGTTTATATGTTTTGTGACGTCAAAATAGAATGCTTACTTCCACAGCCGTATGCTATTTTGTAATTCGGTAAAAGGACGATGCTTCTCATTTAAAAAATTTCGATCACTCCTCGAAGTCAACAAAAAAACGCTAAAGGACAACTAAGCTAGTGTACGGCAGTATGATATGATAAGTCATTTTCTTCCATCACTTCAATAAACTCGCGGAATTGTCTGTGATTCAGCCTAGTGGATCTTATGAAATTAACAACTGATATTACTTGTTTTATAACTTCAGACATATCAAACATTTTCCTCACAAGGACTGTTGATGAATGATACAATGTAAGACTAATGGTTTTGAACAACTATCATTTTCTACAGCCCTTAACACAAGTGCAACCACTTCTTTATTTTTACCACACAAGTTTTTCCATCGCAGATTCTTTTTATTAAGGCAATTTCAACTACCTCAACTCTAAATTTAATGAATTATTGTACAAAATTTAAAACCGAAGATTATTCTTATCACAGAAACATGGTTAACTTTAAATGATTCTGATTCTATGTATGATATTTTGAATTATTCTCTATACAGATGCGATCGAAGAGACCGTCGCGGTGGAGGTGTCTGTATTTATTTATCATCAGATATTACACAACATTTTTTTGTTACTCCTCTTGAAATTAGTGTCCCTAATATGGAATTATTAAATTTAAACATTTATTATAGCTCTATTACTCTTCATTTAGTCTGTATTTATCGTCCCGGAGACTCTCAGCTAGCTGAAGACACAATCCTTATTGAAAAACTTGAATATCTGTCTTCACTAGAAAATGTTATTATTATTATTATTGGTGATTTCAATTTCCGAGATATTTCGTGGCCAGTTACTCTCACTCCAAGTGATGTTGTAAATTCAAAAAATAAATTTTTGAACTTTGTTCTAAGCTCTAATTTACAGCAACACGATTTCGAGTCAACAATATTCCTTCCACGCTAGATTTGTTATTTGTAAAAATGATAAACAATTATTAACTGACCCTTTCATTCTATCTCCGATAGGAATATCGGATCATGCAGTCATCATAAGTCGTATACAGTTTAACATAGAGAACTCATCTCACAAAGATCATACTACATCATATGAAATCATCGATTTTGATAACTTAAATCTTCATTTATCTACCATCGACTGGATAGAAACATTGGAGGACTCGGGAGATCCGGAAGAAGTATGGAATAAGTTCGCAACCATTATTGCTACTCATAAAATCCAATACTCTAAAAAGAAGGTGTTTTACAAAAATAAATTAAAACCGTGGATCAACGGAGAACTAATATCCTTGATTAGACATAAAAGTAAATTATGGCGTAAATATAAGTGATCAAATAATATTGTTGATCTAGAATATTACAAAAATTTTCTTCCATCACTTTAATAAACTCGCGGAATTGTCTGTGATTCAGCCTAGTGGAGCTGATGAAATTAACAACTGATATTACTTGTTTTATAACTTCAGACATATCAAACATTTTCCTCACAAGGACTTGATGAATGATACAATGTAAGACTAATGGTTTTGAACCACTATCATTTTCTACAGCCCTTAACACAAGTGCAACCACTTCTTTATTTTTACCACACAAGTTTTTCCATTGCAGATTCTTTTTTTAATGGCAATTTCAACTACCTTAAAATTATCTTCCCCAGTAGTCGTGCCATAAATACAATCAATATCAAGAAGTTCTTCCTACACTTCATAGCTTTTATCTGCCCGTTGAATAAAAATTAACACCTGAGCAGTATTTGACACATCCGTTGATTTATCCAAGGCCAGAAAAAACCACTTAAGATGTCCATTTTTGTTAGACAGATGAGATGATATATTTTTTGCGATATCTTATACCCTCTGAGCAACGTTGTTTGCTGACAAACTGACAGTTTTAAATAAAATTATCTTTTCAAGACACATTTCTTTGGCTACTGCAATTACGTATTCTTTGATCATTTCTTCATCGGTGAATGGTTTTCCACGTTTTGCAATTTCAAGAACCACATGAAAGGTGGCACAAATTGCAGCCTCTTGTTTAATATTGACTTTCGTAAACAAAGATTGCTGCGATTTCGATCCGTATATTTTAAATAATTATTAAATTGTTTCATTTCATAATGACGTTTAATGTTACATTCTTTAAAAACGGCTATGGTTCCATTGCAAATCAAACATAGCGCCTTATTACTGGACTCAATAATGAAATATTAAAAGTTCTATTGATTTTTAAATGTTCTGCATTCGCTGTTTATTTTTAGCTTATTTTCGATACTAGTAAATCGCCCACAAAAACAAGTCAAATCAAAATACTGTTACGTAAGGGCGTTGGTCGGTTCGAAGATGTCTTCTAAACGCGGTTACCCACTACTTTACTTCACAACATACAGTTTCGCCTTCCTTCGTTTTCCCTAGAGAGACTGACCCATGGTCGCAGGGCTAGCCATTTTAAACTCCAATTACTACCATCTCGAAGTGAGTGGAATACACCAGAACTTTCTCGAACCACTAATCTTATTCACGAATGTTTAATTGTTACTGCGATTTCGAAAGTACTACTAGCGCCATCTGTTAGCGATAGAGGGTACTACCACTACCTATTTCGTCTTTTGACCACCAGATTTCGTCAAGTATCACGGTCGTAACAATGAACAATAGTAATTCAACTAGCGAATTTAACAAGCGTATGCTAGCTCAGGGCGCGTACTGGGTGACTTATCTAAAAATTATAGATAATTGCAAAAAAATTAAAATGGTTTTGGCCCTTGGAACTTACTGGGGTAATCAGTATGGCTCTAAGGCTGGAAAGTTTGGATCCTTGTATTTCATATCTTCTAAGTGATGTATTTTAATTGTTTTAGAAAGGCCTAATATCAATTAAATCGATACTGTTATTATTAAAATATCACTGTGGACAAGGACAAATAATGTCCAACTGTTTTGAAATATAATCTGATCTATTACATCTTCTGTAAAACCTGTTACTGTAGATAAGTTTGATCAAAAGAATCTACCATAGTTTGAAACAGTTAAAATAGATGTATTTTCTAAAAATAAAGTATTATCAAATTTGCAAAAGTTACAAGTATTTTATTAGGTTTAAATACTTTATTCAAATTTTTTATATATAGTTTTAGACTTACAATTTTTATTGTTAATTCTTATAAAATTATTTCAACCAAATAAAGAGGACTATTCATTTATAAAACTCTGAAATGCCTAGCCGCTACCGGTCGTACGAGAATCAATCAGTCTTGTTATGATCATCGAAATCCTCATAAATAATTGTATATGCTGCTTGGTACAATTAAAGTTTTAGTGCATTTTACCTTACATATTGAAATTTCCAACATTAGAGAATGAGTAGCTGCAGATTTATCAGAGTAAAACGTTGATATATTTTTATGCAGAATAAAATTTTGCTTACAGAATGTTCTTCGAGAGTTAATAATTCACCTACGGTTTCAGTCTTTTCGCATGAATTATTAAACAGAGAACATTTGCTTGAAAGCAAAAATTTATAAAAAGTTTGCTGCCGGTAGTTCACTTGATTAAATTTATAGCTCGAAAGGCATACTGCAGTATTATTTGAGCATATTGAATTTTTATAGAGGTTCTTGTCGAGAAATCAATAATTAAAAAAAAAATCCGATTTAGGAATGTTTGACTTGCATTTATTTACTTATTGTACGTTTTGTAAAGTTTAATTCAATTTTATTTAAAAAATAAAGATTTATAAGTCTAATAAAAATCTCAACATAACAGGGATATTTTCATTAATAAAGATCTCACTGAACAACAATATAATGCAAATGAAGCAGTTGGTCGCATAAATCGTGCGAGAAGAAATGTTTTTATAAGAAGGTGTACCGAAGATTGTAGGAAATGTCCAAACTAAAAAAGATCATGATAATTCTATTATCCAAGACATTTTGCACACTGTAGAATGTGATCAGAATCCGGTTATATTCTTCCGCGTTGGCAAGGACAATACCAAATTTCCTAAAATGATTAAACTGATAATGCATAGCGGATATGACGCAAGGCATATTTTGCAAAACAAAAAGAAACTTCTAGAAAAGGCCTCCACTAAAAAAATAACTATTATCGATGATAAAACGCCCAATCAAATTGAATGCCTAAAAGAATTAAGGACCGAACTTGAGTTAAAGAAAAATAATGGAGAACATGACTAAACTATAAAATATATACACGGTGTCCCAAAGATCGTGAAATTTCGTCAATAATCTCGACAAATTTTGTTTTTACGACTGGCTATTTTTATATACGAACTTGGCAACCCTCAACTCTAAATTTAATGAATTATTATGCTCTGTACCAAATTTAAAACAGAAGATTATTCTTATCACAGTAACATGGTTAACTTTAAATGATTCTGATTCTATGTATGATATTTTGAATTATTCTCTATACAGATGCGATCGAAGAAACCGTCGCTGTGGAGGTGTCTGTATTTATTTATCATCAGATATTACACAACATTGTTTTGTTATTCCTCTTGACATTAGTGTCCTTAATATAGAATTATTAGGTTTAACAATTTATTCTAGCTCTATTACTCTTCATTTAGTCTGTATTTATCGTCCCGGAGACTCTCAGCTAGCTCTAGACACAATCCTTATTGAGAAACTTGAATATCTGTCTTCACTGGAAAATGTTATTATTATTGGTGAATTCAATTTCCGAGATATTTCGTGGCCAGTTACTCTCACTCCAAGTGATGTTGTAAATTCAAAAAATAAATTTTTGAACTTTGTTCTAAGCTCTAATTTACAACAACTTATAACAGATCCAACACGATTCCGAGTCAACAATATTCCTTCCACGCTAGATTTGTTATTTGTAAATGATAAACAATTATTAACTGACCCTATCATTCAATCTCCGATAGGAATAGCGGATCATGCAGTCATCATAAGTCGTATACAGTTTAAGAACCCATCTCACAAAGATCATACTACATAATATGAAATCATCGATTTCGATAACTCTACCATCGACTGGATAGAAACATTGGGGGACTCGGGAGATCCGGAAGAAGTATGGAATAAGTTCGTAACCATTATTGCTACTCATAAAATCCAATACTCTAAAAAGAAGGTGTTTTACAAAAATAAATTAAAACCGTGGATCATCGGAGAACTAATATCCTTGATTAGACATAAAAGTAAATTATGGCGTAAATATAAGCGATCAAATAATATTGTCGATCTAGAATATCACAAAAATTTTTCCAAGGACCTAAAGAAATTTGTAAATGAGGCCCGAGAAGAATATGAGGAATCGATAGCATGCAGCAAAAACTTTAAAAAATTATACAAATATATTTGATATTCAATGTCATAAAAAGTATCCATTCCTTTACTAAACAAAGAAGATGGAAAACCCTGTCAAAATAATTTTGAAACGGGTGAACTTTAAGCTAATACCTTTACAAAAGTTTTCACCAATGAACCTCCCCAGGATCAGTTACCAGATATCTCACCAGAAAGAATCTCTTCTTTATTAGAATGGCTCAATTTTACTCCTGAAATTGTCAAACGTCACCTTTTAAAATTAAAAAACAATTCCTCTCCGGGTCTAGATCAAATATCTTCTCTATTTTTAAAAAAATGCTCTAATACCATGTCAGTTTCTTTATCTATTATAATGTCTTTTTCTTTACATGTTACCCTCTATGTGGAAAACAGCTTCTGTAACACCCATTTTTAAGAAAGGAAACAAACTAGACTCTAATAACTACCGCCCAATCAGCCTCACACCCATAATCTGTAAAGTTATGGAATACATAATAACAGAGCACGTTTCTCAGTTTCTCTTAGCGGAAGCAATCATTCCCAAACAGCAACATGGATTTGTAAAAGGGCGATCAACCATGACCAATTTGCTTTGGTGTGTAAATGAGTGGACAGTTTCATTAGACAGGAAAAAACCTATAGACATTATTTACCTGGATTTTGCGATAGCTTTTGATCGTGTGCCGAAACGAAGAATACTACATAAGTTAGAACACCTTGGTATACGTGGTGATTTACTTAATTGGATCGAGTCATTCTTAACTGATAGAAAGTACTGTTTTAAAGTTGGAAATTCGCATTCACTTGAAAGACTAGTCTTGAGTGGGGTTCCTCAGGGATCAGTTCTGGGTCCACTCTTATTTATAATTTATGCCAGTGACATTTAATTCCATATCAAGTGCAACAATATTTTTTACGCAGATGACACTAAAATATTTAGTGACCCGAACTTCCAACAGCGTCAAGATGACCTTGACTCCATCTATAACTGGTGCTCAGATTGGATGCTACCTCTAAATACAAATAAAAGTGTAGTTCTCCATAATGGTAAAAATAATCCTTGTCATAATTATTTTCTAAACGGTCATACGTTAAATAAAGTTAAATCTTGCAATGATCTAGGTGTTATAAATACTGAAAATCTCAGCTGTTCTGAGCACGTTCTTCAAGTGTCAAAAAAGGCGAACACGAAAATGTACTTATTAAAGAAAACATTCGCAAAAGTGTCTTTTCAAAATTTGATCCGGCTGTATAAATTATACATTCGTCCGATCATCGAGTACTGCGGAGCTGTGTGGTGTCCGGAACTAGTGCAGACTATTTTTCGGACGTATGAGACCTAATTACGCAGAGAGACTACACATGGCTAAACTACAAACGTTTGAAAATCGCCGTCTGCAGGGTGATATTATAATTTGTTTTCGTACTTTAAAATATAATTTTGGAAATTTAAAATGTATGTTTACCGTGGACAGTGAAAATCGACTACGTGGCCATAAATGGAAGCTGAAAAAAGAACAATTTTTTACAAAAACGAAACAAATTTTTTTATTTAATCGAATATTCTACACTTGGAATTCTCTACCGGAGAATGTTGTAAATGCTCCCTCTGTCAATGTTTTCAAGAACGAACTTGATAATTTTCTATTTTTTAATTAACATTTCATTTGTTTCATTATTTATTCATCGGTTGTACCTGTTATTGATTTAGGTTTTAGTAATATTGTTTTATATTCAGTTAATATGGGCTTATGGATCTTATGGCCCATGCTCTTATCAAATTACAATAATATTAATAATAATAATAATGACTTTAAACAACTCGTCTGAAATATGGAAATTCAAAGGTTTGGTTCCAAAACAATAAAATTATGGTAAAAACAGATGAAGGTGTCCTACCCAAGAAACAATTTTCTTCTTCAGAAGAAGAAATATTAATTGATGTCATAAATATATAATTTAAAACAGTATACTATATAAAACACTATATCAAGTAAAAAGCAGAAGTTGCAAAGATAATATAGTTAAAAATAATGCTTTGTTTTAGTCATTACTATTTAAAAACTTACAAACTGAGTGTGATGAAAAGGTATAAGAAATAGTTCACCATTCCGCGTACGTCTTTCATTTACATTAATAAGTATCAAAATTTAATATAAGAAACACAAATCAAATTCTATTGATGTGTTTCTGGAATTTTGCGATAATCTTTTATTTATCAAGTTACAGAATTTGTTCCAGTTAGACTTTTCACTCTGTATTATTGCTATGCAGTTTTATATATATTTCGCATTGAACATTTAAGACAGCTTTTAAGACCTGATGAAAATTTGGACGGTTAGTATAAAGCATCGCTTTAAATTTAGAATGAAAAAAATTTGGCCTAAATTTGGAAAGGAAAGGAAGATTGTTCCAGATAATTTTTAAAAAAATAATCACAAAAAATTTGAATCCGCACGTCTTGGAGTTAAATTTTCATTAAATCATCTGTAAAACCGTCGTTATTTTTAGAAGGATATAAAAATGTTAATCCAAAAAATTACCTTATTTCAAATCAGGGTTTTTGTATTTAGATGTTTTGCCAAGAGTTTTAAGTTTTTTGAACCAACTTTAGCCTAAATGAAACTTACATCCTGAATTTTAATACGAAGATACTCTTTTATAAGTTTATGGCCACTTCAAAAGCTACAATGATACATTCAGATTCGAATTTGAATTTTAAAGTTTTACAAATATATAATTAGTAAGTAAATGCTTTTTCATATGAGATTATTAGGAAAAGAAAACATACTAACATTATGATGAAAACCATGAATCACAAACACTTGTGTGAAAGCTTTCGAAATGACATGGGTGATTATATAATGTCGGGATGCACCTTGGCTTCTGAACCGCCGCGCGCCGGAAGGATCTGGGCCAGGAAATTTAATTTCTGGGACGCACCTGGGCCGTTTTACCGACCACTGGACGCACCTCGGTTACAGCCCAATAATAAACCCAAACTCGCGAACATTATCGTTAGTAGCATACAATTATAAATTCTGTAAGAACAGTGCAGAGGTAATTCTAAAGAAGGTAAACTAACGACATTTTTTAACATTTAAGTACAACACGTTTACATTTCAAAAACAGGACAATCTATTTAAATCATCTTCTAGTAACAAAGCATCCGTTTCATTATAAACTGATCTAAATTTTTTTTCATCATTAGCAAACTTCAGATATTATTTGCTATTAGAGATTACACTATAAAGATCATAAATAAATTGAATAGCAACGGACCCAAATAAGATTATGCGGTACACTCGAAGATACTATGTAATTGCCTCCGATTTGCAGTTGCCATATTTTAACAGATTGAATTCTATTTTGCAAATAACTATTAATCCAAACCCATATCCCTTTAAATTAGCAATTATTATGTCATGGTTGACTCTGTCAAATGCATATGAAAAATCCGAATAAACAGAATCAGACACCTCGATTCTAAGGATTGTAGGATAAAACATTTGTATTTCACTAAATTTGTAAAAGTTGACTTACTTTGACAGAACTCATGTTGTTTGTCTGAAATCAGATGTTTAGAATCGAATTTTAAATACTCATTGATAAAATAATCTAATATTTTAGGAATTTTAGATTTTATACAAATTGTACAATAGTTCTCGTATTTTTCTTTTGGTCTAAAGTTGTTTATAGGTTTTAAAAAACTGCTTTTCCAATAGTCAGGTTTCGTCAAAGTAAATACACATTGATTTAAAAAGTAAGCAGAAATCTCATCAGGGCCAGTTGTAATTTTCCATGGTAAATACATTACACGATCTTTAATTCGATAGTAGTTTACTTCCACAGAGCTATTAAAATTAGATACTGGAATTTGATAAATGCAATGCCTAAGTATACCGAAGAGAAGAAAAAGAAAATAAATTGTTACTGTATTGTTAATAACGTTTGAGGATATTTTTTTTTTGTGAATAACATGTTTAAGTTCTATAGGAATAGAAAGCTGTTACTGACTTATTAATATTTTTATTATGAAACAAATCACCTCACACTTTTCCTATAATATTTAATATCTTCATAATTTTCAGTTCTAAAGTCAATAAAATGTTCTTCATAATTAAGAAATAGAATATCATTTTCACTAACGAGGTGTATTATAATCATTAGAAGAAATTAAATCATAAAGGTTTTTCTACTATTTAGAATATTATTGACTCAGTAGAAATTGAAATAATTTAAAGCATCGCAGAGTCAAATAGCTGGAGAATTAGGAGGAAAATTTCACACCTCTACTTTTTAACCAATAAGATGCCTTAATTTCGACTAGTTACTATGGCAACTAAAAAAATTTCCGAAAATTTTTTCGAGGCGCCACGATATTTAAGTAGAAATTTTTTGACAGTTGAAATAGTAACATTTAAATATTGCTGGAATTAACCCATCCTTTTTTCTTAATGGTGAATAGGAAGGTGACAAATTAATTAGATGTCTGTGTTTTAGGACATATATGTAATATTTTGAAACAATTTTGTTCAAATCTCTTTTAGGCAAAAGGCTATATTAACTTGACATCCTCAACAGACTTTCTCGAATTTTCGTAAACAAACTATTCGACTCTAACGCTTCCTGGTCGCAATATTTCATGAAATTCGTTAAATACATTAATTTTGGATGACATATTTGCACTTGACTCAACTCTTTGCAGTATTTACATAAATTGTACTTTTCAAAGCATTCCATTTTCTCAAATTGTTTAACGCAAATGCTTACAAGAAATGTTTTACAAAAAAATATCTTTGTTTGCTGGTTTACTATATAGTAACTTAATATAGTTTACCAACTGCAATAAATTAAAAGGGACAGATATTAGAATAGCTGAAGAATTATCGCAAAAGAAAGAACTATAAGGAAATAACTAGTTAAAAAATTAAAAATAGAAAAAGCTTCCAATAAGAAGGCCCATATAAACAGAGAAACTCTCTACGTAGAAGGAAAAGTATTTACATACCAAAACATTCTCGACAAGCTACCAACGACACAATCCAATCCAAACTAGGACAAACAAATCAACAACGGAGAAAATTTGCCAAACAACACCAATTCAAAAAAAGAGAAGAACAAAAGAAAGGCTTCAGTAAAAGATTCATTAGAGTACCCAACAGAAACCAAAAAGAGTCTTATAGAACCTACTGGAGTGAGACAGTCTGCAAGATTAAATAGCGAAAAATAGCATTTAAAAAAATATTAAGATTTCAAAATTATTTTAATCTAAAAAAAAACTAACAAACTAATTTAAAATTTAAATGTACTAACCACGCATTATTTTAACTATTATCACTATTAATAAAAAAAAATAATGGGTAATTATTTAAGAGATTTTAGATCTGAATATGTAGAGACAAATATTGCCACTGATCTTCCAGACTATAACAAGTTAACTGAAAAACACTTCGAAAATAATTGTATCTAGTTTTAATTTTCTTTATAGAAAATTATTTTTTAAAAAAAATTAAGAACTACTTTTAATATGTCTTTATTGATCAAAGTCAAGCTAAAGAATAATGTATATATTTACATTTAATCCACACCTATGTTTATCTCTAGAAAAATTTATAAAAGTATGATAAGATAAAAGTTATTTACAGGAAGTATTTATTGTCTATATAGCAGTTTTAGCAACACGTAACTCCTCCCTCCTTAAGTTTCGAAAAGAATGGAATGACTTTTCGAATGGGCTTCCATTGGAATTTCTTCTGTTTTTTCAATTTTCTTTTTTCTACATTTCGGAATTTGGTTCTTGAATTTTAATATAGCTGCAACGATTAGGCCGGTAATTAAAAGTCTCAAAATTGTTCCAAATATAGGTGTATCCATTTGAGTATTTGAGCTTTCTTGAATCGGTTTTAGTTTTCTGGAGATTTCGTTGATTTCATACAGACTATCAAAATCAATTTTGGTAATATTAGATCTTTGATAATGTCCGGATGTGTGTATGTGATCCGTTTGAAATTTTGGCAAAATAAATGGTTTTCCTTGAGTAAGTTGAATGTCGTTAATGTACTTCTGTTCGTTGGCCCATATTTCGCAGGTTTTCGGGATTTTGATTAAAATCGGGTTCACTACTTCTAGATATCGATTACTTTTACATTTTGATAGAATTTGTTGCGCTTTGGCTGGTATTATCAAGACTTCGTCTGTGGTAACTTGTTGAACGATCATTTCTTGAACATTAACTTCTAAGATATGGCAATTTTGAGGGATATGACCTTCCAGTAAATTGAGGGTGCAGTTGTCCCTTGGAATAAAATTTTGTTGACAGTAGTAACAATTTTCTAGTGCTGGGCATTCTTCTTTTTCGAATTGAGTTTCCTTTTGTTCTCGTGCCAAATAGGGGAAAGTGGGAGTATATATTTTGTGATTTTGAATTATTGGATACAAATGATAAAATTCAAAAGTTTCGGGTTTAAAGATAGAAATATGAACTGCAAAAATTAATTTTGAATAGGATATTGATACTTGAGTTCCTAGAAATTGGTAATAAGTTAAAATATTTTTGAATTTAGGAATTTGATTTTCATCGTATATTCCATGTAAGTGATTTATCATATCTATTATTTCTGAACTAGAAACTATGGAGCTATGCAAGGAGTTAAGTTTAGAGAATACAATAGCGTTTTCTAAATTATCGATAAATGTTATAGTTGCTTGACAATCTAGATTAAGCTCGGATAGAACACCTTGAAAGCTTAAATAACTTTCGAGAGTTTCTATTTTATTGTAAACTGATGCTGAAAATTTTTCCAAATCATTATTAAACTTTTCTTGATTTTTACTCAAAATAGAAATTGATTTATTGTAATGATCTATAAGTTTTTTATAAAGTGAAATTTGTAAGTTAGTTTCGTCAATTAGGTTTTTCTGATTCTTTTGTAATAAACTGATAGCTTGGTTATATTTGTTTTCATCGTCCGAATCTAGATTTCCAAAGAGCCATTTATTCAATTTTCCAATGCCATTAATTAGGCCTCTTTTATTACGGATATGTGGATTTAAATTATTAAATTTTTTCTGAATAATATTAATTAAATATTCCGTTCTTGTTAGCATGCTTTGAGATAACCCATGATATGATACGGGGTTTGTAACATTTACTTGCGTTATACTACCTAATACTATTCTAAAATGTTGAACTAAACTATCTATTTGTTTAACAAGGGTACTTAAATCTACGTAGTGTAAAAAGGTATGTTTACTATAAACTAATCTAGCATTTCCTAATTGGATAGGAAGAAGCAGGTTTTCTAATTTAGTAATTTGTATATCTTCTCCATTACAGGTCATTTGATGTACCTGAAGGACCAGGTAGATCATCAAGATCTTCGTGTTCATCGGTATCCTGTAATAATTGTTTTTTATTACTTTTCGGTTTTCGTGCAATACTTTTGTGATAAGTTCCTTTATTGGTTTTAATTAAGACATTTTTATTTTTGATTAATTTAGTAGCTTTAAATTTAGGGAGTTTTTTATCTCTTGATTTAGTTTTAACGTAAACTATATTTTGTTTTGAATAGTCCGGCGGATCGGACCTTTTTGTGTTCAATTTATTTATTATTTTTTCTTTAGTTTTTTCGTTACGTTCTCTAATTTTTTCGTACAATTGTTTACTAGCTTCTTTGTGATTTTGAACATAGTGGGAAATTACTAAGTGGTCGTCTAGGTCAAATGGATCAGGGTTATTTATGTGACCTTTAATGACTTCAAAAGGTGTAAATTTGGTAACAGAGTGAATCGAATTATTGTAACTTAAAACTGCGTATTTAATTATTTGATCGGGTGTAAGGTTTTTATTCTCTTCTTGAATACATCTATAATGTTCAATAATACTAGAATGAAATCTTTCTACTGGTGAATTAGAATTGCTGTTTTTTGGTGTTGTATAATGAAGTTCGATGTGGTGGAGTTTACAAAAATCTTCTACGTCATAATTTTTAAATTCCGTACCGCTATCGGTTGTTATTTTTTGGGGAAGTCCATGATGTGTTATAAAATTTAATAATGCATCAATGGTAGAGGTTCCTGTAATACTATTTATAGGATAGGCTTGTCCATAACGCGAAAAGGAATCAATTATCGTTAAATATGATTGATTTGAGATTTTGAAAGTGTCCATGTGAATGTGCTCGAAGGGTTTAGAAGCTGTGGGTGTTAAATTAAATTTAATTATTGGAGGGTTCCTATCATATTTGTTTTTTAAACATGTCTCGCAATTGTTAATATATTTTTCGATATCGTCGATCATTTTAGGCCAATAATATCGGGAACTTAGTGCGATTTTTACTTCATTTATGCCACGATGACCGGATTTATATATATGGTAATATTCTAACTTTTGTTTTTGTTCATCAATTAGTTGAACGTCATTAAGTACTTTGGTACAATGAATGAATTTAAAAGAGGGGTTTTTAAATGTGTTTTGGGCTGTAAGTATAAATGTTCGTGATAGTGGAACATGCTGAAAGTACAGGGCGTAACACTGTTTAGGATCAATATAGTCTTTAATGAATTTTACAATGTGTTGTTCAGTATTAAATTTTGGGAAAGTAACATAAATTCTATGATTTTCAAATATTTTTTCTCTAGTTACTTTTAAATCATTAATTTCATTACAGGTTAAATATATTTGATTTTTATATATATTTAATGGCTTATCAGTTATCGGTATTGCTAATACAGGGTCCTCGAGAGAAGTATGGACCGTTTCTGAATCAGTTTCAGTATTATTCTGTTGTGGTATAAGCGGTATAGGAGGATCAATTTTTACATTCGATATAATATTTATTTTTGGTTTAGGATTATTTTCGTTCAAGATATCTGTAAGGTCAAGGTTATCTAAATTTGGAAGATAACACGTTTGTTCTTGATTGGGGATGATTTTTTCAATTTCTTCATTTATTATTTCGTCAATATCACCTAAATTTACGTCCATCGATGCCGTTTCTAGAGTATTAATATCAGGATTACGGGATAGTGCATCTGCCGCTTGATTGCTTTTACCTTTTAAATATTTTACTTCATAGTCAAACTCTTCTAGTTTTAAACGCCAGCGCACTAGGCGGGAATTAGGTTCTTTCAGTGAAAAGAGCCACTGTAATGGTTTATGATCAGTAAATATAGTAAATTTTAGACCTCCAAAAAGGTATGGCCTGAAATATTTACACGCCCATACAATCGCTAGAAGTTCTTTTTCAATAGTTGAAAAATTTATTTCAGAAGTGTTTAAGGTTCTACTAGCGTAACAAATAGGATGATTATTTTGAGACAATATGGCACCGATTGCAAAATTCGAAGCGTCGGTAGTCAACTCGAAGGGCTTATTAAAATCAGGATATACCAGGACCGGTTCAGACATTAAAATATTTTTACAGATATTAAAACATTTAACAAAATCTTCGGTATGTTCTACTTTTTTATCTTTTTTTAAACATATTGTCATTGGTTTAGTTATTTTAGCAAAATTTTTAATGAATTTGCGGTAATATCCTAAAAGACCTAGAAAAGATTTAATATCTTATGCTGTTTTTGGGATTGGAAAATTTTGAATAGCTTTAATTTTTTTTGGATTTGGTTTTATACCTTGAGGTGTCACGATATGTCCTAAATATTCTACTTCTTTGCGAAGAAACTCGCATTTATCTAGCTGTATTTTTAGCTGTGCCTCTCGTAGTTTTGTAAATACTATTTTCAAATTTTGGATATGTTCTTGAAGGCTAGTACTAAATATAATTATGTCGTCCATGTATACCATGCATATTTTGTTTTGGACATCTTTTAAAACTTCGTTAACTACTCTCTGGAATGTGGCTGGGGCATTTTTAAGCCCAAAAGGCATTCTAAGAAATTCGTAGTGACCTCCATCAACATTAAAAGCGGTTTTTTCTATAGAGCATTCGCTCATTTGTATTTGATGGAAACCACTCGCTAAATCTAGGGTACTAAAATACTGTGCGCGACCTAGCTTATCTAAAATATCTGATATATTTGGAAGTGGGTATCGATCATCGATGGTTTTCTCATTTAGTTTTCGATAATCGACAACCAATCTCCTTTTTTGTATATTAGAAGCATCTAATTTTTTACTAACTATCCAAATTGGTGAGCTCCAAGGTGAGCATGAAGGTCTAATTATACCTTTATCTAACATTTCTTGGATTTGGCGTCTAACTTCATCTCTGTGTGCATATGGGTACCTATATGATTTCGTGTGCACAGGTATTTCATCTTTTGTTCTAATAACATGTTTAACCTTTGAGGTAAAACTTAGTTTGTCACCTGGTTTGAAAAAAAGATCTGAAAATTGTTTGCATAATTCTGTAATATTACTTTTTTCTTCAATATTCATATGTTCAGTACGAATTAAATTATTAATATCTTTATGTGTTTTCAAAAGATTATTTTTATCGCAAGTATTAGTAAAACTTTCAAATTTAAAAAGTTCGTACTCAGATGATTTAAAAGGACTAACTTGAATTGGCTTTTTTAATGTTATTGATATACATTTATCAGTTTGATTTTGGATTTCAATTGGGGCGAATCCTTCTTTTGCGATCGTTATAGCTTGTGGAATAAAAATGTTTTCAATATTTTGTGCTTCAACAAAAATTTCACCGTTGTAAACGCTAACAGGTAATTTTTTAATAACTGTTTCTCTGGAATTCGCAGAGAATGAAAATTTTACATCGTCAACTCGTCTATATTTGAAGGGTATTTCTGTATTATATCCGACTAACTTTTGATTAGTGATGTCGATATTCAAGTTCATATTTTTTAAATCTGTTATTCCTAATATTCCGTCAAAATAATGATGAAAATCGTACAAAATGAAATTGATATGATAATTATTGCGATTAAATTCTGGGAATGCGGGAACCGATGCTTGATATCTTAAATTCTTACTACCGCAACTTGTTGTTATTACAACATTAGAGTGACAAATAGTATCTGGGTAAAATGTTTCGATAACAAAGGGTTTAATTATTGATACGGAACTACCTGTATCTATCAGTAATTTTAATCTAGGGTGAGAAATTTCTATATATGGTAAAGGGTTTTTCGAAAAATTATTTATTTCTATTATCGTTTCACTTTTGACGGGCCGGCAGCCCGAAAATTTTGATTTGAGCTGTCTTCTTCGTTTTTATGTTCATTAAAAATTTGTTCATTATCAAATTCATGATTTTGACTTTGGTATTGATCTAAATTATCGCAATCATTATGGTACAAATCTGTATCATATTCAAATTTAGGGTTAGAATCACTATATTGATTTGAATGTAACTCTTCAAAAACAAAATTTGGTTTTGAATTTTGATTAGAGTTTTGGAAAAATTTATTATTATAATTAAATGGTCTTCTTGTTTGTAAACTAGGATTTCGCGATGTTGTTGACATCGGCACTGGTTTTGGTAACTGACTTTCAGAAATCTGATTTGGTCGAAAGACATTTTTTTGTGGGCCAAATACCTGGCGGTTTGTAAAATATTTTTTATTTTGTGGGATAGGTTCTACATTAATTGGCTGACTAGGGAAATTTTGCCTGTTTGTTGGATAATTTTGAAAACGTGTATTTATTTGTTGATTATTTGGTACAAAATTTTGGAATCTATTTTGATTAAAATTGTGATTTTGATTAAAATTGTGATTTTGATTAAAATTTTGATTTTGATTAAAATTTTTATTATTTTTTGAAAAAGTTTGTCTGTTATTATTAGAATAAAATCCATTTTGTTGAAGATTTCTGTCATTTATGTTTCCGTACAAATCTTGGAAATTATTAAATTCTTTTACGTACGCCATAGCATCCTCTAAAGAATCTGGTTTTTTAAGGTGCATGTTATTTTTTAGAATTCCACTACAACCAGCTATAAAAGTATTTAAGGCTGTCTTATTATAATGGTTAATTTGACAAATTTTATCATTTTGATCAATGTAAAGGTCATTGCTTATTCTCTGTACTACGCTACTTTTAATTAATTGTAGTCTACTGCCAAAATCAATAAGGTGTTCACCTTTAAGAGGTTTAGTCCTTGTTAGTTCTTGGACGAGACAATCAAGATCACGTCGATCTGCAAAAGCTTGTAATAAAGCATCTTTTAATTTTGGCCAAGTGTCAATTTCTACTCTATTGCCTACCATAAATTCGGCACGACCTTCTAATTTTTCTTGTACACATTCAAATGCATGTATGTTTAATTCTACATCATTATAAATCTTATAAGAATCAATAAACTTCTCACATCTAGTAATAAACTTATTTAAATAATCACTTTCACCATTAAAAGGTTTGATATTATTTAGTTTAGATTTGAAAAGGTCCCAATTAATTTGGGCCCGTTGAGGGGTAGAATTACTTGGCGTCATATTTCTTATATCTGAATTACTTTCACTAATTGAGATATTACTAAAAGCTTCGACTAAAGTATCAAAATCGTTCATCAAAAATTAAAACATATGCGTGTATATAAAAAATTAATATTCAACTTAAATTATCTTTCCGAAACCTATGAATGGTGGGAAAGGCGAAAAAAGGAAAATTTGGCACTTACGTTTGCAGAAGAAACTGGCTTCCAAAATCCTCTTCTCCGATTACTTTGGGATGTCCACTGAAGGGCTGATAGTTGGTTTTCCACAGATGGGAACCGTTGGTTAGAATTCGCGCTTAAAACGTTAACACGTTAAAACCGTGAAAGTCTGCACGATAGTGACTAAAAGTCCAAGTCTATCACTCGAAGAAAACGATTTTCTCGAATTTACAGTGTTCACAGCTCGCACGAATCCTACTGACTGCGCCAGTTTTAATTTTCTTTATAGAAAATTATTTTTTAAAAAAAATTAAGAACTACTTTTAATATGTCTTTATTGATCAAAGTCAAGCTAAAGAATAATGTATATATTTACATTTAATCCACACCTATGTTTATCTCTAGAAAAATTTATAAAAGTATGATAAGATAAAAGTTATTTACAGGAAGTATTTATTGTCTATATAGCAGTTTTAGCAACACGTAACTATCTCTATTTATTTTATCAATTAAACATCAGAAGCGTCAATAAAAACTTGGACGAACTAAAAATTACTTTAAATCAGGGAAGCAATAGTTTTGATTTTATTATTCTCACAGAGACGAGAACTCTTACTGATACATCCTTATTTAAACTGCACGGCTATAAGGTTTTACAATGAGGGAATATTTAACCAGTGTGACAGTGTTATTTTAAATGCAAGGGAAAAATACAATACTATTTTTAAAATAGTTAAACTTAATGACATAAATAATATAATTGAAATATTTATCAAAAATTACAATTAAAGTTTCTTAATAAATGATATATATATAGACCAGATCCACCTGATAAAAGCAGTTTCATAGACAATTTATCTAATTATATTAAACATTGTAAAAAAGGAGATTTTCACATATTAACTGGTGATATAAATTTGAATATCCTTGATAATGAAAACATTCATGTTCATGATTATCTAAAAGTATTAAGTGAAGAAGGATTTACAAGCTACATTAATAAATACACGGGGGTAGTAGGCATAGAAAAATCATGTGTCTTGATCACATTTTTATTAAAACTATCGAAAAAAACTTAATCATTATTCCAGCTGTAATTGAAACATATATCAACGATCACTTTTCCGTAGCTAATACCATAGTTTTACAAAAAACAATAAAAACTAATTCAGAAAAAACTAAACCGCTTCTTAATAAAAACCTATTAAAAGTAAAACTTAAATCGGAAAATTGGAGCGATGTATATAATTCAAATGATATTAACATAGGCTTCTTGCTATTTATAAACAAACTAAAATTGTATATAAAGAGTTGTACACGACTAGTGAAACTGAAAAAGAACGAAATAAAAAGAAAATCTGGGATTACTTTAGGGCTCCTTAAATCAATCGAAGAAAAAAATAAACTTTATAAAATGATGAAAAATAACCACACCGAAAATAATAAACTAAATTTTAAAAACTATCGCAACCACCTAAATTATTTGATAAGTAAAGCTAAAACTGACTACTATAAAGAGAGAATTGAAAAAAACAAAAATATAAGCAAAAATCTTTGGCAATGTATTAATGAAATGTCAAATACAAAAGAAACAAAACAGATAATTATTCAAATTAAAACAACACAAGGCGATATAACAGACAACTTAAAAAATTATTTACAATACATGTTGTAAACACTACACAACAATTGCAGAGAAAATGGCAATAGAAATATCATATAGCCCAAACAAAAAAATTTTGGAAAAAAAAAATTCTAAAACAATACTTAAGTCAAGAAATATCTCCGATTCTTATTAATAAAACTATTAGTGAAGGTAAATTTCCCGATGCTCTCAAATAATCTGTAATCACGCCTATTTATAAGAAAGGGGACAAGTTAAATGTTATTATTTACCGACTAATTTCTATAATTTCCAGTGTAGGGAAAATCTTTGAAAAAATATTAAAAAAAAGAATGATATCATTTTTGGATAAATTCGGAATACTATCAAATAGACAATATAGCTTTCGCGAAAAAACTTCAACGTCAGATGCGATTGCGAGATTGACAAATTTAATAAATACCTCAGTAGATCAAAAAAAAAAAACCTTCACTGTGCATCTTTCTTTACTGGAAACATTAGAAAATATTGGATTTAGAGGAATTGCCTACAAATTGTTTAATAGTTATATTTAAAATAGAAAACAATCTGTCAGGAAGTGATGCTGAAGTTATTACATGTGGCGTTCCTCAGGGAACAGTACTTGGCCCATTATTATTTAATATATACATAAATGATTTATACGAGCAACAAATAAAAGGTGAAATTGTCAGTTTTGCAGACGACATTGCAATATTTTATCAAAATTAAAACTGGGAGTCACTCAAAAGTACATTTGAAGCTGATTGTCAACTTCTTTCACTATAAAGCTCTTACAATAAATTACGAGAAAACATTTTACATACCTTTCACATCATATACTAACAACTTGCTAGCATATATTAATCTTAAAATTTCTGTTAATAGTAAACAATCAATAAAAATACAAGCTGTAAAAAATATTAAATACTTGGGAATATACATCGACTCTCATTTAAAATGGGACATCCAAGTGAATTATTTTATAAGAAAATTACGTTTTATGGTATATAAATTTAAAAATGTGTCAAACTTTTTAAACATTTAGTACTTATTGCATGGGGCTCCGCTGGAATAACGCTTTTATAATTTATTTCATGTTGAACTAATATCTTTATTGATAAATCTCTAATGATATCGACTAATAAACAAAATAATAACGAAATGCATTTATTTATTTATTATAGGTTTTAGGGCCAATCTTTTCACCTCTAAGTAAAGTTGAAAGTAGCTACTTGCTGATTAAACTATAAAGCTATTGTTTGTTAATCTGTCAAGTAAACCTACATGTAACTTTACTCAGAGGTGAAAAGATCCTAATTAATATCAAAAATACAATTATTATAAATGTTTATAAATGGCTTGAATTGGTGGTATGAATCTGGGTACTTTCTATTTTGTTTTGCATTTTACTCTGATTATGTTTAAACTTGCTAGTACTTGATGAAGTTCTCCTCCAATTGTAAGTAAGGTTTGATTAACTGACGATTACTGTGTCCAGTAATTTTATTGAGCTGTAGTTCACCAACGCCTTCTTTGTCCAAATTGGAAACAGCTGTTGCTCTTGCAGAACGATTGGTTATTTTAACATTTTAAGTGTCAATTCCTATTCAGAAGCTGCTGATTTAAACCATAAAGATACAATATTCTTACCAACTGGGCTATTCCTGTACCATCCTTTCAAATTGGTTTGACTCCAGTATGGGTTTGGTGTTTAGAATATTGTTACGCAGGTTTTTGGTATCTCAATTTATTTCAACTCAACTTTTGCAACAACTATTCAACTGATCACATTTACGTATAACGTCTATCATAAAACTGATCTCAGACGTCAGATCGTCGACTTATATAGCTCGCCTCAACCTTCTAGAACCTTCTCGAACAATCCGGACTGTTCTTTAACAAGGAATGACATTTCGAGACATTTCTGGACTATTCTATATTCTTCATTTACTCGATTCTTTACTTGTGACGACCGCAGAACGCTGCAGGGTGCTGCGTAACAATAATTTGTCGGCCTGAATAAAATTTCCCCTTTTTTTCCATCAACTTCTTAAGCAAATGAACCGGACACATTTATGGATTGTCGAAATTTGTAATCAACCATTTACTATCCGACAGTTTTTTAGAACCACCTTGTGTGGTTTTAGAGAATATTGGATTATATTCTATCCGAACTTTTGGATTTTCAAAATTATCTGTTTCTTCTTTGAATTATTGGATACACGCAGAATATCCTTCCCCTCCTCTTCATGCCAACTCATGTGAAACTATGTGAAAAAATTTACGCTGCAATCCATCTGGAGTATTTTCATCCCACATTTCAATATTTTTTTTGTATTCGGCACTAGTTAAGACTGAAGCACTCACTTTTCTTTTTAATGGGTCTCTCTGCGCTTTTGCACTTAGCATCGCATGCAGCTCTGGTGGTCGCAAATTCCACATCAGAAAACGGATTAAATTTTATTTTATATTTTTTTTTTTTTCGTAATAAATTTTTTATAACTGCTTAGCAGTAGAGTTCCACATCACTTTGACCACACTTTCCTTATAATCTTTAAAAATTTCCTATTTTATAATAAATGCGTAGTCATCCAGTATCGTAGCCAGCTGTACAACACTCATATACTCATTAATATTATACAAAAATACCAACAATAATAAAGCTAGTTATGAAGTTATAAGATAATTATTATTCAATATTTCACGGTGTATGAATTTTCCAATTTAACGAGACTGATAACAGATACCCACCACCAAAAAGACCAAAAATATCGAAAAGCTAGTAGAAGCCAAAATGAACGGCGTCAAAATTAAATAGTCTCAATTCATTAAATCGGTAGTTTGGTTAGGGCTCTCGAAGTCTGGGACTAAATCATTTACTATCCGTGGCTGCCGACCGGCTTGTCAGAGGCCCAACTCGGGCCCATTTGTATTATTTAATCCCGGTCCGGACAACCCGGAATTAATTTCAAACTTGATACACTTCATCGACTCGATAATAAGTTTTAGATTGGATTGCAAAAAATTCGACGCATTATTTTTCTTCTTTTTATTTTAAGTTAAAAAATCTATGCATAAACCCCGATAAACGGCGCACCGTTTTGTGACGTCAGCTTCGAAAAGAGTGTTTTGTTTACTGTTTGATTTTAAGTTGTTCTTAAAATTATATTGTAATAATTGTAATTATTAAAGGAATTTTTAAAAGTCACATTAATCTATGATTGTAAAATAATTAAAAGATAATTTGGCAGAACTCAATTTTAGCTTGGTCCTTTAAGCCAGATCTATTTATTTTTCTCGTAGTAATAATTTGGAAAATTACAGAAAGAAAAATAGCATTTTCTGCAGATATTAAAGAATAATTTAATCAAGTAGAGATTAGAAAATAAGAGAGAAATGGACAGATGTTCTTACGGAGAAAAAATATGGATAATGCAGTATCCTTTTTGTGTAAAATATTATGAAAAACATCATTACTTTAAAATTTAAAGAAATATACCCTCGAGCAGTGAAAGGAATAATCAATAGACATTATGTATACAAGTATTAGGACAACGAGGAAGCACAATGTAGCTTACAAATAATATAATTTATATTCACAATGAAGAAGGATTTAAAGTAAGAGAATTGATTTGCAATTATTACAAAGAAAATTTTGAATAGATTACAAATAACCTTAGTTTTTAGAAGAAAAGAAAACAGTTTAAATTATTTTAAGTTTAAAATGGATTCCTTTAAAATAAATGCTTCATATTTACTATAGATTTTAGTCATATAGGTAGATAATCATTTTTTATTTGGAAAAAGAATTCTCACAAACCGTGAGCTGTTGAGAGTCACAATGTCATTTAATCCGTTGGGGCTGTTAGGTCACTATACCGTTAAAGCATAAATACTATTGCAAGAGGTCAAGATAGCTATTCTTAAATTCGAGTGAATAAAAAAACGGGTTTTCTCTTTATCTGCAACTCATAAAATTTGTATTTTTGTCTCGATCTTCCTTCAAAAGTTCTACTCCATGAGATTCAAGAATAGATACCCTGGAGAAGTGGACCGAAATGAGATGATAAAATCACTATAATAGACCACTAGAAAAATGGAGAATGTGAATATAACATTTGCAACAAATTAAAAAAATTAAAAAATTGAGAAGCTATAATAAAATTTTGGAAAATTATACAATAGTTCAACTGTACATGTTTTGTGATGCTACCAAAGCTTTTGCAACCATAGGCTATTTGTGTTTCGAGTATAATGATGATGTCTCTTCTAATATCTCTTAGTTTTAATTTCCCTTTTTGTTATTACTACTGTAAAATTACAACTATCAACAGCAATTTTAAAAATATATCTCTGATTCTATTTTGGATAAAATATGATGCAAGGAATTTTAAAACTTTTGTATCTCATAGAGTAGGAGATATTCAAGAAATCTATAACTCTAGGAAACTATAAAAGTTTATATAACCCTATAAAACTTTATAAAACTTTATAAAACTCTCTGAAGCTCTATAAAACTCTATAAAACCCTATTAAACTCTAATAAATTCTATTAAACTCTATTAAACTCTATTAAACTCTATTAAACTTTATTAAACTCTATTAAACTCTATTAAACTCTATTTAACTCTATTAAACTCTATTAAACTCTATTAAACTCTATAAACTCTATTAAACTCTATTAAACTCTATTAAACTCTATTAAACTCTATAAACTCTATTAAACTCTATTAAACTCTATTAAACTCTATTAAACTCTATTAAACTCTATTAAACTCTATAAAATTCTATAAAATTATATAAAAGTCTATAAAACTCTATAAAACTCTATACAACTCTATAAAACTCTATAAAACTCTATAAAACTACAAAACTCTATAAAACTCTATAAAACTCTATAAAACTCTATAAAACTCTATAAAACTCTATAAAACTCTATAAAACTCTATAAAACTCTATAAAACTCTATAAAACTCTATAAAACTCTATAAAACTCTATAAAACTCTATAAAACTCTATAAAACTCTATAAAACTCTATAAAACTCTATAAAACTCTATAAAACTCTATAAAACTCTATAAAACTCTATAAAACTCTATAAAACTCTATAAAACTCTATAAAACTCTATAAAACTCTATAAAACTCTATAAAACTCTATAAAACTCTATAAAACTCTATAAAACTCTATAAAACTCTATAAAACTCTATAAAACTCTATAAAACTCTATAAAACTCTATAAAACTCTATAAAACTCTATAAAACTCTATAAAACTCTATAAAACTCTATAAAACTCTATAAAACTCTATAAAACTCTATAAAACTCTATAAAACTCTATAAAACTCTATAAAACTCTATAAAACTCTATAAAACTCTATAAAACTCTATAAAACTCTATAAAACTCTATAAAACTCTATAAAACTCTATAAAACTCTATAAAACTCTATAAAACTCTATACAACTCTATAAAACTCTATTAAACTCTATTAAACTCTATTAAACTCTATTAAACTCTATAAAACTTTATAAAACTCTATAAAACTCTATAAAACTCTATAAAACTCTATAAAACTCTATAAAACTCTATAAAACTTTATAAAACTTTATAAAACTCTATAAAACTCTATAAAACTCTATAAAACTCTATAAAACTCTATAAAATTCTATAAAACTCTATAAAACTCTTTAAAATTTTAGAAAACTATAGACAACTCTAAAAAAAACTCTAAAAAACTCAAAAAAAACTCAAAAAAAACTCTTAAAAAACTAAAAAAAACTCTAGAACACTCTAGAAAATTCTGTAGTGCTCTAGAAAACTTTATAAAACTCGAGAAAACTCTAAAAAACATTCTAGAAAACTATAAAAAAACTCTAGAAAGTTCCAGAAAACTCTAGAAATCAGGAAAACTTTAGAAAACGAGCATAATTTTAAGATGTCACCATATTGTGTCTTAGATAAAAACTTATTTGTATTATAATATTAATGAAGTGCCAATATTCTTTTCTTCCATTGTTTTTTTTTTTTTTTTTCGTTTTATTCGTTATTTGTTGATATTATTCAAACAATTTACTATATTTGCATGCAGATATGAAAAATTTGTAAAAAATTAGAAGCATATAAAAATATTTTGTTTTTTTTTATGCACTGAGCGTTTTCCAGTAAGCTTTGCACAAAGACATGTGAAATCTAAAAAGAGGTAAGATTAAAATGAGCAGTAAACGAATAATATCTAAGTTTCCATTTTATACGAACCGATCGCGTTGTAACTTTAACGCGTGATTCAAACATAAGAAAAACCTAAAAAAGGAAAACAGATAAAAAACATAAACATACTTCTTTTGTTGTGTATTTCTTTATTTTTGAATTTTTCGAAATACGTTACTAGAAACATATGTTTTTTTTTAACGAATTCTACAGATAATTAAAAAAAGTATCAACTTGTATTAAATTTTAATGGGCTATGACTCGCAACTAGATAAATATAAATAAAATAACTACCTACTTGAAACGTTAAAACGTATTAGCTCCTGCTAAGAATTAAAAATGTTTCGCAGTGTATTTTGAATTTATGTCCGAAACTAAATTTTCCAGTCACGCGTCCACGGCCGATAGAAAATTTTAAAGTTCAAATGGATCCATAAATTATGATGCGAATCCAAAAACAGGTTTGGCGGCAGCAAGGAACTGATCTTTATCTGTAAATGGCCTGGCACGGGCCTAAAATAAATTATCAACTTTGTTTTATATCCACAGATACTTTTCTATAGATAGCGGGAAATATAGATACCTACTTTTTGCAATGCATAACATTATTTTCTTTTATTGGAATTCGGTTATAGATGGTTCCGGAATTTTTTTAAAAATTGCTATTTGTAAATAAGGAACACGAGATTGTTCTATAACCACATGGCTCTAACCAATAAAATGCAAGTATTTTTGGTAGAAAACTTTTTGTATTTCAATATACACTTCAACTTCAACAGACTTATTCCAACGATATTACAAATTAGCAATGCCTTCAATGTAGATCGATGAATCCAAGTTCTCAAAATAGCTGTAACCTTGGCATTAAACGAAAATTTGTAACCGCCGAGCCACTTTTTTAGTTTGGAAAATTGATCCTCTCCCAGCAAACATTTTCTATAACATTAGTTATAACTCGACTTTGTTAAAGACGAATTTACTTATTAAGGTAATTACTACGTAAAATTGACTAGAAAAATATACCTCTAATGTAAATTTACCAAACGGTTTTAATTTATATTTAAATTTACGTAAATTATACCAAGAAATCTACCTTTTACACTAATCTGCTTAAAAGTAACTTTAACCATATCAGCAAGGGAAAAACTACTAAAAAAAAATAACCAACAATTACTTCAAAGTTAAATTTCCTTTGTAGTAAAATTAGGTGCCATATTTAGGTAATATCTACCTGTTTGGCAACTAAAAATCGTCTTTATAGTAGAATATCCAACGAGGTAGATTTGGTTAAAAATTCTACGTAATTTTATGCCTCCATAGTAACCTATTTGGCCGCTTTTATTTACTCTCCTTTAAAGTAATATTAGGTCGAGATCATAGCAAAATTCTACCTGTTCATCTACCTAATTTCAACCAAATAGTCGAATACTCATTTAGTTGACCTATAAGTCATCTTGAAGAAATATTTATTAACTTTGTTGTAGCAATTACCTGAAAAATCTACCACAAAGTACATTCGACTAAAAACCACCAATTTAAAAAGAGTCATACATGACCTATTTGTAAAATTTTTATTATTTAGGTTATTTTAACAATTAGGTTGTTCAGTTACTGTCTTCGTCATTATTCTTAAGAATTTCGGCCATTTTAAAAAACCATTAGAGTCGTAATCTTAATTTACGTGTGGTGTAGATAGAGCTTTAAATGAGTGCGAAAAATAATTAATAAAATAAGTTCGAAAAATAATAAATCATATCGTTATACTTCCGGTTTTTATCGTAAAGTGAAACGTCTAAAATCTCAAGTGCAGACCTATAGGTAAATTTTTTATAAAACCTATAAGTTATTATTTCTTTAAATATGTAAAGTTAACTAATATGTCGTAAAATTGAAGTTAATTCAACTTAATAAAAAGGTATTTGTAAAATACGTAGATTTCCTTAGTCATAATAACTTTTAGGTCGAATTCGCACAATACGCCATATTTTCTTAACGTAATTGAAGTACGATTCCAAATTTTAAATTTTTAAAATGACCATAACTAGAACATACGAATGAAAATACCGAAAAACGAAACATTATTGATTTTCTAAAGTGATACACAACAAACGTAACATAGTTTTAGCTCATAATATTATTATTTTTTTACACGATTATATTTTTTTAATTAGAGAGTATTTTAGAAGGGCATTGTTATTTTTCTAAGTAGCACTGTTAACATGCACGACAAAATTTTCTTCGCATTAATTTCAACAAGCGTGAACTGTATATTCACCGCAATTACATTACATACATTTTTGTCACTGACATTTATTTATTTTCAATCTTTCATGTGAATTAGGTATATGTTTTAGTTGTGTTGGTGACTTCTTACAATATTTCTACTTATATATAGATAAAAATACCAAATAAGTATAAAATTTCTTTTCGTACACTTGGAGGCATACGTCATCTGCAAATATGTTGGTAGTTTCTACCTAAACTTAGTTAAATTATCGTCGAATTAACGTTATACTGACGTCAAATTTCCCTAGAGAGGTATTACTAACCAAACGTACTGGGCTACTACAATGTGGATTTAGATGTAATTCTACCTATTTTGGTAAATAAAACCAAATTTCGACGTCATCTTATTCTCCACTTATGTCGAATCCACGTCGAACCAACGTAAATTTTACTTAATTATGGTTAAATCTAATTTTGCGATCAAATTTATTATATATAATTTAGGTAGTATCGACGTCAAATTACACCAAAATGTTTGCTGGGCTACATCATCCACCTTTAGTAAACTTCACGGACAAAAAAAAAACTTGTTTACTTAAAAATAATAGACCAGTTAATGTAAATCAGTTCCACAAAGCTAACTTCACTGGACTAAATAATTTCTTTATAAACACTAACTGGTCATTTATAACACATTACTATGACATCATAAATTTGTAAAACAATTTTCTCCATGGCCACTACTGAGATTGAACGAAAATTCTAAAACATTTGCCTCTTATTTATTTTACATGTATATAGCTACTGACCAATGACTGTAAATACCACGACCACATCGTAGATGTTCATGAATTTCATGACTTACAGTTCTAGTATTTAGTTTAAATTTGTCTTAATAAGAATAAACGGCATTTGTTAAGTAGAACTTAAATAAAAAAAAAGGGGGGAATATATGAAATTTGATAATATTCCTCCTTAACTGACAAATTATGCAAATAATTTAAAGAAAAACTTGCTAACATAAGTTAGATTTAATAGTTTAGGAGCCCACTGCAAAATGTTGGGTCGATCACTAGTATGGCTAAATTTTCATGAAAACGTCGGGTAATATATTGTACAATAGTAATCCGTCGGCAGCCGCTCCAATATCGTTTGCCTTTTACGTTATAAAAAATTATTAACAATTGAAAATATGTGCCACCCTCCACCCATCGCTTTTTTGCCTAATTTTCTATTTAATCGATGGATAGTAGTTAAATATAATTTTCTAAACCCGGCTGCCGACGATTATCCTTTGCGTTATGGGTGGCTGATGGGGCCAAAAAGTACTATATCGATGTTGCTTTTATACACTCATCGCTTTTATAGTCAAACAAAATACCGTTGGAAAAGTCGCAAAATTTCCAACAAGAAAATACTCGGCTGCCGCGCGAAAGCGTTTGCATAACTTAGGCTGCCGCGGTTTTGTGCGCGCGCAAGATTCGATCACGTATGAAATCAGCGGTTTAGAAGTTTGGTAGTGTGCGCACATCTGACGTCTATTTGACATTTGTCATTGTTTAAGTTGTAACTTTCTGCAAGTTTTTCCCTTTGTCGTGATAATAATAAATTGTTATAACGATGGCCAGTTGTTTTGTTTGCAAAAGTGACGGCAACGTCTTAAAATGCAGCGACGAAACTTTCCAAAAAATAACCAGAGTGCTGCAATTTCGAAAAGAAAAAAAATTTTCAATACGGAAATTTGTTGTTGCCAAACCGAAATGATGCCGGATATCATTCGAAATGCTTAAAGAAAATAACAACTTTAAACCCAAAATACCGAGCTGATCCTAATATTAATTTGCAAAGAACTGTATTTACTTTTTTTGCTATGCAATTATTAACAAATGCGTTAATTAATTTATAACTTTACTAGCAAATATGAAAGGTTTTAAGCGAAACCCATCTACTGCATTAAATACATAAAATAGTTTAATTTCTTCTTGTGCCAGCGATTCAACGAATTTCAATAGCAGTGTAAAACGAAACAAGATATTTAACTTTACACACGATTCAGTAAAGACAATACGGAAAACCCCTGATGGAAAAAAGCAAGTTGTGACTAAAATGGAATGTGATATATTTGGTCGACTTCTGAAGATTACCATCGAAAAGAAAGTTGATATGGAGCGGTGTTTCCGTTTTCCTTTGGTCCCTATTCCTTTGGCTCTATTTCACATTGATGGCGAAATGTGCAAGACTGAGAAATCAACTTTGGCCAAAAAACTCATGTCCCGAGTAGAACAGACACTGCCACCTTTTGTAGATGTTGAAATAATAGATGGCTTTTATTTGTTGCATCAGATGGGTGCTGTCGTTCCACTTGAGTTTGGAAGAATTGCCGAAAAAATTCTCGTCAAAGTTTGCATCGGCTTCCTCTGAAATTCATTTAATTTTTGATATTCACAATGATCTTGCACCAAGTTTGGGGTCCAATCTTTGTAATAGCTTGCCAGCGTTTCACGCTTTCACCGGCTGTGATTATTCGGCATCGTTTTATGGAAAAGGCAAAGTCATCCCTTTCAATAGTTTCCAAAAAAATTCAAAAATACAAAAAGTTTTCAGATATCTATCGGATCCTTCCAATATATTTGACAATCACATTATTGACTCTGTTCAATAATTCACATGTTTACTGTATAAAGAAAGGAATTGTATAAGTGTCAATGAAGCTAGATAAAATATTTTCAATAAAACTTATGCTACTAAAGGAAATAATACAAAAATCGCGACTAAAGTAAAAGGATTTGAATCAACTCTTATTCCGCCTTGCTGGAAGACTCTAAAACAAAAAATATTAAGAACCATCTACATTAATTCGATGTGGCGTAATGCGACTGAACCTCGCTGCGCAATCTCAAAATCCGAAGAATGTGGATGTACAGATTTTAAAACCTATTTGGTTTGTTGGGGAAGCTTTGCCGACAACAATAACTGA
Organism: Psylliodes chrysocephalus; assembly: GCA_927349885.1. NCBI lineage: Eukaryota > Metazoa > Arthropoda > Insecta > Coleoptera > Chrysomelidae > Psylliodes > Psylliodes chrysocephalus. The sequence goes on from OV651819.1 coordinate 50,205,109, forward strand.
TATTTTGCAAGAAAATAATTGTATTTTAAACGAATTAATTATCAACGCAAACACAATTGTCGAGCAATATGACAGCGATACCGATTCCGATATCAATTACTCGGAAAACGATTCATCTGAATTTAGTGATGACTAAAAAATGTGTAAATTCTGGCACTTAGTTTTTCATTTTGTTAACTATAACTATGTACACTTTTCAGATTTTGACCACTACTAAAATAATACATTTTGTAATAAAGAAAAGTTTAATTCTAACAATTTTATAAATTACAATAAACAAAACAAAATTAAGAATTCTCTATTTATTTACCTCTCTTGAACATTAATTACTTTCTCTGCTTTAGATATATAGGGACGCTTTAAGCATAACTAAAAAGAAAATCAATAAAAAAACAACACATAAACTATATATTTATAAAAACAACAGAATAATAAATATTCAAAGAGTACATGAAAGCGAGACGCTCTAGCTTTAATCGTAAACTCGCGTGTTCCAACCCAGAGGCAATAACAGATGTCAAATAAACGTCAGCTATGCGCACACTCCCAAACTTCTAAAGCGCGGATTTCATACGTAATCGAATCTTGCGCGCGCACAAAATCGCGGCAGCCTAAGTTATGCAAACGCTTTCGCGCGGCAGCCGGGTATTTTCTTGTTGGAAATTTTGCGACTTTTCCAACGGTATTTAGTTTGACTATAAAAGCGATGAGTGCATAAAAACAACATCGATATAGTACTTTTCAGCCCCATCAGCCACCCTTAACGCAAAGGATGATGGTCGGCAGCCGGGTATAGAAAATTATATTTAATTACTATCTATCGAATAAGTAGAAAATTTGGCAAAAAAGCGATGGGTGGAGGATGGCACATATTTTCAATTGTTAATAATTTTTTATAACGTAAAACGCAAACGATATTGGAGCGGCTGCAGACGGATTACTATTATACAATATATTACCCGACGTTTTCATGAAAATTTAGCCATACTAGTGATCGACCCAACATTTTGCAGTGGGCTCCTAAACTATAATATTTCATTTTGTTTAAAGTTTCATTTTAATATATTTAACTTCTACGGTGTTTGTGGCTGTGGCTGCGAAAAAAGTACAATCTGCTACTCTTGGTACTTACTCTCGCCTACGCTTGCAGTCAGAATCTTCCACTCGTATTAAATTTTCATTCCAACCTTGTTACAGAATATACTATTCCCACATCATAGAAAGTGGTATCGACTAATATGTCCCACAAATGAACCGAAACAAGCTTTTGAATAAGTTATACAGGGTGTCCCGAAATTAGACGGTCATATTTTAACAGCGTAATCTACATCCTAAAATAGGAGTAAAAGTTCATATAAATATAGGTCCGATAACGTTTCTTTTCCGACATACAGGGTGTTAAAAGTGAAGTCCTGTTGACACATTTTTGTAAATATTTTCTAAACGCTTAAAGATAACTAAATTAAATTTGGTACAAATGCTTACCTTTTTATTCCATATGTAATGGACTAAATCTTAGTTTTTGATTATCTTCATAGATGGGTAAATTAGGGGGGGGCTTTAGAAACCCAATGTTTTCTTTACAATAAAGCTACTCTTGCTGCATCTCGCTAGGACGCACCATTTTCAAGAAAAAAGCATTTGAAAATTTTATGATGAGTTCATATTATTTTATTCGAAAGTGCAAACAATAATTAGCAGGCCTGTGGAATCAGAATTTTTTTTTCAGGTTTGGAAAACCGGTGACTAAAGAAATTTATTTAGCTTTAATTTAATGTTTATTTTATAAAGAAACTTTAAATGGTAAAACTAAATAGTATTTAAACTTAAACTAATCAATTGTTTTTTTTTAATGTTTTGGTTGGCTTTTGCCCAATAAAATGATTGATGAGAATTTATTTCTTTAACTGCCGACGTTTAAACTCTTTTAGGGTAATCCTTAGGATGGTAAAAATAAATCAGATACATTAAATATCGTAAAATTATAGCAAAACTGTATTTGAAATTAAGAATAGTAATTTCTTGAAAATATGAAGTTTGACTGAGTTAGAGAAGAAATCATTAGCTACCTACTTTTAATTATTGCAAATGCTATTTGATAATAATTTTAAGTTTTTTAACGTGAAGTATCTACTTTTATTTTCCTAAGGATGACTTAAAATAGGTTAAAATGACGACGATAAACAAATGATTCTCAAAAATTGTTTTTGCCTATACTAATAAAAATTCTACTAAAAATAACAAAAATTCTACTAAAAATATCAATTTATACAACAGTTAAAGTAAATGTTCAAAAACGTTGCCTTGCTGTCGAAGGCACATTTCGGCTCTACGGGTAATTGCATGTGAAGCTCGCATTACTTTAAAATTATTTTGCCGTATTTCATTCCCTGCCAAACGTATCCTTTCACGCAACTCTTCCTCACTGTCAACTTCTGTAGCGTATACCATATCTTTTATACGACCCCAAAAGTAATAATCTAATGGGTTTAAATCCGGAGATCGAGGTGGCCACGGTATGGGAACACCTCTTCCTATCCATCTACCCGGAAATCTTTCATTTAGCCAATTTCTCACATTAACGCCATAATCGGCTGGCGCTCCGTCGTGCTTAAAGTGCAGCTGATGTCGAATATTTAATGGGAGATTATCCAGAATGGGTTCAAGGTGAGTTTGTAAAAAATTCAGATACTCGATTGAATTTAACCGAGCAGGAATTTCAATCGGCCCAATTAATCTGTCATTGATTACTGCCGCCCAAACATTAATAGAAAATCTATCTTGAAAAAATCGACGTCGCACCACCCTAGGATTTTCTTGTGAATAAAAATGGTGATTGTGAATATTAAAAACACCATCTCTATTAAATGTAGCCTCGTCGCTCCACATAATAAAAAGAAGCAGTTCCTGATGGTTTCTTATCCATTCACTAAACTCCATTCGTGGTAAAAAGTCGTGGGGTCTTAAGGCTTGAACACGCTGATAATGATAGAGATGAATACCCTGCATTCTTAACATTCTTCCAACCTAGATGAACATATTTTTTAAAAGACACGTAAACTAAAGTAAGAATTTAGAAATGCCTTTAATCTGAAACTTGTTCGTGTTATTTTTAACCGACTTCAAAAAAGAGGAGGTTCTCAATTCGTCGCGATATTTTTTTTTATGTATGTTCAGCGATAATTCTTTAACACGGTGTCCGATAATAATAATTTTTTTTTGTTGGAAAGGGGGTACTTCAGGGGTGGTCCCGTATTAATTTGGTCAAAATCTAATAATTGGGTCCATGAGAAGATCCTCAAACTCTTCATTTTTTTATGTATGTTTAGCGATAATGCTTTACCACCTTGTCCGATTTATATGATTATTTTTTTGTTAGTAAGGGGATACCTCAGGGGTAGTCCCATATAAATTTGGTTAAGGTGTGGTGATGGCATCTACACGTTTTTGAAGTCGGTTTGTTTAAATTTTTAATTTCTAATACTTGTATTTGTAAGTTTGAGCAATAAAAACTAAGAATCATAAAATAGTATAAAGAAAAAGGGACGTAGTTATTACTAACTATTGCTCGTGGTATTTCTGAAAGGGTGAAAACAGTTCGAATACTCCTTCTTGGGTCCTCTTCAAATAAATTAAGGGCTTGTTCCAAATTGTTGTTCCCATGTGGTCTCCCTTGTCCACGATCACGTTAGGATACCGTCTACGGTATGCTCGTACCGCTGCTCTTGCCCTTCCATTACACAAACCATATACAAAATGAATATCTGCCAATTCTCTATTTGAAAATCTCTCCATTTATTAGAAGTATTTTTCTTTCACGCAAAAAAAGTACAAATAATTACACAATTCACAGCCAATTTTTGTTTATCACAGCGTCTCAAAAAATTGAAAAGCATCTATTGGATTCCAGGCCTACTAATTTTTGTTTGCACTTTCGAATAAGATAATATGAACTTATCATGAAATTTTCAAATGCTTTTCTCTTGAAAATGGTGGGTCCTAGCGAGATGCAGCAAGAGTAGCTTTATTGTAAAAAAAACATTGAATTTTCAAATTTTTTAGTCAAAAATGTTAAAAACTGATAATAAAAAACTTTGTACCAAATTTCATTTAGTTATCTTTAAGTGTTTAGAAAATATTTACAAAAATGTGTCATCAGGACTTCACTTTTAACACCCTGTATCTCGGAAAAGAAACGTTTTCGGACCTATGTTTATATGAACTTTTTTAGTGTTGATTTCATTATTTTATTCATAAAAATGAAAAAAAAGAAAAAAATATATGAACAAATTAAAGGCTTACTTAAACTTACCGAATAGAATGGAAAGGCAATCATCTTTCTTGTGTCCTGGGAATGAAACTTCATTTAAACCGTGGTAAAAGGTTCACAAAATTTGCCAATTCGGATCAATTTAAACTATATCCTACAATTTATTAAGATCGCATTCGTTTTCGTTCTGTCTTTTGTGTCTTAGCTCGACAATCTTTAAAATCGATGTAGAATAAAAAAGGACGGTTAAATATTGGAATAGGAGGAAATGGATAAGTATGTATTAAGTAAACCTTTATCGTAATTAAATATAAAAATTATGAAATATTAATATTAACACAAGCAAAGCAGTTATAAAAAAAGCAGTTATACAAAATATAAATAATATTATTATATGCCCAAATGAAATATTTATGTATGTAAAAAATAGAAAAACAAAATATCTAAATGTACAGGAAAAGAACATGGAAGACAAGAGGTAACAAATATCCGTTGTGGTTTGACGTTTTATTACTTAAATTAATTAAAAATCGATTACATTAAATACTACATTAAAAGGTGTATACAGACAGAAAAGTAAAAAATTGATCTTCCGCCTTTGCCATTTTATTCCACTTTAGCCACCCATATTTTTACTATCTGTAAAATATCTTCTAAAGGCTGGATTCTAGCCAATTTGTGGATCCTGAAGAGGTACCATCGTCATTCTTGAAAGATTTCTGTTACTCTTTGTCAATCCTAATCACTATAACTACTAGTATTATTAGCATTGTCTTTTTTGAGGTTTATTATTATAGAGTCTATTAAGTTTTCCATTGCTATATTCACTTGCTACAATAAATTTTCCACCTTTTAACATGATCAATCCGGTTTCTCCATTGTTCTCCTCTGCCTTTAAAAACAAATTTCGCACATCAGGTAATTTAAATGTTGTATTGTTTCGAGAAACATAACCTTTTAATTGTGACCAAATCAGTTCGAAGGGATTTAATTCAGCGTGGTAAGGAGGCAATCTGAGAATATTAATTTTTCTTGAACCATCTTGTCTATAATATTATTTTTGAATTAGTTTTTACGTTGCCTTAATACGAGTAATTCTGCCTTCAAGGATTTTTAGAATCAAGCCTTTTTTTCCATTCAGTTGTAGGTAGTGGCTCCTTAATTCAACTGTAATAGGATGCATTATCCAACAATTTTCAAACATAGGGACATTTCTTCATGGTAGTCTTGTTTTCTTTGACTCGAACATTCTTAAACTATCTGGCAAAAATACATCGGTGCTTTTAACGTTTCCTTTTCCTGTTGGATTTTTATTCCACATGAGATCCCTTCCATTAAGGCTTGTTTTTTAGTTTTAACGGAGGTATCTTGTCAAATTTTTATTACCGTATGCCCAGCATTAACCCATGTTTAGATGAAAAATAACTGTTTATGATGATTCCTTGCATTCGCTTGAATATGCGTCTCTATGCAGTGATTTCGTCTTTCTCTGTAAAAAGCTCTTTCTGTCATGATTTTTGTAACGAAAACCATGTCCCAAAAGAACTGGAGAACTATTCTTAATGAATAGGAACCAGTTGAAAGTGATAACAGGGTTCATGACTGGGCACGCCCCAGTAAAGGGACACATGAACAAAATTTGCATGTACAATGAGGAACTCATGTGCCGACTATGTCACAAGAAACCAGAAACGGCCAAACACATACTGTGCGAATGCGAAGCTCTAGATCGCAAAAGACAGGCTCTTTTTGGACAACCCCAGGTTGATCCAACAACGTGTAGAACCCACTCACCCAAGGACCTGTACAAACTTGTACAAGGTACAAAGGGGACAGAGTGGGTGCTATGAACTAACATGGGGTAAAACACAATAAGCCAATAGGCTTCAGTGTTATTCGGAGACACATAGTCAGACGAGCCCAGGAGAAAGAAAAAAAAGGGTAGATTTAACTAGCCAAAGAGTTCTGCTGATAAATATAGCAAAAGAAAAATTAGGACTTAAAAATCTATGTCAATGAAAATACAAAAATTGCAATTATAATAAATTAAAAAGACATGTTTAGTCAAAGTGATAACGTATTTATGATTTCTATGAATTAAACTTGATTTCTATGATTTAAATTTGATTTTCTATAATTTAAACCGATGTACCATTTAATTTATTTAACACATTTTAAAAGTTTTTGTACAAACAATATTATTGTTATTTTATTGCTAAATTCATTACTTTAAATTACTACTAAGTTTGTAGAAAACTTTCTGCAAAAAAAACTAAATAAATGTTTTGATTAATGCATGATTTCATTATTAATTTTAAATTTTTATGGTTATTAACTTTGAAGAATTTCATTTACATTTATCATCATTGTTAAAATGTATTTTCTAACTATTTATATAATCGTTAAATAACCACATTATTTAAGGCTGTTTTCGCAGTTTACTATTTTAGCAATATCCATGCATCTTAGTTATTTATCATCAGTATAATTTCATTTTTTGCTGAAGTATTAAAAAAAAAACACCCTAATAATCTCTAGTTTTTCATTTTTTTGTTACACCCTGAATATTAAATTTGTAGATGATTTTTTTTCTATTTACAAGTTTTTGCTAAAATCAAAAACTAAGTGAGTTTTGTAGTAAACCGTTTTCCAATAATATTTTTATTTAGAACTTGTGAAAATATTTCCACCTTTTTCAAATACCTGTAACCAACGGCAGCCTGGATTAGCAAACATAAAGTGATTCGGCCAGGGTTTAACTCGCTCTTGTGAATGGAAAGATTTAGTATAATATATTCTTTATTATTTTTTAGATGTTCTGTAACTAAGTATGAAAGAAAAGTCATGCAGATACTAGCAAAAAGTTAGCATATTTTTATTATACATTTTACTAAAGAAAGAAAAAAATACAATTTGATTGATATGCGAATATGATTTTTATTGTTTAATTTCTAAATTATATCGGAATTCATGAATATTTTGAGAAATATTTCGAGTCGAAAACAATGGACAATTTTTAAAATATTCATAAAAACAGATTATACTAATTTTAAATTTATTGGAAATATTATAAAAGTAACCTTTATTATTTTGCTTATTTCAAATCCTAATGTACTAACACCCCACAATATCTTTTCGACAATACTAAGCTCCTAATGAGTTGGTAAGTAAAAGTATTTTTGAATCAGCTGGAGAGGTCATGGTTACAAGCTGGACTGGAAGAATTGCAATTAGCAAAACATATTGAAGAAGTAGATGAACAAGGAAATGGTCTAATTGCAGTAATTGTTGACGGGGAATGGTCTCAGCGATCATATAAAGTTAATTATATATTATATATAAATTTATATTTTAATATTATAACCTGTGATCCAAAAACAATCTTTCTAAAGTAAGCCATGACCGACAGAATTGTGAAAAATCCGTCATTCGTGATTTTTCCATGGTCTACTTTAAAAACATTTTTATATTTGACATCACATATAAAGGTTTATTTTTAAATGCACTTATATTTTACAGGCTTGCATTATTGGGGCAAACACTGGAAAAAAATTTTATGTTTCTTTTCAAAGTAAGTATTGTCCTATCTATGCTCAAGCTTTAACTAAAAACATAAAAGCTGCAACTCATAAATGTTCAAAAAATTGGGATGGTTCATCGACTTCTATGGAATCGGAACTAATTTTACAAGGATTCCGTAATAGTATGAAAATGCAAAAATTAAAATATGTACAAATTAATGGCGATGGTGACAACAGTGTTTACCAAAAAATTTGCTTAGAGAGACCCTATGGAAGAACAAAAGTAGAATGCATAAACCATCTTCTCAGAAATTAATACACAAATTTGAGCGATCTTGCGAAACAAAAATACAGTTCAAAAAACAAAATAGTAAGTCAAGGACTAAAAAAATTATTGAGTGATAGGATTTTGAAGTTACGAGTGGGAATTAAATCGGCTGTAAATTGCCACAGAAAAAATACCAGTGATATTGTTGACAACGAAAATTGTTCAAACTGTAAACAATATTTTTGTAAAAGAAGACAAAACGACAGAGATTATTTGACAGAAATGGAAGACTGTGGACTAATGGATGACATTGTATCTACTGTTAATAGGCTGGTTCAAAACAGCCACAGTTTATTATTAAACATGACTAATAATGCTGCAGAGACATAATTCAATCGTAGCCAAATTTCTTGTAGGAAAGAGAATTCATTTTGCAATAAAAGGAGGATATAATGGTCGGTGTACAGCTGCAGCTATTTCTTTTAATAAAAAAGAGAACTATATTCCCACTCTTTATAAAAAGCTAACAAAAAGTGATCGTGAGATTCACACACATAGATTGGTTACTCAAATGAGCAAACGTAGATGTAGTAGAAAAGCCAGGGGCCCTCAATTAAAAAAACGCAAAAGTGGTGCTCCTAAAGAGAAGGACTACGGACTTCAATGCGATGATGATGATGATGTTGTGGAACAAAAAAACTGCAACTTTTGGATAGTGTACCAAAATCAATAAATAATATTTGTAAAATTGAAGTATCTACTAGAGGTCAGGCCAGTAATGATCTGTGGAAAGATCATTGTAGTAATATGCTCACGGCTTCAAATTTTGGAATCGTTTGCAAATTACGCAAAAAAGACTGTTAATAACATATTATTTTCATCTTTTTACGGATCAGTCGCTACAAAATGGTGACAAGATCATGAATCTATTGCGATAGAATAATTTAAAAATAAATATAGAAAAACGGTACAGGAATGTGAATTATTTATTTATGAAAAACATCCATACTTGGGAGCATGTCCAGACGGCATTATTAATAATAATGAAATAATTGTAATTAAATGTCCATATTCTTGCTCCAAATTGACACTAGAAATAAAAATTCAAGAAAAAAAATATTAAATATCTAGCCAATACAGATGGCCAAATTAAATTAAAAAAAAAAAGATAATTATTATTATCAGGTACAAGGACAATTGGCTATAACGAAAGCCAAAAATTGTTATTTTATAGTTTCGATCCCACTAGGAATGTTCGTTGAGAAAATTGAGAGAGATGACAATTTTTGGTTATGTGCCGAACCAAAGTTAGTTTATTTTTATTTAAAATATTTAATAAAAGAAATTGTAAGAAGAAATTGATGTAATTAATTTTTTTTGTGATTGTATTTTGTTATGTGAAATAAAATGTTTTATTAAAAATAGTAGAAGAAGAAAAGATAAAACCAATACATTAGATATATTTTTTTATGAATAGTTTTCAAAAAAATTAATTATGAGATTGATGCGATTATTTTTAAAAAACAAATATTTTATATTATGTATGTACCACTGTACATTAAAGCACTTTCCAAAAATCAGTTTCTTATTTTAAATATACCATAAATAAAGCCATCTAAAGCTTTCGCGCGCAAATCAAGTGTATATTATCGAATATACGTAACACTAACAATAATTTCACCTTAAAATATAAATAAAATAAATTTAAATGTAGTTAATCATTTATTTAAAAAACAATTCCACTAGATGAAGAAAGAAAACTTTCTAAGCCGTCGTCGAAGTAATAAATAAAAATATTCTCTGCAAATCAATTATACTCTTTCCAAAATAAATCCAACATAGCGTTTGTACCGGGATTGCGTAATAATTCGCGTTACGTGCCATGCGAATGCTACAAATTCTATTCGCTCTGTGCGCGACAGCAGCGCCAATTCGTTTTGATACTAATGGACTATTTCTGCGTAGACTGACAAATGCAACTTTTAGTAGAATTTGTAATTAAAAGTATATATGGTAGTTTTAATAAAAGTATATGGATTTGTAAAACAAGTAAAACATTAATTTATTATTATTATATATTTTTATCGCTTAAATTAAAGAAAATTATGTATAATCGATAAAAATGAATAATAAAATATAGACAGGCAACAGTATTTACTGGAAATTGTATGAGAAGTTGCCTAAGTCTAATAAGTTTTCATTGAAGGATTACTGTAATCTGTCAAAATAAAAAAAATCCATTTAATAATAGCGTGAAGTTAAAATGTATAAAAAAGGATCATTACTTATATTTTCATTTTTGTTCGAAAGAAAACATAGAATGAATGATTAAAACTGATTTCCCATCAGTAAGTTACAAAATTGCGTTCCAACCACATATAATAATCAAAGGCAGAAATCTTGAAATCTAGTCCTTGCTGAATGAACATTTAAGAATAAGGGATATTAAAGAACATGGTAAAATGATAATTTATTGTTGATTTAAAACCTTTCAAGTTTCTGATGTCTACTATTTGCAGCATTACGGTTATTATTACAAAAATTAAGGTAATTTTTCTTCTTATTGTATATCTATCCATTTATTTCTTTGATTTAATTTCCACTTTGCTACTGAAATTTTTTATATAAGTTTTACTGTTTTTTTGCTAGTATTTGTTCAATTTTCAACACAGCAACTCCGGTTGCTTATTGTATTGTTTTTACCTACTTTTTTTTGAAAAAAAGTAAAATGTATACGTGTATTTGATATGCCAAAATTACAAAATATCGCCCTAAAATGCACGAATTATCCGCAGCTAGCGCTAGTATCGCTTTTGCTTCCCTTTCCATGACTTCGCACGGAGCGAATACCCTCACATTGCAAATAAGCGTGAACCGTCTTGGTATAGCCTCTGATGTGGCACACTTAAGTTTTAAACATCTTCGCACAGTTGATGTTAAGTCCACAAGTGAGCGGCTAGAATTGTTGGCTCGCCTGGCTGCTTTAGTTGTTTTATCTTTGATCAGTAGCGTGCACGGTTTGAAAATTTTTCCCAAAGCGGTTGTTATAAACTTGTTTTTATTTTTCGGTGTTTCTGTTAAATAGAGTCATAATATTACATGCCGGAAATGAAAATGGCTTTGTAGCAAACGCTTCGCTACTTTCAGCAAAATATGTCAATAAAGCTCTGCTGGTTTATCATGAAGATATGAATGCAGCAGTTTTTAAGAACTGGTTTGCTGAACAACTTTTACCGAATATTCCAACTAATTCAGTCATTGGACAATACGCCATATCATTCCCGGCAAATTCACAAGAAGCCAAGTAGTGACTCTAAGAAATCAGATATATCAAAGTATTCAAAAGATAATAACATTAATAGTCCTGCTTCCGTAAAAACAAAACCACAATTGTTACAAATTGTTAAAGTAAGAATATTCCAATACAGTAATATATTGATAATTTTGCAAAAGATGATAGTCATTATATATTGAGGTTACCACCTTAATATTGTGTACTTAATTCAATTGAATTAGTTTGGTCTTCAGTTAAACAAAAATTAAGACGTAATAATTTTGCACCTAACTTAACAAATGTGATTTGGAAAATATTAATAGCGTTTTTAAAGATCCATCGTTGACTGACGTTTGGAAAATTGCATTAGTCACGTCCTAAAAAGGAAAAAGAATATCATATTTTACCTTCTATAGCTCCAGTAGTTATATATCCAAACCTCAATTCCTCGACAGATGGTTCAGATTTAGATTCGAATTAACTTTCTTATTTTTCATTATCCTCGACAGATGATTCAGATTTAGATTCGAATTAACTTTCTTATTTTTCATTATTGGTAATCCGAGACCATCAAATTAATTCATTGTTAACATTTTATTAGTTCGTATTTATTTATTTCTTTTAAATAATTCATTTTTCTAAATTATTTTATAATTTTGTCTTATTTGCAAAGAATTTATTTTCCTTCATGGTTTTTGCTTTGAAATTTCGTTTTCCGGAAAAAAAAACGAATAAGGTACAAAAAGGGATCAGTTCACATCTGGTACCCTGTTTGAACCAAACGCCCTTACAGGCAGGTACATTTTACTCGTCTATTTACGTTTTATAATTTAATATTTAGTTGTAGCAAAATAACGAGCTATATAGTAATGATTTTTTTAAGTTTTAAGTAAGACTACAATTAAGTGCATCTATCTAAATAACGGGTATACCCTAGTAGAACCGAATGTTGGCTATATATCGGCGCAACATCGCCCCAATATTGAAATATTGGCGCAATATTGCAGCAAGATTTCAATATTTAGCCAATATTGGCCTTAGATTGATTCTCGATATTCCGCCAATATTGGGTTGTAAATGTTGGCCGGACATTGGCGTAATATTGACCAATATTGACAATATATGACCAATATTGGATATACATAGGCTTTAAATTTTTTTGCAATATTGCCTTTGCATTGGGAATCAATATTGGTCGAATATTGGCTAAATATTGGTTAAGCAAAATGTTGTTGAACCAACGAACTTCCAATATTGCGCCTTTATTGCGATCAATATAGCCCCAATATTGTGACACAATATTATGTATAGATTGGCAAGCCAATGTTTGGCCAATATAACTTAAGAATATTTTTACCAATATTGGAGGTTTTGTTGTAAATGTTGGCCAGACATTGACACAATATTGACCAATATTGACAATATATGACCAATATTGGATATACATAGGCTTTAGATTTTTTGCAATATTGCCTTTGCATTGGGAATCAATATTGATGGAATATTGGCTAAATATTGGTTAAGCAAAATGTTGATGAACCAACGAACTTCCAATATTATTGCGATCAATATTGCCCCAATATTGTGACACAATATTACGTATAGATTGGCAAGCCAATGTTTGGCCAATATAACTTAAGAATATTTTTACCAATATTGGAGGTTTTCTTGTAAATGTTGGCCAGACATTGACGCAATATTGACCAATTTTGAGAATATATGACCAATATTGGATATACCTAGGCTTTAGATTTTTTTGCAATATTGCCTTTGCATTGGAAATCAATATTGGTCAAATATTGGGTAAATGTTGGTTAAACAAAATGTTGATGAACCAACGAACTTCCAATATTATTGCGATAAATATAGCCCCAATATTGTGACACAATATTATGTATAGATTGGCAAGCCAATGTTTGGCCAATATAACTTAAGAATATTTTTACCAATATTGGAGGTTTTGTTGTAAATGTTGGCCTGACATTGACACAATATTGACCAATATTGAGATTATATGACCAATATTGGATATATATAGGCTTTAGATTTTTTTGCAATCTTGCCTTTACATTGGAAATCAATATTGATCGAATATTGGCTAAATATTGGTTAAGCAAAATGTTGATGAACCAACGAACTTCCAATATTATTGCGATCAATATAGCCCCAATATTGTGACACAATATTATGTATAGATTAGCAAGCCAATGTTTGGCCAATATAACTTAAGAATATTTTTACCAATATTGGAGGTTTTGTTGTAAATGTTGGCCAGATATTGACGCAATATTGACCAATATTGAGAATATATGACCAATATTGGATATACCTAGGCTTTAGATTTTTTTGCAATATTGCCTTTGCATTGGAAATCAATATTGGTCAAATATTGGGTAAATGTTGGTTAAACAAAATGTTGATGAACCAACGAACTTCCAATATTATTGCGATAAATATAGCCCCAATATTGTGACACAATATTATGTATAGATTGGCGAGCCAATGTTTGGCCAATATAACTTTAGAATATTTTTACCAATATTGGAGGTTTTGTTGTAAATGTTGGCCAGACATTGACGCAATATTGACCAATATTGAGAATATATGACCAATATTGGATATACATAGGCTTTAGATTTTTTTGCAATACACCGCACCGCGCAGCTGCAGCCGACTACCGCGCATTCACGTTCGCTGTTCGCTGGCATCCATTTATTTCAGTTTATTTGTTGATGTTCAACTCAACGACTCAACGTTTCATTACTTTCTTTTGTGTTTTTGGTTTTTAGTAGCATTTTCGGATTCAGTAAATTGCATTTTAGTTTTGGTGGTACACTAATAATAAACATAAGTGTTTGGATTGTGTTGTGAAAATGAATACGTCTGGGAAACGGTAAGTACACAGATTTTATTTACATACAGAGTGTATAGAGAGAGACGCCATCCGCCATTTTGCAATAATAGTCGTTAGAGCATTATGTAGGACTTATTTGACAAAAATCTTGTATGAATATGTTCTTGACCCAATGTACACGGTGTTATATTATATATTATTAAAAATATTGCTTTGATAAATTAAATTAAAGTACTTAGATGGTGCCATTTAGAGCTACGCCGAAACCATGCAAAAACTTCAACGTAATCTCTCATGTCTGATTATGAGGGTTATTTGAATTATTTGATAAAAGATTTTTGTCTAACATCGGCCTTGGGTACATTCTTACAGACTTAATCATATAGGTATGCTTTAATAAAATACGTGTTTTGTACCTAAAATAACATACAGTAAACACGAAAATAAAAAAAAAATTCTGACATCCCTATTTTTGGATTTAAATAAGACGTTTGCTGAAAACGATGTGTAGGATAAAACATTTGGTAGGATTAGTAAAGATTTGAATTTGTATAATACATAGGTAGGTAGCTTAGCCCTAGAAAGAATTTCAATTTTAAACATCTTACCTATTATCTCGATGACTCAATCAAATACTGCCACAACTAAAATAGTATTGTTTCGAGAAATTTAATTTTAAAGTTTTGTAAGTTTCTGTTATGAATATTTTGTTTTTGACATAAAATCTTTATTTAAAAGCTACGACATTTTCCTATTAAAATTAACGATTACGATTATAAAAGCACCCTAACTCGAGTTATCGCATAGTTTGTAAAAAAATTGCCATAGTTTGTAAAAAAATTGGGTGTTTTTGCAGAAAATAACTAGATTTTAAATGATAAGGATATTTTTGTTTGTTGCGATATTTAAAATAAAAACTTAATGATATTTTGCATCCAGTAAAACAAAAATGTAATTTTCTTTGTTTTTTGACTTGTGGCGGTTTTTGATTGAGCCATCGATCTGTTTAGTTATATAGACCCCTTTTGTGATAGGGCAATGGAGTCAGCTCATCAGGAATTATCTAAAAATGTAATTAAAAGCGGGTGTGTTTTGAGGTCATTACTTTGAGGTAGTTCACTCTTTATATATATAAATAAATTGTTATTTAAAAAATCAATGATTAAAATACGCCTATTGCTTTTATGTGTTGCTTTACTACTTAAAAATACAAATTCTTATATACTACATCAATTTGTTTTATCAGTAAAAGTGGTAATTCAATAAATTTGCACAGATTTATGTTTTGAAGTCTGTTAAAAGTAAAATAAAAATCCAATAGATTTTTAAAAAGCTTCACTATATTTCGCTCTGACGATGCTTAGCTGAGTCTAAGTGAAACCGGTTAGCCTGAGTATTGCGAAATATAGTGAAGCTTTTTAAAAACTATTGGATTTTTATTTTACTTTTAAATTTGCACACCTGAAAATTGACAAATGGATGTAAAATCAACGGTCATACTAACCCAAACAAGCAAGCACATCAGTTTGAATTGTTGAAACCCTTACTTCATGGAATCTATTCATGATTCATACAAATGAAACGCAAGGTAACAAGAAACTCCACAATAATATATTAAATGTAAAAAATATAAAAATATATACAATACTCATCTACATTCTAGGGGCTAAGCTATCAAATATATTTGATATAATTATATTCGATATAATTTCTTGTCATCCTGAAGATGTTACATGCTGTAATGAAACAATTGTAGATGAGCATTGTATATTTTTTACATTTAATATATTATTGTGGAGTTTTTTGTTACATTGTGTTTCATTTGTATGAATCAAGCACACCTGAAAAAACTTCCAACTTTCTTACCAATACTACACACCAATTAGCTTCTTTAAAAAGTAGTAGACTTTAGGAAAGTATGCCATGCCAGCTAACCATGATTTAATTTTCAGATTTTGTGGAGAAGGTAGCCAATATTATGGAGAAACAGGATAAAACCTTAAATACCTTGGCAAAAATACTTGGTGGCATTCAGTATGAACTAAGAGGTTTGCGTGAACAATTTTCAACTTCGAACGTTGCCATATCAAAATGTAATATTTCACAAGAAGACGTTGAAATAGCTTCAATGTTTCCCATACAGTCCGAAGAGAAGCTTCAGAATGTTGAAGTGAAGCTTTAACATAATGAATTTTTCCAAAAAGTGGTGAGTATATTTTGTACAGTGTACATACAAGTCAATTAGATTTTAATGTTGCTTCAATAATTATTAATTTTTTCTTTGTTGTGCTTTAGCTTGCTTCTGTCTCGCTTGTTGGAGGAAAAGACATTAGCAACCTAATTTCCAATATACTACGAAAAACGTTGTCTAAGGAACTCAGTCTCCAATTTAGCGGTCTTGGTAGAAAAGGAAAGAAAAATTTTTCGGCATTATGGCTCTACAAGGTTATACTTACAGCTGTTAAAATACCTTACAACGACATAGATGATACTGTTGTACTAAAAAGAACTTCGTTAGTACTGGCAACATCTGGTGATCGTGACGGAGGCAGAAAAGCAAGACCAACGAAACGAAATGGTTAGTTTAAAATTACTTGATATTGTTTCCCTATAAAAGTGTAGACAATCAGCTTAGAATATATCCAAAATTTATGCTTTTTAACATGCATGAGTTATTATTCCAATATGTTGTCCCTTTCCTTATTTGTCTGAACTCTACACCTTTCAATTTTCTTCGACATTGTCTCTGCCATGAATACAATTCTCCTAAATATTACATAAAATCAGATTTATGTTTTCAATCATTTTTAATAATCTATTTTGATCTTTATTTTACCTTTAAGAAATAAAATCAATAAATATTGATTTTATCAAATTATCTAATGAGTTTTTTCATTATTGTTTTAGGTACTTCTAGTCAGTCTTTCTCTTCAGGAGATTCCACCGCAAGTTCTACTGGAAGTAATACACAGCTGGTGTCGACTCTAATGGAAGGCGACGAAAAAGTTTAGTTATTGTGAATAATATGGATTTAAGCAGTGTGATAATGTGCATTAGGATATAATACGTAAAGTATCTTTTATAAATATTATCGCGTTGTAGGATCATCCTGTATGTGTTAGTGTTATTTGCATAGTGGGTTTTTACAAGCGGCTTTTTAATTTTTTTATATGGGTATATTTTGACATACAACCTATATATCGTCGTCTTGGAAGTCAATAGGCGTAATCCACAAATTTCGTGAAAATGAGATAAGTATATACAAATGAAACGCAAGGTAACAAGAAACTCCACAATAATATATTAAATGTAAAAAATATAAAAAAAAATACAATACTCATCTACAATTATTTCATTACAGCATGTAACATCTTCAGGATGACAAGAAATTATATTTGACAGATGACAACTACTTGATCTAATATTATAATAATTAGTTGTTATCTGTTAAATATAATTTCTTGTCATCCTGAAGATGTTACATGCTGTAATGAAACAATTGTAGATGAGTATTGTATATTTTTTATATTTTTTACATTTAATATATTATTGTGGAGTTTCTTGTTACCTTGCGTTTCATTTGTATATACTTATCTCATTTTCACGAAATTTGTGGATTACGCCTATTGACTTCCAAGACGATTATATTTTAAACATATTTTTTTCACTTGTCAGAATTCGTACTGTGCAATCGTTATTCTTCGCATTTTAATGTGAGCTACTCGTAACATGCATATTTTCTCTTTATTTATGCAATTATGGTAATTGCTACGGATTTTTGTGTTTCTTTTATTTTTGTATGATTTACAATATTTTTATCTAAATAAGTTATTTATATTAGTTATTGTTTCATTTATGTGAGTTATATGCAGGGTGTGTCCATTCATTGATAGTTCATATACATTTATATTTTCTGGGATCATTTTTTACGTACATTCCGGGTGGGCAACTACGAACGGGGAGGGCCCAACCAAAAATCGAAAAAAATTCAAAAACAAGTTATACGAATAACATTTTTAAGGATTTCTAAAATAATTTCACATAAATAGTTTTCCATTCAAACAATACACCTGGTTATTTGGCAGTATTCATATTTAACGGTCGGTTTTTTTACCTACATCTATTAGTTTTAAATAACATTTTTAAATATAGCTTTTAAAAAATTAAGTAGTAGTCAGTATAGTGACTTGAAATTGCAAAATACTCGTTTGTTGAAAAAGTTCTTCAATTAGAATTCAGAAATGTAATAAAATACAGTCTTTATAAAAAAATTGAACTTCAACTGGAGACCGACTGTATGGACACCCCTGTATATGTGAAAATATTGTAGACATCCTTAAAAATAATATTCTCATAATTTGTTTTTGAAAAAAAAATTGTAGGTAGCCAGGCACGGCCGACTCCCCCCTATTTTCATTAATAAAATTTTGAACATGCAACGCCCTGTTTGTAAAGTTGAACAGAAGTAACATTTTTTAAACTTTTTTATAATTTCAATATTTTCTTATTTGTTTAACCCTTTTTTTTGTTTTTAATAAATCCATTGAAAACTAACTAATTTTTATATTTCCTACATTGTTTTGTTTATCTCTAGTCATATAATAAGTCTGAATATATATTACTTATTTATATTGGGGTTTTTCCAAAATAGATTGTCCTAATGTTGCTGGGGCATATTGCACCAATGTTCTTCCTACCTGAAAGTCCAATAATTGTATAAAATTAACAACCAATATAAACTACATATTGGCTTTATACCGACTAAATATGTATATATTAATCTGATTATATATTGTAAAAAAACTATAATATATAATCAGATTTATATATACATATATAGTCGGTATATAGCCAATATATAGCTTATATTGGTTGATTGTATAAGTATTGGACTTTCAGGTAGGAACAACATTGGCCCAATATTAAGGCAATCTATTTTAGAAATATTACCCCAATATTTATTACCAATATTACCCCAATATTTATTACCAATATTGGGGTTATATATTTTGCCAATATTGGCCCACAATTGTAAACCAATATTGGGCCTATATGTTTTGCCAATATTGGAGCAATATTCGCCACCCTATTTTGGGTTTCATTGGTCTGCCAATATTGGCGCAATATGTGCCGGCCTATTTTGGGTTTGATTGGTCTGCCAATATTGGCGCAATATTCGTTTCCAATGTGTGACCGTGAAAACCCTTAATTAACTACCAATATTGGTGCTATATAGCCACAATATTGGTACGCTGTTTCAACCCATCGTATTAACCAATATTGCGCCAATATTGGCGCAATATTGTCGGGCCAATATAGGTTCTCTAGGCTCGGCAATATTGCCCAATATTGGCGCAATATTCCTTTCCAATGTAACCTAACGTTGGCTAAATAGTGGGACAATATTGTGCAATATCCCGCCAATATTGGCCGTATATTGGAAAGCGTTAACATTTTTTTCTAATTCCAATATTGTTGAATATTGGCGGCAACATCTGGCCAATATTGCGCCAATATAAATTTCTACTAGGGTAACGCCGTCCAATTTATAATCATTCGATCGCCTTTTAACGAATACTTTCTCGTATTCATAAAAATATTAAATTTTTAAAATGAGGTATCTACGCCTGTGACAGATCAAACAAAATTATCGGTTAGAGTTCGGAACGAGTTTAATGAAAGAACTACATAATTATTAATTTAATTTACTTAATTTTAATAATAAAATTGGTACGCCCATGTGCGCGGTCCCTTTGAAGTCGGTACTAATCGGTTATTCTGCCGTGTTGGATTGTTTCTAGAAAGACTATACTATCAACACAATAGTTAAATATACCGACAAATTTGGCCAGCCCGCGTTTTAGGTGGAGATGAATATCGAGAAAGATAGGCATCCCATTAGACTGAACGGAGAAAGATAGAATTATTACATGTACAATTGCCTTTATATTAACAAAGAGAGGGCTGCGTACAGAGATATTCTATTAAATGGATGAGATACCTCTTAACTTCGACCGAACGGAAAGCGGTAGAACAGCCTTAAGTTAATCTTTTTTATTTCCTATATTTCAGGAAGTTTAAGTAATAAAGTATTACCTATTTTTTTAGTTTTATTTGTGCCTACTATGCTAGATTTGCTAAATGTTAGGTATAGATGGTGATGAACCGATCGTTACCAAGGTTGCAATATTTTCAGCAGAAATAGAATGATAGCAAGAACGGTTTAGGTATTATTCATTTTATTATTAGAGGCTTAAAATAGTATATTACGTAACAAGAGTTGTAAGTAACCCATTACGCACGAAGTGAAAAAGTAAATTTCACGAGTGCGTAATGGGCTTACAACTCGTGTAACGTATTATACTTTTTTTACGCCCACTTAAAACATTTTAAAAAAGGATTTAAAGTTATGCTTGTGTCGCCAATCCATAAATTTTCAAAAGGTAATTTCGTACCTTTCTTTGGATTTTAGCGGTAACAAATTATGTGTGGCAGCTTAAGCTTTTTCTAAAATCTCCGATGGAGTGCTCATAATTTCATCACTTTTACTCCTAACAAACATATTCGTATATAAAGCTGAGAAAATGTTCGGATACAATTATATTTTGTTACAAAAATTGACAATATAAACGGCATGACGTTTATTTCCATAGCATGCTAAGAAAATACGACACATTTTATGAAAAAATGTATAATATGTTGCCAACATTTAGGGGCATCACTCTTTCAATCCAAAATGTGTCTCGCTAATGCTAAAAGTTTTTGTTTTTTAAAAGACTACATTTATGTAAATAGCCCAAATCAACTCGTACGTAGACAAAAATTAGATTGCAATTTGATTAAACCAAGAAATTTAAGTTTTCTTATCAAAACGCACGTGTATGTCATGAGATCTCATTATGTTATTGTTAAATGTCATTTACAAGAAATGTTGATAGTGCGATTTTTAACGTTTAATGACATGGACGTAGAAAAAAACATATACTTACAGATGGCAGAAGAACTTGTAGATATTATGATACAATCTGAAACAAGAAATATTGAAACAATCAGTAATTTCATAATTCAAAATTATAAAGTATATTATAATGAATCGCTTATCAATCAATGTGATGGAGTAATCATTTATATAAGATTAAATATCAGCTGAGGTAAAAATAACACTAGTAAATAAAACTCACTTCTTACGTGTAACTTTTTTAACAAACTGTATAATTCGATATAATAAAATAGGCATAACTGCACAAGATTATCTAGACGATTTTAGAAACTTATTTAGAAAACCTTTAAAAACAGAATTAAGAAATTAATTTACTTAGAAAAGAATCAAATGAAACTATCAATGATTTAAATATACTAAGTTCAAAAGGCTATATAAATGAACCCATAAGATTAAGAAGAGATCGGCAGTAGACCATATTTTTATATGCAAGAAAATTGTCTAAGAAACAAAATATCTTTAGATCCTATAATATTTAAAACAGATATTGCCGACCACTTTACTCCATGTATTTTTATTAATTATGAGAATCCCATTAAAAATAAACACCAAATCTTAGAAGAAGAAAAAAAAGAAAAATAAATTATTAAAATTTAAATTATTTGATTAGTAATGAAAAATGAGAGAAAGTAATTAAAAAAGGGACCCTCGAATATCTTATGATATTTTCATTAACAAACTAAATCTTCATGTATTAAATTGTACATCTATTTTAATAGCTAAAAATAAAACTTCACAGAAACTAAAACCATGGATAACTTACGATATTATTAACTCTATCTGTAAAAGGCATGAAATGAAAAAAAAATATATTAAAATATACTGAAGAATTTAATAGACAATATAAGACCTACAGAAATAAAACAAATACTCTAATCAGAAAAACAAAAAATGATTATTACAAAATTAAAACAAATGAAGCTGGTAAAAACAGCAAGAAAGTGTGGGAGGTTATAAATAATATAACAACTAAGGAATATAATAAAACCATTGAATACTGTAATGTAACTAATCACGAAAGAAAAATATTTATAGACAATAAAGAAAAAGCAAATTAATTTATTAATTTCTTTGCGCACCCTTAGGTAAAAAAATGGCAAATAAAATTCAAAAAACAGATCTACCACAGAATTTTTTAAATAATACTAATCCAATCGATATTTCTTGAACCCGTAACTAATGGCAAATTAATTACTTATATTTTAATTTTAAAAAATAATTGTTCATCCGAATCCTGATAATCTATCTACAAAAACTATCCATGTCTTTATCTATCAGTCTTTCTGTCACATCCTAAATCAATGTTTTGGTACTGGAAAAATACCAAAACAATGGAAAGAATCAAATATAACTCCAATCATTAAATCGGGGAACCCTACGAAATTAAATAACTATATATTATTAACAATGTTGTCAAGATTTTTGAGAAATCGCAAAAAACTAGGCTTCTTTCATTTTTTAAAAAACACATTATTATAACAAATAGGCAATTTGGCTTTATCCAAAATTCAAATACGGAAAATGCTATAATTGACATAAAAACAACAATGATAGCCTTGCATGATTCATCAAAATACTTAGCAGTTTTGTTGGATCTTGCCAAAGCTTTTGATACTGTGGAACACTCAATATTAATTAATAAACTAAGTGAATATGGCATTAGTGATATAGCCCTCCAACTAATAGAAAACTACTTGTCCAACAGAATCCAACGAGTAAAAATTGGAAACTTATTTAGTTCTGACACTACAATAGAAACAGGTGTTCCACAAGGTACAGTGTTAGGGCCAATTCAATTTATAATATATATGAATAGTATCACGCAAATTTCAAATTTCAAAGGGCAACCAGTGTGTTATGCCGATGATACAACTATATTATTTTCTGGAGAAAATTGGGAAAATGTATTAGTAATGTTTTTGCCATAGTAATCGTTATTATTTTAATAATATTTATATCCAGTGTATAATATAATACAAGTATATTGTTTGTATAGCACCAAACAGGAATGTCACCACAAAACAAGCATTAAGTTGCTTAGATTGGTTACCACCCTTGTTTGGTGTTTTTTTTTTTTCGATTTATGACCTAGGTCTATAAACCTAATATGCCAGTCTCAGTTTGTGTTTTAAATTCTCAATCATGTGTGTTCTTTGTAGACTTTGTTACTGTTTCCCAGCGACAGTTCTGGAACAGCACTGTTAATTAGAACCCAACAGTGAATGGTGGAGTGGAGAATCCTACCAAGGCATCAGAATTCATTTTAAATAATTAAATTAAATTAAATGAAAAAATCCCATCCAATGGTGGGATTAAAACCTGGGACCCTTGGATCCGCAGGCAGAGACTCTGCCACTGAGTCACCCACCCACCCCCTTTGTAATTCAATTAATGTTATTATTTATTTGAATACCTACACTAATAAATTTATTTTAATTTGATATCATATTGGTTTCTATTTATGGATCACTTGGGCGATTAAAAGTAAGAAATGGCTAACCTAAAAAACTATTAAAGGTTATTAAAAAAAATAAGATTCTACTACAATAATGAAATCCGTGTTATTGACCTAGATCACGCTTTTATAGATTTATTTACTTTTGGATTGATTTTACCAATTAATAAAATATTCGGTCAGTTCATAGTTTAGTATGATTTCACTGCCTAAAATATTTTAATTGAATCTTTTATATCGGAAAGATAATCGTCGGTCGAGAAGAAAACTATCATGCTCATTTTTAAAAAATGAGTTATTGATATAATATACTAAATCCTATTTAATTGTAGCATGTACAATACTATCCAATGTTCAAAGAAGCCGTATAGTGAACAGAAGTTGTTTATCAAAATCACAATACCAAGGATTATTACTAGCAATCAGAAAAATTACAAAGAGTGGCTCTTACATATATATTTTTTAATAATAAATGTTAAGCTAAATGACTCCATTTCTGTAGAAAAAAAAATGGTCCCAACTGAGACGATTTTTGAGATAAATTAAGCTCCTTGATGAATTATGTAGCTAAATTTACATGAGCGACGTATAATCCGTCGCCACATCTCATGTTATACCATTAACCAGCCAAAACTATTACTGTTTTCCCCTTATCTCATTTCTAAATAACATTGTATATGGTTATGTGATATGAATATGAAACCGCTGTTTATTCTGAAATGCTTCTATTAATACTGTTTAATTGTGTGCAAATTTGTAATCTCTGCTAAACTGGTTTGTTGTAGGATTTTCCGGTAAAGTTAATGCATTGCATGTTTTATTCACATTTAGTATTTCGACGTTAGAGATATTTGCGGTTCCATTTCGGTGTATTGACATATTCTAATGGATTTATGAATATAATAATGATTTGTGTACGTATTTTAATAGCATTTTGGACCTAAATCACTGAATACACTAAAGTGTAACTCTCGAAAAATTACATTAAAAAAATGTGGAAAATTTCAGTGACATTCGGCTATTGTATTGGACCTTTTCGAAAAGCGGCTTATTACAAAGTTGTCGGACTCAGCTTGCTTTATTGTAAACTTAATATGAAAGAAAATATATCAGGTGAAGCATTTAATTTGACACACTCAAATATTGTGACAACAAAGGTTATATAAAAAAATGTTTTTTGAGTCTGCATTTCCAAGGAATTCTCAGGATCAATTTTGTTTTTTCAAATAGAAATCTGTACCTTTTACCGTTTGGTAGTGGGAATTCTATTATTTCCTTCGAATTAGTTTTTCTTTTATAGACCATCAGATAGTGACTGATTTAGGTGCCCCATTTTCGCATGCAAGCCTCGAAGAGGGTTGAAAAGTACATCGATTTTGAGTAGAATAAAATAAAATTTAAGAGCGGCCTTTGGGGATAACATATGGAAAATTCGATTTCCCTTAACAGAAATAAAAGGTGTTTTTTGGTCATTTTTCCACGCAAGCCATTTTCACTATATGATTAATTAATAGAACTAGGCTTCGAAAAACCAAAGGCTTTAATGTTGCAAGTGGCTAAAGGGTTGAAATAAGGGCGTAATCTTGTAAAGAAAAATCGATATTTTAACCGATTTTTCCACACAAGCCAATCGAGAGTATGAAAACATACATCGTAGCTACCCCGAAAAACATATTGGCTTGAGTGGCGCAAGTCCTTTTTGTAGGTTGGAAAATTTAACAGAAATTTTTTTCGATTTTTCAGTTATTTTCCCATCAACGAAATTTTTTGCAATAAAAACTTATGAATTTAAGCGACCAAAAAAAATAATGGCTTGAGTGCAGAGCGTGGTCTTCATATTTTCAGAACATAGGAAAGTTGCTGGAAAAATGTATGCAAATTGCCACAATTTTCCCACACAAGCCGTTTGACATATGCTTAGAAAAGGTGATTCTAAGACTATATAACAAAGGGCTTGAGTGTCGGACATGGCCATCATATTATTTATATCTTTATAATTTATTCAACAAAAAGCTGACAAGAAAATCTAGAAATTTCCACCATTTTCTCACGCAAACCGTTTGTCATATGCTTAGAAAAAGTAATTCTTAAACGATATAACAAAAGGTATTGGACATGGAGCATATTATTTATCTAAAAAAGAACTGACCAAAAAGTTTACAAATAAATATTTATTTAAAGTTATTATTATTTATGGTTCGGTGATTATTCGTATAGTAAATTTTAATATGAATTTAGTGCTGAATTAACAATATGTTTATTTTATAGAAAAATTTATATATTCTTTCAAAGGGCTATTAAATATAAACTTTAAAATACCTGTTAAGGGTCGATCTTTTAACCTCTGAGTAAAGTTACATGTAGGTTTACTTGACAGATTAACAAACATTA
The DNA here is from genome assembly GCA_927349885.1 of Psylliodes chrysocephalus. Classification (NCBI taxonomy): domain Eukaryota; kingdom Metazoa; phylum Arthropoda; class Insecta; order Coleoptera; family Chrysomelidae; genus Psylliodes; species Psylliodes chrysocephalus. The sequence continues at coordinate 50,231,142 of OV651819.1, forward strand.
TTCCTATAGTTTAATCAGAAGTAGTTACTTTCAACAGAGGTGAAAGGACTTGGCCCTATTAACAGATTCGTTACAAAGATATTTTTGAATTTTTATAAAATTAATGTATGTATAAAATAAAAATGCAGCTACTAAACATAAAAAAGTAGATATCCTAGAATTTAATGATGACAATCAAGTATTCTATGGAATAGACACTTCGAAACCATTTTAAATCGCATTTATGTAAGATATTAAAGCAATCAAGAATGTCATGAGATAAATCTTTTAACAGATCAAAATGATTTTCTTGAAGTCTATTAGAAAATGTTGATGTTCCTATGATATTATGTGACATTATTTCAAATTATACAAGTTATTAGATTAAATAATTATTGTGCGTTATTGTTTTGGGTAAAATTGAAGTTACAGGTTGTTGTGTTCGTTACATTAGTTATTTTTCATCAAATTAAATAATTGGTAAGTACTATGATATACATTTATTTAGTTAATCTGGGGCCCTATTCTCGAATGTCTATTTCTAAATGTCACACGCGATATTGATGAAATGTCGAATAAGAACGCAAAAACGTATTCTGGAATGGCGAATTCGACATTTGTTGTTAGACATAAAGTCGAGTGGTATACAACCAGTCGACATTGTAATGTCGCATGCCTTTTTAAATATGATGTTATATTGAATGTCGTGACAGTGACAGTTTATATTTATTTTTAAGAAAAATGAAAATAAGTATTGTACAAATTGTTTTTAAAAATATATGAAATGGTTATTTACAATTTCACCTAATTTATCAATTATTAGTCCTGTCCAGTGTCGGATTGGGCCGTTGGTCTACAGGCAAAATACCGGTAGGCCCTCGTTCAAGCTGTGGGCCCTCTTTCAGGCAGTGGGCCCTCGTTTGGGCAGTGGGTCCTCGTTCGGGCACTGGGCCTCAATCAGTGGGTCTCATTCAGTGGGCCTAAGTTAGTGGACCTCAGTCTATGTGCCCTTGAGAATAAGAAATGCGAAAAAAGCATCAATGTGCAAAGAAGGCCTTTTTTGCTCTTCAAGAAATCGGCCCATGACAAAATATTGATAGGTGGGCCTTCTCCGTTCTGACCGGTAGGCACTGGAAGTCCCTATCCGACACTGCTCATATTTGTCCAAGAGATTTAAAACCTATCATTAAGAAATGTATATAACTCTATTTTTTCAAATTGCAGGTAAAAAGATTATATCACAGACATTTTATGTAATGTTTAGATTGTATTACAATAATATATTTCAAATTGCACTTCCAATTTTCTATTTAGTCCCTTATGAAATTTTAGTTAAAAAGATTATATTTATATTTTCTCTACTTTCTAATTAGTATTTATCAAAAAGATATATATTCTGGATGTATTTTCAGTATTATTGTGTATTACTAAGAGATTCTTCAAGTATTGTATGTTTCTAGCCAATGTTGTCAGATGTTACCATTCGCCAAATATGTCACCGATTTTAAAATGTCTATTTGTCTTTGAGAATACGGATAGTGTCAGTCGATCGACATTTTGATAGACATTAGTAGTAGACATTTTGGCGAATGCGACATTTTTAATAGACATTCGAGAATAGGGCCCCTGAACTGAAATATTTGAATTTTTACAATCATTTAAAAGGGCGTTAAGTTAATGAACATTTAAAGGGTATAAAATTAGTCGTTGAATAGTCCGGCCACGAGACAACTCTTATAATAAAATTATTATAAAATAACTTTGAGAATCGATATTTAGATGATTTAGGGTAAAATTTAGGTTTTGATATTTAGGTTTTAGTTTTATTTTTTTTATATGGTGAATTATAAATGATTCCAAGCATTAGTAACATTCTGTGGTTAAAAAGGCTTGCATGAAAAAATAACTCAAAAATCAAAACAAATTTGCGGTAATTTTTTCGACTCCAAAATGCACTTATCCATTCGCGCCATTCAAGCCAATATGTTTTTCGGGCTAGTGACGATGTATGTATTCATACTTTCGACGGGCTTGTGTGGAAAAATCAGTTAAAATATCGATTTTTCTTTACAAGATTACGCCCTCATTTTCAACCCTTTAGCCACTTGCAACATTAAAGCCTTTGGTTTTCCGAAGCCTAGTTCTATTAATTAATCATATAGTGAAAACGGCTTGCGTGGAAAAATAAGCAAAAAACACCTTTTATTTCTGTTAAGGAAAATCGAATTTTCCATATGTTATCCCCATGGACCATTCGCAAATTTCCTTTCATTCTACTCAAAATCGATGTACTTTTCAACCCTCTTCGAGGCTTGCATGCGAAAATGAGGCACCTAAATCAGTCACTATCTGACGGTCTATTACTAATATCCACTGTTTTAAAATGAATCTCTTCTTTGTTTGAATATTTATATTGAATCGTGTTTGAAAAGCCTCTCCTAAACCTGAACCATTAAAAAATATTTGAAAAAAGCAAGAGCATGAGATCGATGTAAAATAAATTAATATTATATAAAGGTCAATAAAGCAAATTCTCTTTTTATTAGGAAGATATTACAACTTTTTATAACGTCAGCCAATAATATTAGTGACAACATAATAATTAGTAGCTAACACATTCTATGCTAAATTAAGAGTTATTGCAGACCTAAAATTTTGACATTAAAGTAATTGTGTATCTACATATTTTTAACCTCATGTTAAAAAATTTAAATTACAGTTTATCTATTTTATTGTCTGTAATAGTACATAATATTGAAGAGGCATTAGAAATTATTATTTTAGAAGGTTTAGATGATAATATTAAATATTAAAAAGTTTCGAACTGATAGGTACGAATGTCGGCAAGCGCACCCGAAATCTATAAAATTATGATTTTATTTAAGAAAAGGTAATAATATTAATTGAACTTTTTTTTATTAGCTGCCAATAATGTATAGGCGTGTATCTTTTAAATAAATAAAAATTGATATGCAATTTTTAGTTTTTGTTTTAATTGAAAAGAAGTATACTTTATGCTTCTAAAATTTGAACGTAACGATATAGGGTACCTTGTATACAAAGCGGACTGAAGTGGACATTTTTACTTGTTTCAAAACTTATAATAATCCAAACAAATTAAATAATACTTTGCTTTAGTGAAATAATGACATAAATGTAAAAAAAAAAACATTTTATTTAAAAAAAACATTTTATTTAAAAAAAAAAAATTAATTTTAAAGTACTTATGTTAAACCAAAATTTCTAAAAATCAACTGGATTTTAAGTTAGAAAAAATTATTTCACTAAAGCACTCAAGTACTGCTGAGCTCCATCGATATGCACTGTATAATGCTTACTTTGAAAATATATTGATCTAGACAGAGTGATTCGTACCTTTGCATGGTGAAGCAAAAATACATTTTTTTCTTCAAAACATTAAATGTCTCTTTTAGTAACACTTCTCGATCATAGAAGTAACACTTTTACTGCCTCGGCAATAAACATTTACTTTTTCTTCTTTTCTCTTTTGAAGTATTGCTCTACAAAAACATGCAGCCAAAGAAAGTTATTCTAATAAATTAACTGCAAAATCGTTACAAGTATATTTCTATAAGAATTATTATAATAAATATCTGATGTGTCCAACACATGACTTTCCTATCTAGTTATTATAGGCTTTTTCCGGTTATTTTGTACAACCTATTGCAGCATCTCTATAAATGTTTAGAGGATAAACTAAATATATACATTGTCCACATACATCTACCTAAACATTTTTCTATAGATATTCATTGAAAACGAAAATACTGAAAAATTTAAATTTAGCACTTTTCCATTACAATTTTTATAAAAAAATATTTTTTTCACATTTTGTCCAATTTTTTGAATACGGACCATTTTAGGAAAATTTTGTATAGAACAAAAATTATAGATAATTATACAAGAAGTAACTTTTATTTGAAGAATTTTCTTCTCCAAATGTAAATAACAGATATATTCCATAAAATATAAAAATGACCACGTATAATTATATATACTTTAAAGTACCCCCCAGATGTTCAGACTCTACCCAAAATCTAATCTGTTCATTAGACGCTGGAATAAACTTAAGTTTAAAATTTGGTGTTTTTCTGTGTATCGGTTTATGAGTTATGCGACATACACACACACACATGCACGCACGCACGCACGCACGCACGCACGCACGCACGCACGCACGCACGCACGCACGCACGCACGCACGCACGCACGCACGCACGCACGCACGCACGCACGCACGCACGCACGCACGCACGCACGCACGCACGCACGCACGCACGCACGCACGCACGCACGCACACGCACACACACACACACACACACACACACACACAGACATCATCGCGAAAATAGTAAAAACGGATTCAGGGGACCTCAAAACGTAAAAATCCGTCGAAAACTCGAGGTCGAAAAAAATCATGATTCCTATACTTTCCTTATATCTGTATACAGATAGGAAAGTAAAAATATATAGAAAACACATTAAAATAACGAGGAACATATAATAAAATATTTCCGTATTTGCCAAAATCCGAATGGGCATTTGTGGATTCAATTTCATGTCAAATATCTACTTGTAATTATTAATTTGCTAGTAGGGCATTTTTTTATTTTTGAACTAAACAGTCGGATGTGTTGGTGGTATCCCTCACTCAGAAATTGCCGGGCTTGAAACTTGCCTGCTAAGAAGACATAAATAATGCAAAAAAGTCAAATTTAATCCTCTTTGATAGTGGGTAAAATACAATACAATTCTATTTTTTTTTTTTGAAGTTAGAAAATGATTTTTTATTTCCCTAAGTTTGCATAAGAAGATGTTAATGTCACTACTCACACTATTCACAACGCGGCTAATAGTATGAAATGGAGAATTTTTCAGAACATTTGTGCGAGGTACAGATATGTAAAATATGTCAGAATTTCTAGAGGATACTCTCAGAATGCAGATATCAATTTTTCTCAACAATTCAGGAGAATCAATTAAACCGTTTACAATTTTAAAACCTAACATATAACAATGGTACTCACGTCTTTTTATGAGGCTTAAAAAGTGATATCTTTGAAGGTGTGGTACTCTGATTGGCTGGTAAACACCAGCCTCCTTTAAACACAGTAGTTTTAGAAACAGCCTTGGAACTGCTTCAATTCGATCCGTGTAAAGTTGGTAAAACGAACTCCAGACGACAGATCTTGATCTTATAAGAGGGTAATATAACGTGAAATCCCTCGTATACCGAGTTATAAAACCATACATACGATACGATGTTTCAATTATTTTATCAATGTGATATATAAAGGTCAATCCGGGATCAAAAAATACCCCAAACTCTGTAAAATTATCTGGTCGCTGAAGTGAGACATTATCTATTAAATAATTATATTTTATTTGGTCGGTTTTTAAAGTAAAGGACATAACTTTACATTTAATTGGGTTAAGTTCAAGTTTATTATTATTACTCCATTCAACTACTAGATTTAAGTTCATGTAAACAGTCGCCAATACTTGTCACACGCTTGTATAATTTTAAATCATCTGCATACAGTAGAGACTTCTCTTTAATTACACTCGAGATATCATTGATGAAAATATAAAATAGTAACGGGCCCAGAATGAAACCTGAGGAACTCCAGATGTTGTTGCAAATTTTACAGACTTAAACCCATTAAACTGTTCAAACTAAGTACGATTTACTAAATAGAACTGAAAGAGATTTATCAAAGGGTGGGACAACTCAAACCCTGTAAGTTTTCCAAAAAGAATACCGTGGTCAAGTCTGTCAAATACCTTGGAGAAATCTGTGTAGAAGACATCCGTCTGGGCGCGCTCATCAATAGATTCAGCAATGTATTGTGTGACGGTAACCAGGTTGGTGACTGTTGAGCGACCTTTCATAAACCCATGTTGATTGACAGATAGCATTTTACTAACAATATGATATAAGGTCTTCTCCAATAAAATTTCAAATATTTTGGAGAAATTGCATATTATGGATATTGGTCTGTAATTGGTTATATCTCTTTTATCCCCCGTTTTGAAAACTGCATATACTTTTGAGGTCTTCCAAATATCTGGAACTGTGGATGTCCTGAGGCATACATTTATAAGGGTGGCTAAAGGAGGAGCAAGTTGAAAGGCAAAATCCTTTAAAATAAAAGCTGGAATATGGTTTGGACCAGTTGTCTTTTTAGATTTATTAGACTTTAGAGCTTCATATACCTCTTTTTCGGTAAAACTATTGACATTAAGGAACGGAACATTGAGTCGTGAATTTGAATTAGCAACAAATGGGCTAGAGGTAATATATGACTGTTTGGAAAAGTCAGCAAAGCCATTGAGAATATCTAATTGAGTTTTTAGTGAACTGTTGTCATAAGACATTACTTGAGGAGATTTGGATTGTGATTTCTTACTATTTATAAATGCCCAAAATTTATTTGGAATACTAGATATCTCTTGTTCAGTATTCTTAATATATACTCTCTAAAAAATTTCTGTTTCCAATTTTAAAGCAGCACTTATGCGTTTGAAGTCTTCAAAGGCTTCTAAATCATTTTCTGGTTTGCATTTTTTCCACATATTAGTTTTGACGCGTAACTGATTGATTATTTCTCTATTAAACCATGCTGGATATTTGTTTTGATGCTTGCAGGAATAGCAACTTTTGACTGTAATTCACCCTTATTTCCCTGTAATGTTCAACCATTATTTATGAATTATTTATTTATTGAAAAATTCATTTTTCGAATACAGGGAACGTCGTAGCTACCCGTTTTTATTTATTTTGGAGCTTCTTTATTGGTCAACAGTAATATTTAAAATAATTACTCCGTTTAAATTATTTGCCGTTTATCATTTGAAGAGAATATTTAATTTAATTTTAGTTATTGGAATTCATTTTCCGAATACAGGAAGGGTCGTAGCTACCCGTTTTTATTTATTTTGGAGCTTCTTAATCGATCAGCCGTAATATTGAAAATAATTTCTTTGTTTTAATTACTTTTCGTTTATCATTTGACCAGAATATTTAATTTAATTTTCGCTTATTGGAAAATTTATTTTCTGTATACAGGGAGATTCCTAAATTTCCGAAATAAATATTTTTCTGTATTATTCGACCGTTATATTTAAGTTAAATTTTATTTATTGAAACATTTATTTTCTCTATACAGGAGGGTATTCAATTTCCGGAATAATTCTTTTCCTGTAATTATTCGACCGTTATAGTTGAATTAGTTTTTTTTTTATTGAAATATATATTTTCTGTATACAGGGCGGAGCGTAAATTTCCGTGATAATTATTGTACTGTATTGCTCACCGTTTAAATGTTGGTTTCTTGAAATTTTGTTATCTGTATACAGGGGGTGCCGATACCGCGCATCAGGTGTAATATGTTTTTTGTGAATATATTTTGTTACTTATCCCTGTGTTTCTTTTATTACCGGTTCTTAACCGTTTTCTTTCAGGGTAACGTAGTGTACGAGGTATAAGAGAGATGAATGTTTTAATTCTAATTTAGTGGTTACCTTGTTAGCAGTGACCGCCTGGAAATATGTTTAACTCTACTGAGTACTGAGTCCACTTTGGTGTATTACAGGGTCCCGCAAACTGTGTTACCAAAACTGGCGTCCGAGCAACCCCTATTCTGTTTTCATCATACAGCCTTCCTGATTTACTGTAGGTGAACCAGAAGCCTGTTACAGAGTTGTTTGTATATAAATATGTCTTATACATATCTGGAAGAAAATTAAAGATTTTTTTACCTAAATATAAGTAAAGTCTTTGTAAAATTGATTTATTGTCTAGTTAAGTATATATTAGATAAGAATAAGTTATTTTTTGTAAACTGTGTTTGTTTTTTGTATGAATATAAATTGACTACATATAAAATAGCTGTCTAATATCCATAATTTAAACTTCATCAGATTATCTGTGGGGCATCTTATCTTTTTATTATGTAATATTTTTAATTTTCTTTTCTCTAATATTTCTAATTTGCTTACATGATTTTTTGTTGCGCCACCCCAACAGATAATAGCATATTGAAGTCTACTTTGAAAAAACGAGTAAAACTTATTCTTAGGTATGTAGTATTTATTATATTTTTAAAATATTTAAATTTAAATAATAACAATCTTATGGTATACGTTAAACTATTTATGTATTTTTCTCATCGTAGGTGACAATCCAAGGTAACGCCTTAATATTTCATTTTATTTGTTCTTTGTATTGCGATTGTTTCGTTAATATACAGTGTGTCTACTTAAGTTGGAACCATGTAGAAAAAAATTATTATTGATCATAAATCCGTGCTCTACGGTATGAAAGGCCTTGGTAAAATCCAGAAATACAGTTAAGGGTGGCTTATTTGCATATACCAATTGATAAATCTTTATTAACAGTTCCAGGATTGCATCAGTTGCATATTTGTTTATATACTCTTTTAGTCTAGTGTTCCATGCTTTTTCTACAATTTTTGTAATCGTTGTGATTAATGCTATCTGTCTGTAATTTGTTAGAATTTTCTTATTGTCTTTTTTTAAATACTTGTATTACCAATGATTTTCTAAGTTCACTAGGAAATTCTCATTATGAAATTATTTGATTAGTTAGGTCTGTTAACAGTGGCGTAAAAATTTCGGTATTTTCTTTAATAATTTCAGTGGTAATGTTGTCTGTTTTTGGTGATTTTTTATTTGAAAGTGTATAACACTTTTTGTTCCCTTTTTGAGACGGTATGCATAGGGAAATGGAAGGTTACAAGAGCACGGAAGCTCTATAGTCTGGAAGCAGGGTTCGTGGGTTCTGAAAACTTTTAACAGTGGACGCCATTTAATTTTGATGTTACAGAAACTAAAAAAACAAAGACTTAATCAAAACAACTAGTTTTTTCTACAAATTCTTTAATTCTATCCAGGCGAACAATTTAAAAATGGTCCAATACTCGATATTGAAAATGATTTTTGTACTGGTTTACAAATTTCAATCTTTAAAATGATTTTATAAAATAATCTCAGATACCTACTCCTAACTAAAGTTAGTATCTGCTAATTTACAATTTTTCAACCTTCAAAGGGTATTATAAAAAGAATATTTTCATGTTAAATTTTTAAATGCATCTACAAGTCCATTGATACATGAGTGGCTTGAATGGTTATCAGAAAATAAGTGCATATATGTTTAACTCGCTATGCCCCCTCCTGCAGCTGTATTCGGTTCACACTGTGTCATAACGAAGAATATTCAATCAATTTTAAAGAACATTTATGTGTGAATAAAAAAACTAAATAGCTTAATATAGTTACATAAAAAATAGGCCTTGCCTGGCACTTCAAACTTAAAAGTCCATTTTAAACTGGTTGGAACTCACCAAAAAAAACTTAATCAAATAAACTGGGTGGAACTCACCAAAAAACTTGTGCTAGCACAAAAAACTCCCGTCTAGGAGAGGTAGACCTCTCGTCTGAACATATTGATTCTCATTAGTGTTTCTTCAAGACTACGCCCCTCTGAGGACAGCAAATCATAATAGACCTGGACCATAAAGCTGCAGACCATAAAGCATCAGATCATAAAGCACCATATCATAAAGCACCAGACCATAAAGTAGCAGATCATGCTTGAAAAGGGCCCCCAGGACATGGAGGACAACCAAAATAAATTTTTGAGAATAATGTAGTTCTTGCAGCGCAAAAACCAAAAGGCCCACAATAGATCGGCCATTTGCGGTTTTTTTTTTTATTTAAACTTTTTTTTGTGATAGTTTAATATGTTATAGTTTTATTGTTAGGTCGCCTGTACTCTAAAACAAAGTTGTACCTCGATCCAATAAATTTAAAAGGGAATATTTACCTCTCAGTGGAAAGGACCTTTTTCACCAAACAATTTTGTAACGCCACCGTGCCTTCAGCTCGCCCAACGAAAGATAAAAAATGGTTCACCTTGTCTTCATCGTTTCCGCCTGTGCTCCAGAGAACACAAAAGTCATGGGACCGAAAAGGCGAGAAACGGAAATAAGATTTAGCCATCAGGCATCGAGAAACCATACCAGTCCTTTCGGAGTGGTACTGGTGTAGCCAGAAACTCGAAAGAACGGACTTATAAAAATGACTTGAAAAACGTACCTACTGGTTGTCAAGTTGAATGACAGTGACGGTTACTTGGAACAGGTTAGAAGAATGTCAACAAAAAATATTTTTAAATTTATTAGGACTTATGAAAGTTAAAATAGATGACCAAAGGAAATAAATAATTAGAAACTAACGAGACTAGTGTATGTAACACGATTAAACCATGGCATTTATAATTGAAATACTATTAATTTATTTGTGGTAAAAATTACTAAATCAATGGTATTTGTAAGTGAAATACTATTTAATTTATTTGTAATTAGACTAAACCATTGGTATGTATAACTGAAATACTATTTAATTAATTTGTGATAATAAGACATGCTTTTATTCTTAAAATTTAGTAAAAACCTTAAACGATAATCCATACAAATTTACTATGTCTCACGTTCATTTAAATATGATTATTTTCAGTACATATGAACGTTACAAGTGATCTGACAATATTTTTTATTTCTGATTGGCTAATTGTTAACAGGACCATTTTTTTATATATTTCTGAAAGGGGTACGCGTATGTAGAATTCCCACTTTATTTGTAAGTGTCATACCTACAAAAAATTTATTAAATTCGTCTGTCAGTAATTTTGGCTTTGTTACTGCACGGCCATTATCTGTGAGTATTTCTTGTATTTCATAATTTTTACCTTGTAGTTCTTTAATAACTTTCCACAATCCTTTAGCATTTTCTTTATTTTGCATTATTTATTCTGTATAATATTCTTTCTTTCATTTCTTAATAAGCCTATCTGTTACTAGCCTATAATTTAAATAGGTTTTCTTCCATATTTTCTATATTTTTTTATAAATATTACATAATTGGTTTTTTCTTTAAATGAGTTAATAATACCCTTATTTATCCACTGTTTTCTTTTTTTAGTTTGTTTCTTTCATGAATAAGTTTTGTATTTTGATCAATGTATTTATTGTATCTACTAGATAATTAATTTTATGATTTAAATTACTTGTCATAAAACGCTTCCCAATTATATCTTTCTATATTTTGTTTTAAGTTGATATGATTTATTTTCTTAATATAAGACTGTTTTTGTGCTGTTCCGGCTAATAAAGAGAGATATGCAATTGTAGCTTTATGATCATATAGGTATTGCTGCTACGTAATTATCCGATTTATTGAAGGTATACGGGTGGCCACTTTTTCATTGAAATGTATTGCTATCTCGTAAACCGTTGGTAACACAAAGTTGGTTAAATTAGGAAAAAGTTGCATATTTCGAAGTCCAATCTGAGGGCGTTTTGAAAACTAAAATATCAGGTCCGGTTTCCGAGATATTCGATAAAAAACAAATAAGTACCATTTCTTTATTCCGCTACAGAACGTTTAGTTGCAAAAATAGACAAAAACTCATTTGGAGTTTTTTGTTTTATATCAAATTGTGCGTATGATAGCGTATTTATTTATTTTATCCGACGTTTCGTAAATGCAGGACCACCATCAACTTCTTTATTTGAATATGGACCAATATTTTCCTGGCTCATAATTTTAATGCATGTTTAATGTTGAATACAATGATGTAATAACATATTGTGATTAGTCAACATTTCGGAAGATTTGAACATCATCAGGTAAGTTTACAAGTACGGACCTGTGTTTTGTTAGTTAAAAATATTTGAATTAGTAAATGATGTATTATCGTTGTAAGAGATTATAAATAATAAATACCAAAGTCAAACTTTTAACTTTACATCAAGACAACATGTTCGTTTACACATATTTTCCATTTTTATGGTTTTTGCACTTGACCAATCCCAATATTAATCTATAAATAAAGTACATCCCGATTTTTAAATACATAAAGTTAGCCTGATTTGTCATATTTTGTTGGATGTTTTAAACTGATATGGTTCCTCATAGTATAAAAAAGAAAAAGTTAACAAACTGCAGATAGATACCTACTTACAATAATAATTGTATATCTAGCAACACGTCTTGATTATTATACAGATAAATTTAAATCAAGTTAACCTGGCATGTCACATTTTATTATTGTATATTTGACAGTCTGGTATCGGATAAAAGCATTGGTATATTTTTAATTAGGGTATTGAAAATATGGTTCGTTACAGTAGAAGTGAGAAAAAAGATATGTATGATGTGTACATAAAATGTAACAGAAATAGTGGAGAAGCTGCAGAAAGATACCTTCAGTTGTATCCAGGAAGGAGGCAACCATCTTTATTAATTTATTATAGGATAGCGTTAAATATGGCTCACGAAGGAAATATTGAAAAAAAACGTGGTAAATATTTAAAACGTAATACAATAAATGAAATAAATGTTTTGTCTCAAGTTTATATCAACCCTGAAACGTCGTCTAGAGCAATAAGCCGAGAATGTGGAGTTTCTGCAAGTACTGTGAAAAACATTCTTAAAAAACATAAGTACCATGATTACAAATTCCAAACTGTACAAAAGCTACATCCTGGAGATTATAATCGTAGAATAGAATTTTGCCGTTGGTATAAACGAAAATTAAATAATGATGTATCCTTTCATGGACGAATTTTATGGACAGATGAATCGACATTTACTAATAGTGGAATATTTAATAGAAAAAATAAACATTTTTATGCCACCGACAACCCACATTTAATTCAAGAAGTAAGACCCCAAATTAGATTTTCAATAAACTTATGGTATGGAATACTCAATAATAAAATAATTGGTCCTATTTTTATTGACGGAAACCTCAACCAACACAACTATTTACAATTGCTAGAAGAAATGTTAGATAATCTTCCTTTAGGTGATCGAAGAAATATTTATTTTATGCAAGATGGCTGTGGGCCACATAATGCTGCATTAATCAGAAATTATTTAAACGAAAGATTTCCCAGGAGGTGGTTTGGTACACATGTACCTATTCGATGGCCCCCTAGGTCACCCTGCTTAAATCCTATGGATTATTTTGTATGGGGATATATCAAAAATAAAGTATATTATGATGGTATTCCAAATGACTTAAATCAATTACGAGATAGGATAATTAATGCGTTTAACAATATCACTCCACAAATGGTTTCTGCCAGCATAGCTCAAATGACAGACCGTATTGACTTATGTATTCAAGAAGAAGGAGGACATTTTGAGCAACTACTGTAGTTTTTCTCTTATCGTTAATCATTGTTTTCATTTATTTGTTTCTGACGTGAATAAGTAGTTAAACACATATTTTTTTTTATTAAATTATTTTAAGCATTTAAAATGTAGTTGTGTATTTCAAATAATTTATAATACAGGTCTGTACAAGTAAACGTACCTGATTTCTTACACTGATAATACATCATTTACTAATTCAAATATTTTTAACTAACAAAACACAGGTCCGTACTTGTAAACTTACCTGATGATGTTTAAATCTTCCGAAATGTTGACTAATCACAATATGTTATTACATCATTGTATTCAACATTGAACATGCATTAAAATTATGAGCCAGGAAAATATTGGTCCATATTCAAATAAAGAAGTTGATGGTGGTCCTGCATTTACGAAACGTCGGATAAAAAAACTAAATACGCTATCATACGCACAATTTGATATAAAACAAAAAACTCCAAATGAGTTTTTGTCTATTTTTGCAAATAAACGTTCTGTAGCGGAATAAAGAAATGGTACTTATTTGTTTTTTATCGAATATCTCGGAAACCGGACCTGATATTTTAGTTTTCAAAACGCCCTCAGATTAACCTTCGAAATATGCAACTTTTTCCCCATTTAACCAACTTTGTGTTATCAACGGATTACGAGATAGCAATACATTTCAATGAAAAAGTGGCCACCCTGTATAGTTATTAAAACAACGATAAAAATAAATATTTTAAATTCGTGAGTTGTATCTGTTATACTTAAAAGTAGTTTTGATTTTGTTTCCATTTTTTTTAAACACACTGTATAAACAATCGGAGAAACAATTATATGTTTTACATGGCAGAAAAACAGATTTACTGCCTTGGCTAACGCGTCGCATGGCAACTTTCTGTCTCATCTGCCAAAGTGCTACTTTCTGATCGTAATACAAAATTTGTTACAATAATTTTATAAATTTTTACATAGCAACTAGCTATATACTAATAAAGTCAAAAAAATTCTCATAATTTTTCATCTTTTAACAGTAACCAAAATTAGGTACTGCAATACAAATATTTATATGTCAGGCCCAGAACATCTTCCTACTCCTTCCACCGAGTTTTTCAGTTATGGCAAAATTCGCGCAGCGGTAAATGCTTTCTATTTTGCCTTTAGCCTTTTTAATCCCGTTGATACTATGTTAAAAATAATTTTTTTAATGCTCCATTTTTAACTTTACCATTTACAAAATATTTTAGCAAAACTTTGCCGTTTACATATCGCCAACGACGAAGATAATGTAAAATTAGAAAAATAATTTTGAAAAACATTAAAAATATTGCAATTTTCCAAGAGCCTCATCCAATTACAGTAAAATAAAATTCATTCCTTATAAGAACTATTACAAATAGAATAAAGGATTTCATATAATATGAAATGAAAAAGGCTATCATAACAACCGTAGTATTTATTGATAAAATAAGATCAAATCCAAGTATACATTTCTGATATTTTGTGGTTTTCCATTTGACGATGGATTCCGAAAATTTAATGGCAAAGCAAAAGTAATCTCTAAACGATTGCATTAAGATCTTCCCCCTGAGGTATAGTGATCGTGATATTGAAACAGGAGGGTGTAGCGAAAATAATGGGTTTTATCTTTATAGTCCGTGTGCTTTTAATATTTTTAATATGTTTCCCAGCGATAAGAATTTTAGGTTTTCACATCGTCTTCTTTCAATCTAAAACCAGCAGGATTGAAGTCATTCCAGATTACTCAACACTAATACCATTATTGAGATACGCCTCATTATATCTACTTAAATTAGTATATTATGGTATAAAGCCCATTTGTATTGAAGCACTACGTGTACTTGATATATATGTATCAAAATCCATCATCTCCGTTGTTAACCAATGAAAACATCGAATCGTAAACTTAAATGCACTGTATTGGCCGAAGGTTTACGAAGGGGAGGAGTATTTGAAAATATTCCTGGAAGACAGTGTGCGATATCAGTGGAGTACTGTTGTGCGGTATGTTTTGTATGTGTGGTTGGTTTAATTTAAAATTCTTTTAATAAATATAAATATGACGTTCTTTAGACCGTGGGCGAATGAAGAAAACGAAATTGCACAATGTAGTGAGATTAAAGACAGGTATGACTTTAACAATAAGGATTTAGATATACAAACACAACAAGTTATTTTAAATATATTCGAATGTTTAAAAAAGGAAAATATTCAGCAGTCTGATAATGCGATCATAATAAGAATTGCTGAATTAACTAAAGTAAATAAATTTTCAATTTATCAGGTAGTCACAAAAGGGGTTGCTGTGGATCATTCACAAAACCGAAAAACATGTAAAGAAAAACTGAAATCAGTTGACAGAGCTACCCAAGATTATATACGAAGGACAATTTATAGTTTATATAAAGAGAACAGGGTTCCAACATTGGAAGTAATACAGCAAAAGGTAGCAGATTTTCCAGGATACACTTATACCAGTTTGGAAACATTTCGTCAAGTTTTGTCAGCATGTGGTTTTAAATACAAAAAAATGAATAAACGGATGGCAATCACCGAATCGTCAAGGATAGTTCAATGGCGACAAGATTATTTGCGTCAGATAAAAGAGTACAGAAGTTCTAATAGACACATAATTTATTTAGATGAAACATGGTTTGACAGTCACGAAGTAGTAAATTTCGGTTGGGTTGACAGTAGTAAAAATTGCTGTTTGAATGGGCCATGTTCTAAAGGGAAACGTATTATAATAGTACACGCTGGAAGCAAAGACGGTTTCGTGCCTAATGCTTTATTATTATCTGTTAAACAAACTTAAAACTGTGCAGCTGATTATCATGAAGATATGACAGCAGAATTATTTGAAAAATGGTTTAAAGAACAGCTCTTACCTAACATTCCACCAGTCAGTAATCGTTATGGACAACGCATCCTATCACTCACGGCAACTCCTTAAAATACCAAATAGTAGCAGTAACAAAGCTCAAATTTTAGCGTTTATGTCTAAAAAAAATATTCCTATTCCTGCCAGTGATCGTAAAAAAGGCCCAACAAACAAAGAATTGCTTACTGTTATTAAAGGCATGAAGTTGGAAAAAATTTATTATATTGACACGCTGTGCAAAGAACAGGGTCATACTTTTCTCAGACTACCTCCTTACTATTGCATATTTAACCCTATAGAGTTATTATGGGCAAACGTAAAATCAGAATTACGAAAATGTAATCAGTCTCCAGAACTGAGTAAAGAGGTTGTAGAACTCGTAAAGAAAGTTCTAGCAGCAGACCGCCAAGAGCTTTGGAAAAAGCTGCGTCGAACATGTTATTAAAGAAGAAGATGAGTATGTAATATTACCCTCTTTACAACCCATCATAATTCAACCAAATGATGACTCTAGTTCAAAGGATTCAGACTGCCATGATTATTTATAAAGATACTTTAGAATTGAATTGTTTTTTTTTCTTTTGTTTTATTTGCAAAGAATTTATTTTCCTTTATGGTTTTTGCTTTGAAATTTCGTTTTCCAGAAAAAAAAAACGAATGGGGTACAAAAACGGCTCAGTTCACGTCTGGTACCCTGTTTAAACCAAACGCCCTTACAGGCAGGTACACTTTACTCGCTTTTTACGTTTTATAATTTAATATTCAGTTGTAGCAAGTTAACGAGCTATAATGATTTTTTTTAAGTCCAAGTAAGACTACAATTAAGTGCATCTGTCTAAATCAAGGCGTATAATAACGTCCAATTTATAATGATTCGATTTCCTTTTAACGAATACTTTCTTGCATATGATATATATTAAAAGTACTTATAAAATAAATTTATAAAATGAGGTAGGTATCTACGCCTATGGCAGATCAAACAAAATTGTCGGTAAAGGTTCCGAACGAGTTTTTATGTTCTGCAATTAATAATGGAAGAACTATACCCAAATTCCGCTACCGATTAAGGGTATCACTAAGTGGGCATCCGAACTCCGCTATGGAATCCCAAAACATATTTTAATGAAATAATCCTCTACCTGAACTCCGCTACGGTCAACATTCAGAACAATAAAATGAAAATACTACGATTTTACAAAAAACTATAATATAGGTAATGTGGCCGTTATAAAAAAAATTATAAAGTCTAACAAAAAAGTATCAATTCGAAATTTTCCAATATTACGGTATTACAACAAAAGATAATTTATATGATTCACATTTTATAAATTCTGGGCGAGTTATTTTATTTTGAAGGTAATGATCGATTTTGTCCTGAATAAATCTTTGTTTTAACAATATTTTTTTACGAATGGGTCGTGCTTGATTTATTTTGGCAGTGTTAATTTTAATATACGTGTCCGTCTACATATTTGTCACTGCTGCATAAAAATGTGTATGTTTGGGTGTGGATGGCCACAATACGAATTAAATTTTGAGTGAAATGATTCACAAGTATTTGTTGTTCGGCAAAGAGAGGCAGTGTTAAAGGCCCATATAGAAGGAGGAAAAGTAGATTCTTCATCAATATATGTATCTACCAAATAATCTGCAAATTTTGTGACCTTCTTACAAACTGGTTGTTCCGAAGCAAAGTTAATTGCGAATGCATCTCCAACTTCCTTAGGATTGAAAAATGTGAGCCCAAATAAATGACGTAGCCATTTTCCAGTATGAGAATCAACGACCTTGTATTCTGTAGCTAGACCCACTTGTTGAATCTTTTTCCACCTAGAAAGCCCAAAAAATCATACAAATAAAAATGAAATTATATGACTAATTTATTGCTTCCTCAAAAAAGTAGGTAGGTAGGTGCCAAATTTAAAAAAAAAAAAAAAAAAAAAAGTATATAAATTTTTTTAGCGATGGATAAAAACTTACCATGATTGGGCGGGGTGGAATCTACATCCAACAACTTCTGTCTCTGGAAAACATTCTCGTAAACTTGAATGGATGGCCATCTCAAAGTCTACAACAACAGTTTTAGGGCGTAACATATAACCGCTTTGAATAGAACATTCCTGAAGTAAATGAAAAAGTTGTGCGTACTTATTTCGTGTCTTATTCGGTAGCAAGCAAAAGACAACACGAACATAAATGTCATTGGAATTGGCATGGATTGTAAATAATTGCAGGAAGTTTTTTGTGCAAAAATCAAATATTTTCTATTTCACGTTTCATCCTTGAATAATGTCTCTTGTTCACACAAAAAATTTATATTTTTCTCGTAAGAAAACACCACGATATTGTCTTCCCTATTATTGACAAGTAAAATATTTTCCTCTAAAGTAGTATAAATTCTAATCGAGTCCAGGTAGTCGTGGATCTCTGTTATGGAATGCGGCAACTTTGGAATATTTTTCATCGCATATTTTTCGTTTTAAACTATTATTAACTTTCTGACGATTTAGGTTATTAACAGGAATTAAGTTGTGATTGTGATATCCACTTATTTTCTAGAAAATCTCATCAGCTTCAGCCACAGTATACAGCTTCATAGTGCACTCTTTTTTAATGTATCTCCAACACATTTCTCCTGTACTTTTCACTTGCCGATATTTATAAAATTTATGTCCTTCATATAATATTAAAGGTTTACCACGTTCACTTAACATTTTATTTATTATCACAAGTCGCGTATTTATAACAATTGGTTACAAACTATAAGCTAAATGTTATTGAAAACAAGAATTATATATAGGAAGATTTTGTTTAAATTGGTATTATAAGGTTTTAGCACTACTGTGGTATTAATACCATTAGGATTGGAATTTAAGTAATTAATTAATCATTGTGTGTAAATTGTTATTACATAGGTACCTGTGGCTTTTGTATATTACAAATAAATAAGAATAGTTCCAGGTATTTCAAATGTTAACAATAAAATGTATGTGGTAATAATACCATTAGGATTGGGATTTAAGTAATTAATTAATCATTGTGTGTAAATTGTTATTAGATAGGTACCTGTAGCTTTTGTATATTACAAATAAATAAGAATAGTTCCAGGTATTTCAACTGTTAACAATAAAATATAATACCTTGGTGATTGTTCTAGAAGGTGAAAATATTTACTAAAAATAAATTATTTCTACAATCTAAAATTTTAAAATTATCGTCTCCCTACCTGGGTACCGACCTTAGTCTTCGTAGCGGAATTCGGTGAGCAGATTAAATGTCTTCTAGCCCCCAAAACAGATTAAGTAGCGGAATTGGGGTACACCGAGGCCTATTATACCCCTCTCTGTTTCTAAACCACCAAATTATTATTCTTGATGTAGTTATGAATATGTCTGATGGATGCTTTCATGATTTCTTTGGATTCGAAATATTTTACCCCAAAATACCATTCCCTTTCCCATTTAAGGTTCTAGCAGTAGTATTGTATGTGAGATTCTTTCTTCTTTTTACATTTTCTACATAGAGAGTTGTGAGATATTTCTAAAATATTTAAGGGCCTCCTATGGCTGCAGTGTCTTGTAAAGAATCTAATTAGGGTTTTAAGTTCGCTACTGCTAAGATATGGCAATTGATTTATTCTGCTCTTAGGCTATGTTATCGTTCCTGTTTAGGTTTATAAATGATTTTGTCTATTATGGACTCTCCATTAATGTTTTGTACTGCTTGAGTCCATAAAGTTCCAACTTATAGTTTTCTCTATTTGCCATTAGCACTCTGTTAACATGTTGATATGAAAACCACACGTGGCATGTCCAGTTAGAGTTGGTAGTCTAATATTAATTTAAATTGTACTTTTATCCTTTTAAGTGCAAAATATTACTAGTTGTTTGGAACATTATAATGTTTTTTTCATGTCAACAATATACAATTATTTATATTCTCCTTTGATTACAATGATTTTAAATGCATTGTTATTACGATTTTCTAGCACCTGAATCAAGCAGATTCTTCTGAGGAAAGAACAATATTTCCTTAAAGATAATAATCAATATTCGTCTATCCGGTAATGCTGTATTACCTGCTCGACAACTACAACAAATTTGGCTGTAGATTTATATTAATTTATATTTTAAAATATAAGTAAATTGATTAAAAAGAAAATATTATTCTAATTTTAAAATATTTTATCCCATTAGACATATTTTTCACTTCATTTACTGCAATAGTGCTTACTTACTTGGATTAAGTATTATTGAGTTATGATAAATTAAAAACATTCATTATGACTGCATAAACAGAAATTAGACAGAATGGTACAAAACTGACTATTTCTATAATTAAAATTCTCCATATGCCTACTGTTGTTATATAATAAATATTATTTATTTTTCTTTTAATTTAGTATGCCTGCAAAGTTGTCCCATGCACTAAAATCAGAAGTGGGATACTCAGAGCCTTCTATCGCAGGCCGTACTTCCGTATAGCACTTATTTGTGTTAGTTTAGGTTCATATCGATGATTTTGGAAAATTTACTGAGATTTTCAGGTAAAATTCTGTTTGAACAGCTTTCCTGAAGCGTTCGTTTTATTAAATTCTTGCCATAACCAACAAACCATTCAATAAAAACAAAATTTTTAAATAAACAATGTCACACTTCTGTTGATTGATAAAAAATGGCTACAGTCTTAACCATAATAGATAATAAAATTAGATTAAAAGAGACAGTAGCGGCTCGTCGTAATTTATCGTCGTAGATAGTTATTATTATCAATATCATGTCTTCAAACACTACAACTATTAACTAACATGCTGTACTCTAGTAATATATAATCGATTAATGAAAATAACGCATTAATCAGAAAGAATCGATTAATTTAAATTGATGATCGATTATTTATTTTTATAATCACATAACCCTAGTTATAAAGTTCTTAGCATTTTTAGCAATACAAGTAAGTTTTATTTGAGTAATTGAAATTTTTATAATAATTTATATCTTCAGGAAAATTAAGCTTTATAAGGGAACGAGGCCTATTGATAATGAAAAAATCTGAATAAAAATAAGAGGGTTAAGAGAAGTTGAAATATTAAAATAAATCCTAACTCAAATAATATAAACTTGAAAAATTTAGCAAAAATCAAGCGCTATTAGGAGAAAAGCCCTATGATTTTATTAAAAATCAATATTAGTCTAAACAAAAGATTAGGGTCGCAAAGAACTTCGTAAATACGGCAACGCTAAATATCTTATTTTACGAATTTACAACTTTTATGAATGAAATGTAGTTACCGTAACCAGCCGCAACATTGCCAATCGGGTCTAACAGCTATTTTGTATTTCTGACAGTTTCTGTGTGACTTATTGATTTATTCATTTATAAAATACTATTTTTGTGAACTTTTGTGGGAAATATAAAGAATTATGGTACATGCATGTGTAGTGTTCAATAAGGTAGATCATTTAAATCGAAATTTATCCTTTTATCGGTAAGTATTTTTAGGTTCAGTTGAACCAGTGGAGTAGGGCACCCGTCTTAGGACTGTTTTGACTATACAATTTCTTGTACAAGATTTGATACAATTTCTTATAGAATTTAAACTGTATAGGATCACATAGTAGTAAATTGTTTGATAATATACAATTTAAATTGTATCAAAAATGTATGTAGTCTAAAACTGTCTTAAAACAGTTTTAAAAGTGATATTCCTTTTATAAATTAGTAAATTATTCCCTCACCAATAAATAATTTTTGAATAGTGGCAAAGAAAATTTAACGTAAAATGTAAAATACCTTAAAAATGATTATACCTATTAGGCACCTATACATATTTTTTAATATTCTAGTTAGGTTTCCGCAAGATCTTGAGAAAAGAAAACTTTGGTTTTCTCTAGTAGGGATCCTTAAAAATGATCCCCTTTGTAAAAACCCAGAGTATAGTGTTCAGAACACTTTTTTCCTGAAAATATTTTGGTACGTGCAAATGGTGCTAAATATATCAGAAAAGATGCAAACCCCTGACGGTGTGAGGGTTTTGTATTTTTGGATGACTTATCCAACAGGTAAAAATACAAAATATAAATTTTTTGTTTACCTCTAAACATTATTTATTACCTATACAGTATGTCGCTAATGTATGGAATAAATTCATTATTTCTAAAATAATCGACTTTTGAAAAAAATCCAAAAACAGGTCAATTTTAATTTTTGAATCGTCATCACATGATGTAGATGTAACGAACATTACGTCACCAATATTACCGTGGTGACGTAATCGGCAATTTTTTTAAATGCAACCATGTGTCTCAAAACACCTCATTGGAAAGGTCTTCTAATCGTCTTTACAACGATGTAATTATTTGAATATTTATTTCTACAGGGTCGACCAAAACTGTTTATTTACTAAAATCTTAATCATAAATTCTGATTCACTGAACTAAGTTATTGTAAGGACCGCCACTGGAAATAAAACATCGTAGTGTACCCAAAAAATATTTCTGTATTTTGGATATGTTACTGATAATAGTACTAAATTCTAATTTAACACTAATTGATGTGTATCAGTCAAGTGTTTAATAGTTAAAATCTTTAAATTAGCATAATTTAGTAATGAAGCTTACAGAAACTGAACGAATCGAAATATTAATGATGATTGGCTATGGAGATAGAGTAAGGACACAGAGAGAAGTTGGCAATTTATTTAATGCTAAATACCCCAATCGTGAACCCATTTCTCAATCAACAATTAGTAAAATCGAGAAAAAGTTTCGAGAAACGGGCCATGTTAAAGATCTCCCCAAAAGTGGTAGAAAGTCAATTTCCGAAGACAAAAAAGTTAACGTTTTACTAGAGTTTTAAGAAAGACCCCACACCAGCACGAGACAAGTTGCGCTGGATAATAATTTACACCATTCTACTGTTGCTAGAGTACTGAAAAAGGAGAAGTGGCATGCGTATAAGGTACATTTGGTCCAAGAGCTGTTAGAAGATGACTTTGATAGGAGAATTGAATTCTGTGAAACAATTATGGAACGATCTAACAAAGATCGTAATTTCATAAAAAATATACTTTTTTCGGATGAAGCAACTTTTATGCTCAACGGCCATGTAAACCGCCAGACATATCGATACTGGGCAAGTGAAAATCCCCATTGGATGCAGGAGTATACGACACAATATCCTGAAAAGGTGAATGTTTGGGCCGGCATTATAACAAATAATAGGGCCATATTTTTTTGAAGGAAACTTGACCGGTCCTCGATATCTTCAATTTCTTCAGGATTATCTATTACCACAATTAAATCAACTATTTCCAAATAGATGTGATTTCAACAGGATGGGACACCCCCACATTACGTCTTTGATGTACGAACCTACTTAAATGCTGTTTTTCCAGATAGGTGGATAGGAAGAAGAGGAACGACCGAATGGCCACCAAGGTCGCCAGATTTGACACCCTTAGACTTTTTTTATGGGGATACTTGAAGAGCAAAGTTTATCAAAGTCGCCCAAATGATATAGAAGAGTTGAAGGATTGCATCAGAACGGAGATTGCACAAATAACGCCTGAAGTTCTCGTAAACGTTAGAGACGAATTTACTGCTCGGCTGTCTCATTGCATTATTGCTGAAGGTCATCAGTTTAAACATTTAATATAATTTAATTGTTTTTTACTAAACAGTTTTATGTATTTTAGTAAATAAACAGTTTTGGTCGACCCTGTAGAAATAAATATTCAAATAATTACATCGTTGTAAAGACGATTAGAAGACCTTTCCAATGAGGTGTTTTGAGACACATGGTTGCATTTAAAAAAATTGCCGATTACGTCACCACGGTAATACTGGTGACGTAATGTTCGTTACATCTACATCATGTGATGACGATTCAAAAATTAAAATTGACCTGTTTTTGGATTTTTTTCAAAAGTCGATTATTTTAGAAATAATGAATTTATTCCATACATTAGCGACATACTGTATGTATGTATATCTAATGTATGGGTTTTTAGTTCTGATTCAACTGTTTTTGGAATACCACCTGCTGCAAAAACATTGCAGAAAGTAATAACAGTAATAACTAAGCATAAAAAAATTAAATGAAATTTTTGCCATATTATGTTTTTTTGTAATTATTACTTAAAAAATTATAAATTTTTAGGACAGTGTTTTATTTAGATACCCCTACCTATTTATTGTTAATTTAAAATTTTAAATAATTTTGGCTAACATCATACCACGCAAATAGTAGAAGAACCGATAATTGGAACAATTTCTTGGGGCTGACACAAGCCAAGATACTTCTGGGTAAATATAACCAGAAAAGATCGGAAGCCTGCATCAGCCTGAGCAAGAACAGGCTACGTATTGTAACAGGGATCCTTACCGGGCATTGCCGACTAAAAGGACACCTAAGTAAACTGAAAGTAGTAGATAGTAAGTGCAAATTCTGTGAGGTGAAGAAGGACGAAACCTTCATTCACATCCTAACTGAATGTGTAGCACTCGAGAATCTAAGTGCACTATATCTAGGAGGATATCAAATAGAAGAGGGAGATTTACCTAACTTGAAGCCACTTCAAATCCTACACTTCCTTGAGAAAATGGGATTGGAAGGGTCGTTATAGGCATTGAGACAATTCCTTGGTGCATTGGCGACAGAAGGGGGCACAATAGATCTTTTAGGTCGCAATGTATTGAACACCCCATTCCCAGCATAACATAACCAGGCAAATATATAGTAAATGCCAATAAACTATAAACCACTAAATATTAAAAATCGGAAGGTAACTTGAATTTTCTTGTATTTAAATTTACTTGTACTTGAATTTACCTACATGAAAATATCATCATAATTGTATTACAAAAAAAATATACCTACTTATTTACGTATTTTTTTAACATACTACTCTGACAATACTGGTAAGTTTAAAACTCTACGCCACTAGCGAGCATATTATGGACACTGTTTACAACGTTGCCAGCCGGTCCTAAGAGATCTGTCTGCCTCTCTTCCACTCACTAACAATTGTATGGGATTTATGAATGAAACATTTTGTCTCTATGTTGTAATGTCTTTGCTTGATTCAAAGTTTGTATATAATTATCGCATTTTACATACTTTTCTAAATTTATTTAAATAATGACGAATAAGAAAATATTCATAGTAGTTAAATTTTAAGAACATCATTTTAATGTAACTAGTTTATCAAAACAAATTATTTTTTCCATAATTTTCGTTCAACCAAATATTCACTCCAGTAGATCTAACCAACTAAGAACTTTAAAACTCCCGAGGCAATTGCAACTAATTAACTTATTATTGTGAGAAAATGAAGTCATAAATAAGGTCGACTTAATCTGGGGACGCGTTCTTATTTTATTTTCGAGAAAAAAACAAAAGCCCTAATTAATTGGAGTCGGTAAAAAGTTGATGTTTTTCACTTGAGGAACTTTCGTAATTGCGGAAGACTATTAAAAGTTTTTAATTTGTCAAATATTTTGTGTCCAGATGTCTCCGGAGATAAGATAGAATTCATGGTTGAATTCGGGGTCTAGTGGAATATCGTGAAATGTTTCGAATCGAAATCAAAATTTAATTAAAAGTTGAAAATAAAGGTTTTGTGGGTCAGTCGGGCTTTCAGGTTTGTTCGAGAACTTCGCGATACAGTTTCGGCCCAGGTCAGAGACTGCAGGTAATTTATATTTTTCTTTGTCAATTAAAATAGTGCAGCAAAGTTGGAAATGCATGTACTTCCACTATGCGAAAACTCTAAAGTTTCTTTTTTATGAATTGACGGACGAGGACAATTTTGTCACTTCGTAACACCATAAAAATTAACTCATAACAAAATGTTTTACCATTAGTGGACGAATGTAAATATTCAGGGCTCTATATCGATTCTCAGATTTTTAGACATTTATTTATGTAGTATTTACAGAAAAGAATTTATAAATAGTAGAGTATATCCATAGAAATATAACATTTAAGCAGAAATTGAAATCTACTGTGGAAAAAAACGCGTCCCAATGGAGAAGATCGCAAAGAAAGTGTGGCTATAAGCATGCGCAGTATGCACGACTTGTCTCTCTAACGTTGCCAAGCATATTAAACATACCTGATACAAAGGAATTTCAAATTTATTTACTTTTAAATTATATGATTTAAACAGTTTATTTTACGTGAACCACCTTAAGCCGACTCTGAGTCTTTGCCTTTACAGCTGTCGCTTCGTCTGTTTCGATACCGCAGGACAGAGACACACGCACTGCTTCGAGAATCTACCTGAGAAAGCTTTTCGCTGCGGTAAATTAAAGAAAATTAAAGAAAATTAAAGAAGAAATTAAAGAAAATTAAAGAAAATTAAAGAAAATTAAAGAAAATTAAAGAAAAATTAAAGAAAATTAAAGAAAATTAAAGAAAAATTAAAGAAAATTAAAGAAAATTAAAGAAAATTAAAGAAAATTAAAGAAAATTAAAGAAAAATTAAAGAAAATTAAAGAAAATTAAAGAAAATTAAAGAAAATTAAAGAAAATTAAAGAAAATTAAAGAAAATTAAAGAAAATTAAAGAAAATTAAAGAAAATTAAAGAAATAATTAAAGAAAATTAAAGAAAATTAAAGAAAAATTAAAGAAAATTAAAGAAAATTAAAGAAAATTAAAGAAAATTAAAGAAAATTAAAGAAAATTAAAGAAAATTAAAGAAAATTAAAGAAAATTAAAGAAAATTAAAGAAAATTAAAGAAAATTAAAGAAAATTAAAGAAAAATTAAAGAAAATTAAAGAAAATTAAAGAAAATTAAAGAAAATTAAAGAAAATTAAAGAAAAATTAAAGAAAATTATAAGAAAATTAAAGAAAATTAAAGAAAATTAAAGAAAATTAAAGAAAAATTAAAGAAAATTAAAGAAAATTAAAGAAAATTAAAGAAAATTAAAGAAAATTAAAGAAAATTAAAGAAAATTAAAGAAAATTAAAGAAAATTAAAGAAAAGTAAAAGAAAATTAAAGAAAATTAAAAGAAAATTAAAGAAAATTAAAGAAAATTAAAGAAAATTAAAGAAAATTAAAAGAAAAATTAAAGAAAATTAAAGAAAATTAAAGAAAATTAAAGAAAATTAAAGAAAATTAAAGAAAATTAAAGAAAATTAAAGAAAATTAAAGAAAATTAAAGAAAATTAAAGAAAATTAAAGAAAAATTAAAGAAAATTAAAGAAAATTAAAGAAAATTAAAGAAAATTAAAGAAAATTAAAGAAAATTAAAGAAAATTAAAGAAAATTAAAGAAAATTAAAGAAAATTAAAGAAAATTAAAGAAAAATTAAAGAAAATTAAAGAAAATTAAAGAAAATTAAAGAAAATTAAAGAAAATTAAAAGAAAATTAAAGAAAATTAAAGAAAATTAAAGAAAATTAAAGAAAATTAAAGAAAATTAAAGAAAATTAAAGAAAATTAAAGAAAGAAATTAAAGAAAATTAAAGAAAATTAAAGAAAATTAAAGAAAATTAAAGAAAATTAAAGAAAATTAAAGGAAAATTAAAGAAAATTAAAGAAATTAAGAAAATTAAAGAAAATTAAAGAAAATTAAAGAAAATTAAAGAAAATTAAAGAAAATTAAAGAAAATTAAAGAAAATTAAAGAAAATTAAAGAAAATTAAAGAAAATTAAAGAAAATTAAAGAAAATTAAAGAAAATTAAAGAAAATTAAAGAAAATTAAAGAAAATTAAAGAAAATTAAAGAAAATTAAAGAAAATTAAAGAAAATTAAAGAAAATTAAAGAAAATTAAAGAAAATTAAAGAAAAATTAAAGAAAATTAAAGAAAATTAAAGAAAATTAAAGAAAATTAAAGAACATTAAAGAAAATTAAAGAAAATTAAAGAAAATTAAAGAAAATTAAAGAAAATTAAAGAAAATTAAAGAAAATTAAAGAAAATTAAAGAAAAATTAAGAAAATTAAAGAAAAATTAAAGAAAATTAAAGAAAATTAAAGAAAATTAAAGAAAATTAAAGAAAATTAAGAAAATTAAAGAAAATTAAAGAAAATTAAAGAAAATTAAAGAAAATTAAAGAAAATTAAAGAAAATTAAAGAAAATTAAAGAAAATTAAAGAAAATTAAAGAAAATTAAAGAAAATTAAAGAAAATTAAAGAAAATTAAAGAAAATTAAAGAAAATTAAAGAAAATTAAAGAAAATTAAGAAAAATTAAAGAAAATTAAAGAAAATTAAAGAAAATTAAAGAAAATTAAAGAAAATTAAAGAAAATTAAAGAAAATTAAAGAAAATTAAAGAAAATTAAAGAAAATTAAAGAAAATTAAAGAAAATTAAAGAAAATTAAAGAAAATTAAAGAAAATTAAAGAAAATTAAAGAAAATTAAAGAAAATTAAAGAAAATTAAAGAAAATTAAAGAAAATTAAAGAAAAATTAAAGAAAATTAAAGAAAAATTAAAGAAAAATTAAAGAAAATTAAAGAAAATTAAAGAAAATTAAAGAAAATTAAAGAAAATTAAAGAAAATTAAAGAAAATTAAAGAAAATTAAAGAAAATTAAAGAAAATTAAAGAAAATTAAAGAAATAAAAAATTAAAGAAAATTAAAGAAAATTAAAGAAAATTAAAGAAAAAAAATTAAAGAAAATTAAAGAAAATTAAAGAAAATTAAAGAAAATTAAAGAAAATTAAAGAAAATTAAAGAAATTAAAGAAAATTAAAGAAAATTAAAGAAAATTAAAGAAAATTAAAGAAAATTAAAGAAAATTAAAGAAAAATTAAAGAAAATTAAAGAAAATTAAAGAAAATAAAGAAAATTAAAGAAAATTAAAGAAAATTAAAGAAAATTAAAGAAAATTAAAGAAAATTAAAGAAAATTAAAGAAAATTAAAGAAAATTAAAGAAAATTAAAGAAAATTAAAGAAAATTAAAGAAAATTAAAGAAAAATTAAAGAAAATTAAAAGAAAATTAAAGAAAATTAAAGAAAATTAAAGAAAATTAAAGAAAATTAAAGAAAATTAAAGAAAATTAAGAGAAATTAAAGGAAAATTATAAGAAAATTAAAGAAAATTAAAGAAAAATTAAAGAAAATTAAAGGAAAATTAAAGAAAATTAAAGAAAATTAAAGAAAATTAAAGAAAATTAAAGAAAAATTAAAGAAAATTAAAGAAAATTAAAGAAAAATTAAAGAAAATTAAAGAAAATTAAAGAAAATTAAAGAAAATTAAAGGAAAATTAAAGAAAATTAAAGAAAATTAAAGAAAATTAAAGAAAATTAAAGAAAATTAAAGAAAATTAAAGAAATTAAATAAAGAAAATTAAAGAAAATTAAAGAAAATTAAAGAAAATTAAAGAAAATTAAAGAAAATTAAAGAAAATTAAAGAAAATTAAAGAAAATTAAAGAAAATTAAAGAAAATTAAAGAAAATTAAAGAAAATTAAAGAAAATTAAAGAAAATTAAAGAAAAATTAAAGAAAATTAAAGAAAATTAAAGAAAATTAAAGAAAATTAAAGAAAATTAAAGAAAATTAAAGAAAATTAAAGAAAATTAAAGAAATTAAAGAAAATTAAAGAAAATTAAAGAAAAATTAAAGAAAATTAAAGAAAATTAAAGAAAATTAAAGAGAAATTAAAGAAAATTAAAGAAAATTAAAGAAAATTAAAGAAAATTAAAGAAAATTAAAGAAAATTAAAGAAAATTAAAGAAAATTAAAGAAAATTAAAGAAAATTAAAGAAAATTAAAGAAAATTAAAGAAAATTAAAGAAAATTAAAGGAAATTAAAGAAATTAAAGAAAATTAAGAAAATTAAGAAAATTAAAGAAAATTAAAGAAAATTAAAGAAAAATTAAAGAAAATTAAAGAAAATTAAAGAAAATTAAAGAAAATTACAAGAAAATTAAAGAAAATTAAAGAAAATTAAAGAAAATTAAAGAAAATTAAAGAAAATTAAAGAAAGAAATTAAAGAAAATTAAAGAATAATTAAGAAATTAAGAAAATTAAAGAAAATTAAAGAAAATTTAAAGAAAATTAAAGAAAATTAAAGAAAATTAAAGAAAATTAAAGAAAATTAAGAAAATTAAAGAAAATTAAAGAAAATTAAAGAAAATTAAAGAAATTAAAGAAAATTAAAGAAAATTAAAGAAAATTAAAGAAAATTAAAGAAAATTAAAGAAAATTAAAGAAAATTAAAGAAAATTAAAGAAAATAAAGAAAAAATAGAAAAACCACGGAACGAAAGAAAAAAAGAGTATAATATGTTAGAAATGAGATTAAGATATAAGTAAAACATAGACAGAAAGGAGTGGGAAAACAGATAAAGGGGAATGGAAGGAAAATGAGATCAAATAAAGATTAACGTCTGCAAATAATGACAAAAACGAAGAGAATGAGAACAAAAGTTAAAAAAGGAAAACGAAAATTTAAATGGTGAATGGGGAATAAATATGATTAAATGGGGGGGGGGGGGGGGGGGGTTAAGAGAAGGATCAGCCTAATTGTGAAGATAATAAAATATGAAAACGTAAGACACTGCGATTTGTAATGTGGATGCTATATCAACAGTAATTAAATTACTGTTAATACGGCACCCGTCAAATCTTTTAACGAACCATGCAAATTAATTAAAAATTCACATGGTCTGATCAAAAATTCAAAGCCGTGTTCTATAAACCACTGAAAGGCATGTAAATACTGTTAGGGAATCCAATAAAAAAAATTAATATGGACCAATAGATTAATAGTTGTTATTATTCGATTCATATAACTGCGATTTACTTAAATCCTTTTTCAAATTGCTCAAATCAAGTAATACCAGAAAAGTAAACATTAAAATGTCTTTTCTAAAAATAAACGGCAACCCAGAAGAATCGGAGGCCATAAATCTTCGGTGTAAAGTAATTGCGGTGAAACAAATAGGTAATATCAGCGGAAATAGGAGGTCGTACATCTTTTCTCGAATGTTTTCATCAAAATTAGTTTCTTAACGCCCAATTGAATACGTTAAATGAAACGTCTTTTTTACAGGATATCCTAAACACGTATCGTACTTTATTTTATCATTTTTATATTAATCTAATGTTTCATGAAAGGAGTTTATTTTAAATCGTACAATAATATAAAATTATGATTATACTATACAGGTTCTCGCAACGTGGTATTTCATTATTATTTAAAAAAAAAAAAATTGGTACCTATAACAGAAAATTATAAACAACATTCAATGTGTACTGCCACGCTCCTAGTCTCCCCAGGACTGTAAGGGTTGGCAAAAATTACTATTTTCCCAAGCTAACTCTATTAAATTTATTATTCGGAGAGTGGGGTGGTTAATGAAAGTATTTTGTCCTGGGATCTGATTTAATATTTTTATCTTTTAGTTGATGCACAAAATTACCATGGAGTTATTATCCCCTACAAATGTTTATTATGTTCTCTATACTGTTAATAATATAAAGGTGATTTACGTTCCCCCTTGTAGTACTATAAGGTGCACAGAAAAAGGTGAGTTTTAATTATTATCTTAAATCTTATCAACTATATATATTGTACTTTACTCTAGTGTACAGATGGTAATGAGAGCTGCTACGTTCAGGTACATTAAAATAAGAAAGGTAGTCCTTACTTGAGGGCTGAGGGATTTGAAGTCTTACTATCGACTGATAACTCAGGACTCGGTAATGGTTGGTGATGTCTCCAGAAGGTGCCAATGAATTATATGGGTGCTGCAGATAAATCGGTGGTAGATACCGAACCTTCAATATCTATCGGTCATATCTCTCGATTCAAATAATCTTGTTCAAATAAATATTCAATGAATAAATAAATGCATAAAACATAAATAAGTACGTAAATAAGTACTTAAATCAGTACTTAAAGGCCTAAAAGGAAACAACATTATTAATACTTGATTTTTAGGAAAGCATGGACAGGTTGAACTTACCACAGATGTGAGGGGCCTTTCTTTTACAAGCAATAAAATCCACAATATGTGATTCAACTTAAATGAAACATTACTTGTAAGAATTAAGATGAGGGTTGAAAATACTGGCTAAATAAATCCGAAAATTCGAAAACTTAAACCCAGGTGGTTCAGCAAGAAGCCATTTTATTCAAAAGGTCAGATATGAGAATATAAAAAAAGATTTATAAAAAGTGGTCAGTGGTCAGTGGTCAGTTCATGTCCAGATAAGATATTTAAATTATCCTGATTGTTGTACCTTAATGTAATTATTTTAATTAATTAGAAGTATTTGAAAAAGAAGAAAATTGACAACAAAATGACTTTGACATGATAGAAATAAACAAGTCCTATATAAAATCATAATAAAGATTTTAAAGAAAATCTACCCTAAACTACCTAACTAAATAACTAAATTTTTCTAAATTATTTAAATAGGGTAAACATTTATAATTTAGTATTTTGTTGGAATAACATTCCACTCATCGTGAGGTATCTAATGTCGATTTATATTTTGTATTGTTTTTTAGAAGTAAAACTACACTTAGTAAAATATATGCAGACGATGAAGGCGAGAAAAAAAGGTGTGATTAAATCTATTGGTAAGTTTTATGTTCCTAAATATCTTATTGATATTGTTATTTATATTTATTATTTTTAGGGTTTCGAAACACAGATGACTGAAAACTATTATTAATATTGTGATTTATCTTATTACGAATAAATTCATTTTTTCGAAGACATCTTTATCTTTTTAGGGTAAAATATTCCCAAGGTAAAATGTGCACGTAACAGTACATTTAAAAAATAAGTGAGAAATAAAATAAAAATTATAATAAAACGTAATAATCAAAGACTTATCATTTTAAAATCAAACTATAAATGCCGCGATGCAATGGCGTAACTAGGACTTGGCTTTAGAAGATGGATTAGATCGAATAGCACACCACACCGGGTAATAATACACGAAAGTTACTTTATAACATGGATGTATTTTAGAAAAACATGGCCACATTTAATATTTGTAACAGAAAGTTATGTCTATTAGTTTTTTTTTTACTAAAATGAAGGCAAATTATCATAATAGATAGGCAAGATGAGAGTTGAGGGATAATAGATTTTGAACATTACAGGACAACCTCCAGTTTTTTTGTTTTTTGTCTTGTTTTTTTTATTTTTAGGGTTCTATGGGGTTCTATCCCCTCTTTTTCTCCATAGTTACGCCACTGCTGCGATGTATGCTTAAATGTTTAAACTAGAATTTATATTGCTAATTAATCAGTACACCAGAATTATCTAAAATTTCAAGTCTACCCTTGCCAAAGGCGCAGGATACGAAAAATTAAAAGCTTATTTAATCAAATATATTATATCCGATCATTTTTCACCCTACGTTAGGCGCATGAATGACTGTGGTCATCCACGCCCACAATTTATTGTATTGTGTCAGATTGACTAGGCGTAGTAACTTGCTGTTCTAGGTACCTTTCTTGGAATGTTTAGTTAGTAATATCCACAATATATCCCCTGTAGTAGTGCATCTCACATGTTAAAGAGTTGGCACTAAGTTTGCAGCGCTAAAATACGTATGGGTCTGGCCGCTCAACTAACTTGATATGGCGGTAAATTTAAATATAATTTTAAGGCGAAATTTAAATTACCCTCCAAAATCGTAAATTTCCAGCAGCGGAATGGCGGGAATTTTTTAATATATTCATTCGGCAATAATTGAGAAGTATAATTGCATGTTTCATTAAACGAGCTGTAAATCCAGGCGCTATTTTTATTTTGATAGCTAAAAATAATACTAATTCTTTTATTGTTAGCTATTACAATAAGAGCAGCATTTGGATTAACAACACATTTAAAACAACATGTAATATACTTTTCAATTTTACCTGAATCACTCATTTTTTTACCTGTAGAGGTTAGATCTGAAAAAAATAGGCTCTGGAAAAAAAAAAAACAAAAAATTGTATAAAGTATTTTATTTGAAAAATTATAAAACTTATTTAATTTAATAATTTAAAGTTGAGGATAACTCTAGCCATATCCATTTTACTGAAAAAAAAAAAGAAACTATTAAATGAAATTATATGGTTATTAAGAGATGTTTGTGATAATACAGTTACAGCTATCGAATGTTGTACAATACGTTTTGCTAATATCCAAGTAAAAACTACAAAGAGTTAAAGAGTTATCATTAGTGGGAGAAGGAATAGAATAATACTATGAACGTAGCCAGCCGGCTCCGTGGGGATGCATCGCACCGTGTGCCTGTTCATATTACACAGTGCACAAGGCAACATTCATATTATTCATTTCCTAATCGCACTAATGCTAACTCTTTAGTTTTCTCTTCGATGCTAGCCAAGCGTATTGGAAAGTGTTCATTAGCCGATACTGTATATAAATGCTAAAATCAGTAAGTGATATAATTTTTTTTAGTTTAAATGGACACTTCGAAAAAGGAGAAAAACTGAAACAGTAAATTATTATGCTTGAATTTTAAAGGCTGTTGCCACTGGAAAACTATTATCTAGGGCTTGGATGACAGCCATAGGACTCCCTCCTTGAATCGTGTCCATAGAAAAGCATAAGATCTTAGTTCAATTATAATATTATAATAACTGAAAAAATATGAAAAATTATTACAAACTTACCTCAAAATTGGCACCTACATTAAAAGAAGGGAAAACGGAAACATAAAATTGTTATACTTGAATTTTAAAAGCTTTTCCCACTGGAAAAGTATTATCTAGGGCGGAGACCCTTGGATGACAGCCATAGCAATCCCTCCTTGATTCCTCTTTTTCTGAATTTGTTGTACGTTTTGTTTCCCATATTAAATAAGTAAGCACTTAAGGGCGTGCATTGGAACAGAGAAGTCTGAACAAGTCCTCCCAGAGAGAGACAAAATAAAGTTATCCGAGAGGTGCTGCCTCTAGTTAGCAACTAAGTAACAAATATACGTTCTGCATTTTCGCATTTACGAATAAAAATGTATTCTTTTAAACTCGCAGGTACGGGCTTTTGTATGGTATAGATTGAAATTTTAACCAAATTTTTTGAAGAGCTGAAACTGAGATATTTACGTTTAATTTTTTTTCTGCCGTAAGTACTAATGCAAATGATTTTTAAGTATAAACAGTTACTCCCTTCAAAGATTTTATTGTGCATTGGAACAAAAAATGAGTAATTTTTTCTCTATTCGGCGGTATCAATATCTGGGTTTTTTGGCGATAGTGCCCTTCTGCACAGTCTTATTTTGTATTACCTCTGGAATAAGGGTTACCTTATCATGACCTTTTATCTCTGAAAAATTCAGCTTGTGGCAAAAGAGTGGGAGGTAAATCGTTTTCTAGCGCGAATATTTTAATACATACACCTCTACGTAAGGGCATCAACTAGGTAGAGGTTCTGTAAAGTATGAACAAAGAAGTTCTTTAGTGGGCTTCAATTTATTTTCTATAGGTACCTATGCCTTTATTTATAACAACACGGTTATAAAAGCAGAATGCGAACAATTGAGTTGATCACCCCAATGCTGACAAGCTCTATAAAGTGCTCTATTAGTGCGTAGTTGTTTAATATTTCAATTTGTGTTATTGACACGCCAATAAGTTTTAAATAAAAATTGTATAGATTTAAAAAAATACGTATTTTAAAAATATTTTTGAGTACACTTGATGTTGCGTTTTTGTCTGGCAAATAAATAGAACATTCTGTATTTTATTTTAGTTTTAGAATGGTTTGATAGTACTGTATGTAGCCCTAGAAACTGTATGTAGCCCTAGAATTTTGTTTAAAAATATAACAGGTTTGTCAAGCCATTATTTTTTTTACGAAATTAGAGAATGATGCAGATCCCAAATTAAATTATCATAATTTAGGTAGGTTTACAATGATTTAAAATTGTTTTAAATACATAATTATAAGATACTAAGCTAACGAGTAGTGGTGATAGAATTGGTTTATTTTATGTCTTAAATATAACCAATTTTAAGTTGAATTTCGTCAATTTTTTCAAATGCAAAATTTTAGCATAAAATTTCTTTAAATTTACCTATCCAACGATACTAACATGTTAGCCAATAACACAAATACAGGGTGTCCCATTAGTGCGTAATTGATCAATAGCTGTTTTAATATTGGAAATACGAAACACAAAAATAATAAAGTTGTTTGACCGTGTTTAATAAAAATTCTTAAATATACGGGGTGTTACATAAACGAGGGGCTGACCCATATCTGCTTGTTTTCACATCGTCAATCAATTTTAATAGACTTCATTTATTTGCTATGTTGAATATAGGGTGTGTTAAAATTTTCAATTTTCTCAATTTTTTTAAATGGAATACGCTATATGTTGTACCACCAATTGATTAATACAGGGTCCATTTACAAAATTGAGAAAATCGTAACCTCACGTTTTGACACACTCTATACAACATAGCCAATTAATGAAGTTAATTTTATTAAAATTGATTGACGATGAGAAAACAAAATTAGTATAACAACCTGCAGGGTGTTTTGCTTTTAAAAAGTATAGATTTGGTTCTCACCTCGTTTATGGACCACCCTGTATATTTAGGAATAATTGTTAAATATAATCATACAACTTTTATATTAAAAATTTCGTCGTATTTCTAATAATAAAACAGCTATCTATCAAATATGCGTTATTGGCTAACTATTGGTATCGTTGTATAGACAAATTTTTAAAGAATTTTATGATAAGATAATATACACGATGATGCATTTTAAAAAATTGAGTAAATTGAACTTAAAATCAGTTCTATCTCCACTATTCGTTAGCTTAGTATATTAAACAATTTTGAGATCAATGTAAACCTACCTAAATTATGATAATTTAATTTGCGGTCTGCATCATTCTCTAAATTCAAAAAAAAATAATGCTTGGCAATAGTGTAATATTTTATAAAAATATTCTAGGATTGAATACAGTATTACTAAAATATTCTAAAAATAAAATACAGGGTATTCTATCTAAAAAATATACATTTTTATTTGCCAGGAAAAACGCAATACCCTGTATATCCAAAAATAATTTTAAAATATCTATTTTTCAAATCTATATAACTTTTATTAGATTAAATTTGAAGTTTAAAATTTACTGTTTATTCATTTTTGAATTATCGTTAAAACCTAAAGTACAGTTGAAAACTACAAGTCGAAAAAAAAGCAATCCTATACTTTACTGGATACATGAAAGTTAAAACCTAATTTAAAAAAAAAATACATTTAAGCATATTAGATTTGTATGAATATTTGAAATATTCAATTTTATAAAACAATTAAAAGTACCATTAACACCTAGGCTCCAGTATCCAACAAAATAAGCAAGCAATAAATTTTTACCATCTCCGTGCAGACATTTTCCGATCTCAAAGTATACAGTTGAGGCTTTCTCTCATTACTTACATATCCTTCATGCTCTTACGCAAATATTGAATATGTTTAATTCTTACAAAATTAAAAAAATCGAATACAAATCAACTTAATAATTGAAATGATATACATATTAGTAAACTCCTAAATAAGGACCTGCATATTTGAATTTATTTTTATTTTTATTCAAGACGACTTTAGCGCCATCTATTAGAGAAGCTCCGAATTAACCTGTGGCTACTGTATGCAATTTTAGGAAGTTTTCTTTTATATTTTAGGCAATTATTACACATAAATGGCGATTTATAATTTATTCCAAAATTTACTTCAATGAGCTTTTAAGAAAATTGACGCAATTAATTTAGATATTTTAAGTGACATTTGTTGCTTTAGTATATAGCCTATTTAAAGAAGAATTATTTTCATCATCGGGTAATTATTACTGGTATATTTTTAGCTTTATTTCATCGTAAAAATTACCATATTTTGGGAATTATTTTTAAACGATCCCTTATAGTTAGAGACACCAAAAACATTTATTGAACAGTAGTATATATCTATTATCGGCAGGAATTTTTTCACTTTTATCTTTGTTGTAGTTTCAGCTAAAAAGTCATTGAAAGAGCGTTGTGTATGCCTATGTTAAATACATTGCCCACGCCCGCCCTTAATACAACAACAAAAATAACAATAAATATCGCTGAAACAAAACTAATATTATTAAACGGTATAAATTTCGTAGAAGAAAAAATCAAAAAATTATCAATTGTCAATACTGACACTTCATGATAGGCTTGTCAAAAACTTCCTCTTCGACCAATGAACGTGCCGATGTTGGACGTTTCAAAATTCAAAACGATACTAGCGACATGAGGCCTGTGTCTGGCCGCAGCATAACTCAAAGCCATTTCTTGAATCCCAGTAACATTACTATAGGGGATATATTGTGGTAATATGCAGTAGTCAAAAAGCTTTAGTAGGGTACAGTTGGTTTACAGTGAGAGCATATTTAAGCTTGGATGACCCTTGTCATCCGGGTGCCTTATCTCGCTTCTATTTTGTAACAGGTGAATATTTTATTGATTTATTTATTTTATATAACTCTTTTAGGATAGTTTGGTACTTCCTTTATTCATTCAATTTAATTGATTTTCAGCCTTTTTTGAGAAGCATGTCTGTTTCCAAAACACGAAAAATTGTCAGTAACGATCCGAATCAGTTGTTACAATGGTTCAACGAGTTGAGTGATTAATAACTTCCCAATGTTATAGAAAATGAGTCAGAGAATGACAATGTTGACCAAATTGTCCATTATTCGAGTTTGGTAAGGCGCCAGATTTTTTAGTAGTCGAATATTTAAAGGACAAAGTAGCAAATGTTTCGAATTTTTAGGAAAAACCGAAAAGTTGGAGTGACCAAAAGAAGAAAAATTCCTTCTCCAGCCAATATTCAAACAAGATCGTGTAATCATATCACTTATTTACCTGCTCAAAAACATAAATCTAAAGAAAGCGAAACTAAAATCACTACTTTTTTATTTCTTTCTTTTCTGTATTACGTTTTTATTAATTAAACATTCTGTGCCAAATGGACACCGTCCGAAGCCATATCTCTCACACACACAAAACTAAAATATATATTTTTAACTTATTTTTGGTTTAAAATATTATAAAAATTATGGTCACATGTATAAGTATTTACATTCGGAACACCCGTGGCAATTTTCATCGAGAAAGAGATGATAGTGACACAGATGTCATAAAGATAAGAGCTTCTATTGGCCTACTATATTTGATTGGATCTCTGCGATCACCAAGAAAAATTTACATCAACTTTAGGATAATTCAGTGGGAAATGGATTTGAATCATGTTATGTGTCTATGAGCGAAAGAGGTTTATATTTCTTCTGAGAAGTTTGAGATTTGACAACCTTTACGATAGGAGTATTAGAAATGAAACTTACAAATTACCGCCAATTAAAGATATAATAAAATTATTTACCACTAATTTTCAGAAGTATTTTTCTGCAAGCGAATACCTTACTATCGACGAGCAACTGTTAGCATTCAGAGGCAGGTGCTCGTTTAGACAGTACATCCCAAGTTCATTCAAAAACAGCGTTACACGCTTCGTCTCGAACCGTACGTAGGCAAACAACCAGATGGACCATATAAGGTGAGCATTTCGGCTGAAGACATTGTCCTATGTTAAGTAGAGCCTGTTCAAGGTATAAACATAAATGTCATCGAAGATAACCGATTCACTGGGTTATCTTTAGTAGAAAAATTTAATGCTAAAACACTTACCTGTGTTGGAACTTTAAAGAAAAACAAGCGCGAAATACTTAGAAAGTTTTTACTCAGTAAAAAAGAATAGAAAATCTTCAATATTTGGTTTTGGATATGATAGCACCATAGTGTCCTATTGCCCCAAAAAGAATACAGCAGTACTATTATTGTCGAATATGCATTTTCATGAAGCCATTGATGATACTACAGGTGAAGATCTAGAGCGTGATATTGTAACGTTTTACAATATGACAAAAGTCGTAGTTGATCTTGTGGACCAATTATGCCTAAAACTAAATATATCGCATAATACCAGAAGATGGCTGATGGTAATATTTTACGATCTGTTAAATATAGCAGCTGTCAATGCCTTTTGTATTTCATAGTATAGCAAGAGATTAAAATGTGTGAAAAATACTTTTTGGAAAAATAAGTTGGGAGCTCATAAAAGCTCAAATAGAGCGTCGGTGTATAGTGTAGTATTAAAACCCGGCTTCGTGAACTTCGCCGAAGAACCAGACTACTTGTGAACATTCCCGATCTAGTTACGCAACAGGTGGATAAAACTGGGTCACGTCGTAGATGTTAGGAATGCGATAGAAAACGTTACAAGAAGAACAGTGGAAAAACTGGACCTATGTAGATGACCTCAAAGATGTTTGTATAAATTGCTTAGAAGATTAGTTACCACCCTTCTTACTTTTGCTATTGTATTATTCATATATTTTTTTTATATATATATTTTAATATGGACACGCACCGGTACGAAAAACGGACACCTCGATAATGTTAATTCGATTTTAAACATTTGATCAACAAAAAACACGATTTAGTAGGATACCCTAAAGATTTTTTAACATGAAATGCCTTCCCAAATTGAACATATGCCAGATATTGTACGAAAATCTTAATTATGTAAAAGTCATCACATTGCCCTTATTTCAGTGTTCCAAGAAGGCTATGCATTTTCAGCAATTTTCACGATGTCCTTAAAGGTTAAGTTAAGTAATTATTATGTTCTATGGTTAATTATGTTAATAAGTGCGAATTTTAAGCGCAGAAACTGTTGAATCCATTGTTGCTCTTATTCATTCGGAAGAAGTCAAATTTACGTGGCTAATAAATTCGAGGTATCACGCAGTACCGTGTAACGTGTATTTACACGTTTTGTAGAGACAAGAGTTTATACTCGATGTCCTGGAATCGATCTCTATAGAAGAACTACTCACTGAGATGACCGTTTTATATATTCAGCACTAAAAAATCGTCACACAACTGCTGTAGAGATTAGAAATAAGCTTAAACATGTAAAGAACGCATATGTTAGTGAACGAATAGTTAGAGGAAGGTTAAATAAAGCTAATCTAAGATCTCTAAGACCCTTTATAGGACTAGAACTTTCCAGGAAACATCGTGTAGCCAGATTACAATTCGCTAGGGAGCATCAAAATTGGAATGCAGACAACTGGAGATGAATCCAGATTTTGCCTACGATCCCCAGATGATCAAGATGGAGGCTGAAGAAGAGAAGGTGAACGAACGATATGCCAAGTGCACTTTTAGCCCTAGAGTAACTTTTCAAGGGGGTTCACTGATACTAAGGACTTGAGTATCTTCAAAGGTGCGTACAGAATATTACTTGGATCGGTACATAACTGAAATTCTACATGATTATGTTGATGCACCATTTATTGGTGATAACTTCATACTAATGCATGACAATCACGCCCTCATGCCGCCCGCATTGTCACTGAATATTTGAACAAAGTTGGTATTACCCAAATGGCATGGCCAGCACGTAGTCCCGATCTAAATCCCATCGAGTATGTTTGGAATATGCTCGGTAGAAGAACTCAAAGCCGAGTGCCTGCTAATGTTACCTTGGATCAGCTCAGAGTGGCTGTTTTAAAGGAATGGGAAGCAATTTTACAAATGAAGTATGCAACTTGATTAACAGTATTCCTAGAAGTATAAATGCCGTTATACAGGCTCGTGGAGGTAATACGAGGTAATAATTAGACATAGAAGTGATAAATACTGTTTTTTTTTAATTGTTTTTGTGTTTCTGATGATAATTGTGTAACAGTTAATATTTTTTTTTCTTTGTGTTAATGTTAACAGACGTGATTCTCTTGAAATAAAAACTTTCCAAAAACTTTTCTTGAAGAAACCACACCTTAAAAGCATGTACCGATCCGTGCCTATCTTTAACAAAAGTTACAAAAAAATAATATAAATTTTTTTTAGCATTTCAATCAAAAATTATAGGGGTATCCGTTTTTCATGCCGTTGAGATTTGTTCACCAATGTGAATTTATTTATACTCTCAATAATATTAAATTTATTTTTATAAATTAAACAAAAGTTTCAACTTTAACCGTATGGATAAATTTTGTCATCCACGCGCCCATTTACGTTACGTGAAGTCACGGACGTAACGCAGAGTTCAAAGCTAGCAATGATTGATTTTGAAAAAAAATCTGTGATAATCACAAAAAGTTTCTTTAGAAAATTTTTACGACAATAAATTTCAGGATTCAATTCAAAATTTAAAGTGGTAGGAAATTTATAATTTTGACATTGAGGAAATTTTACTTAATTTTGTGTATACACTACAAGATGATATAGAATAGAACATTAAACAAAATTAATAATTTTACAAGAAATAAAATTTAACCTAAAAACCCACAGATCACAAACGGATTAATGAAATCAGTTGTCATTAAATATTATTTCTGTTTGTAAGAACTAAACTCCTCATGTTTCCAAAAGTTCGGGCCGAATTTTTATTTATAAACGTTTCACATTTCGATAAAATTTTTAAAACTTAATTTCTATTTTAAGCTATTTTTAAGTAGTTGTCACTTTACAAAAACGATACAAAATTTAAGACCGTCTTGTTGAACATTTAAGGACAAGTATAAATTAAACGTCTTGATTTTCCGATGGTTCATAAAACTAGGAATTCTGTAATCTTTAGTAGAGATATTTTGAAATTTATGTCTCCTTGGGCAATCGCTCTGGAATTCTCAGTCTTTAGTACACTTTCTTAAAAGTGCAGTTACCCTGGATAAACGCTTGGAATTTACTTCAATTTTCTTTTAAGAATGCTAATAAAAAAAACGAATAAAATATTGCGATGCTGTTGAACTTTCTGGCAAGATAAAAAAATGGAATGTCAAAAAACCACACAAGCTACTAGATTTTATTAACATTCCATTGATAAATATCTGATGTGTCCCGCCAGTAGAGTTATCAAATATATTAAGTAATATCCATTCAATAAAAACATTTTACATACCAATTTTATTCAACAAAGGAGTTCGTATATTTATTGACATCGAAAATATTGAAAATATAAAGCATTTGGCTGGCTGGCTTCTTACGCTAGTGAATCAGTAAGAACTGTTAATGTGATGTGACCTTCGACCTATCTTAAAGTGACAAAATTGTTGATGGATATTTCGACCAAAGATTCGTGACATTCTAGGACTAGTCCTGATTAAATTCGTAGTATTTCCAGGGTGAGTAGTGATAAGCATGCTCCTTCCAGAGATATTGTTTCTAGTAACTTCTGCTGCTGCTATGAGAATCCCCGCAAGCTCGATTCGTACTATACAGGCACTATTGCACACAGCCCATTTTATGTTTAGGTCTATGGATTTAAAGTTTATTCCACATCATACGCCTTGTTTTGTTTTGAGACCATGATATTGATATTATTCGCACCTGCCACTTCCGGCTCTCATATTTACATGGCTTGTGAATATATGAAATATGAATATAGAAACACCCTGTATATCAATTTTTTTT
This sequence comes from Psylliodes chrysocephalus, assembly GCA_927349885.1. Lineage (NCBI taxonomy): Eukaryota > Metazoa > Arthropoda > Insecta > Coleoptera > Chrysomelidae > Psylliodes > Psylliodes chrysocephalus. The sequence goes on from OV651819.1 coordinate 50,274,737, forward strand.
AAAATTTGCCCAGACTTTTAAAAAATGAATTGAAATTTAAATTTATTTTCTTCGCTTGTCTCTATCACCTCTATATGTCTCCTTGTCTCTACCTATATTCTTTTTGTGTGTGCTGCATGTCTCTGCCTGCCCTGCTTGTCTCTACCTGCCTCTACCTGTCTCTACCTGTCGCTATCTGTCTCTACCTGTATTATTTATATGTACGCTGTTCTCTATCTATTTCTATAACTGGTTTTATAAAATATGTCTAATTTTCTAAATAAAACGTACATTTTTGTATATTTTAATGTTTTATTCCTTATACAAATACCATTTACAATCTAAAATAATTTCATCCTTCTAAAATTATCATAATTCTAACTTTATTTATGACATTTCCAGTTTGCATAATTTGGGATATTCGTCGTCCTTTTGACGAAGTAGCGGTATTCATGGTAATAGTAGACACGACTTTCTTCTACCGAATTAAAATCAGTATTCACAGAAGTGAAAAATTGACTTTCTGTATGTCTTCGAAGTTGGTTAATAAAACTTTGATGATGCTGGTCATCCATCTGTAAGTATGGTTCAATAGATGATGCACTAGGATGCCCAGTTATTTTAATCAATTGTTGCTGCGGTACACCTGATTTTGCAAGTCGAGAGACTGCTGTTTAGTGACAAGAATGGTTAGTAATCTTTAAATGCTTGGTGTCTATTCCAATAGACTCCGCACACAATTTGTGTCCATTTAGAAAATTTATTCTTTCCAATAGGTGAATTTTTGTACTAGAAAGAGTTAATATTTTGCCAAAATGGATTTGGAGTTAGAAATAAACGTGAACATATGAATTGTGGAATAAATTTTTTGAATAATCTAACTGGGCAGTATTGCGGATTTTGAGTATTTGGAATCAACCATCTGCAAATTTTTGTCTCCTACTTGACAAGTTTTCGTGAAAATAGGATTATATTCTAACCTGCCTGTTTCTTTACCATCTTCAGAGGTTTAAAATTTAAAATATTCTGTTAAACATGTTGCACCTTCCCCACCGCGCCAAGCTAATTCCACGGAAACCAAATAAAAAAAAATCTTTTGGAGACCGTCTGGAGTTTGTTCATCCAATTTGTCAATAATATCGTGTATATGTTTTAATCTTAGAGCTGTAGAACTTTGTTTCCTTTTCTCTGAAAATTTCTGTGATTCCCGTCTTTCTGCATTTCGTGCATCGCGAGCACTTTTGAATTCAATACCTTGAAATGGATCTATCTTTATATTCAATTTTTTAAGATATATTTCTTGTAACGTCTTAGCGGTTGAGTTCCACATACACTCTAAAGAATACTCTTCGTAGTCGCTTCTGTCTTCTTTTTTCATATTCCAAGCCCAATCTTTTAAGATATTACATATTTCAGCAACAGTTTTATCATTTGATGAAACATATTTGCGCTCAACGCAAAATTTCATAAACTGATTCCACACACTATTTTTATTTTTGATTGTATTCTTCGGGGTACTATTGTCTATAAAACTGTCTATTTCTTCGCTATCAACACACCCAAATCGGTTCATTTTAAACGTTTCACTAATATATTAATTTTTAGTCTGACACTTAATATTATTTGACAGTAACCATTTTTAATATTACACCTACAATCAAGTATGCGAGTTTCTGTCAACATAGGTGAATATCGAGCACGAGGCAAGAGATAGGTCCGACATGCCCAACATAGGGCGCGGCCATTTTGAACCCTGTGACACAGTTTACAGCTAAAGAATCAGATCGCTCACTCTGTGTCGGCACTTTTGATCTCAATGTTTCAGTTTATACACTGTGCAACTCGGATAATACAATATATGACAACCGCCTATAATAAAACAGCAGTCTTCTGCGTATCCTGAATTTGTATCCCTGGAGTGGATGTTATTTTGGAACTTTCAACTGGTCCGAGTGAGCTAACTGATTCTTTAGCAATAAACTGTGACTTAAAAATAATATTCACTGACACTGACAGCAGCAAGCAAAATATCAGGTGCGTTTTAATCATCCGCTTCTGCTTCCGGAACTGTCGGTTTAGTCGTTTTAACCTGTCAGATTAAAACAAGAAAACCGACAATTCCGAAGCGAAGCGGATGATTAAAACGCACCTATTAAAAATATTGCGTAAAGATGTAGGCAACACGTAATAAGGGTTCAAAATGTGGGAGTTTTCTATCTCCTTTTAAAAGGCACTCAGAAAGCTGAGCAGTGCGACCATTCTCCGTATAGTAAAAGAAAATCAAAGTATGTGATATCGAGCACCATGCATGGATAGTCGATTTCAAATGGTCAGTGTTTCTGATTGGTTCTAACGATAACGTAAATTGTGATATGATTGGTTAAAATTTCAAATCTGACAGGTGAGGGAAATAATCAAATATATTTTTAATAATTATACCTCCAAAAATTAAAAATATTAAAAATAGAAAATAATTCCAACTAAAATGAGACCAGGATATAAAATCTTTTTGAACCCATATAGTTTTTTATTTAGAAACATTTTTTACGAACAGATCTTTATATTTAACCAACATTTTTTTTTTAATTTTACTTATTTCTTTACTATTAATTTCATCTTTATTTAAAATGAAAGAAACCTTTGCCGTCACAGCCCTTACCTACTTTAATTGATTTTTTTTGTTGTTTTATTTAAAAATAAATTAGACGTTTCTTTGATATTCAAATTGGAGTAAAGCAAAACGAGTGGAATGTTGAAATTGGAGCTTTGAAAAATATTTCCAGTAAAATTTAAATTATGTTCACATGTATCTAAATATACAAGAACTTTCAAAAAGGTTTATGCAGATGTTATTTCACTTAAAAACGAAACCATATTATTTTTAAGACGTAGAAGTAGATGTAGTAACAAAATTTCCTCAAAATACTTCTTTTCCAGGTTCTAAAACATTATATTTTGGTATGTTTTTTCTTTATTTCTACTCAAAAAATACGGTTTGACTGTCCGAAGGAGTTAAATCAGGTGAGTATGATGAATGTATGTGAAATAATAATTTCGAAATCCAATTTGAACCAGTAAGTATAAATTAATAAAAACATTTTGCTACACGAAATAATAATTCTAAATTGTCAACTTCATATTTTAAAACCTTATATAAGTATAAAATAGAGAGCCTTGCTTATTACGTTTTTCTAAGCTAACAAAATCATAAGGGACACGGCTATAAGACCTAGGCTAACATACAATAAAGTTATCTGCGTATCGAAAACCAAACAATTGCCAGATATCCGTAAACTCAAACAAATTAAAAGATAATGAAAGAAGGAGGAAATTATGTTAGATTGTAGATGGTATTTGTATGAAGAATAAAACCTTAAAATAAAAAAAAAGGTAAAGAACGTTTTATTTAGAAACTTAGAAATATATAAAACACCTGATGAAAAAAATGCAGAATATACAAGCAGCACACACAGAAAGAATACAAGTAGTGACAGGTAGAGACAGGTAAAGACAAGTAGAGTAGGTAGAGACAGGTAGAAATAGGTAGATACAGGTAGAGACAGTTAGAGACAGGTAAAGGCAATTAGAGACAAGCAGGACAGGTACAAAGAGAAAGAATATAGGTGGAGACAAGGAGACATATAAAAGTGATAGACAAGCAGATATTAAAAAAAATTAATTTTAACTTAAATTTGGTAAAATAATATTGTTTGTAAATTTTAGAGCCGAACCACCTCCTTCTGAGATTCTGTGAATTTTTTTTAGAAAATTGATATACAGGGGTTTTTATATCAAGTGTCGCCAGCCAACATAAGGAAATGGGTATAAAGGGAGATCAAAACTTTGGATATTTGGAATTTGTTAAAATTTTTTATAGTTTCCTCTATTTGAATTGTTGATTTTGGCATTTTATTTATATAGAAAGAATATATTGCATGAGCGTGATGTTTGTAGGGTTTAAGAGATAAGAGAATCCTTTGACAGGATATGAACTTTAGGAATTTTGTGGGGAATTTAAGTAGTGGGAAAGTAACATTAAAAACCAAGTGTAACGTGGAATATAAAGTGTAGAAAGTTGTAAAAGTTTAAAAGTCATATATTTGATGAACTTGCTAGGAGGAATGAAGGTTGGTTTGATGAAAAAACGGGAGAGAGATGAGCGTATATCAAGTAGGACAAGGAGATATGGAACAACAAAATGTAGCAGATACAATTATTAAAGAAGAAGATAGCGAAACAGAAAAAATCAGAACAAAACAACGACGTTAGAAAAGGAGATTGTCGAGGCTCAAGAAAAGAAAGAAGACATAAATTTGGAAGATCTTATAAAAAAATGAACGAAATCAGTCAAAAAATTGATAAATTAGAAGAAACCAATTGGGAAAAAAGCAAGAAAATAGATGAAATCTGTAGGAAAATGGCTAAGAAAGTGGATAAATTAGAAGAAAATAGTAAAAAAATGGATAAAAATATAAAAAAAGATAAAGGAGAAATAATAAAGAAGATATATAAAATGTATAGAAACATATAGTGAAGAAATAAATAATTTTGAAGAAGAAAGATGTAAACTAGGAAAATTTAAAGTAAATAAAAAACAGACCAAAATTCAGAATTAAATAAGTAAATAAATATAGAAACAGAGGAAGTTAAAATGAACATAGAAATTGAAAAAGAAAATAATAGAAAAGCACAGAATCTGATTGTAGAAAAAGAAGATAGTATAATTAGTTAAAAAAAAAACCTTGAAGAATTAAAAATAAAAATTAGAGAAAAAATTGAAGAAAAAAGAAAACAAATGCAAGAGAAAAATAGAAAGCAAGACAAAGGAGAAACGAAATCATATCGAATTAGAAAGACAAAACATAAAGATATAATAAAGAATAATAATAAAATAAAAGTAACACTAAAACAAACACAAGAAGATGAAATAAAAATAAAAGTGATATTAAAATAAAATTAAAACAGATACAAAGGAAAAAAAGAAAACTTAGAATAATAAATAAGAAGAAAAGTAATAGTATATTAAAATCAAAACATTGCAAAATAAGTATGAAAGGAAAATTAAAATAGATAGGGAAAAATATTTAAAAATTTGAGGTTGACAGAAAATGAAATAGTTAGGACAAAGGTAAAAGAAAAGCAGAAAATTTTAGATGGGGATAGATATTTTGAATTTTGGAACCAACACAGACCATGGAATTGAGAAGGTAAAATATTTGAAACATAAGAAAATAAGGATTTTTGTGAGATAATAGGAGTACAGAATTGTAAAATGTATTAAAATTATTGATTATTATCTAAATTGAAGATGTAAAGATCCTTGAAATTAAAATTAAAAGTGAAAATCAAAAATTTCGGAGTTTTTGTTGAGTTGGAAAATATCATTGGATTATTGTCAGATTAGGTAATCAAAAATTTTTTTTCATGTGTATTTATCTTTTTTTTTTTTTAGTTACAACTAGCGCTCTAGAAATAATCTTACTAAATATATCTCGACCTTAATAAATGAGCGCCTATTTTTATTGTTACTAAATTTTTCGTGTATTTTGCATTTTTTCTCGACAATTTTGTTGATTTATTGGAAGATATTGAAGGACCAACAAACAATAGAAACCAACCAGTATCAAAAATAAATAAAATTTTAATAGCCCTCAGATTTTATGCCACTGGAACATTTGAAACAAATATAGGCGATTTGGTTTTTGTTTCAGAATCTACAGTCTCGAGGATTATTTATGAAGTGACAAGAAGCATAGCAGCACTTCGTCCCCGTTTTATAAAAATTCCAGAAACAGATGAAGCAAAAAGTCAGGTAGTTTCATCATTTTACCGTGTGGATAGGTTACCTTGTATTATATTATGTAGATTGCACCCATGTGAAAATGTTATCTACAGGAAAAAATAATGCAGAGGTGTACCGTAATCGAAAGGACTGGTTTAGCATCAATACCCAGGTTGTTGGTAATGCAAATCTAGAAATTATTGATGAAATGACTCGTTGACCTGCTCAGTCCATGACATAACCATTTTTAACGACTCTCTGATAAGAGCCAGGTTTGAAAATAATGAGCTCTACCCATATATTATCCCTGGAGATAGTGGATATCCTTGTAGGGTATATTTATTAACACCACTAATAGATCCTCAAACTCAACCTCAGCAAAGCTATAATACGGCACAAATTCGATCAAGAAATACTATTGAACGTTTATTTAGAGTATGGAAACGAAGATTTCCATGCTTGTCATTAGAGATGAGAATGAAAGTGGAACGTGCATGTGAAGTTATAGTAGCAACTGCAGTTTTACATAATCTTTGTAGGCAAGAAAATTATATAATAGACGATTAACCAGAAGTAGATGCAGACATTGCTAATATAGGGATAGTGCATTATGACCCTCCTCTATGACGAGATAAAACTGCAGCTACTAGAGACTCCTTAATAAACACTATTTTCCAATAAATAAATTTTTTTTAATTAAATTGTACCTGTCTTATTTTCTTATTAAAAAACATTTATTTTCTTTACTCAAGTTTTAATTTAAACTGAACAAAAATATTTTTATTTGAATACAATTAAAATGACAAACCAACATTCTCTGTACATATTTTATATACCTATATGTATATATAAAAAAAAAACATTTATTCTAAAAAAAATATCGCAGTGAAAACACAAAACAACTTATAAACTAAAGGAAAATAAGGCAAAAAAATATCACTTTTCTGTGAGATCAAAACTATAAAAACAAAATAAAAATAACACAGAAAGACAGATAAAATATTTCAAACCTAAAACTAAGGTTAAATCACTGATTGAGTAAGAGTTTCTCATACTCTGCTTGTTTAATTTTTAATTCGATGATGTTTCTATTTTTGGCAATTTCTTTAATTTCGTTATCCAACCTTTTCCCTTTCGTTGTTTCTATCTCACTTTCCTCAAATGTCCATTTTTTTCTTTAATACTTCACACTTTTTGTTTAATAAAACTGTAGCAGGAGATCTCCGAGTCTGAATTGTTACAGGAGATCTCCGAATCTGATTTATACTAGGTGCTTTAATAATATTTAAAATCAACTTTTGTTTTTTTAGGAGGTTCCACAGTTTTATGAGCTTTGTTATTTATACTGTACATATTATTTTCGTCCACATTTTGCAGAGGCGAATCAGCCATAATAGAAACTGGGAACGTATCTATTGAAGAGGAGGGGGTGTCTTCTCCAGTACCTTCATCTACAGGATAAGTTATCCTAACAACACTGCAGCAAACAAATACTTGACGTCTGGTCACAGGCATTCTGACTTGGTCATTGCCAAGTACGGAAGCATCTCCATATCAGGGGGCTGTCAGAATCCGCACTCTGCAGAGGGTGCGAACAAGAAGATGAGACCATCGAGCATATCCTTTACGATTGCTCGACGCTCTCATTTATTAGAAGATTTGTGTTCGGCGAGTATCGGCTAACACCGGCCGATATAAGAGAAGCACCTCTTGGCGACGTTGTCAACTACATTAAATCTGTAGGCTTGCTCACGAGCTAGGAGGTGCCTATTATCTTAGGAGGATGCATAATGGGCCTAATGAGGCCTAAGTGCCGTGGGGGTAACCCACCCTCCACACGTTACAGATGCAGATACCTTCATCTACAATAAAAATAATATTTTCCTCTTCTTCATTATAGTTACTGGGTCCAGGTTCTATAACTGTTACTATCAAACCTATTCTCTATGGAAAAATAATGTTCCTCCAATATCCCTAAAATTTTACTATCAAGGTAGGTAGTGTTTTAAGTAAATTTTCTACCTCCTGTTTTGTGTAGTTTGACCTAAAACATTTAATGTTCTCTTAATATATTTATTAATATTATAGTTATATTATTTACATAGGGGTTGATAATAGAAAAGTAAATTTCTATCTATGAACATAATTTACTATTAATTTTAAAGATGCCTTGTCCTGGGCTTTGTGTTGCTTTGCATTTTTTTTTTTTTATTTGTTCATATGTACTCCTCAATTACAGGTCGGTTCGTAAACCACTGGTTTGATTGGCATTGATATCCTACGCCAATTTCGCCCAGCATTCATTTTTTTGCTTATTATAAACTGCATTAGTTTTTTTAGTTTTAATAATGTGCAGGTTTTCTTGTACCAAGGAAATTAAAAATTCCTTTTCCCTCTTAGTTACATTCACACTTCTTTTTCCTTTCTACATTTTTTAAACTAGAAACTTAAAAATAGAAACGAATGACAATATAAAAAATAAAAAAATTCCCTGAGCTAATAAACGTAAATCGCAACATACCTAAAGTTAGGTACGAATGGCAGCCAACTTAAAAATACAGTAATATTTACCTATTAGTCTGATTTCTAACTGAAGACGGCAAATATATGGTGCAGAGCAAATTCTGTTAACACACTGTTATTTTTTATACTACTCTTAGCTAACAGAGGATTTAACTGGATAATGGTGCATGTTAGAAGCCCTAGTGCCTGCTATAAATGTTAAATTTTTTTACAGTATGCTTTTTCTGCATCTCTCTGTTTTTGCATAATGACTTTTTTATATTCCCTGAGGTAATATTTGCTGTATCCCAATCCTCTCTAAAATGTTGTGGTTTTTGCCTTAATAAAGGATTTCCTAGCGATAACAGTTTGTTAAAATATTAACCTCTAAATTTGGAACACCCTGTATAGACACATAAGTTACAAAATGAAAAGTTCTCAAAAGATTTAACTTCAATAGTTTTACAATTTCAATGCTTACAACTTCTTCATTATAATCTTGGAAATCATTACTTTTCGTTTTTCCGAAAGTATATTAATACTGGAATTTTTAATACCACTGAATAAATCTTTTAAATTTTCCTGTAATTTTTCATTCAGAACTAATTCGAAATTTCCACTTACTAGAGAACTAGGAGTTTGTTTAAATACAATGAAAAATGGAAAATGAAAAGTGGAAATAAAAGTCGGGAAGAAAAACAATTCTACGTCTGTTGGAAAACAAACAAAGGAAACATGAATTTCACATTATTCTAACAGGAACTAGAACAATCAGTTTCCTACAATTTTTTTTAACTTGAACTGAACAGTGAAAAATAGCGAATTTCAAGCTGCGATTTTATTACACTTTAAATTTATATCAGATCCATAGATAGAACAAAAGAAAGCCCGAGAAATGTTTTAAAAGAGGTAATTTTTTTGAAAATACATTACTTGGAATACATCAATTCCACAATAAAACGTAATGGCATTAATAACATTGGAAGAATTTTGATGTGTTGAATCAACTGTAATCTGTGACGTGACCAATTTTCCAAGATATTTAACGACTAGCTTACGATTTTCCGAGCGTAGCTTCGAGGGTAAACGTTTACATAAAATAAATATAAGTTTGCAGTTTAGCCAATACTTCAAGTAAAAATTTCAGAAATAAACACAGTCAATATATCCCCAATAAAATAAACGATATTCCGATTCCTAATGCTAATACAGCTGGAAAACCCATAGTAAAAAAAGATCTTGGTAAAAAATACAGAAGAATATATTGGTTGCTAGAAAAAAACTAAATTATTAATATGTAATAAATGGCTTTTTTACAGACGGCAGGTATTGTATCCCATATGGAGGCATGGTATCCAGTTTTGGTGCTGTGCTAGTAAAAGTAACACTTAAGTTATTCAACGTTCTCAGAATAAAATATTAAAAAACATTGTCGTGCACCCTGGTACTGCAGCAACACTAATCTGCATAGGGACCTTAAAGTGAAGACTATTAAAAAGATAATAGTGTCACGCTTAACGGTTAGGGGGTGGTGATGATCTTTTTTTGTGTGTATAAGGGTCGTCGCTTGGCTTCGGGAGGTAAAGATAGATAATCACCCACTTCCGCTAAGCGTGCTCTTGCCGATGTTAATCTCAAGAAGCTCAGCTTAACTTCTTGGTTTAGAAGGAATCTGCGCCACTTTGGATGAACCTCGGGTGACTTAAATTACCGTATAGTGAACTAGACCAGTAATAAGAGAAACACCATGTATAAAAAACTAACAAACACTTTATTAACTGTCCGTTATTAAAGGACTCAATTGATATATAATAAAAAATAGATATAATAATAAATAATAAAATTTTTCATTTTCAGGATGCAGTCACAATTGTATTTTACTTTATTTATTCCCAGAAATATCTGCTTATTTTGTATATTTTATAAACCCGAATTATTTCCCCAGTGATCGATCGCGACCACTTTTTTCGCTGTCCCGCAAAAGTCTCTTCAACTAACTAAAAAAAAAACCGACTAGGTTCGTTAGCAACACTTCCAAAATCCTCTAGTCAGTAATTTTTAACTTAATTGTTTTGCAACTATGAAATGCATTTTCTACGAATTAAAAGTATTTTGAAATCGACCTACTATTTAGAAATAATTTAACATACAGGATGTTAAATATTTACTGAGCCGAATGAAAATAATTTAATTTAATTAAAGGAATAATTGTGACAAAAGCAAAATTTATTAGTAGTCACGAATCACTTTAATCTAATAAAAATACTTAAAATAACCAAGCCTTCTGAGGTAATTCAGTCAAGTTACATTAATGGTAGTTCAACAAAATAATTAGACTCTATGCTACACTAGTGAGTAGAACCTTGGTTTATAAAACGTACACCACATAAGTTACGTTAAAATAAAATTGCTTAATAATGTTATTATTTAGATGGTAATTATCGTAAATGATTCGTTTAAGGTATTAAAAAACTATCTAGTATTTTTTCTAAGAATTAGTAACTGAAATAAAACATTTAAAAACTAATATACTTTGTTTGTGAAATGGTTGGGTATTAAAAAATTCTAGAAACATTTTTCAGAAAAACAACTAGAATATGATATGTTCAGATTTAAATATTTTTCTTTATATTCACCTATTAAATTAACACCCTGTATATGAAATTCATTATTTATTAAATTAAAATGTTTAATTTTATATGGAATTAATAATAGGGGAAAGTGTTGAACAATGAGACATGTTCCACAATGAGAAAAGCGACTATTTTTTAAAACATACCGCCACATCAGATTCATGTTTAGTATCCTTAAATACCACGTGCGGCGTGCTATTTTCATATATAGAAGCAGGTCGTACGGTGTTTAGGTGTCAGTTGGTAATGAGGTAGTCACATGAAAAATACGTATTTTTTTTGGTTGGTCACCTTTGAAGTTGCGTAGAAAAATAAACTGATAGATTTATACAATTATCATAATTTGCTATAGTTAGCTCATTCAAAATGAGGTTATATTGCTTTATTTAGGGGTGTAGAATGCATGGTTTACTATAGACAAATTTTTAAAATATATGTGTGATATTTTCACAATGGGACAATATTTTTGATCTACAATGAGACAGCTGTCTTATTGTGGAACATTATACATGCGTTAACCGCTTGGCTTAAAAACTTATTACATAATTATTTGTAACCTACCAAAATGGCGAGGGGCAGACAATGGAAAACAACGAAAGGCAATTTTACCAAAGATCAAATGCAGGCCGCCGTTCGAATGGTGATTGAAAAACAAAAGAGTCTGAGAACAGCTGCCGAAAGGACTGGGGTGAAGTTTCAAACTTTAAAACGATACGTAACAAAACAAAAGGTTTAGGTATCACACTTACACTTTATTATGCCTGACGTCAAATTTTCACTTTAAAGCAAGGAGCTATTGTAGAAGAATATGCTGTTACTTGCGCCAAGATGTGCTATGGCAAATCGAGGAAGGACTTACGTTGTTTAGCTTATGAAGTAGCAATGCGAATCAAATGAATATTCCTGAGAATTGGCGTGCCAACAGAAAAGCTGGTTTGGAATAGCTTTTGGGTTTTATGTCGCGTCACCCAAATTTGTCTATCAGACAACCAGAAGGATGCAGCCTCTTGCGGGCAACATCTTTCAATAGACATAACGTCGATTAGTTTTTAACAACTTGAAGGAGATTATAAGTCGTATACCAAAATTTACGGATAAGACACGCATTTTTAACCTGGATGAAACAGCAACAACTACCGTACAAAAACCCAGGAAAATTATCGCCAAAAAGGGAATAAATCAAGTCAGCTCTACTATTAGCGGCGAACGCGGAATATTAGTAACAACCTGTTGTACAATAAGCACAACTGGAAACTGCATTCCTCCTGCATTCCCAAGAAAATTTGTTCCAACAAGTTACAGCCGTTGGATTTGTCAGTCTTTTTTCCATTTAAATCACACTACAATGCAGCAATAGCACGTATTCAGGGATGAAGATTTCATTGTCAGTAGTGTAACAGAGCTTTGCCCGAGGATCAAATGGTTACACATGGTTCTAATGACGCTGAAAAAAACACACAGAATATTCTAAGTACAAGTAAATGAACCGATAAGACTTTACAACCAAATATATCCGAAGACACCCTTAAGATTGATGATGATGAAGATGACAAGATATATCAAAATGAGAATAATAAGATATTTGTCTTTCAAGGCGAAAGATAGAAGCAAAAGCCATCGAAAGAAATAAGAAAAGAAAGCGCAGGATATGAGGAAGCGTAGAAAGATAATTCAATCTAAAACCAGACTTTTTGAATCATCATCTGATGATAATGACGATGATTATCAAGATAACGTTAGAACTTCCGACGACCTGAGCGAGGAAGAACCCACCAAGAACCTCTTTAAGTTCACCGAATTAGAAAGAGAGCCTATTATTAACGATTTTGTCTTGGTTCAATTTACTGGATCGTTAAAAGATATTGTACATTGGAAAAATTTTAAGGGAGGAGGAGAACGAATTTGTGATTACTTTTCTACGAAAAAGTAACAACTGTTTTCACGTTTCCGTTGGAAGAAGACGTAAGTTCGACACCGAAAAAGGACGTAAAATTGATTCTGTCAAAATATTTAGTGGTGGGTAAAACCAAAACGACAGCAAAATATCATTCGCTTTGAGATAAATCTGAGGATTTTAAACATTCGTTAATACATGATTTTTATTTTTATATTATTTTTATAGTGATTGTTTAGTTAATTATATCAAATAAAGTAAATTTTTGGACCTTACGTGTATTTTTATTCTTGTTCTACAATGAGACATTCTTATTTTTTTTTAATTAAGTTGATTTTCTTCATAACTATAATGTGGGCAGGCTTCTTGTTCACCGGAGACTAATTTTTTCTTTATAATTCTAATCGTAGCACTAAATAAATATATGTCTCATCGTGAAACACGTTTGTTCCACAATGAGGCAAACGTAAGGTTTTTTAATAAAAATCATACTTTATTAGTCTGTAAAAAAAAATCCCCATTTTTATTGATGAATAAGGTAGAGCATATGTTGAAGTAAGCATTTTAATCAATTACAGTTTTAAAACTAATTTTAAAATAAATTTAAAAAAATGGAATATAATTTTTATCTCATTATGGAACACTTTCCCATAAACACGTTCCAATTTCAATGTTTAAATCGTAATAAAAAATGCTGACTTATTTTCAAAACACTGAATTGGAGACATTTAAATTGGAATAATAATATTTTTCTAATACATATTTAAATAATAAAATATTAATTGGTATTGCATATTGTGTATACTGTGATATTATAAATGTAGATACAAATAACAAACAAAGAGATTGACTAACAACATGTGGTAGTATACTTTACAAAATTATCTCTAAAATAAAATTCATGAAAATCATCTTGTGGTATGTGATATTAATTTCGTTATTTATCTTTGAAATTTAATCATACCTTTCTAAACCAAAGATATTTGAAATAGAATTCTTATTATTGCCTATATTTTGCTTAAAAATATCTACGCCATTGGCTCATGTGAATAACTTGTGAACCTATTTTCGTTGAAATCAATTAGCTTTGCTTCTAGACCTTCTGCTAACAAATGACGACTAACTTTTGACTATTCCATGTGCTCAGTCACCTATTGGGAAATCTGACCACGAAGTTTATCATATTTAATATGCAATTTAATTTAGAAACTTCTAATCTCTGTAGGTAAGAAAACTACAGCGTCACAAACTTAATATCGTAAGGATAGACTCCTCAGAAATTTATTGAAATGCCTTTTTTAGAAGTAGTGAATAAATAGAAGATATATGGATAGTATTTCACACAAAATATCCGAAATCATAAATTTCAACACAAGAAATAAAGTATGCTTTCAAAACAAATTAAAACCATCGATCAGTGGACAACTTTTATATTTGATTAATTATTATAAAAATAAATATTTGGAAAAAATATATAATAACTTTTTAAAAATTATTGTTAACAATAAATGTTTCTCCAACAATTTTATTAATTCTCATAGTAGTGATAATCCTAGAAAATTGATCAAATACATAAGATCGTCTCTCTTTTCCAGATTATTAACCTTCCTCTTTAAAAATCTGGTGAAATTGAATGTAACAATGATAAAAAAACAGCCGAAGTATTTTTTAGTTAGTAACAGTGTCCGAACAGCAACCTCCTTATTATACTCGTTACATAGTAGTCTGTGAAGACTATTTTAGGTTTAATATCAAGAAACAACTTTTAAAAATGTCCGTCCGTCCGATTTCATGTTTTTTGTCCGCAAGATAAGTCAAAAACGAAAAATGATATGAACTTAAAATTTTTAGAGAAATTCAATCCTTATAAGGGTACGAAGCCTTTTGATTTTGAAAAAATTTGAATAAATATTGAGTGTTAAGTGGGGATTGAAACGTAAAAAAAATTATAAAACAAAAACGGAAAAAAATATCAACTTGAAATTTTTAGGACAATCTCTATGAAAGGTTATGACGCCTATTGATCTCTATCAGGGGACGAAACCTATTGATTTTGAATATAATTTGATTAATAATGAAGGGGTTAAGAGGGAATTGAAACTAAAAAAAAAATCATAAAACAAAAAGAAAAACAATATCAACTTAAAATTTTCTAAAAAAAATCATAAAATAAAAACAAAAAATAGTATCAATTTGAAATTTTTAGGATATATCAATCTCTATAAGCTTATTGGTTTTTATAAAAATCTGATTATTAATAGATGAGTTAAAACTTACAAAAATAAAATTAAAACAAAAAAACAATTCGAGAGACGCTAAAATGGTGGTTCCCACCTTATCGAGACTGAGGCCCACAAGAGTAAACTCGTAGCGTAACAAAACTGATTTAACTTGGAACGAAATACCGAAAGTCGATACTAGTATTAAGACGTTGAATTTTTTGGTTTGTGAAGCATTGGCATTACTAAAGTTATAGTCTAGACAAATAATTACTGAGCGGAGATCTAGAATAGCTCAATAAAAAGTTAGTACTTGATTCGTTCTAATAAATAGTGATAAAACTTAACAAAAGTGTTTATATATATATTTTACATTCAAGTTATTAAATTTTCATTCCACCTAAAGTATGTAACAACATTAATGATTTAAAAATACAGAAGCTCGTAGCAGCTAAGTTAAAAAATATCTCTGGATATTTAAAACTCCAGTGATAAAAAATTAACCAGTTCCAAAAAAATTACTGTTCTTAAAAATCCAAAAAAATAAATTGACCAGTTCCAAAAAATCATTGTTTGGTTTTTTTAAAACTCCGGTGACAATAAATAAACTAGTTCCGAAAAATCACTGTGATTTTCACCCGCAAAGAAGTATCTGCTCCGGTTCCGACCAAAGAACAATTATAACAGCTAGACTAGTATTTGTTTATATGTGAGAAAAAAGGGTTGTCGTCTTATTTTTCTTTTATATTTTTAGAAAATATATTAGGAATACATATTTGCATAAATTAAATAGTGTGGATTTTAGCAATTCATTACTTATTTAGTTTTTAAAAACATTGACGAAAACTTTGTGCGATATTTTTAGGTTAAGACAAAGCTGTCCTGCATTGGGATTCTCATCTTTCAATACGGCACCTGTTGAGTAACTATCTTTGTTCCATAAAATGCGATTCTTATGTAATGTCTCTCTCTATTCAATTCGTTACGTGTTGAGTACGCACATAAGAATCCTTGTCCTGGACAGGGATTCTTATGTGCATACAATACAATTGTTTTTAGTGTATCTTAGATAATTGTCCCACTTGGTAACATTATTCAAAGCTTCTTACTAAGTCTGAAATATATCTTCCAGTGACTTTCTTGTTAAAATGTGTTCGTTATAAAACTGTTTGCACTGTTACTACACCATCTCTATCGCATTGTACATTTCAACATTGTATACTTATAAAACCTTTAGAAATATTAAAATATAATAGGAAGGGCCTCAGTAAATAAAATATTTAGGTAAATCAAGCTTTGTAAGGGGATGAAGCAAGCCTATTGATTCTGTAAAAAATCTGATTGAAAATGGGGGGGTAAAGTGTTTCTGTTAAACTCTGAAGAAAATATCAAATACCAAGCAAGCATTATACAGGGTTGGGATAAAGTATGGAACCAAATTAATATCTTTAAAACGAATAGGATGATATTTATGGAACTTAGCAGGCAAGTACAATGACGCAAAACGCATCTGATGTCATATTTTTTGTTACTACTGTACTCCCGGTTTCACCGGAAATACCCTCAACTTTTGTAATTTAAAGGGGATACCCTGTATATTTTTGCAGATTTTAAAAGATCTTGTTATTTCGAATTCGTACATACTAAGTTTAGTGGAAATTATTTGTTAAAGTAATTTTTTCTTCTAGACTTTAAATTAAAAAAAGTTGAGGGTATTTCCGGTGAAACCGGAGCACAGTAGCAACAAAAAATATGGCATCAGATGCGTTATGCATCATTGTACTTGCCTGGAAAGTTTCATAAATATCGTCATTTTCGTTTTAAAGATATTTACTTGGTTCCATACTTTATCCCAACCCTGTATATCTTCACTCTAGTTTAAAAATTACATTCAAATTTGGTCAACTGAAATATAGTACCTATTTGTAAATATTTTTCTATTATTTGCTGATTTCATAATCGGTTGTTAAATTACCTTCAATAAAAATTATTACATGAGATTGATTTCGTGTATTTGCTTATCTATAGTATGATCGCATTTCAGCAGTTAAATACCTTTTTTCAGTCTAGAATATTATCTGAAATTTCCCTCGATTGATTAAGTGTTAACTTATATATTTTTTTTTTATTTTTTTATGGTAGGATTTTAAAATTTGTATTTTTGCGTATGTTTATTTTCTTGTCTGTATTATCTTATTTGCTTATTATTTTTTTATGAAGTCGTAGTATCGATGTTGTCATTCAAGTCACTTATTCCAACGTAGTATGCCTCGTATGGTTCGTGAATTTCAGCTTTCCCTCTAAAAATAAATGCTAATAAATGCTAATTAAATATTACCCTCAATGAAATTCCTCTAAAACATGGCATTATTGCCTCTATCACCCGATACCCCCTACAACCAAAATGAGATTATTTTCAGTGTCTTACATTTCCAGATGCGAAACGTTATTCCCGAAAATTCGATTTAATCCCGCGCTCCCCCTTTAGCCCGGTGATCCCTAAGACCGTAGAAAACGCCAGAAAGAAAACATTATTCCAGAGGGAAGGGCTCAGTCAATTCCTGCGAGAGCCCTGTCTGCGTCTCCGAGTAACTTGCCCTAGGAGAGGAAGCAATTCGGGATAGACCTGGATAAAGGGGATCAGTGGGAATCAATGGACTGACAATTATAAAGCACTTAGGCGAATTTCTGAAGCCTTCCTGGTCGGAAACTTTTTGGGTTTTAATGTGTTGTTTGCTTAGTTTGAGTTTGATGAGAAAAAAGTCGAGGTTAGTTAGCTTATCAAATTTTAGACCTGAATTAATTCTGTCAGATTATAATTATTATATAGCAATTATTACATTTTCGAGAAATATATGGTAATGTATATTGGGTTAGTATCAATTTAAATTGCGTAATTTATTCTACAATATCATGGATATACAAGGAAATACAAAATTGATTGAATCTGAAATTTAAATCAGTAAAAAGCATTAACTATGTTCCTGAAAATTCAGTTTTGGACAATTTCTAGACAATCATAATTACTTTTTCTAGTACATCCCATAAATGTAGGTCATATGTCTATACTGGCAGAACTGGTTTGTAAATCAATACATAATTTTAAGTTGAAAGAAGAGTGCCTTTCTAACAACTAATACATATTTCTATACTTAATCTTTAGCTGTCCAGTTTTCATTTTTACATGCTCCTTCCATTTTAATTTAGCATAGAGATCTAGATCCAGATATTTTGCTGTTTTCTCATTTAGTATAATATCGTTATTTAAGTTTGTTGGAATTTAACCGATTAACGCCGGAGTTTCTAAATTTTTGAAATTTAACTTTATATTACAATATTATTTATTAAGATAATCTACCGAATTAAAAAGTATGAGAAAAAAATTGACGTACTCTAACCGTTTACCAGATATTGACTGTTGCCATAAGGCAACGCTAGGCGCTTGCACTACCTAGTTTTGTCGGGTATATAATATTTAATTTATATTGCATATTATGACCAGTCGAGTGGCTTTAAAAATACAAAATAAAAACTACAATGGGTAATTTACAGATTTACTAATAATAATATTAGAACAAATTGAAATTTGTGACTACATAAAAGCAATTATTTCAAGCATGTTACGGAGTGTGAAACGATATGAAACAATCTATGCACAATCCTATATTGCATTCTGAGCATATTGTTACGCATTAATAAAAACATTGTCATAATAAAGACGTAAAAAAGTCAATATTTTTTTTTAATACATTATTGCTTTAATTTTTCAAAAGAAAGCCCTTTATAATTTAGACGAAAATACTTTTTTTTGATAGACTTTTGTATTTTTAATAAAATTAGATTAAATAAAAATACTTTTATATTCTATTTTTTTGAGCCCCTTTTTTTGAATTAATAAAATATATTGGAAAAACGGCATTTTCATATATTTTTTTAGTGCAGGTTCTATTTAGGTTACTGTCTATTATATCCTAATATAATCTTATAAACATATCAGAGTGCTTATTATCGGGACTATTTTCAAATACTTTAAGCATCCATCTATAACCGTAACAAATATCCAATAACTATAATCCATCATTTTGATCTAACACAATTTATCAAAATTTATCTCAATTTTATTTACTGTGTGAGCGAAGGTATAGCTGTAGCTTCTCTGTTTCTAGGTTATATCAAAATAACTTTGCAATTATTTAGTTTTTATTTAGTAGTATTAAAGTATGTGTTAGATACTTTAATACTACTAAATAAAAACTAAATAGGTCAGAAGTTGCTTTGTTTAATAAGGTTGATTTATGCGTTCATTCTTGCGTTTGACACGAGACAACTCCGGCTATGTCTATAACAATATTGGTGTGCTACAAGGAATTGTTATGGGGCCAATGTTATTTTTTAAATATTTGAATAATATTGTTACAATTAGTCAAAATGAACAGTACAAATATATATATATATATATATATATATATATATATATATATATATATATAGATGACAACATCATTTCTGGTCTATACAGTTCATCAAATTTCTAGAGGTGTTCGACGCCCAGACAGAGAACGCGCTACGTGTGACTAAGATAGCTATTGTACAGTCTGCTAAACAAGTTATTTTAAATAGTTTTTAATATTTTTAGGTAATTAAATTTTAAAAGTGTGGAATAGTTTAGGGATTAAATTGGTCTGATTGGACTTTCTTAGAACGTTTTTAAAAGCAGCTAAAGATAGTATCTAGAATTGAAAATAATTATTATGCCATAGAAGGTGTTTTGGAATTCCTTCAACCTTTTGAAATTGAGTCAGAAAATATAACTTTTATAGGATAGCGGAAAATACCTATAATTTTTTTTGTAGGCCTTTGTAAATCGTGGAAATAGTTTATATTTTATTTCTACCTTATTAAGGAAAATGGTACCTATTATTAATAACGGTTGTTTCTGAAACATTACTAAAATTTTCGAAATTTTGTTTTTCTACAAAATAATAAACTATACTATTTAGAAAAAAATTTATTTCTCTTATAATTTTATAAAAAATAACAGGGGAATATTTACATTTCTTGATCTATTAAACAAAACGATAAATTATCTCGACGAATGACACCATGTTCTAGTACGGAAGCTAGCTTTACATTTTTGTTGGTGGTTTCATGGGTTTCATATCAATTTTTTGTAATTGTAGTTTACACGTACATATACCTCTTAACACTTGTTTGCTTTATTAAAAAAGTGTGTTGTTGTGATTTACGTCGAAATAAGTCAAAAACAACTTGAAACCCCATATAAAATCAAAAAGGAGAAACGGAAAAAAATTGAGCCTGTAAATGAACACAACTCAGAAACAAAAATAGCTATCTAATAATAAAAAAATAAAATTTGATTCTTGTGCAGCTTCATCTATATCATTAACTGTTTCTGGTTTTTTAATGGTTTTTCTTGGTGATGAAAATTCCGATATCTCACGGTTATCGATTCTTTTTTTCTCTCCAGAAATGCGGACGACAGTGTTTTTAGATACTCCTGTGGCTGCAGCAACACGATCATTTACATTTTTAAATGGTATTGAAAGTGAATTAAAGTTTCCTTTTCTTCTCATAAACTCTATAGCATTGGCTATTATTTCGCGAGATTGACTGTTAATCACGCGGCCTCTTAATTTGCTATTAAACTCCATACTTAGGTTCTATTAAACTGTAATGAGCAAAAAACACAAACGAAAATAAAAGAAATGTTTTAGCGAAATTTACATCTGACATTTACGTCTGAATGAAATAGTGAAATACTTGATGCGCAGAGTGTACTTTCATTGCGTAAATCCGTCGGGATGCCTGTCAGTAGTGCTTTCTCTGTCTAGCCGTCGAAAGCCTCTAGAAATTTGATGAACTGTAATAAAAATTACTTTATATTAGAAAATACCATGTAAATCCTTTAAATCCTTTAAATCCTTTAAATCCTTTAAATCCTTTAAATCCTTTAAATCCTTTAAATCCTTTAAATCCTTTAAATCCTTTAAATCCTTTAAATCCTTTAAATCCTTTAAATCCTTTAAATCCTTTAAATCCTTTAAATCCTTTAAATTCTTTTAATCCTTTAAATCCTTTAAATCCTTTAAATCCTTTAAATCCTTTAAATCCTTTAAATCCTTTAAATCCTTTAAATCCTTTAAATCCTTTAAATCCTTTAAATCCTTTAAATCCTTTAAATCCTTTAAATCCTTTAAATCCTTTAAATCCTTTAAATCCTTTAAATCCTTTAAATCCTTTAAATCCTTTAAATCCTTTAAATCCTTTAAATCCTTTAAATCCTTTAAATCCTTTAAATCCTTTAAATCCTTTAAACCCTTTAAATCCTTTAAATCCTTTAAATCCTTTAAATCCTTTAAATCCTTTAAATCCTTTAAATCCTTTAAATCCTTTAAATCCTTTAAATCCTTTAAATCCTTTAAATCCTTTAAATCCTTTAAATCCTTTAAATCCTTTAAACCCTTTAAATCCTTTAAATCCTTTAAATCCTTTAAATCCTTTAAATCCTTTAAATCCTTTAAATCCTTTAAATCCTTTAAATCCTTTAAATCCTTTAAATCCTTTAAATCCTTTAAATCCTTTAAATCCTTTAAATCCTTTAAATCCTTTAAATCCTTTAAATCCTTTAAATCCTTTAAATCCTTTAAATCCTTTAAATCCTTTAAATCCTTTAAATTCTTTAAATCCTTTAAATCCTTTAAATCCTTTAATACCTTTAAATCCTTTAAATCCTTTAAATCCTTTAAATCCTTTAAATCCTTTAAATCCTTTAAATCCTTTAAATCCTTTAAATCCTTTAAATCCTTTAAATCCTTTAAATCCTTTTAATCCTTTAAATCTTTTAAATCCTTTAAATCCTTTAAATCCTTTAAATCCTTTAAATCCTTTAAATCCTTTAAATCCTTTAAATCCTTTAAATCCTTTAAATCCTTTAAATCCTTTAAATCCTTTAAATCCTTTAAATCCTTTAAATCCTTTAAATCCTTTAAATCCTTTAAATCCTTTAAATCCTTTAAATCCTTTAAATCAACGCTTTTAAAATATCATTCTCTTATTGAATTTCGAAATCTTTTAAAACTCTTGTTTTTAATTTTTTTCGTTTACTGCGTCTTTAGTTAGTTTATTAGGGTTTAGATTGTATAACATTTTTTATTAATGTTTTCAAACTATGTTTGTTATTAAAAAAATAATATTAACAACAAATTTTTTGAAGAAGAAGGGTAGATTTTCCAGTAGAAGGAGTTATTAAATTATAGAATAAAGTAGAATATTTACAATCAAAATTAAAAGCCCTATCTTAATTTGCTTCATTTTGCTTTAAAATTATTATGTTTTATACAAATATTATGACAAGCTAATTATTTTTCTGATTATAACATTTAGTATTCAAAGATCAAACAGCGCATTGGAAAGTTTTCAATTGGTCGGAAATTATTCAATAGATCCAAACATAAGGAAAGTTATACTGAAACTGTTAAATATCTAGACGTTTTGTTTGCTCTGTGCAAACAATATTCGTGATCAGTGGTGGAACTCAAAACTTTTGGCATCACGTACGGAATTTAATCAGGACTCAAGTATCTTGACAGAAATTGGAGCATATGTTATTACTGGTATGGAATCATCAACTTTTAAGCATGATTTAACATATTTTCTTGTGTAGAGTATCCAATTATTTATTTATATCAATACGACCAGTGATATTTTAAAAAAAATTCTGATTGTGCCATTGGTTCAGCTAAATTGTGGTATTTTTTGCCAGACTGTACCAAGGCGCAAGACATGTAAACTGCAATAAGCGAACGGAAATATGGAGACAATTTAGGGTGCTTCATTTAAAACAAACATTTGTTTTTTTTTTTCACTGACACATAAAAATTTTGTTTCTTCTATCGAAAAAAAAAAAAAAAAAAAAAAATTCCGTGAAAATTTAAGGCCTTCATTTTAATTTTAAATGGTTCCTTTCGAACGATGTATATTTCCCATTAAATAACATGTAAATCATGATTTTTTAAATTTAAATTAATATAGCTTCGGTTGATTTCATGGTGTTCCATTGCGATTAGTCAGAATTTGTACTATATTAGTGACTCGTTGAAAGTGGCCATTAACATTTGTTTGTATTTGAACCCGTCTCATTGATGTCCGCTTCTCAAAAATTGTTATATTTTCGTTCAAAAAAACAGTTGAAGTTATAAAAAAATTGTCAAAGAAATTAAATTTTCTACAAAAATATGGATATGGTGTGTAAAAAAAAATATGAAATTTTAATTTTTATTGTATGATTTTTCAAGTTACGCTTTTTTTTTAACAAAATTAACTTCATTGACCTTTTTTTTAGAAAAAAAGATCGGTAATATTGGGAAGAGATATTAAAAAAAATTTTTCAACACCTTATCTTCAAGAGTAAAATGTCTCATGTGAAATTAGAGTTAAAAACAAGTAAAATTGGAAAAAATAATTTTTTGCACCTGTAACTTTTATTTCTATCTACGGCACTGTTAACCTTAAAAAAACTTTTACCGCGGGAGAACAATGAAGTAAGCTCTGATTAAAACTGTTTCAATCTAAGATTCTTTGTTCTCTACATCATACGTTTTACTTGCGTACATTTGAAAACTCCACGATAGTAAAATCAGTGTTATAAACAATACATTTTTTTTTATTGGTAACCTATTTTACTTATTTAAAGTACGCATCAGCGTGTTTAAAACGAACTTTAAAAAACGCGCGTGTTTTAAAGTTACCATGGCAACATCAACAACCCGAGAAACGTGATGTCTAAATGCCAACTTTTTAAATATTGATCTGACAGGAGCGCCTTGTAATGTCAAATAAAATATTTCGGAGAAATTTTTCAAAAAATTTATTTAATCGCACAATTCACATCTTCTACAAGAGCCAAAGATGCCACAAATAGCAACCACTTTCAAAAATAAATACGTAATGTCCAGTGCATCTGTAAAAAACTTCCGCAAATCGTCTTCCTCGAATACATATGCCATCATGACTACCTCATTTTTGCTAATTGCCTTCATGAATGCATGCACTTTGACGAACGATTTTATATCAACTTCTTTGTTTATCCTCAATATACTTTGTAATTTTGAATGGATAGTCCACATAGTCGATACTTTATAGTGTTCCGACATTTTCTGGAGATAAGCGAGAACAACTCGTTCATCTATATGTGTAACCATTTGCTCTTTCATTCACGTGTTGAATTTATCGTATTCTTTTTTATAAACCGCTTCGAAATTTTTGTGGTACTAAGCGCCATTCTGCTTTGTTATTTAAATACTCAATATTTGAACTCATTTTAAACAATAACAGCGGTTGCAACAATTAATCTTACGTGACAGATTGAACATAAATTTTTGTTTGTCTCATTTTCATGACAACGAGGTATACTGATGTTACATCACAAATTCAACCATTTTCAGTTATTAGTTCTTATTACCATTTTTTTGTAGAAATAATACCAATATTTAGGATTTCAAAGTACACCAATAAAAAAATAGCGTAAAGTATTCGTGGATAACTGGTCTTTCAAACACTTGTTCTATTTCGAGCACTCCGGCTGCGCCGTCGTGCTCGAAAAATCGCGCGTGTTTTAAAGACCGTTATCTAAACTTATACTTTAATATACTATTTATTCAACAATTACATTTAAATATTTAGTTCTACTTTATTTACTACTTCAATCAAGTTCATGTTTTTTATTTTAAAAAATAAGTGAATAAATTTAATTTTGTTAAAAAAAGCGTATACTGTTTCGATAATAAGGTAGAGTTAAAAAATCATGCAATAAAAATTAAAATTTCATATTTTTTTAGATTTTAATACATTAAACTGTTTATACCTTTTGAACTATGCACCTCAGAAAATCCATACAAGGGCATTTTTGTAGGAAATTGAATTTCCTACAAATTCTCTGACAATGTTTGTATAACTTCAAATGTTTTATTGATAAAAACGAAAATATAATTTTTTTTGATAACATTGAGCTTTCGAGGCCGACACCGATGAGACGGGTTCAAGTACAAAAGAATGTTAGTGGGCACTTTCAAAGAGTCACTAATATACTTCAAATTCTGACTAATCGCAATGGAATACCATAAAATCAAACGGAGCTATATTAATTTAAATTAAAAAAATCATAATTTACATGTTTTTTAAATAGGAAATATACATCGTTCTAAATAAAAGGAACCACTTATAATCAAAATGAAGGCCTTTCCGGGAATTTTTTTTCGATAAAAGAAACAAAATTTTTATGTGTCAGCGAAAAAAAAAATAATGTTCGTTTTAAATGGGGCACCCTGGGAGACATCCTGGTTTTGAGTAAAATAAATCTAATTTATGGAATGCACTTAAAATTTTTAAATTACTAATAATTATTTAGCATAAGCAATGTTGCATGAGCAAATAGGAGCATGATAAAAAAGAATGCAACTTGGTTCATTGTGGTGCTATTGTACATGGTGCCACTAAATGCACAATTGTGCATTTAGGAACAATACTAAATGCGATCCCCTCATTTTATACCCTTCCGTCCTTATTTAAGGGTGGACAGAAATTGTGGTTCGATAAGTAAATTTTAAATTTTAATTGTTCTTATCTAAAATATTCTACAAGAAAAATTTTTATTTTTAAACCACAACGGCAGCATTTCGTCTGATGAGCAAAGGGTCGTTTGTTGTGGGGGTTGTATTTCTAGAGTGGCTCCGGGCTCTACTCAATTCGAACAAGATAAAACTAAGAAAAAAATGATCAAAAGAACATTATCTTATAAAGATGTACGGTTCCCTATAACATACTTTTCCTTTGTAATAAAAAACAAAAACAACAACATTTAAGTATAATTAGTTGAAAATGTTTCTTTAATTTTACTGGTTGAGATCTTTTCTTAATAATTTACAAAATATAACACATAGTTGAGTTCATTAAAAACTAATCAAAGTATTATATAGTTTTTTTATAAATATTATAAAGCTAAGACAGCTTGTGAATATACATCATTTGAGTATTCCTGAATTCAAAAAAATTCCATTAAGACTAAGGTTCAATATTACAAATATTATTCTTAATATATGTAGGGTAAGGAGGGGCAAAGTGAAATGGCGGGGCAAAGCGAATTAATGGGATATTAAGGCCTTCAGCAAACGCAACGTGTCCGGGTATGGTTAGTTGACGCTTGATAGTCGTAAGTGCATGTCGACCATTTTTTAGCGATAGATACATAAACGTTTTTTTAAGAGCAATATTTATTTGTTTTTACGTCTAGTTTTGTTAAATCTGCAGGTTTGTGCAATTGCTAGTATTTCTATCATTACTTATCAAACATTTTGTAGTGTACATAGAGAAACATTACTATTTAGCTTTATTTTACTTGTTAAATCAGTTTATTAAGTTATGTTCAAACGTGTTAACATAAAAAGTTATATTTTTAGCTCCGATGGGGCAAAATAAAATAGTAGTACATAGGGCAAAGTAAAATATAATTTTACTTTACCCCACATGTTATCTATTTCTTATAAATAATAAAAATAAATATCTTTGCAGATTCGATATGCGAACCTACACCCGAAAAACGACACAGCAACAGTGGTCTCCAGAGGCCATGAAATTGGCAATTCGGGCGGTACGGAGTGGTCTCCTCAGCCAAAATGAGGCGGCTAAAGAATCCGGAATTCCTGTGGCTTCCTTGCATCGGAGGATAAAAAGTGGAAGTAATGAAGAAGAGGCATCTAAAAAGAAGCTCGGCAGATTTAAAACCCTATTCAATTGGCATCAAATGACTGCGAAGATTAGCATTTCAATATGCAGATATGAATAAAATTCCCAATAATTTTAATAAATAGACGTGTTCTGGCTTTAATAAAGTTTCTGTTAGTGCAAATTTTTTAATATTTTAGCTTCACTTCAAGATAAATATGCTTTTTCTGCCAATCGAATTTACAACTATGACGAAACAGGTATAACCACGGTACCAAATCAGCCAACTAAAATTTTATCCATGGAAGGCAAGAAACAAGTGGGAAATTATACGTCTAGCGACAAAAAAACTTTTTTACTGCTCTAAATTGCGTTAGTGCTTCAGGTCACTATGTTCCACCCCTGCTTATTATTCCTCGCAAGCGAAGAAACCCCATTTATAAAATAAACTTGCCCCCAGGAAGTATCCTGTATTCCTTTCATAAATCTGGATGGATGCAAACGGAAATTTTTAGTGATATTTGGTTTCCTTAATTATTTAAAACGCATCCTACTGAAAATGATCCGGTCGTCCTAATATTAGATGGACATTTAACACATGTCAAAAATTTAGTTTTAATAGAGAAAGGCAGAGCACAACATGTCCATATCTTAGTAATTCCATCTCATACATCACACAAGCTTCAACCGCTTGATGTCAGTTTCATGTATCCATTAAATAATTATTACACTCAAGAGGTTAGGACCTGGCAGAGAAACGAACCGAATAAACCGGTTGAGTAACAAGTTGTAGGCCAAATATTTAGTAAAGCCTATGCCAGAGCATCAACCCTCCCCAATGTTGAAAGTGGTTTCAAGTCAACTGGTATTCCTCCTTATGATAATACCAAACTTGCGAACATTGATTTTATATCTTTACGATTAATAGAACGACAAAATACCTTTGACCCAACCCCAGATGATGTTTCAACCACAGCATTATCTCTTTAACCAAAAGCGATTAACTGTTGACAAGACTCCTTCCACTTCAAGGATTCAAATGCCTCAAAAAATGTGGACTCTTATTTAGAAAATCCAACAAGTGTTAAAGACAAGCATACAACCATGACGACTGCTACTAATTTAACGATTTCTTGTCGCTCATTTTATACCGCAAGCAAAGCTTTACAAAAAACACCACTTTTAAAGGAAATCATGTCTCCAAGTGATATTCTTCCGTTGCCTATAGTAGTGCCTAAAAATTTGAAAAAAGCCGAAAAACGTAGACGTGGTAAAACTGCAATTATCCCATCATCCCCATACGTACTAGAGCTAAAAGAGAACATGGATAAACCAACTTCAGAAGCAGTAAAAAGTGTTAAACGAAAGTTGTGTAAAGAACATAATGCTAGGAATAGACCCGAAAAATCAAGAAAGTCTAGGAAAAAATCTACAGATTCGGAGAGTTCTACGGAAGAGCCCACAAACTACTGTCAGGATTCTGACTCTGCAGAATCCATGTCCCTAGATTTCAAAGACATAACAGCGTTAGACAAAGACAAAGAAAATGAATTTACTTTGATACACAAGAATATCGATCCAAAAGAAATCACCAAGGGAACTATAGGGAAATTTGTTGGAAAAATTAAAGGGCAGTGCTTGGAAAAATTAATGAAGAAGTTGCTTATGATATATTCTATATGCGAAACTATCGTAATCACCATGACTCATTTGCCTTTCCAGATCTACCTGATGAAAGTATCATATTAGAAAGTGAGATTTTAAGCGTTCTGACAAATTTTCATTCTTTTCGTCATGGGATAATTAAATTTTCCTAATTATATTTTGTTGATACTTTTTAATTTTTAAATATATTTTCTGACGCATTGTGAAATGTTTTTGTATTGGTTTCAATACATTTGTTTCTTTATAATTAATTTTTAAATTATTTCTTCCTTGTCATATTACCACACTCATAATTTCACTTTACCCCACTATAGGGGGCAAAGTAAAAATAAGACACTCTTCGGAAGAATTATGCATAACAAGAAACTTTTATATATTATCATTTTTATATTTACATATAACTGTTCTAAATTCTGTAGAAACCAGATAGTTTTTTTTATAAAATTCTGTTTCGATAAATGGCTATTTATTCAACTTAAAAGATAAGCCATTTCACTTTACCCCTCCTTCCCCTACCTACAAAAAATATATCCCAAGATAAATTTTATTTCAATTAAACTGAAGATACGACAATTTGGTAAAGTCTCTATGTATCTACTGTTTGTGAATTATTTCAAAGAAATAAGTACTTATAATGTTGTAACTACAACTACTGTATACCATAGTCAATTTTGGATAAATACTCAAAAGAATTTATAAGGAAATCTCACTACATTTTCTATCAAAAAAATGTTCGTAAAAACGATAAAATAAATGTAAATATGAAATTGTTACCTGCGGTTATTAGTAATCTTACTGGAAATAAAAGAAGCGATTCGCGAATGGAGTTCTTCGGGTAGAATCTTCATTCGCCCTAATCTTCTCAAAAAAAGGTAGGTAGATACAGGAAATTTAAAGTGACAACCACCAGCTCTAGGCTCTCATTCGTTATTTGTATTCAAACAACCCCATGGGGCGGAGAGAGGTCTTCCCGGTCCTGGTATACACTATGGCAAGAAAGGTGACATCACATCCCATTCCACCACTACAACTTGAGGTGCTGTATTAAAATGCCTTCCAAAATTCAAATTTGTTTTTGTACTCGTGCAATGACAAAACTAATCTTTTTCAAAAATGAGGTTAAAAAAATTAATTAAAAATATGGCTTCTACATGCCAATACAAAATTCCAAAGTAAGGATACCTTCCCACTGGAGGATTGTATTGTAATATCACTCTACGAGAAGTTAAACGTATCTAAATAACCGTGATATCCTACAAAAGAATACCTCTCTAAGAATTTTTCTTAAAAACCCACAAATTTAATTTACTTACCCAAAGAAACGTGGCCATTAAAAATTCATAAAACACTGCTTTTGATGTTTACAGTCGCAAGTACCATGGCTGCATGACCAAAAGAGACGAAAGCCAAACGAATCTTTTCTTTCTACGAATTAACGCGGTAAAATTCCGATTGGAATACTTATTCGCGATTCAAATTAATTTTCACTTATAAGTAGGATGTTTGTTTATTTACATGTGTTTGATTTGGGCGGGATTTTGTATTTGTGATTTTTTGACTGTTTTTAGATAATATTCTCATTATAAGAGTGTTTTTAAGTTTCATTTATTGTTAATTTAAGTTTAGTTTTCGTGCTTTCGTCATAAATATAATATTTATCATGGGTATGACTTAATTTGTTGGAAATATTTACCTATTGGTTGCTACAAGAACATCTCGAAATACGTATTTACTAAACCCAGGACATGTTTTGTTTTGTGGTTTAAAGGACATTTCAGATACCAAACATTTATTACCTATTTAAAAATCTTACTATCCTTATTCTTAAAATATGAAGTGAATTGGGTATTTGTATACATGTAAATAGTAATAAAACCGTTACAAATCAGATTACAGTTCGATTTTAAAAAAAGTTTTACAAAATTTCAATATTGTGAATTTGTAGATATCCATTTGTCGTAAGAAACAAAATTTTATGACTTACGCTTGGAAAATAATGAATACTTCAGTTTTGATTTTGACATTTTGACATCATATAGATTGCAATTTGCTGGGGGCTTTCTCGCAGATTTCATTTTTAATATAAACACTATCACATACTATAAGAAATAAACAAGTTTAAAGCTAAAAAGTAAGAAAAAACTCGAATTGTAATTGATACAAATTAAAATGTAATCAATGAACACGGACGCCAATGTTGCAAACGATGAACTGATTTTAAAACAAAATTAATAAATGAACTGAAATTTTAAAAAATTAATATGAAAAATCGATTTTATAAAAAAATCCTTATATAAATTAGAGTATGATTACATATTACTAGACAAGAATTTTGATTCTTAAATAGGTCTTTCCGACGACGTAGCGAAATTTAGCTACGTCTGGCAACACTGAACGATATATTACTTATAGGGACCTTCTACAAATTTCCTCTAGAGGGCGTATCACTTAGTTTGAATTGCGAATTGGCATACAACATTTAAATGTATATATTTACAGAAGACGGCAAACAGAACATCTCGTGCCGTGACGTCACTTGTTAATGTCTTGTCTCTTGGAAATAAACTTAACCTCAAACTTATTTGCTTAAGTAGGTGATTTTTCTGTGGATTTTTTGTGGCTTGAGTTGAGAATTAAGATTTATTGCTCTGGGTTTATTATTATTCGATTGTATTTCAAGAACAAAAAATGGGTGTGTTTTGTTTTGAATGCTAAAAAGTATTATCCAAACAGTCAAATTTAATCGGTACAATATCGGCAAGATATCCTTTATAGGCACTGCATAATAATTAATTAAATTTAATATTTTATAATTATCACAATGCAACTGCTAGTGCTAGTGAACATTTCATTGATTGGGGTTTTCTAGAGCACAAATCAATAATAATATTGTATACCTAGGCAGTAAAGTGACTGTTTTTCAGGACGAGTAAAAATATGAAAAGGCGAGGCGGAGCCGAGCCTGGACACTGTGAGGCCTGGAAAACCACTTTACTGCCGTGGTTTACAAACTATTTTTTATCCTGATCAATTATTGATTTATATCTGTTCGATAAATACAGGGTCACATCGAAAAATTAAAAGGAATGCAGAGATCTAATTGTCATGTTACAAGAAAAATATTTGTTTCTATTTTTAGAAAAATTAATGATGCGACTGGAAATTAGATTTCATAATCTGAATTATTAGTCCTATATCCAACAAACTGCAAATCAAAATTACCGGCCTACTTTTTTACTTTCTGTGTTTTCAATATTATATGAAAAATGTTAAAATAAAAAATAACGATTTTTTTAAACAAATTTAATATTATGTCCGATAAACAATATGGCTCAAGAGAAACATAGTCTACAAAAGATACGATACAGGCAGTACCTTATACTTTGCGATAGATTTAAAAACTTATACAATTTTTTTTAACGATTTCTACAAAGCACTCGATAGAGTTTGTCACAAAAGGTTATTGCATAAAATATGCCATTAAAGAAAAATTATATAAAAAAATATAATGTGTCCAACACAGCACTTTCCTTTCCACACACATTTTACTCGAAACATTTTTTATATATATTCATTGCCAACTTTAGAGCAATCATGTATAAAACAAAATAACTTTTAATTCAAGTTTTTTCATCTCCAATCGTAAATAAAGAAAGAAAAAATATCTCCTTTAAAATACCCCCAGATTTTTTACCTACGTCAAAAAATTAATTATCCCACAGCAGGATTAAACCTTAAGTTTAAAATTTGGTGTTTTATCTTTATTCGTTATCTTTAAAATTCAAATTCAAATTTTGCACTTTTCCTCAAATATCTCGAATACGGTTCATTTAAAAGAAATTAGGTGTGGAACAAAATTATAGATAATAATATCATAAGCAACTTTAATTTGCGAAATTTTCTTCTATATGCGTAAATAACAGATATATTCCATAAAGTAGAAAAAAATCTATCCCTACGTAAAATTAATAGAATATTTTCTACCGCGACTGTTCGTAACCGAATATTTTGCACCTGAAGAGTAAAATTACAGTATGAAGAGTGAAGTAATGCAACTGATACACTAAAGCCAAAATTAACGTTAGGCGTAAATTGCTCCATCATATTTTACGATTTACTTGCAACTTTCGAGTCGGCAGTCTGAGGCGAAACTCTCTATCTCTGCATAATTAATTGCCCTGGGTCCCGAATGATCCGTTGATGAAAATGTAAAAGGCCAAAGTTGAGGAGCGGTGCGGATCAATTGACGCCGATGAACTATATTTAAATCCCAAGTTAATGTAAAACTTTAAAATGTTCAAAGCCGCGTTCCGTATTAGAATTTGAATTTTGGTATATGTCATTCTGTCAAGGGTTTAAACTCGTTGCAAGTTTAATCAAAGAACAATCGATTCGAATTCGTTTGAAATTAGTAAATGTAAAAAAAGGAAATATTTCCAAACTCAAATATGACTAAGTTGTAAAATACAATCAAAATAAACTCAAAGACATGCGTCACAATAATATGTGCGGCCGTTCCTCTTTTGTCAACAACTACTTCTTTGGCTAATAGCGCACCAGGTAAGGGATTACTTCTAAAGAAAAAAGAAGATATAAAAAATATTTACCTTTGATTTTGCTTACTAAGGTGAAAGTCCTTCTTAGGCCGGTTTTGTCCTTATTAGGACTCTTCAGTAAAGAATAGAAAGGCTCGACTCTAGTCTCTAATGGAGTCTGATGGCACGAAAACGAGCGAATATGGTATCGCCACCTGTACAGTACAGTAAACAAAATCAAAGTTAGAGTTTTAAAAATATTTCTTATTTTTATTTTTTTAACGTAATTCAATATCTGGTGAGGTATTAGCCCACAGAGTAATTCTTTTCGAAAGAGGAACGGCCACCCATATTATTGTGATGTATGGCTTTAAGATTATTTTGATTGTATTTTAGTAAATATATATTTGAGAAAATACAACAAACAATTGCAAGTTTTGGATACTACAAAAATGTTTAACGACAGGCAAAATACAAAGGATAATCATTATAATTTTAAACAACAAACGACTCATTTATCTAGTTAATTTTATGTAAGTGGATCCATTAGAAAGAGAAATAATTTTATCGTGTATTTTCAACCAGTCCAGTCTTACTCTGCTCTTTCTCATTTAGAACTCATACGGCCTCCACTTTTTAGATTACCAATAACATTCGGTAAAATAAGTCAATCCAAATAAGTCAAGTCAGCCAAAATCACTAAATCATTTAATTCGCCTTGGCAATGCTCCTAGAGACATTCGTAATGTATATTTTGGAGGCTGCGAGATTGTTAACTATAAAATTGCAAAACATACTAGATGGCCACATTTGTAAATAAATGAGACTGTTTTGCTGTTTAATTTTAGATATTATTGGATACATTTTCAAAGTAAATTGAAGAGCTTAGGGCAGTAAGGGATCTATGCCACAATTTTTGAAGTTTCCCAAGTTAAATGTAAGGGCATTTGTAAAGAAGGTCTTTTGAAATTTCCCGATTTAAATGTTATAATCGAATTAAATTACCGGTTTTGAGTTTACATTAAATTGTAATTAGATGAAACCAAATGGATTCTATGTATTTTGAGGTGATCTTTTCGAAAAAAGGTAAAACAAAATGTAGCAGTTTTTTGAAAGTGCCGAAATTTTGGATTTTGTCAATTTTTCAATTTTGCGCATGCGCATGTCGCAAATAAATCAATATTTTTAAAACGCAGTTTACGACATTTGAAAGCTTAGAAAAAATGCTAATTTTTATGTATTTTGAGAAATTTTGATCCGATGCACCGTTCTCGCGGTATAGACGATTGAAATTTGTTTAGTATTTTGAGGCGGCGAAGGTCGAAAATATGAATTTGTTAAATGTTCAAACACTAAATTCTTCATAACTTTGGTTAAATTTAATATATTTGAAGAAACAAAAATTCGTTTTAAACTTAAGGGATGTGACTATTGACTTCCAGAAGGGGGCAAGAGAAATCCCAAAATTGGGCATATGGCGGAACGGCAAAGTGTACCGCAAGCCTTATTTCATTGTTTGCCTATAACGGCCAAACTATTTAAATTTTTTTAATGCCACTTACAAAGCTTAGTCTTAAATATAAAATCTTATACGTGTGTGAATTTTATTGAAATCGGATTATAATTGGCCAAGATATCAAACAATTTAACAAATTTTTTTCCCTAAAAAATAACTAAATTTTTTTTAGAAAGTTTGAAGTGGCACAAAAATTCCAAAAATGCACCCAATGACTCAAAACTTTTTTTTTGAATACTCTATTATGTCTAAAATACGATTACATTACGGAAAATTCTGCAAAAATATTTTATCTATTTTTTTGACCACTGTTCATTGAGTGACGACCAAAAAACACGGTTTTTGAGAAAAGTTGCCTAAAATTGACGATTTTCAGTTTTTTAGTCTGAAAATTGAGCAAACCCAAATCTCATATCTTTTGAATGTGTATACAAAGTTTAAAGTGTGTATGTTTCTTCTAAGTTGTAGAATTCTTCCAAAAAAGTCCCATTACACGCGCTCCGAGGGATCCAAAACTCGTGCATTTCTGTAATTTGATTTTTTTGTGATTTCCAGTTTTAAATTTCTTACATACCTAAATTTATTAGGCGTAAAATTTATTAAATTGTATTTTAGTGACTTGTTATAAGACGTTTCTTGAGTTTTGTGCAAAAAATATAATTACCGCAAAATTAGCCGGACGTCGTATCAAGGATAGCCATGGTTTCGGCGTTCGCTATCCGACAAGTTTAAACTTAAAACGGTCATATTATTACAAATTGAATCGCTTGATAGTGTTCATCGTGGTTTTTCGGACTTCTTCAGCAATTTATTTAGTAAGTATGTTCTTAAAATAAGAAAATTCTATCACAGTGCTATAATTTTTTTTTTGTTTCTAGGTTGCAATGGCTGGCCTGTGTTTATTATATCATCAGAAACTTGCAGAGGGTGACTTTACCCCAATTAGACCGACAGGATTGAAAGGTCTGCAGATGGTCAGCAAAGAGAGAGGGGATGATTTTTTCAGTTCTTTAGAACCAGGTTTTGTATTGCATGAAAGGTGTCGCAAACATTACGTAGCTCGACGTTACGGAAAAGAGTTTATTATATAAAACCTGGGATAGGCATAAAAGGGCCGCGATTGACAATGCCAAAAAAAAGGAGGATGGAGCATCAACCGAGAAGAAAACCAGATGTTATAGAACAAAAAACACGCTTATCACCAAGTTGGAACTTACACTCAAGCTTAGGATTAATTTCCTAACATTTTTAAAGTATACCTTTTTGTATATTTTTTTTGTGCTCTTTCCGATGGCGCAGTTAGTTTCTTCAAATATATTTTTTGTTAGATGTTTTCGGAAAACCCGGAGAAAATCATATGGGAAAAAATTTATGCCTTCCGGTTTCCTGCGAATTCCCGAAAAATTATGGCAGATTTTGCCGCGGGACTTATTTTATTTGAGAGCCCACAAAAAAATACGCAACTTCTCTCATGGGCACATGTGTCTAACATTTATAATTTTGCCACAAATTCATCGCAAATTTCATGTTCATGATTCTGATCAAAGAAACGAAAAAACAACTTTTTGGTAAAAGCACTTCTGGAGGAGAGAAATTCGCTATTAAAACTACCTGTGCAATGAAATTCCGAACTATTTTTGCCTCCTCTTTCGATTGTTGCATTTATTTTTACTATCAGAATGATACTTGTTCAGATAATTAGCATTTTTACCATGGAAAATTCCGGAAAACCCGGTTTTCCTAATTTAAAAAAAATTGAAAAACAGCTACATCATTTTTTTCTTTTTTTCGGAAAGATCACATCAAAATACACAAGGTCCACTTTGTTTCATCCAATTACAAATTAATGTAAGCTCGAAGGGGCTTTTTTTCGTTATTTAATTGGACTATTAGAACATTTGTAAGTCTTGAGCCAAGTTGTAAGGATATAGCGCCCTCATCTGTAGCCACCAGGCTATAACGACACAATTATTTTAAGCAAAAAAGTATTTTTGAGGTTATGTTGTTTGTTTACTAGCAATTTTAAACTAATTTAGTTTGACGATTGTAATTTATATTTTATTTAAGTATCTAAGACTACTTCAAACAGTCATTTGTTTTTTTAACCAACTATAACTACTATGCAGCGAGCAAAATATTCATTTTTTGTTTCCTACAAAACGTGTTGAAAGGAAAAAATTGATAATTTTGATAACTCTTCACTGCATAAGATGGGAAACTTATAATTTATAAACTTTCATTTGTAACGTTGTATTCACGTTATTTTATTTTACAACTACACATTTAATTAATTTGAATATTGTCAATATAACGGGCTCTTAACATAAAGTGTAGTCAGTCCTTAACGCGGCGTGAAATACCACCGTTATTGTTCTACTTAGAAACACACGCTGAGTGATGACGACCATCGGTTGTCTTTATTTTTGTCTAGTGTAGAAAGAGACAGTTAGCGGTCAAAAGTATGATCAGAGTAGATTAAAACACGAATCGCCGGTTTCCTTCGAAAACGGGACAGAAAATGTTTAATTTTCACTTGGCCTTCAGCCCAATGTACTTGTTTTCTTTTTAAAATAAACGTCTGAATTGAAATCAAAACTTTTATATTATCCTTAGATATTTGTTTACTTGTTAATCAATGGCGCCCTACTAACGAGGAAAGGTAAACATACTCAAAAACCCAAAGACCGTACCACGACCTGAGATAAGCTGGAGCATAAACTAAGGTAAAATCTTTAAAATATTCGTCTTTTTCTAAAACTTTAATAACACACTGTAGTCAATTGACGTTAAACACTACAAAACGTCAAGGGAAACAAGATAAAAAGACATCATTTGAGTTGCAATTATCACTTCACAAATGAGGATTAGAAAATAGATGAATCGGCTGTGAAAACTATAATATTTTTTGGTGCAAAGACAAAGTTTGGTTTGTATTACCTAAAAAACGGTATATGGGTGATTCTCGTGTAACTGCGATTTTTACAACTTACATTTTTCTAAAATTAAAAATAGAGTAAAACGTATGTTTTACGCGTTTGTGTTTTCTATTTATGCACAGAAATAAGCCTGTAAAGTGGTTCTACTGCAGCTACGACACAACGAAAACTGTGACAAAATTTAAAAATTTTAATGCCACGGTACTGACATTATTTCTACGGTACTGATAAATAAATGATTATTTTTTTTACCAATCGAAAGATTGGTATAAAATTGCAATAAAATGCAATGCAGTATGCATTAGATTTTAGTTATAAGATGTAAATTTTATATTAAAAAATTAATTTTGATAGAAATTTATATATTTAATTTCAAAAATGAGAATCGGACATGCCACGGTAGAGTATATTTATATGCAGCTTAAAAAAATTATGAAGGTTTATGATCTAATTTATAATGTCGGTTGTAAAATACCTCTAAATTTATAATATTAATAACTTTTTGATGAGGGAAACTTATGCTAAACGATAAATAAAACACTGGACATAAAAAATCACAGTTATCCGTGAATCACCCATGTATATTTAAATATTTTCTATAAAATTAATGTGGATATAATAAATTAGAGACTTTGTATGTTTAATTATCACAAAAATCGCACAACGTCAAGTTATAATTAGAACAAAACCTCGTAAGCATTTTTATAAATATTCTAATTTTCATTACATTTATATTAGTTTAAGTGAATCACATTTATTTAAACTATATTTGTCATTAATTAAAGCGAAAAATTATAGAATAACTCCTGAATAAACTGTCCAGATTACACAACGAATTTCCAATTCAAATTTAATTCTTTCTCCTCCGTCCAATTGGTTCTCTCCTGCTGCGGTTGAATCATAATGTTTCGTTTATGACCCGTAAAAACTTTTAACAATTTTTTTTGTACGAACATTCGGTGTGATCAAGTTTAAGAAAAGAGATATTTTGGAAGAGGTTAACGCACTTCGCCAACAGATTAAGGGCTATTTTCTAAGGAATTGACGATTTTATTATATTAACGGAGTGGCATCGGCTTTTTTAATATTGAAACTGTTTACAAAGGACCACGAAGTATTTAAATGTAAAAACTGGATCAACAACTTATACTATGTATACTTAATACCTAATAGATGTAAGTTTTACAGTACAGGGTGTCCCATTAGCGCGTAGTTGTTTATTATTTCAATTTGTGTTATTAACTCGCAAACATGTTTCAAATAAAAGTTATATGAATTTAAAAAATATTTGCGTTTTTGTCTGGCAAATAAAAATTTATATATTTTTTTAAATATAACACAACCCTGTATTTTATTTCAGTTTTAGAATGATTTGATAATACTGTATTTAATTCTAAATTTTTTAAAAAGGAATAATTTCGAGAAATTCATGAAAAAAACTAGTTTCACCAAAAGTAAATCTCCCAACTAATATTAGTACTTTACTAAGTACTTTTAATAAAAATAAATTGTTTCCATAAAAAATCAAAAATCAACCTATAATAACTTATTTTTAAAATCCCAAAAAAAAATATCTGTGGCTGATAGACTTAGTCTGAAGCCAACAACCTCTCCTACAGACAGACTTTTGAATTATTTATCCTATCCTTCTAAACAATCTTAGTCAAACCTTATTTTCGCACCTACATCCACTTTATGACGCGAACAGCTCAAAACATTAAAGCAAACTCAAATTCCGTCTAATATATTATTTAATGGAGTAACAAATACCCCATAGTTAATTATATCCTTGGCGAAGTAGATTCCTGAAATTAATAGCAGTTTTAATCCTGATGTATGGCGCACATCCTGCCATTCATTATCCTTCGAGGATATGCGATCAAACGCCGGTTGCGGACGATGAGAAATGGTTCGATCCTTTTTTTGTGCTACTTCAGCCAGATCTTTCAAGAAATTTTCACGTTTTTTGCGAGGCTTGGAAAAAGGAACGGAGCATATTTTTAATATGTGGATCTATTCATTATGTTTTGGTTTGAAGTGTGTATAAATGAAAAGTATTAAGATATGGGTTTTTATAAATTAAATCCAACCTAATTTATGTATAGAGTTAAAAAACTTCATAAACTAAGGTTTTATTCAGTAGTATATCCTAGATTATTATTTCGTTAGACTATCGTCAACGCATAATACAAACACAGTATACTCTTCTATTAATGAACATCATTGAACAAACTCAGTTGACTTGATTCTTTTGGGTCTTCCTATTTTTCTATTGCATTTTCTGTTGCCAGCTATGCAGTAATAAATCCATTACTATTTAGGACAATTCTATTACGCTATTACGTTTTTTTTTATGGAAATCTATTATCTTTATTAAAAATTTTTAAGCTATTGCATAGCTTTTATCGCAGCGACCGAATCAAGAAATTCCGTAACGAAAATAAACCTAACACCCCCACTCCGACCGGCACAGCGGTGCGACATTGAAAGCCGTGCATCGTTTAACGTCGTTTTAATTCGACAGACTTCGGCACGGTGTTTGTTTGCGTGCGACTAGACGTATGCGTGTAGACTAGCTGCTAACTGCTCATAACTGATTCTATCTCTTTTAGACACAATTTCGGAAAAATTTAATTTGAAAATGAATAATGATCCACAAGAATACACAACAAAATATGGGACCACCATTGACGCGGTATTTTCCAGATATTTAGAGGATATCAAGTCTCAAACTTATGTTTCTTATTTCAGTTACCATAAACCTATAGTTTCAATGATAACAATTCCTGAGTAACCTACATGTATTGTAACATAATAAAAATATTTGAAAGAATAGTAACTTCTCATTTATTAAATAAAAGAAAAAAATTGTTTTCTTATCGGTCACCACGCTCAAAAAGTGTAACTTGAATTAATATCAAAGAAAAAAAAAATACTGCATAAATAAAATAAATAAATAATTTTAATTGCATAAGTTGATAAAAAATGCTATGCAATAGCTTTACCGCGGCAGTCCCCGAGTGCCACACGTATTTTTTTTGTATAATTTATGCTGCAATAGAATCACTAAGTAGTAAGATACATTTGTTTAAAATTTCAATATTCAGTTGGCGGTTTTAGATTCTGTTTTTCTTGTAATTTGTTCTGTGTTCTGTGACATGTGAATGTTGAAATTGTCAAATGTCAATTGTTAAATAGTTAAACAAAATTTGTTTGGTTTAAATATTTTTTTCTTTTAGGTTGAGTTTTTTTAATGCAATACTCAACACGTAAAATTAGAAAAAAAAATAAAAATACAAAATAAAAATATCGAAAGGGTTATGGAATACGCTTTAATTGACTGATCCAAAATAAAGAACTGTTTTGCAATGCTTGCAATATTATTATAATTGTAGGTGTAACTCATGTCAACAAATAATATCTTATTAATTTAAAAAAAATGAAAAAAAAATAAAAAAAAAATAAAAAAAAAAAATTAAAAAATTAAAAGCTATTAGTAGAACACCTAAAATAAAATTTCCGAGTCTGCTAAATTATCAAGCAAAGTAAGAGAAGCTGTCATTATGATGGTGCTACTAATTGCAGAACAAAATCTTAAGTCTTCATTTAGCTTTTCCTGATTCAAAGATTGCCAAAATGGTTCAAATTGGAATAACAAAGAGTAAATTATTTTGTAAGCAAATTTTCTCCAAATACCAAATAAGTTCAAAGCAAAGTAAGGAATTCTTTCTTTTCTTTAATTGTAGATGAGACTACTGATGTTAGTATACAAGCTAGCCTTGCAATTGTTATAAAAGATGAAAGAAACATGGAAATCATAAACATAAATCTACTTTAACGGCTATTTTTTAATTTACAAATTAAATAGTATTAACGTTGGAAGAAGGGCATATTCCATTGAGTTCATTTTTGGACTTACTAAAAGCCCACCAATCAATAAACTATGACATACTGTTAAGTTAGCTGGATTGTTATTGAATTTGAGGATAAATATTAAAGTGGATTGAATCTTACCTGGTAAATAGGCAACAAAAAATTAGGCTTAAATACCGTAACAATGAAGTCATTTCTGACAGTATTGAGTTTGGTATAGGAATTCCTCAGGGAAGTGTGTTGGGACCAATACTGTCCATTTTATACGGTAATAATATAACGCAAATAATTTTCAATAAAATTAATGTTCAAAAACAATACACTACAAATATATTAGTGATAACTGGAGCTTGGATTATATGCAAAATGCATATAAAGTGCATGCCTGCATATTTAGTGCAGAATTTTATATTGTATATCTAAAATAATAATGCATATCTTAAATAATAATGCATATCTAAAAATAAAATATTGCTTATTTATCATTATTTTGTAAACATTACACATTTTTTAATTGTACCTGCATTTTACCACGAAATATTAACCAGGTGGGTATTTTGCTTTCTAAACTACTAGGTATTAAGGATTAGGGCAATTAGGGGATGATAGCGATGATAAATGGTGTCTGTTTTTGTGTAACAGGTAGTTCATTCAGTATTATTCAAAATTTCTATTGGTTAAGTATTGTTATTGGTTGTGTTTCTGCAAAAGTGCCGTTAGTGTGAAAGTAAAAGCGTTCATTTTAAAAATGCCGAAACAAGCTACGGGAAAAATGCAAATGATGAAGAAATAGATCTATGGAAAAAGTGATTTGAGAATCGTAGACTCTAATCACGTTTTTTGTTCCACCTGCGATAAACTAGTAAGCAAAACTAACATTTTTGTTGTATGTTTCACATTATTACATTTTTTCAAAGACAGCTGAATCCTATTTTAGACGTAAAAAGAAATAAAATCAAGATATGATATAAGAGCTATACTAAACTGTTTATTCGGATTTCATCTAATTTTTAAAAAAATCAACAACATAATAGTTTTTCTTTTTTTTTTAAATAAAGAAATGTTTTTTTATTTTTACTGAAAAGCTTCTTTCTACCAGCAAGATTTTATATATAAAAATTCACGTATTTTTGGATTTAAAAAAAATTCTTTTATATTTGATGATGACGTTGGATCTCTTTTTGCAGATAGTCTATTCTAAAAAATTTCAAGTGGACCATTTAGGAACAACAAGTCACTTATTCAGAAAACAACTTTCAAACCGATTGATTCAACATTTAATAACAGACCAAGGAACCACTTCTTATCATCAAGACAATTTTAATAGAGATTTGTGCAATTTATTTGTATTTTATAATATTCCAATTCACAAATTGGATAATCCTCTGTTTAGAAATATTTTTTTAAAACTTATTTTAAAGAAGAAAATTAACCCAGTTCTTTCGTTTTGCGCAAAAAATATGTTTAAGTTAATTTTGATAACGCATTGAATTCTATAAGAAATAAAATTAATGATAAACGTGTGTGGTTTTTGGTTG
The DNA here is from genome assembly GCA_927349885.1 of Psylliodes chrysocephalus. Classification (NCBI taxonomy): domain Eukaryota; kingdom Metazoa; phylum Arthropoda; class Insecta; order Coleoptera; family Chrysomelidae; genus Psylliodes; species Psylliodes chrysocephalus. The sequence continues at coordinate 50,317,548 of OV651819.1, forward strand.
ATGCATCAACTGATACGCAGGGGCGCTATATTGCAAATTTTATAATAGGCGAACTAGATGAAAATATCCCTGGCAATGGATATTTAATTAATAATAATAATAATAATAATACTCTCCCTAATTCCCTACGCAGTTAAAGTTTTGGACAAAACAAATAATTTAACGATAACCAGATTTACTAACGATTCGTTAACAAATTTTTATTTATCTAGACAAGTGCCTACAAACAATATTTTATTAATGATCACTGATGCTGCTGCATATATGGTAAAAGCAGCTGGAAACATAGTTTAAATAGGGTGGCTAAGACGGTTAGGAATGAATTTCCACACGTGAATGATTTAGTTAAAAATATTAAAAAGGGTTTTGTAAAAACTCCTCTTCAGGTTCAATTTTATAAGGATCGTTTGCCAGGAATTCCATTGCCACCAGAACCAGTTTTAACACGATGGGGCACTTGGTTAAACTGTGTTACTTTTATTGCGACAAATTTTAACGAAATTAAAAATGTCATCTGCGACTTTGACCCAGAAGACTCAATTGCAATTAGAAAAATGCATCGATATTATTAACTGTCCTATAGTTTATAGCCATATTGTCCACATTCAAGCAAATTATACATGCATAGCCACAACCATAACTAAGCTTGGATCTCGAAGTATGGCAATATTTGAAAGCATACAAACAGTTAAAAATTTAAAATCTTTTATTGAACAGTCTGTGTTAATGGAAAATATTGTTACACGAAAATTTACATCAGATTTACTAAATAATAAAGGATTTCAGACATTACAGGGCATAAATAATATTTTATCTGGCAACTTTAATAATGAATTGGATTCAAATATTTCACCACTTTTAATTTCAAAATTTAAATATGCATCTATAAAGTCTTGTGAAGTGGAACGTTCATTTTCGGCGTACAAACATATTTTAAGTGATGTTTCACTATTGAAAACATATTTAATAACTTACTGTTTTCATTTTAATAATAAAAATTAATTAGATGTAATTGATAGAAATGTAAAATCATCTAATCATATGTTTAAAAAGTCTATAATAAAATTTATATATCAAAAATGACTGTTTTTTTATTTTGCATATTTAAAAGCCTATTTTGTCTATCGTTAACGCATAATTGCATACATATTTAGACCATTTTAAAGTGCCATATTGTCCAAGCCCTAGTGGTAACATAACTTTTTTACAGCATAGAACAAGTGAAGTAATAGTATCGAATGTTCCATAAAAAAATATCTAAATCGCCGTAAACATTATCTATATTAAAAAATATGTTAAATTTTCAATTATAAAATTGGTCTACCATTCTATCATTGAGAGTCATATTGGATGTGGAATTATATTATTTGGAAATCGCACTGAGATTGGAAAACTATTTGTCTGTCAGAAAAGAGCGTTGAGAATTACATTGGAAATAAAAGTAAGAAAATATTAAAAAGAAAATTTAAACAGCTCGAAATATTGACCATTTCTGCAATCTGTCTGCAGGAATCAGTTTTTTTTTTTAAATCGTCGACTTTGACCAACAATGCGTATATCCATCCCATAAAGCCTCAATGATAGAACATGAAGGATATTGTGCATGTATCCGGATTTATAATAGTATTTCTTCAAAATTAAAACAAATAGACAATATATCTAAATTAAAAAATAAATTTTTCTACGATCACTATCCAAAGTAAGCTTTTGTGCTTAGAAGTCCAACCACAAAGTTGACGTTTTCCGTCAGTAACAGCTTTGTCGCTCGCCGAGCGACCAAGTTGATAGCTTATGTACCTAGTTGAGAGTTTGGGTTTTAGATTTGCATGCTAAGTTTTGGAATAAAATATAAAATTAAACTTTTCTCTTTTTCACTAATTTAGATTCATGATGTCCTCGACCTCGGGAGGTATTTAGTCAAAAGAATAATTTGGTGAAAACAGAGTTCTGTAAAATAAATAATTCTCAACTAGATGTGTTTCTATTTATGGTTTATCTCTTACGTTTTCTACTAATTATTACGAAACATTTTCACCCATTAGCAACACCGATTCTCTGTTCAACAGGCTCCAACTTAAGCTCCCTATGGAGATAAGTGTTGTTGTAGTACCAGAGTGATGTTCCTTAATACTTAATACTTCATTCTGAAAACGTTGAATTGTACTTTTACTGGCACAGCCCCAAAGGTAGATACCATACGTCCATTCAGATTTCTTTATCTACCTGTAAGGAAGTCGTTTTTTGTGTGTGGTAAATTTGAAGTTTAACAACGAATACGTTTTTTATATTTTGTACAAAGCTCCTCACATTTCTTTTTAATGTGAGCTTTTCTGCGAAGTCCAGCATCAAGTGTCATATACAATTTTTTTTGTGAATTGGTATAAAAATATCGTTAATTCTAACGGGAATATATTGATTTTGTTAAATGCTAAAATTGATTATAGACAGATTTGCCTTCTTTCAATTTAATTCGCCATCTTTTCGTCCATTTGTTGACCTAGTCTATAGTTTTTTTAAATTTTCTAATGTCATCGTGATTCCAACAACCACGATTGCAGTATCTTCAACGATGGTTTGGTGTTCAAGATTATGAAATATTTCTGGTTTACACCAAGAACAGTATAATACCTAGTACACTATCTTGATTTCTCTTAGACTTTTTTTTTCTCAGGGACTATGATATCTATGATTATATGAGTTTGTAGATGTTCAAGTGTTTTTATCTGAAGCCAAACTGATGATAGTGTATTAGGTTCTTTTTTTTATCATAGGTTTCTAGTTTTTAAAAAGAGTTTCGAGATAACCGGAATGTCTGTACGATCTAAATTTATGCGGAAATTTACTTGGCGTGGGTGTCATTATAAATTAAGTCAACTTCCACATTTTGAATACGTACTTTAGTATAAAGATCGCATTGATGAGCATTGGTCATTTTAAGAATAGCTATTTGTAAAGGATTTTCAAAATTTTAATATATGTATGAATTTCTGTATAAACTTCTTTTGGAGGAGTTGATTTAATGATCGTGTCTTCTTTTTCTAATTCCACACAGCCTTAAATAATTTCACCATTATTGGGTGAAAAGTACACTCTAAGTGATCTACAAATCTGCATTTTAAAAATTTGTTTCGCGTTTTAGTACGTAAGAAATATTAGTTTTATTTCTAGTTTCACCCAGTAGATTAAAATACTGTATGTAATTGTGTTTTTTACTTTTCTAAAAATGGGATTACTTTAATCAAAATAAAAATTATTCCTAAATTATTAGCATAATTTATTAATGTTACTGATTAAATAAAAATTATTAAATTTACTAATAAGGTCTTATAATTATATTGTTAAAGATCAAAATATAAAAATAATCGATCAATTACTAAAAAACAGACTGTCAAATGTTACAGGGAATGGGGCATATTTGATCAGCTTCGATTTTTCCTATAAATTACTAAGTAGCCACTGGTATTTTGTTTTCAATATGTAAATAATGATGCTAATAAGTTAATTCATTGAGCTGATAATATACTCAAATGAAGTTGGTAGATACGAAATAAAGAACGTGTATTCTTTATAGCAAACAATTTAACATATTAAAGCACTTTATGACACTATATAACACTTTGTCCTTTTTACCTAACAAAAGTAAACATCGTACTCTAGTAATTTTTAGCAGTGACTGAGACATTAGTTTCCACAACTTTAAATTGTTTTTTTGCTGAAGCCTTTAACGAGAATATTAGCAGACATATACGTACTTTTTTGTTAAAATAAAATCACCCGCTTCCGGTTCTTTTTATGATACATTTTGTCATGTGCTGTAGACGAAGTTGCTTATTATAAATTATAATACAATAATTGTGTTGTTTTTTATTGTGAGGTGTTCTACCTAAACCAGCGAAATTGTCCGCATATTCTGGAACACTGTGTATATTCAAAAACAGAAAAGCAAACGTTCTCTCTGTATTATTATTATATATAAATAGACGAAGTAAACATAACAGATCCTCGACTAAAATCTAATTATCAAAAACCGCCATTACGTTTCCAAATTAGTTCCATTGTCGCCATATCTCTTCTCCAAATTATCCTGGGGAAACATTAAAACAAACTCCAAGAAATTCGGTCTTCCTTTTTGGCGACAACCCGCAATAATCCCTCCCGATGTCGTCTCCGTTTCTACTTCCTTCACCTCATCAGTTATCTTTTGTCATGTATCCGTAATCAAGCAACCTCTGTCGTTACTTCGAAACAAAGAACAATCAAGCGCGAGACACACAGCCCCGTTCCCGAAACCCGACAAACATTCAAACATTCAAACATATTCAAATGCTCTCTCCCCCACAGCCACCTTGACGTATTAAAGCTGTTATATATGTCGCAGTTTTATTTGTGGGACAGGTTGTATTTTATGCGAAAGAGAGCAACCTAAGTTTGGGTCCATATTAGATCCAAGTCGTTGCATTTTCTATTTCCATGTAGATCAATCCAAATCCGATATAGGTAGAACAAATTAGAATAGGAGGTTGAAGTGAAAATATTTTTTAGGTATTCGATTTGTGACCAAAGCAGCTGAAAGTTTTGATATTCTATCGGAGTGCGTTCCAAAGATTAAAAAATCGTGATATTATAAAATATTTACTATCTGGTTTACTAAAGAAATGAGGAAAAAATTAATAGAAAAAGTAGGTTTTATAGGAAAAGAACAAACTATAGTAAATTTTTATTAACGAAAATATTTAGAAATGAAGAGACGATAAAGCATTTATGAAAAAAAAGGAGACCACATACCGCAAGAAAATGTGTGTGTGTGTGTGTGTGTGTGTGTGTGTGTGTGTGTGTGTGTGTGTGTGTGTGTGTGTGTGTGTGTGTGTGTGTGTGTTTATATTGGTTGTTTTTGGAATTATATTAATAATAGCAGAGCAAACTGCACAGTAAAAAATACTAATTTTATGTATCAAGGAAATAATATATGATGAAATTATACGGAGTGGCCCAAAAGTCTGGAAACGGCCAATTATCTCGTAAATTGCTAGTCCTAATTGTACAACATTTGGGGTACACCTATTTTGGGATACGGAGATTCCAGATTTGATATTTACAATGTTGCCAGATTTTCCGTTTTTCTTATAATATTAGTCACTTTGGTTTTTAAAATTGATCACCCTGTATATTAAGTCATTATTGGAATCTCCTATTCAATACGAGTTCAACCATAGGCAACACTTATGATTTTATGTAGTCTGGAAGGTCTTAAATAAATAAAACAATCATGGAGAAATGTGGTAAATGCACGCTATCATCGATTAGGGTACTGTCAACTCACAAATGAAGCACATTTTGAACACTTGATAAAGTAACCATTATGTTAAGAATAGTGTAATCTTTCAATTGTTACGTTTTAATGTAGTTGAAAATAGTTTGTATTAAAAATTTTATGAGACAATTAGGCGTTGCCAGACTTCTGTTTTATTTATTTAAGACCTTCTAGACTATATACAATCATAAGTATTACATATGGTTGAACTCGTATTGAATAGGAGATACCAATAATGACCTAATATACAGGGTGATCAATTTGAAAAACCAAAGTGACTAATAATATAAGAGAAACGGAAAATCTGGCAATATTTCAAATATCAAATCTGGAATCTCCGTATCCCAAAATAGGTGTACCCCAAATTTTGTACAATTAGGACTAGCAATTTACGAGATAATTGGCCGTTTCCAGACTTTTGGGCCACTCTGTATATAATATTGCGAAGCTTTTCTCATTTTTCTATGACATTAATGAAGCTGCGATTACAAGTTAGATTTTAACAATGACATGAGAAATATTTTTGATGTTGATTTTAACAATGCGGTTACAAAAAAGTGGAATGTAGGTATAGTATTCCACCGTGTTTTAAAAAGTGCAATGTAAAACTGCTGTCACTACAACAATTTATAAGTCTGGTAGAAAATTAAATTAAATGTAGAGAATTACTTTCCTATTTTAATCATGTATGTCCCATTCAAACTATCTGAACAAATAATTTATACTAAATTCACTCCGACTATTCACTGTTGGGCTCTAACAGTGCTATTCCTAAAGTGGCGCTGGCAGCCGTTAAAAACGTCTGTATGTAGAAATCTAGGAGTATTAGAGAACTAACACCTTTTAATAATATTGTTACGTAGAGTAAAACCAACTTAAGTTTGGTACACCCACGTGTCGATCCGATGGTTGCGCCGTAGATTTGTTGACTATCGTTAAAGTGGTGAAAACATTTTAGTTAAAATTAAAAATGACAAATGTACGCTCGCAACGGGCTTCCAATGATAGTTCCTTTCTTTTGTACTTTTCGATCTGTTTTACGTTCGACTAATTATATTTTCGATCATTTGAACTTTCGATCAATTGATTTTTCGACCTTTTTTAATGTTGACCAATTAAACTTTCGATATTTTGTATTTTCGACTATTTACAATTTCGATCAATTCGATTCGATCATGTTTTCCTTCGACCTTTTGACTTTCGATCATTTTTCCGCTCACCATTAAAATTCATTTTCAAATTTAAGGAGCTGACAAAAAGAACGATGACAGTGCAAAATGTATAGGTATTTGTATTTACTATGACGCTTAGTAAACATTTGCGGGAATATTGATAAAGGTCGCCATATATTGCTAAAAATATTTTAATAAGTAGCGGAATAAATGATGAGCGTACCTGGCGTTTGATGGAATATAGATGAACGTGAATTTGTATTGAAACCATGGCCGTCTCTGTAGAAATGTCAATACCGAATTAATACCTCTGCCATTACTAAAATGGAAAAATTTAAATCTGTTTCAATAATTTCCTAAAATGTATCATAAATATTTTTTGTTACTGATTTAAATAAAAAAAAAAAAAAATACTTTTCGCCTATTCTTGTTGGTAATTACTAAAACAAGAGACCGTAAATACTAAGTTCAGAATATATTTTTGAGACAGTGACCTAAATTTAAAAATTAATCTTTCTTTCCTCCTAAAATAGATCTTTATAAAAAAAATTAAAATTAAAATCAAAATAACCTTTTTATTACCTAAACGTGATACTGCACTGCTGTTAGTACTAAGTAAAAATTATATTTACACCATCCATGAGATAGTGCTCAAAAATTAAACATTTAATTTTCTCCAGTTCTAAGTTTATGCACATTTAACGTTCTTCCCGCCAGCTTATCATTTGTTTTATTTTTTGAAACCTTCTAGGTTAATGAATAGAGAGTTAAAAACTCTTTAAAATTAGGGAACACATTCTTACTTGTTTTATTTAAAGAAATGAAAGGGGTACCTAGATACCCCACCGAGAGGGGTAAACTGAAGGGTAAAGTTGTTACATCAAAAATCTTTAATATAAAACTAAAAATCGATCTGTTTCACGATTGTCTCTTCAAATTATTAATAAAATCGCAAATGAATGAATTAATGAATGCATTTTAGGCGTCACTGCATCTATTTTCTCTGTTTAATAGTTTAATCTTCTCTATTTTGTTTTAGGTTTAAGGCAATTGCAAGCCTCGTTTACTGTATCCCAAAGAGTCTTTGATTTATTTTTATTTTATTCAATATAATTATATTTTTTACTGTTTCGGTGAGACAGTGACCTACATTCTTACCGCCTAAAATAGGCCTCCTATATAAGAAAAATCAAAAACTAAAAGCAAAATAATCTTCTTGTACCATTGTTAGTTGCCTAAACATGATACTGAACTGCTGTAAGTAAAGATTATATTTACACCTTCCATGAGACAGTGCTCGAAAGTTAAAAATTCAATTTTCTCTAATTTACAGTTTTTGCACATTCATCGTTCTTCCCGCCTGCATCTTATTTGTTTAAATTTTTTTGTAAAGGAATGTCTAAAAATTAACCAGAGTGTTTAAGGTAATTGCAAGCCTCGTTTACTGTATCCCAAAGAGCCTTCGATTTATTTTTTATTTTGTTCATATTATTATGAAAATATTTTTTTTATAAACGTTATTTTTTGTGTGGTTTTTCTAAGTAATTACATCTACTTCAGAGTATCGTAAGAATTTATTATTTATTATTGAAGCTCAATTGGTTTTGACAAATTTGGCGTAATCCACTTATTTCGTAAAATATTTTCTTGTTTTATTTTTAATGTTTTTGAATTTTTGTGTATGTTTCAATTATGATCACATTAAATACGATAAATTAATTGACAGTAGAGGAACACATTAAAAGAACGAGTACCTTACTTATAAAATTATGAATAACCAAGTGCCATGGTACCTTACAGAACAACTGACAACATGATTCAAACATCACTCACGGTCATTGAGGTCAATTCAAAATTTTACTGTACAGTTTACAAGTAAATTCTTATTATTAAAATATGTGAAGAATTTTGCGTTTTTATTGCTTTACCTAGCGATATAAAACATTATCATAGGATGATTCATAAGCATATTTATTAAAAATATTTGTCCATTGTTCATTAATGATAGAAAAATCTACAAAGCAAACTATTTTTTTAATAAGTTATTTATCATCCTTTAAAACTAGTTCTCATCGTTTCACAATTAAAATTATAAAAACTATAAAATTCATTTTCAATTTCGGACCTTTGTGGTTTCCAAGCGGTACTCTATTTCAGAAAATTGTCACAAAATTAACTGAACAAAAAAATTACCTTTGACAGATAATCGAAGAAATACAACAATAAAACACACAGCACCAAAACCTCAGTATCAAAACTATCCAATAACGATAAATAACACTTTTCGACAACCAAACGTCAATTTGACAGCAGCGACCGCACACCGTCAAAAACCTGTTCCGGCACGTCGCTTTGGAACGGCCAAATCCCGTTCGCGGTCAAATTCGAATTAGCGTATCAACCGTTCGGCAGCCGAATTTTTCCCGTGCGTAATTGTGGGCGTGACTAAAATGATCGGAGCGCGTGTCCTCGCCCGTTTCGCACGTCGGGGCTTGTCTGGAACAACTGAAGACTGTTTGCCGCCTGAGCCGATGCCGGAGATTCCCGGCAAATGTGCAGGATGATGGCGCACGCCCCCCCAGGATGATGAGGTGACGTCTGTGTTCGCGAGACACGGTGTAGGTTATGGGAAATAATTATTTGCCTCGATGATTTTTGTTTAATGGAAAGTAGGTAGCAAACGATGTTTGTTTTGCTGTTTCTTTTATTGGTGTGATTGGAAATCGGGGCTGGTTCTCAGACGTGATAGAGGATTACACCGCTTCTATCGATGAGTATTCTGATGAAAATACGATCGTTTCATAATAATCGTGTTTTTCGAAGAAGGTAAATTATATTTTGATATACAAACAGTAGATAACAGAACAAAAAGAAGTGAAAATATATTAGTTTTAAAGTGCTAATCGCCATTCAGGATTAGTCCTAATAAGATAAAAGGGTATTTCCTGCATATCAACCCCAACAAGACAGAAATTGTCATTTTCACAAGAAAACTATAGATACTGAAACTAAAATACAGTAAACTTAGAAAAAAAGATCTCACCTTTGACAGCTAGTTAAAATGGAACTCACACCTGTAATAAAGAGTCCGAAAAGAATATAGTTCCAAAGCTTGTAAAGACAAGTAACACAAAACTAACCGTGATAACAGAGGTTCCAGATTTAACAGTAAGTTTATATGGAACTCAAATTTAGAAAATAATACAGTGGAGCTTAGGTACCTGATGTCTCGCTCCCAGAATCGTCTCAAGGTGCGTAGCGATGTTTTTCTTTCAGTACCGAAAATTATCCGCAAACTAAAACAAGTACAGATTGGTCAATTATTTGACAAGTTATTATACTAATGTTCACGGAGCATAACAGTTATTATGGGTGTATACTATGAAGACTAGAGATAAGGAGGCGAATCGGCATACTCAAAATACGGTCCCAAAAAACGCAAGCTAATTGAGCTTCTATAATTAACCGCATGGGTGCTGGTACTGCATACGGTGTTCAAAATACATGGCTTCTTATGGGAATTATACATAGTTTTGTCAAAATAATAAAAACTAACTTGTTTATAGCTAAATAAAGCACAGAACACACTATTGTATTTATTTGTAAATAAGTCTTGCTGGTTTAAACTGATAATTTATTTAATTTTATCTATATAAAATACAAATTAGGTATGTATGACCAAATTCAAAAAGATTTCTTAAATGCTAAAATTTAATAAGTAAAATTTTGTGGCAATTTTTTTTTTTGAATTAAACCAATATATTATAATAATATCAATAACAAAATAATAATAATAATATTAAGATAATTAGAATGAACTAAATGCATAACAAGAATACACCCTGTAGAGGAAAAAAATATAAATAAGGAAAGATGTCACATAAAAAATTGTGAAAGGTTGTCAATTTTGAAATTCAATAAAAAAAGGATGTCAGAAATTTGTTAAAAGAAATGGTATTGTAAACTGAAAGATATATAAAAAATTTAAATAAGCAATCTTTAAAAAGATACATTGTAAAGAACTATAAAATTTGTGAGAGAAAGAAAGAAAGAAGAGGAATGAATAAATTAAATAGACGATTGAAATAGGAGTAAGCAGCAGTGATAGACGGACGGTACCCGGTATTTATAAACATTTTATTTATTTTTTGTGCAAATTACTGACTGAAATTTAAAGTTGTAAACATAGTTTTAGTTTAGATTAAATAATATTCTGGAGTAATGAGCTCAATCAATAATAATTATTGATTTTTTTATAATTTTCATTGAAAATAGTGAAATTTTTTTTAATGAGTAAGTAGGTTTAGTAGGTGTAGTAGGGGTAGTGTTAATCCAGTTATTACAGGTATTAGAATACCTGTTATTTGTTCAGTTTTTTTTTGTTTTGTTAAAATTAAACAATAATTTAATTTTGTAAAGTTTGTTTATCTAATCATTTAAGAGCTCAGTTTATAAAGTATTATAATTATTCTTGAACCGACACCACTGAGAAAAAGAGAACCTGCTCTTAAAAAGTAATTAAGTATACCTATATTAAAAAGACTAGCCTAGGTAAGTTAAGTTTATTGGAAATTTATGAAACAAGAAAAGAGAATAGAAGATATTAAAAAGAAGTCTGTACAAGAAATAGAAACCAAAATTAAAATCACAGAGAACAAATTAGAAACCAGAATTAACTCAAAAATTGATGAAGTAGAAAAGCAAATCATGGGAAGTATACAGGGGGAAATTAAAAGTCAATTAGATGGGAATATTATGGAATATCAGAATAGTTTGGGAAATTTAGGGACAATAGTTAAAGATCAAGGGGATTGTATGGAAAACAATAAAATTAGTTTGGGGGATGAATTTGAACAGGTAAAAAGGCAAATAAAGAATAATGAGGGGCATAATAGAGAGAAGTTAGTGATGCATGAACATAAATTATTAGAACTTTCAGGAAAAATTGAGACTGAAAAAAGGGAAATCATGAATGTGTGTCAGAAAAATGTTGAAGATATTAGAAGAATTGAGGGAAATATTTGCCAAGGGGGGATTATCAATGGGAGTTATTTAGTTCAATTGGGAAGTTAAGGAGGAATTAAATTTGACGGGGATATAAGAAAACTTCACCCGAAAGTTTTTGTTAATATAATTAAAAACAGAATTGAAAATATATTAGATTTTGAAACTGCAAAAATAATAATAAGAAATATGTTGTTAGGGCTTCCTTTAATATGCTTTTGCAATAAAGAAGTGGACATTCATAATATTAGAGAGTTTGAGCAACATTTTATACAATATTTCTGGGAGGAATTGCAACAATCTATTTTTAGAGAGAAATTATATTTTGAAAGGTTTAATAACAATTGGAATAACAATTTAAACGCTTACGCAATGCAACTATATAACGTAGCTCAGCATTTGGATCCCAAAATGCGACAAGATGAAATAATTCTTCACATTTCTAGACATTTTAGAGAGGATATAAATGTCAGTTATGTTATGTTATATTATGTTGAGAATGGGGTGTTAATACACTGCGACCTAAAAGATCTATTGTTCCCCCTTCTGTCGCCACTGCACTAAGCAAATGTCTCAATACTCTCAATGCCTATAGCGACCCTTCCAATCCTATTTTCTCAAGGAAGTGTAGGATTTGAAGTGGCTTCAAGTTAGGTAAATCTCCCTTCTATTTGATATCCTCCTAGATATAGTGCCCTTGGATTCTAGAGTGCTACACATTCAGTTAGGATGTGAATGGAGGTTTCGTCCTCCTCCTCACAGAATCTGCCATCACTATCCTCTACTACTCTCAGTTTACTTACGTGTCCTTTTAGTCGGCAATGCCCGGTAAGGATCCCTGTTACAATACGTAGTTTGTTCTTGCTCAGGCAGATGCAGGCTTCCGATCTTTTCTGGTTATATTCACCCAGAAGTATCTTGGCCTGTCTCAGCCCCAAGAGATTGTTCCAATTATCGGTTCTTCTACTGCCCAATTCTTTTTTAATATCTCCTAAATGTCAGTTAGTTTTATGTATATCGAAAAATCCGGAATTTAAAAATTTTAAATTTTGAGTTCATGATTGTGTTATCCTCTAGATGAACTAAGCTAAATAGTTGTGGCTGTTTTTGTGTGAAATTTGAGGACAATAATTATATTTTATAATATTACAATTAGTCGGAGAACTCATGCCATATGAATAAAATCAACCCCAATGTGGCGTTCTTTAATAAACCAAAGTAAGATCTAATTATGTAACAAATAGTAACCAACTTCGGTCGCAAAGTAGGTATTTATGTATTATTTATTGTTTTAGAACAAGAAAATGGCTTCAAAATGTAAGAAAGAAGATTTGATATAGGAAGAAACATATCTGAATTTCCATTATTGAGTTTGCACTCAACATATTTAAATAAGACACCAGTGTAGTATTCTTTTTATAAATAATTTAACGTATTTACATTGTTTAAATTTATTTACAAGAACATGAGAGTTTAGTCGATATTTATATAACCTTTATTATCAGGTTTTTAAATTTGCCGCTGCGTTGCTTGATTTTGATGAAAGCGCCACATAGTGGGTTAGATGTTACCTGCGTTAAAGCTGGTCGTTGTTAAGCATTCGCTTCTTATGAGCGTTTTCTACCTTTATCTCTCTTATCTCTAAAGTTTGTTTTTAAAATAAGTATAGTACTAAAAAATCCGCCAAAAGTCCTTAGTAAATGATGTACCCTTTTGACCAGATATAGACAAAGATTATCGTTGTTTTAATGTATTAATCTGAGCATGTACGTGGAAGCATTTTAAAAGTTGGGACCACAATTTGGAGTGGGGTCTCTAGAGACCACTCGCGTATCGGGGACAAACAACACTAATGATTTGTAATTGCTGTAGAGGGAGGTGTTTGTGTGAATGCGTCTTGTTTGTTTTCATTTACTCCGTGACTAGCAGTAGTATTTTATAAGTCTTAGAAGCAAGTTTCACATACATGAACAAATTATAATAATAATAATAATGCCGTGACAATAAGAAGACGAAGCAATGACTTCTCGAAGGGTGGCGGCGAAGCCTGGCTACGCCGACTGGCGTAAACACCAACAGCCCGGCACAGCTCACCTACTCTGTCAAAAGGATACCGATGTACTGTTAATGTTATTTGATTAGACCTTAAGGCAAAACCTATTTTTAGTTTTGTATATTGACAATAGTTAAGTTAATGTTTTTAATATATTATATAGTTGTCAGTTTATGTAAATTTCTATGTTTCCATTTTATAATTATTCACTTCAATAAAGAGTTCATTCAGGTATTGGTGTATATCAATATTGCTGAATAGTCCACTAGTAACATGTACAAATAAATCGCGTACGACATGCGCACTACAAATCATTGGTGTTGTCCCCGATATGCGAGTGTTACTTAGCTGATTGGTCAACCATATGACAGATTATATTATAAATATGTTTCATTAATGTTTTTCTCTCTGATTAATTGTCGAAGAGCGGACCTAGCCGAAGGTGGTATTTAAAAATATACAAATAATTAATTAATATATTAATTAACAAACTAATTATTATTTTACTTGTTCTAGTAAAATGTGAAATAAAAACAAAATCATGCAGCAGATCGATTATTTTCAGAAAATATCGAACTCGGTCCCATAGTAGAAAAAAATTAATTGGTATTACCATCTCGTATTTGCACCTAATACTTAACGTTAACGCCTTGGTTCAGTTACGTCAGTCATTTGGTCGTTTATCTTTAGTTCAGGCTGTTTTTTTAATTTAATATTTCACTTTTGTTTTCTTATATACCTTACAAAGTATCTGAATTTATATCGTTAGTGTTTGTAATAAATTCAGTTGTCCTTTGTAATTGCTATTATTGTTATATTTTTCCTAGTTATGAGAACATTAATAACAATGCCAAAAAAGAGAAAAGAGAATTGGGTGTTGTGAAAATTCTACGTACATACGTGCTAAACTTGATGCCAAAAAAGACTTGCCAAAAATGTAATGATCTTTTTATATAAATAAGTAAGATATGTTGAGATAAATGGAGAAATGGGTGGGTGGAACTCGAAGTGCGGCCACCTCCTCGTGGTGAGGTTCTGGGTTGATTTAACATTCAAAACCGGTTTTATTATCTTGTACAGTTCATCAAATGTCTAGAGGCTTTCGACGGCTAGACCGAGAAAGCACTACTGACAGGCATCCCGACGGATTTACGCAATGAAAGTACACTCTGCGCATCAAGTATTTCACTGTTTCATTCAGACGTAAATGTCAGATCTAAATTTCGCTAAAACATTTCTTTTATTTTCGTTTGTGTTTTTTGCTCATTACAGTTTAATAGAACCTAAGTATGGAGTTTAATAGCAAATTAAGAGGCCGCGTGATTAACAGTCAATCTCGCGAAATAATAGCCAATGTAATAGAGTTTATGAGAAGAGAAGGAAACTTTAATTCACCTTCAATACCATTTAAAAATGTAAATGATCGTGTTGCTGCAGCCACAGGAGTATCTAAAAACACTGTCGTCCGCATTTCTGGAGAGAAAAAAAGAATCGATAACCGTGAGACATCGGAATTTTCATCACCAAGAAAAACCATTTAAAAACCAAAAACAGTTAATGATATAGATGAAGCTGCACAAGAATCAAATTTTATTTTTTTATTATTAGATAGCTATTTTTGTTTCTGAGTTGTGTTCATTTACAGGCTCAATTTTTTTCCGTTTCTCCTTTTTGATTTTATATGGGGTTTCAAGTTGTTTTTGACTTATTTCGACGTAAATCACAACAACACACTTTTTTAATAAAGCAAACAAGTGTTAAGAGGTATATGTACGTGTAAACTACAATTACAAAAAATTGATATGAAACCCATGAAACCACCAACAAAAATGTAAAGCTAGCTTCCGTACTAGAACATGGTGTCATTCGTCGTGATAATTTATCGTTTTGTTTAATAGATCAAGAAATGTAAATATTCCCCTGTTATTTTTCATAAAATTATAAGAGAAATAAATTTTTTTCTAAATAGTATAGTTTATTATTTTGTAGAAAAACAAAATTTCGAAAATTTTAGTAATGTTTCAGAAACAACCTGTATTAATAATAGGTACCATTTTCCTTAATAAGGTAGAAATAAAATATAAACTATTTCCACGATTTACAAAGGCCTACAAAAAAATTATAGGTATTTTCCGCTATCCTATAAAATTTATATTTTCTGACTCAATTTCAAAAGGGTGAAGGAATTCCAAAACACCTTTTATGGCATAATAATTATTTTCAATTCTACATACTATCTTTAGCTGCTTTTAAAAACGTTCTAAGAAAGTCCAATCAGACCAATTTAATCCCTAAACTATTCCACACTTTTAAAATTTAATTACCTAAAAATATTAAAAACTATTTAAAATAACTTGTTTAGCAGACTGTACAATAGCTATCTTAGTCACACGTAGCGCGTTCTCTGTCTGGGCGTCGAACACCTCTAGAAATTTGATGAACTGTAGCTGCCCTAAACCCCTTGAGTTTTAAATCAAGGGAAAAGCTGCACAAAGCTGAATTTTTTTAGTTTTTTAATTTCTCATCCCTAAGGTCCCAGCAAATATTTTATTTTTTCACTAATTTTTATATAGGATGTAAACCACATAAAACACAATTTTTTCACACTAGCCTAAATTAATGTTTTTTTGGTAATTTTTGACCTGTCCTATTGTACAAGCAGTGCACTAGTCCTACAGGGGCTAACAGTTTACGCGGAAAGGAGATCCCAATCTGATATAAATATACAATATAAAGAGGCAATGCTCCAGTCAAAATATACATTTAATCCGATCATTATTCATTTCCCTAGATCCTACTTATACCTACCGTATAATGAACTTTTTTTGTAATGCAATAAAGTATGACCCTGTATGTAAACTAATAAGATTTTTTTAATAAACAACTCGCAAGTTAAAAGGCAATTATTTTCTATTTTTGCCAACAATTTCAGCATTTTGTTGATTTTTTCCTTTTACATATTCAACCGCAATCACCCTGTAAGTACAATTTTTTTGTCTCTTTGAAAATAGTACAAGGGGTTTATTTTTAATCTTAAACAAAATATTTAATACAAGATATTTCTCTTGAAAATATCTATTTTGTCAGTATATATTTATTGTTTAAAATTCATATATTTGGTACATATTAAGTTATATTTGGAAAACTAGTCATAGGATCTAATTTTACCAAAAAAAATTTTAAACGAGTACATCAAGTACTATACGATATCAAATATTGAGATAATTTGACGGTGATATTTTTTTTTTTCGGTATTTTAGCTATTTTTGTTCGGTGGGAATACCTACTTTGACCAAAAAAGATTTGCCGAATCATTATTCACCCTGTAAGGTACAATATTTTAATAATAGTAGTTAAGTATGTATTTTGACTATACAAAATGAGCAAATACCTTCCAAATATATTTAAGCGTGATTTATGGTGTCCATTTTAAAGAACTGGGGATTTCTAACTTCAACACCCTGTATCTCAAAATCTAGTCATAGGATACGATTGGGCCCATAGACACTTTTGATGGGAACATTAATTTAACATATCAAAAATTCAGACATTTTGACGGTACTCCCGTTTGCATAAGAAAAGTGCGTGGTCCTTTTGAGGTTATGCTAAAAAGTTAAATGCTGTAGATTATTGCTTGATCTACAACTTTTGGATTATGCATTTTTATTTTTGAGGTCAATTTTCGTCGGAAAACGCTATACCATGTTTCTCCCATTTTCAACCCCCTAAAACTACTTCAACCCCCTAAAACTTTACTTTAACCCCCGCAGGTTTCATTTTTTTTTATTTATTATAAGCTCCTCTACCATTTACATTTATCAAAGTCCTGTTACCAATTGTTTTTGTTTTTTTTTTTTTCATCCAAATAAGTTAATTCGACTGGTCTAAGACTATCTATTGTATAGTAAAAATTTAATATTATGATGTAAGACCAAACAACGCCAAGTGCAAAGCTAGAATCTCATAAATATCCGTAAAAATAAATCAATATTAATATATCAATATTAATTATTACATTACATATCCTCAATAATTATTGTCACCATGACAGTTTGCACGTTTAAATCCGTGTGTTTTATTGAAGGATTAACCGAGGGTTTAACACATCATCACGACTTTTCATAACAATGAAAACAATATAATATATTATATAAAAAAAGGTAATGGTTGTTAATGAATCTATACAAACCCGCCTTTCTCGCATAAAATCGGATAAACACTAAAACGGCACCGGCGGCGAGCAACAAATCATTTATAACGATATTATTGCCGCAAGAGTGGATCGGACAGAAACAGCTGAATGTCGTCTGTCACCCGACGAAAAAAAATACCGTTTGTCATTTGTTTGGAAATCATATTTATTTAGAAGCGGGGCTAATGAGTGTGTACATCAATTTATAGGGTGTTATACTTTTACGTAAATTTATTTACTTTTTTTTGGAAAATTATTTCGAAAGTTATGAACCAACTGTAGATTATACATAGACAAAATCAATCATTAAATTTTGTAAAAAATAATATTATATTAAAATTATCAGAAGAATAAAATTATTAAACCATACTTAACGTTGATGTAGCGCAAATAATGAAATTTTCTGAATGTGGTTTTAAATCTTTGAGTTTTCCTTTTCACATAGATAATAAAACAGCAGGAATAGTCCCTTATCTAACTACACAAAGCAGCATGTTGTGTTTTTTCTTGCTATTTGTAGGTACAGGGAAGGGAATGAAAAATATGTCCTCCGGTGGTGGGAGCTGTCGATGCAAGGAAATTTCTGAACTTACACCAAAAGTATCAAATCTTGAATAAGTAAAACCAAATTTGGTAGATTTTCACAAAACTTTTATTTTAAAAAAATTAAAAAGAAAAATTAAAAACACTATACATGACATGTTTCGAAGTACAACTTCTTTTTCAAATGTGACTAATTTACAATTCGGTATCCAATATATATGCGAAATAATTTAACAAAACAAAGTACTTAGGAAAACATCAATAACATAACAAAATAAACTAACTATTTAAAGTAAATAAGGGTACTTAGGTAATTATGATATCAATCAGATAACAATAAGATAGTAAGATTACCGGGATTATCTCACCGAAAACTAGGAAAGAGATTTAATAAGGGTGAGTTATTAATATCTAATTGATCATTGAGTAGGTTATCTGAATTTTTAAATCTATTTATTTCAAGTGTTTCTAAATGGTTTAGTTTATTGCCCGTATTTTCTATATGTAAAATTTCAAAGTTGTCTGTAAAAGAATGATTTTCAGCTAAAATATGATTTGAGTAAGTAGAATTATTTTTGTTTTTTGTATAGCTATTATAGTGTTCGGAATAGCGCTTTTTGAAAATACGGCCTGTTTGACCAATATACAGTTTTGGATAACTAACACAATTTAATTTGTATACCCCGATTTATTATTAGGATTAATTTTACCCTTATCGTTTTTAATATACTTCCCAAGCGTATTATTGGTTTTAAAAACTACGTTAATATTTTGGTTTTTTAAACATAATGTTACTTTTTCACTAGGAGCTCTTATGTATGTAAGACTCTTATATCTGCAATTTTGATCTTTAATTATGGGATAAACTTATTGAATAGCATGTTTAAAAAGTTTTTTCTCTAAAATTTTGTCTACTAACTTTGAATTAAAATTATTGTTTACTGCGATTTGTTTAATGATATTTAATTCTTTTGTGAAGTTCTCTTTGGTAAGACGGATATTAACTAATCTATGGATCATACTATTGTATGCTGCCAGCTTTTGTTTGTATGGATGAGATGAACTATTATTTGTTGTAATATCAGTATGTGATGGCTTATGAAATATCCCAAAACTATGGCCTTTATTAATTTAATATTTAAGTCTAAAAAATTAATTGAATTATCCTTCTCTGTTTCCATAGTAAGTTTAATATTAGGGTGTATAATATTGATAAAGACTAATAAAGAATTTAACTTTCTACTAGTACCAGTAAAAGCAGTCAGTATACCGTCAACATATCTATGCCAATAAAGACAATATTTACTTAAATTATTGCTATGAATTTTATGTTCTATATTATCCATAAATATTTCCTCAAGCAACGGGCTTAATGGGTTACCCATAATAAGACCTTCATTTGCTGAGTAGATGTCATTTTGAAATTGAAAATAATTTTGTTTTAGGCAAATGTTTAACAAATTTATAATATTGACTTGATTACGATCTAATAAGTTTTCTACTAACTTAACTGTTTCTTTAGGAGGTATACTAGGAAATAAGTTTGTTACATCGAACGATACTAATTTTGTGTTACTAGGTAATTTAATGTTTTTTAATTTTTCTGTTAATTCATAAGAATTTTTTATACTATACTTTGAATGGAATTTGCAGTTTTCTTGTATAAGTTTAATTAATGTATGTGAAAGTTTAACTGATGGAGCCGTGACAAATGATACAACTGGTCTAATAGGATAGTTCTCTTTGTGTAATTTTATTAAAGAATAAAGTTGTGGTGGTTGAGGGTTCATTTGTATTAGTTTGAATTTTTCTCTAGAATCAAAAATTGCTGTTGAATCCTGAATATTACGTTTTAGTTCTTTTTGATATTTATCTGTTGGATCAAATTTGAGTATGCTATAGTTATTGCTTGCTTGTAAAAATGAAAGAGTTTTGTCAATATAATCTATATTATTAATAGCAATTACTGTATTTCCCTTATCAGCACGAGTGAAAATGATATCATCCTGTTTTGATTAAATCCTTTATAGTTTTAATTAACTTACTATCTTGATTTGAATTGTTATTACGTAAAAATTGTGAGACAAAGTATTATATGAATCTTTTAAAGCGATTATTGTTTATATTCCCAAAATTTCTAAGTTCGAAGTATTTATCTTAGGTGCGATGTTGTGTTTAAACCCTTTTTCTATTGGATATTGTTCTGGATCAGAGAAATTTGTGGTAGTTAAGTTAACAAATCTTTTAAAAAATGTATGATCCGATATTTTATTTGTGTTCTGTTCTGATTTTTGTTTAGGTATTATGGATTTTTTAAAAGTGATTTTAATTTTTCCAAAAAGATTCATATAATACTTTGTCTCACAAATATCATACTGCGAATATAATTAAAACACAATTTTTACGTAATAACAGTTCAAATCAAGACAGTTAAGTTAAGTTAATTAAAACTATAAAGGATAAAGCAAAACAGGATGATATCATTTTCACTCGTGCTGATAAGGGAAATACAGTAATTGCTATTAATAATATAGATTATATTGACAAAACTCTTTCATTTTTACAAGCAAGCAATAATTATAGCATACTCAAATTTGATCCAACAGATAAATATCAAAAAGAACTAAAACGTAATATTCAGGATTCAACAGCAATTTTTGATTCTAGAGAAAAATTCAAACTAATACAAATGAACCCTTAACCACCACAACTTTATTCTTTAATAAAATTACACAAAGAGAACTATCCTATTAGACCAGTTGTATCATTTGTCACGGCTCTATCAGTTAAACTTTTACATACATTGATTAAACTTATACATGAAAACTGTAAATTCCATTCAAAGTATAGTATAAAAAATTCTTATGAATTAACAGAAAAATTAAAAAACATTAAATTACCTAGTAACACAAAATTAGTATCGTTCGATGTAACAAACTTATTTCCTAGTATACCTCCTAAAGAAACAGTTAAGCTAGTAGAAAACTTATTAGATCGTAATCAAGTCAATATTATAATCAAAGAAGAAATCCTAAATTTGTTAAACATTTGCCTAAAACAAAATTATTTTCAATTTCAAAATGACATCTACTCAGCAAATTACGGTCTTATTATGGGGAACCCATTAAGCCCGTTGCTTGCGTAAATATTTATGGATAATATAGAACATAAAATTCATAGCAATAATTTAAGTAAACATTGTCTTTATTGGCATAGATATGTTGACGATATACTGATTGCTTTTACTGGTACTAGTAGACAGTTAAATTCTTTATTAGTTTTTATCAATACTATACACCCTCATATTAAATTTACTATGGAAACAGAGAAGGATAATTCAATTAATTTTTTATACTTAAATATTATTAAAATTAATAAAGGCCATAGTTATGGGATATTTCATAAGTCATCACATACTGATATTACAATAAATAATAGTTCATCTCATCCATACAAACAAAAGCTGGCAGCATACAACAGTATGATCCATATATTAGTTAATATCCCCTTTACCAAAGAGAACTTCACAAAAGAATTAAATATCATTAAACAAATCGTAGTAAACAATAATTTTAATTCAAAGTTAGTAGACAACATTTTAGAGAAAAAACTTTTTAAACATGCTATTCAACAAGTTTATCCCATAATTAAAGATCAAAATTGCATATATAAGAGTCTTACATATATAGGAACTCCTAGTGAAAAGGTATCATCATATTTAAAAAACCAAAATATTAATGTAGTTTTTAAAACCAATAATACGCTTGGGAAGTATATTAAAAACAAGGGTAAAATTAATCCTAATAATAAATCGGGGGTATATAAATTAAATTGTGGTAGTTGTCCAAAACTGTATATTGGTCAAACAGGCCGTACTTTCAAAAAGCGCTATTCTGAACATTATAATAGCTATACAAAAAACAAAAATAATTCTACTTACTCAAATCATATTTTAGCTGAAAATCATTCTTTTACATGCAACTTTGAAATTTTACATATAGAAAATAAGGGCAATAAACTAAACCATTTAGAAACACTTGAAATAAATAGATTTAAAAATTCAGATAACCTACTCAATGATCAATTAGATATTAATAACTCACCCTTATTAAATCTCTTTCCTAGTTTTCTGTGAGATAATCCCGGTAATGTTACTATCTTATTGTTATCTGATTGATATCATAATTACCTAAGTACCCTTATTTACTTTAAATAGTTAGTTTATTTTGTTATGTTATTGATGTTTTCTTAAGTATTTGTTTTGTTAAATTATTTCGCATATATATTGGATACCGAATTGTAAATTAGTCACATTTGAAAAACAAGTTGTACTTCGAAACATGTGATGTGTAGTGTTTTTAATTTTTATTTTTTAAAATAAAAGTTTTGTGAAAATTTTCCAAATTTGGTTTTACTCATTCAAAATAAAATGGATTTTCATCAAGTAAAGGCCGAAACAATAAATCATTTTAAAGTATTAAAATTGGACGACACAAAATAATTGCCATAGGATTGTTATCACATTCCCAACTAGTCATTGCTAAAAGTGCATTTGTTGTGAAGTCATGGCCTAAATCAGAGTGAGAGAACCGATTATGTTGACAACATTGCGAGCTCGTCAGCACCTACTAATTGCATTGAAAACATCCATAGGCGTATCAGTCGTAAAGTGAAATATTAAGTAATAATTAATTTTCTTATTAAATATTTATTATATAGATTTTTTAATCTTAATTATTGTTTGAATATCTGCCATTGTATTGTAAAAGTACTTAGGGCCAACAAGAGGGGGGGGACTAATTCCCGGGGCCTGGGCTCAATTGGGGGCCCGGTAGTGGCATAAGGGGGTTATGATAATGAGCATTATGCCATTCAGCTGTGAAGTTGTGAACTCGAAACAGCGTTTTCTAAAAACGACTTTTGTTAAAAAACAAATATATTATTTTGTTCCGTAGAAATGGCCGGCTTCCTTTTTTATTTGGAGTCCGATTACAATAAGAAGAACTCAGCTACGTCATCAATTGACGGAGTAATTCGTTGGCTATAGCCGCCTACTGGTGGTTCAGTGCCGTGTTAATTTTATAGGAATGTAGGAATCATATGAAGACTATAGGGGAAAAATAGGGAATGTCACAAAATATCAAAAACTGAGTTAGCACCTCCATCTAGTAAAGAAGTATCTATATTTTGTTATAAAGATATCTCCTATATAACGGCACAGTATGTTAGTAGCCGCGTCTAAAATATTAGAAACAGGGGAAAAACAGGAAATGTCCATCGGCAAAATCATAAGTACAAGGAGTGTCCACAGATCGCTTGGATGTAAATTATCGGTTCTAATTTTAGTTAAATTTGGCTTTGTCAGGGTAAACAAGTGGATATTTTTTGTAAATATGATTGTGGGCTACGGTGTTAAGATTACGTTTTAATTTATAAAATATACAAGAAGTGCAATTATGGAAGACAATAAAAATAGTGAGCCAACTTCTACATCACTTCTTGCATATACACAGAAATCTTTGCTAACATTGGAGAATGAAAATAAGTTCCACAAAATGAATGCTCAAGTATTACGACCAGAAAAGATCTTCAATAATTAAGTGACAAAAAGATAAAGAATGCAAAGCTATCTGTTTCAATTTCCAAAAGAATCTACCAGTTTCAAACATCACAACGAATTTAATATGCTACAAGAGTCAGTTATCTGTGTACTTGTTTAACATTCACATTTTAGCAAATGGCGATTTAGTCTTTTATGTATATCCAGAAACAGTTGCTGCTGAGGGAAGTAACGAAGTTCTATCAATGCTAGATCATTGTGTTGAAAATTATCTTGACCCCCAGATAAAACACCTTGAAGTAGTTTGCGACTCGTGTATGTGTCAAAACAAGAATTATAATATGATCAAATACATTTATGCATTCATGCCTGATAATTTATTTATCTACTTTAAATTAACACATTTAAAGTAATCAATGACTGTCACTTGAAAGTGATTGAAATTTTGCATGCAAGCTTTTCTTATGCCGTGATAGTCCGTGTTGGTACAAAATCACCATTTTCAAAGTAAGAATGAAAATGACTGCCTTCAGAAATTACGAACGGTTTATGAATTAGTTAAAAAATCGTATAAATACGATTTTAATCATACGGTTGGCAACACTGAGACAGAGAGTAGACGTGGACAGCAGTGAACAGTTCGAAAATATAAATGTCAGTTAGTTTTATGTATGTGAAAGAATCCTGAATTTAAATTTTGAGTTTATGATTCTGTTATCATCTAGATCAGTGATACATAAAGTGTGCTCCGCGGAGCCCTGGAGCTCCGAAAAGCCTTTGTTTGAGCTCCGCTAAGAAAATAAGTCATAATAAAAAAAAGAAGTACATCGCCACAAAAGGAGGGACCTGGCTCAATGAACTGGAGTGCGGTAGCGTGCTTGTCAATAGGCTTGAGATGCGACTCTGTAATTGCTGACAGGTTATTTTTCATCTCACTAGGGAGTATTTATAATAACCATTGTTATTGTCTGATCCACCAGCTTGTAGACTGCTTATTAACAATGTGAAATAGAAACTGGTTATTATACTCCTGAGTGAGATGAACAATAAAAATGACTGCGCCCATAGCGTCGCACCTAGTTCTATTAATACAGCACGTACATTGGCATTCTACCCTCCTCCAGTTCATTTACCTGGCTTAAGGTCCTTTTTTTTAGAAGTTACTGGAGGAAGGAGGCTATGATTTTGCTTGGAAAATCTCTTTTTTTATAAATCACTAAGAAGAAGGAGGATATGATTTTGCTTAAAGGACTTTTTTTTAAAGTCATTAAGAGAAAGGAGGATAATAATTTTGCTTAGAAATGTGTTTGGGATTCCGTCAAATATTTCACTTTTCAAAAAGGTTCCGTCACCAAAAAAGTTTGAGAAACACAGCTCTAGATGAACTAAGAAAACTGGTTGTGGCTGTTTTTGTGTGAAATTTGAGGACATTAATTATATTTTGTAATAAATAATACAATAAGTCGGAGAACGTATTGCATTAGTAACACATGCCACATGAATAAATTTAACATTTCCAATGTGGCGTTCTTTAATTGACCAAAGTAAGCTATAGTCATGTAAGTAACACAAATAGTAACCAAATTTATTTACAAGAACATGAGAGTGCAGTTGATATTTATACAACCATTATTATCAGGTTTTTAAATTTCCCGCTGCATTGTTTGATATTGATGAAAGCACCACATAGTGGGTCAGATTTTAACTGCGTTAAAGCTGGTCGTTGTTAGGCATTGGCTTCTTATGAGCGTTTTATAGCTTTATGTCCCTTATTTCTGTCTAACACATTATCTTTATTTTGAAGGATGAAAAATTTAACTAGTGATGATGCTAGGAAAGCAATTGTAGCAATTAGTCAACTAATGGTCAAAGCTAAAAGGTGATTTTTATCTACCCGAGTCGAATACGGCATAAATATTAAACTTCATTATACCGATAAGAACGATTTCATTGAAAATAAATCAGGCCTGTACTGAAATACTACTGGAAAGTTCTGCCGTGACACGTGTTGATCAGTATTAGGTGCCTGTTTTCAAAAAACTTTTTCCTCATTTGAAGTATTCTGCTTAGATATGCTAGATGCAGTAGATTCAACAATTGATTCGTAGCTTGTCACGTCTTGATTTTCGTCTTTTCCAGTCGGTACTTTTACATATTTCTCAGGGTCTTCCATATTGGTGTCAAAATTATTATTTTGACTTTTCCTCTTTTTCATCATCGAGTACCTACTTTTTTGTTTACAGTGAACATCTATATCTATTAAGTGTGGAGGAGGGTGGATTACTCCCACGGAACTTAGGCCTCACTAAGCCCATTGTGCATCCTCCTAGGATGATAGCCAGCCTACATATTTAATGTAGTTGACAAGGTAGCCAAGAGGTGCTTCTCTTATATCGGCCGGTATTAGCTGATACTCGCCAAACACAAATCTTCTATTATATAAGAGAGCGTCAAATAATCGTAAGTGATATGCTCGATGGTCTTATCTTCTTCCCCTGCAGAGTGCGGATTCTTACAGCCCCATAATATGAAGATACTTTCGTACTTAGCAATTACCGGTCAGAATGCCTGTGGCTAGGCACAGATTCTGTCTAGTCGTAGTCAGTATTTGTTTGATGGAATGTTATCAGGATAACTTTAAAGCTCCCTGGAAACTCAGCAGTTTCTTGTTTCATCTCATCTTTACTTGTATTTCACAATATCATCTGCACTAACAAAAAATGATAAACTTATATTTCGATTTTCCTTTGTGTTCCTCAGTGATTACTTGCTGACTATTATCTGTTGCAGTAATATTAAAAACCACTTCTTAGTATTCAACTGCTAGAAAATCCTCTTCTTTGTAAATGTCTCTCATGATCCTTTAATTACAAATCCTTTGAAAGTGCGTTCTGCCGATTGGGTTTTGTCCAAATAGTTGGCATACATAAAAATGAGGAATAGAACGTTGATTGTGATAAAAAAAATTCCCGTTTTCTTTTTTATAATAGGTTTTTAAAGCTCCCATGAATATTTTGTCTAAAAGTTAAGGGGAAGAAAAGAATTGTTACACACTTTTCTTTTGCCTTTAATATAACGTCAAGGTTCTTTGTATGTCTTGTGTTCATTTAAGAGTACAAGAACAGGGATGGTCTCAGATGGATGAACATATTCGATAAAGTAATCGAACCACATAGTAAATAGTTCTATTTGGATCCACCCGGATGGGTGAAATGTAATTTAAGTTCCAGCTGGGGCACCTTTTTAGTTGTTTATTGCAGTTATTGCAAATATAATTATCGGTGGAATAACTGCTATATCAATACTTCCAATTTTTGCGACAAAAAAGGCTTTTATTGTTATTGACGTCTAGAAGGATATATTTCATTGCCAGAAGAAAAGGAAAAGATTCCTCGATTAGCAACTCAACTTTAAATTTAATAGGTAATATGCCCGACCACCGAAACATACTACATGTTGTTTACTTCCCTTCTCTGTACCCAACTTAAACGAGTAACCAAAAAATACGACATGCCACATTTTGCAGTCAGATAAGGAACTGTATCTTTTTTATATATGTGCGAATGTGTCAAATTTGAAATCCACATGACGAAATATCGTTCAATAAGGACAGAACTAACATACCGTTGTAAGTTATATTGTGTTTAGAACCATTGTTCATCATGTGCAATAAAAAATTACGAGAATATTATCTTTAACGAAAATTATTTTTTTATTTTCTGTGCTTTTTTGTCCACCTTGTATGGGGCGTTTATGGGAACAGTATGAGCACACACGCAAAAACGATATGCTGCCAATTCTGTCGGCAATTGCGACAGACAAACTAAGCCCAATGAGTAACACCCCGAAACAACGGTCATTGCAAATCAATAGAACTGTTTTATAGTCCAAATATCAAATAATAGAGCCAATTTATTAGCTTTTTTTTCGTACATTGATGTAAATTTTTGCATACAGAAACCTCTGTGCATTTCATGTCAAATTAGTAAAGCCCAGAATTTGATCCCGCTCTTTATTGCGAAATTATTGCTGTATGATAATTACCAATCAGGGATATGTATATACAGTGAGTATCATAAGTCTTACCCCCCCCTATCTAACTCGTTACTGGAGTCTTGTTAGAAAAATCGCCGAGACACGTCGACTTTTGATTTCTATAATGTACATTTTTGTTTGAATAGTTTACCCTTAATTTCACCCTTTACTGAAGGGGAGCAACCCTTTCGAAAAATTTAAATGGCATGGGGTGGTAAGTGATAGCTCATTTGAAAGGGGGTTTTATTCTCTATTCAACCGTGTAAAAAAATTTGAAATTTGCTTCATTAATTTTCGATTAATTATTGTTTCAGAATATAGGAAATTAACGTAGTGCACTCATCCTTAGAATTAAAATTCGGCCCTGCATGATATCGGTTTTGGTTCAGACGTATAGTTAGACTTTTTGCCATTAGATAAGGTCACTGTTAGTTTAGTTGCTTTCCTATTTGTGATGTTTTGTTATTTTTAAACATTAATAAATCAACACATAATGAAGCAAATTTTAAATTTTTTTGCACGGTTGAATGGAGAATAAAACGCCCTTTCAAATGAGCTATCACTCACCACCCCATGCCGTTTAAATTTTTTAAAAGGGTTGCTCCCCTCCAGTAAGGGATGAAATTTAGGGTAAACTTTTCATACAAAAATGTACATTGTAAAAATCAAAAATCGACGTGTCTCAGCGATTTTCCTAACAAAAATCCAGTAACGAGTTAGTTAGGGGGGGTAAGACTTATGATGCTCACTGTATATAATTTATATGTAATTAAACATATCTATTGGCTGTATTTTATACAGCCGCTGCTTACTTTATATAAATGTTTTAAATACAGCAACTTTTTCACAGTCTTTAAAAATATACTTTTTGTGTATACAGATTTTAGCAGTTCAAATTAAAACAGTTATTGTCTAATTTGGAGAAAAATGAAAAATTATCCATTTTTCTTAAGTAAGGTCGTATATTCACTAAAAATAAAGTTATTCAAAATTGATACAATAATAATTGAATTAATAATAAAATACAACGGAGCAATCATTTTCGGCCTATTTGACCATCATAAAGTATGTAATACAAAATAACATAAAGACAATTAACTATATTTACAAACATCCTCATGTTAGAGCGCTTTGTATTTTTACAAGTTTGTAATCTATACTGATTATGGGCTAGCTACTTTTGTAATACCAAATTAAAACGAACTTTGGGCTACATTTATTTATTGGGATAGACAACATGACTCGATAGTTTGAGTATAATGAGTTTTTTATAAAGAAATTCTTAATTTTTCTGTACAAGAGGTTAACCTGTTGAAACAGTTTAAACAGTTCAAACAATTGGCTTGCATACTTTAAAGAGAGAGTGGTAAGTTTTTAAATGACCAAAATACATTTATATATAATGTAAAGTTTACAATATAATCAGCGGATTGATAGATTATTTTCTTATCAACCCTACATTTCAACAGACATGGATTCCCTGGTAACCGAAGTAGTCCAAACCATCATTATCCATGCCGTTAAAACTCCAGCCTCAATTACTCCCATCAACATATCACAAAAAACCCTCCCCCAATTCATGCTAAATCTGAAGTCGAATGGATAGACAATATGTCTGTGACCCAGTCATCAGTACCTAATGAAACCATATCAACGACCTGATCAGACTCCAAATGAAACAATGGATCTTACCACCACAAACTTAGACCATAGAGATGGTTTTGAGATAAGGTCCGAATCACCATTGGTCAAAAATCCAAAGAGCATTCTCACAGCAAAATACACATCAGTTCCGACAACAATTCCTTAGCTCACAAGAAACACCCTGAAGCCATATTTAGAACCTATGGGAGCTCCTTACTTTGACTATCATTTTCGACACTAGACCGAATTAAATGTCCTTTAGACATTTGTCTCTCCAGTCTCACCATTGGATGTTAAAAACCTTCTCACTGCTCCGGTCACCCTCCAATAAATCCAATACGCCTCTCAATCAGATAAAAACACGACCTGTGGCCCATACAAAAAAAAACGCTGAAACATCTTTCGAAAATAATATTTTCCGTCCTCACCCTACTCCTACTTTACACTTGCCTAAAAATCCACCATCACTATTGTCATTTCCAAACCAGGCAATTTCCTTAGATTCATAGACTCGGATTAACCTATTTCATATTTGTCCTAAACATTTACTTAACAACAGTAAAAAGGCATTTTGATTAGATCTGATAATTTAAAATGGTTAAGGAACTACCTGTTAATAATAAGTTGTATGTAAAATGATATACTAGTACTCCAATATTTGCTAAAGCCTGGAAAATCAATAAATAATGGTACCTTATATAGATCAACTATTAGTTTATTGATTTCTAAACTATTGGAGAAATTGTCACTACTCCTCACGAATTATGAATTTCTACACATATTTCCAGTTTAATTCTCTTCCAGAACACTCATCTAGCCAATAATACCATCGTACATATCATTATTGAGGCTATGGATTTCAAAACTAAATTTCAGTACTTTTCTTAGATGCAAATCAAACTTTTGAAAAGGTCTGGAAAGACATGGGCATGACGGACTCTTATACGAAATTAAGCAAAGACTTCCAGCTCAGTACTTATCTATTTTACTTTAGTAAAATCTTATGTGATAGATAAATTATTCATATTAAGCGTAAATCAACGAACTTAAATCTGGAGTCCCACAGAGCAGTGTTTTAAAACCGATTCTCTACTTGCTTATAAATTTGATTTTCCAAATACTGACTACGCTGTAATAACCTCTAAGAACATTTCTTTTAGCTAGTGAAATAGTTCTAAAAATGGAAAAGAAAAATAAATGAATCTTAATCTCAACATCTTACTTCCAATATACTGATTTTATCAACTATACAGAAATTCTTATTCGTGCAAATGCCATTTGTAATAATACAGTGTTATGTTATGTTTAAAATGGGGTGTTAACACACTGCGACCTAAAAGATCTATTGTGCCCCCTTCTATCACCACTGCACTAGACGAAATGTGTCTCAATGCCGATAGCGACCCTTCCAATCCTATTTTCTCAAGGAAGTGTAGGATTTGAAGTGGCTTCAAATTAGGTAAATATCCCTCTTCTATTTGATATCCTCCTAGATATAGTGCGCTTGGATTCTGGAGTGCTACACATTCAGTTAGGATGTGAATGAAGGTTTCGTCCTCCTCCTCACAGAATCTGCACTTACTATCCTCTACTACTCTCAGTTTACTTAGGTGTCCTTTTAGTCGGCAATGCACGGTAAGGATCCCTGTTACAATACGTAGCCTGTTCTTGCTCAGGCAGATGCAGGCTTCTGATCATTTCAACAATACAAGAATTAATTTAAGACAGAAGCGCAAAACACCATTATAAATTGGAATATAATGACTTCCTCCTCCAACAGAAGATTAAAAAGGAAGTAGCCAATTTACTTTGAATAAGGTGGAACAGGTAAAGAAACCTCATCAGAACATAGAGAAAATTATCCTAATATTTTCTAATCCAGCAAATAAAGGATCAAATTTGGGATTGTAGTTTAAAAGAAATAAAGAAACATTAACTATGATACATGTTATTATTAATAATATTATACTTTGGATTAAAAAAGATTTTATTGTGGAAATATTGTGCCATAAAATATTATGTATATTTAAACCATGGTCAGGTTTCAGTTATCAACTTGCTTTTAACGTATAAGTGTATATATCTTTTTCTGTCATAAGGTCGAGTGTACGTTTTAAGAGAATAATGGCTTTAAATTTTTCTAGAATAAATACATCTTGTTTACAATAAATTTGTCTGCATCATCTTTCTGATAGTACTCTCTTACTAAATTGTCAGATCACTTCCACCAAATCATCTGCAATATAATCTATTAATAAAAAATAATAATCAAAAGCATCAGTATGAGTTTTTTATTGATTACAATCACTTAAGATTTTTATTTATCATCCTTAACACGTGTATCATATGGGGATATTAAACATTCTGGTTCATAACGTTTAAGTTTTGCAACCTAAGACATTTCGTTGCCGTCGTCAAGTGACAGGTGAAGTTTAATTGTGATTTTTCGTGTTTTTTGTGATTTTTCGTATTTTTGATTTTTTGTGTTTTTGTTTTTTTGGTGGTGAGAAAATTTGTAGTGTGTCAAAACATTTGCAGTAAAAATGTTATGCGGTCATTTCATGGGTAAGGTTTTATTAACATAGACGGAGGCATATCTAGGGAGTAAGGCTTGATTTATTTAAAAATGTAAATCATGTATTAAATTGTCGTTGACTACTCTCCTTAAAGATTTATCATACCGTTATACAAAAAACTTTGAAAGTGCAATTCAAAGGATATGTTTTGGTAAGATCCTATTTCTGAAATAAAGTTGTTTTATTGCTTTTAATACGTTTTTTATCTCATAAGAAAAGGTAGTTATGACAAAACCGATCTACAAATAAAAATAATAGATATCTTTATATTTTTATTTGCAATTCATGTATTTTTTTTAATGATACTAGAATAACAAAATCGCAATCAAGCATTTTCAAATCAACAATAAACAACTAGTAGAATAATTTTGTTTACATAAATCGAATTCCAAACATCCACGTAGTTGTCAAATTATTATGAAAGAGTTTGGTTACAAGGATTTTTTGTGCTTATAATTCGGTATTACATTAACATAAGGCTCTTAAACGCACAAAAGGCTTTTACAATTACATTTAGGAAGTATATTTGCATTCTTAATGTCAGTTGTTGTCAGATTAATTATTTTTTCTAATTGCAACTATTATAATTGTATAGTGTTTATCAGGAAAGTACGCAATTAATTTTGAGTGTGACAGCAGTGTATAGCAAACGTATTAGGCGTAAATACCGATTCATTCATAAAACGCATACTCACTCCTCAAATAAACGACCTTGCACAAAACATCCCCACTTAAATTAGAAGCTCTTTATTTCTAATGCGGCAAACGATGCGATATCTTTTTCTGCGTAATATCAGAGACAACAGAGAAGTGTAACTTAATAGGAAAATTTGTTCGGTGGTCCATTTAAATTACATGTATGACTTATTTTCTCTTTTACATTGATCTTTACATATATTTATTTCTCTCCAATAAAACTAACACCAATCTAAGAGGTCGCTGATGTTGCTGGTTTTTTGACGTCGACGTATCGATTAGAACTGATGTTATTAATTTAATTTGGGCCCCGTTTATTTCTTTTAGTCTGATTTTGTTGTTTAATTAATTTTCTTTTGGGGGGAATGTTTATTTTCGCATATTATTTTTTGCATGAAGCAATTTCTAGAACGAAACTCGCGTTTTTCTACACGTTTCTTACTAGAGGTAAGTAATTTCCAATTTATTAAGAAAACCACTGTATAATGTGTTTATTTAATAATATATTACAAAATGGCTATATTTATTTTAGGTGAATTGGAACAGAGATCCATTATTACAGCTAATTTTGTTCATTAAGTAGGTAGATGAATGTTTCTACAGCTTTAATGGCAGCACAAAGTTCCCACCTACTAGAAAAGAAGTAAAATGTATGATGAGTAAAAAATCTCTGCACATGTAGCATTGGCAAAGGACTTGAAATTATTAGATATTGGCTATTTTTTATATACACCTACCTCTAATAGCCACTTGACAAAAAAATTACAAAAATGTATTCATCTTTATATAGTGTTTATTATTAATATTATTATTTGCTATGTTTGAAAAGTACCTCCTGCTGCAGAACAGATCGAATAAATTAGACGACTAGTTGGAGAAGGTCCATCTAGTAACCAAATTAGTAGACTAGGAAAACCTTTACATGACTGGGGACACAACAGGAATGCACACGCACAAGATACACAAACAAACGACATAACAGGGGTAAGCCTTCAGCAACGTCCTGTTTAAATGATGATAGTATGTCATCCTTCATTCCCTTTTTAGAAGGCATGGCATATAAATCTATTGATCTTGATGACCCTAAGAGGAGTTAGCAGAGGGTGTACAAAATGGGTCAAGTAGGTTTCGATCTAGTTTACAGGGTGGGAACTTACTCGACTTGGGCCTTATACATTTGCGTGAGTGTATATGTGTGTTTGTTTCGTTTCCATGGTTTCTATTAAAATAAACAGTCATAACATATCGATACCCTTTTGCCAGACTAACGTAAGCGACATTTTTTCAAATTGCACTTATGATAGTCTGGCAAAAAGGTATCGATATACTCTACAGGGTGGGTCACTTAAAAGTTCCACCCCCCCCCCTTATCTTCGTTATTCATTGAGATATCGAAATAATTTTTTTCTTGTTTGAAAGACTAGAACAAATACTTTCTTACGATGCATTCAATCATTCTGTGACGTCATGGCTTACTTCCGATTTTTCCGGAAATAACAGAAAATCGTAATTTATTTTTTATTTTTAAATTGAAACCCACTTTTTTTATTATACATTTGGATTTCTGAGACATTTTTCTATAATAATCGTGTATTGAAAATTTTCTGACAGCTTTCAAAATGGTCGCCATATTGGATAATATTTGATCTAAACATGTTACTAATAATTCGTTTATGAAAAAAATTATGGGAATGGATAATCTTTATAAAATCTTTGTTATCTTCAAAATTCCCATTGAGACCCATTTACTGTATACCAGTGGCGTATCTAAGCATTTTTGATATTAGTAAACCGTTTAATTATTCCGTCCGCTTTTATCTTCGTTGTTAATTGAGATATCGGAATGAAAACTTTTTTGTTTAAAAGCTTATAACAAATACTTTCATATACTGGATCCAATTGGTCTGTGACGCCATGGATTACTTTGGATTTTTCCGGATATAACTTAAAATCGCAATTTATTTTTTAATTTAAAATCGAAACCTATTTTTTGTTGAAAATTTGAATTACTGGGACAATATTGTACAAGAAACGAATATTGAAATTTTACTGTCGGGTGTCAAAATGGCCGCCATATTGGATAATATTTTTTCCAAACATGTTACTATTAATTCATTTATTAAAAAAAATGTGGGAATGTATGATCTTCATAAATTCATTGCAAGCTTCAAAATTCCTATTAAACAAATGACATTTTATTTCAAACTTTCTTTACGCGTAAAGTAACCTTTGTATTTTTAATCATAGTGGGCAATATGTACGGTAGTAGAAATATCGTATGTAATTCGTATGTAAAGGCCTTTTTTGAAGGCCACTTTATACACTTATTATAAGCATAAATAACTATTTTTTGTTATTTTATTAATCAGTAGGTAGTTGACTGATGTAGTGGTTACAAGCACTGAAATTGTATGAATTCAGTTCGATGACAAATATGCTCAAGAAATATACATTTTCAATAAAAAAGTGGGTTTCTATTTAAAAATAAAAAATTAATTGCGAAAAACCGGAAATAAACCATGACATCACATACCAGTTAAATCAATTATTTGACAATATTCCAAGCTTTCAAACAAAAAAATGTTCATTCCGACATCTTAATTAATAAGGAAGATAAGAGCGGGTGGAATTATTAAACGGTTTGCTAATAACAAAAATCTTAGATACGCCACTGGTATACTGTAAATAGGCATTAAAAAGAACTGTGTAGCTTACAAAGATTTTATACATTCCCATATTTTTTTCATAAACGAATTTACAAGAACATATTAAAAAAAATATTAACCAATATCTCGGTCATTTTGACAGCTGCCAGAAAAATTTCAACAAACATTTCTTGTCGGAAACTCCCAGAAATTCAAATTTTCAATAAAAAAAATAAATTGCGATTTATAGTTATATCCTGGAAAATCGGAAGTAAAATGAAAGTATCTGTTATAAGCTTTTAAACAAAAAAGTTTTCATTTCGATATCTCAATTAACAACGAAGATAAAAGCGGATGGAATTATTAAACGGTTTGCTATTAATAAAATGCTTAAATACGCCACTGGTATACGGTAAATGGGTATCAATGATAATTTTAAAGCTTACAAAGATTTTATAAAGATCATACATTTCTATATTTTTTCCATGAATGAATTAATAGTAACATGCTTAGAAACAATATTATCCAATATGGCGGCCATTTTGACAGCTGCCAGAAAATTTTTAATACACGATTATTATACAAAAATGTCCCAGAAATTCAAATTTAGAATAAAAAAAGTGGGTTTCAATTTAAAAATAAAAAATAAATTGCGATTTTCTGTTATTTTCGGAAAAGCTGGAAGTACGCCATGACGTCACAGAATAATTGAGTTAATCATAAGAAAGTATTTGTTCCAGTCTTTCCAACAAAAAAAAAATTATTTCGATATCTCAATAAATAACGAATATAAGAAGGAGTGGAACTTTTAAGTGGCCCACCCTGTATACTTTATAAAATATTTGTTACATTAGTTTTTAAATATAAACAACTGTTACTTTCTTTGTAATTGGTCACAAAATGATATGAGGTATTTTCTAAACGTAGCAATTGTAGTTTGTTTTTCTGTACCTTAAAAAAATATAATTTATAGAAAAAGAATTTGGAGTATAATCAATAGAATTTTCAATTTTTTTTTTTGCGAAATTTACGAGTAATAAAAACTATGTTCACTGCTTATATTACTGATTAAAATTTCCTTTATTAAAATGCTTATTTATATGATTTTATATTTTTTAATATATATTGAAACAATTATTTTTGCTTCTCCTGTAAATTTGTATAGAAAACTATTTATTTCTGAATCCATGTTTGAATTTCCCGCCCTAAAGCATTTTTAATTTTCCCGCTATTTACTAGTAACGCCATCATATACTGGTTGTGGTTACAATCGCCCAAACAACTTTTACCGAACAAAAAAAAATATATTGAGTTACACGTCTCGCTAGATTGTCTCTGGTAATATTAAACACAAATTGGTATTTTTCTATCCCTTTTTGAGTATTCTTCAAAATTCGAAATGTTCACTCTTTCTCAAATATCTCGAAAGCGGTTTCCATTTTAGAGAAATTATGTATGGGTTAAGAATTATATAGAATGATATCATTAACAACTTTTATAAGAATAATTTTCCTAAAAGTTTGAATACGGACCATTTTAGGAAAATTTTGTATAAAATAAAAATTATAGAGAATAATATTAGAAGTGTCTTTTATTTAAAGGATTTTCTTCTCCAAATGTAACTAACAGATATATTCCATAAAATGTAAGAACTACCCCCTATAAAGTGTCCCCCAGATGTCCCGATGCTCCCCAAAATCTAATCAGTTTTGCGTAGGCCGGAATAAAGCCAAAGTTTAAAAATTCAGTGTTGTTCTTTGTACTTGTTTAGGAGTTATCGAGTACACACACGACGCACGCTTGCACGAACGCACTCGCCCACACACAGACATCATCGCGAAAATAGTGAAAATGTATTCAGGGGATTTCAAAACGGAAAATTCCGTTAAAAACTCGAAGGTAAAAAAATCATGATTCCTATACTTTGCTTATCTGTATACAGACAGGAAAGTAAAATTTCTAAAGCTGTTGATTTTACATTGTATAGTCGCTTATTGTTGTATGTAGCTCATGTAGCTCGTATAGCTCGTATAGCTCGTGTAACTCATCCGATTTCGCTTAATATGTGATCGTTAAAACAACGCACAGTGTAACCTGTGTAACAGTATACTGAAAGTGCAACGTAGTACAACACTCATACACGATATTCGGAGCGTTTTCATTTAGCAAAGTAATCTTTTTGCGTTGGCAGCCCAGCCTCGGCTCCAAAGCATGTTTAAATTAATAATTTTCCAAGCTGGATTCTATTCTCTTAATGGATATATAACTTTTAAAATTGCCTCAGCATTTAATTTTCTGCCTTCGTTAAACCGGATCATCATATATTTTCGAAGAATGAATACGCATACACAGCTGTGAATCGTCGGAGTATCTCTGTGTCCCGAGCTCGTGTTTTAACTTTTAATTTATTTCGGAGTGCAGTTAATTTAATAAAACTTTTCGACCATTCTGTTGTCTAACTGGCCGCTTTACACCTTTCACATGGATAGAAATGTTGTGAGTTTATTCTCTGGATATTTGAATATCTATATAAATTTCTAAATTTAATTAATATATGTTTACATATAGTTAGAACAAAAGATTTTTTAAGCTTTTATTAAAAAAAACAGTCTCCGAAGTTCACATTGTAACAACAGGTAAGCTGCCACACTGACAATAGAATAATAATTACAAATGGTTAGAATGTTGCTTAACATTTCATCAACTAGTGGAAGATTACAAAATTAAATTATTTTCTTCGCGTTTTCAGGATTTTCCTCACTTTCTAGTACGTCTATATCCAAAAATTGAAAATTAATTTTCATGCCATTACTATGTTATGTTACCTTCTTTTTTTGATTTCTACGATGTAAATTGTACTTAAGAACTGATTTAGTTCAAATTGCTGATACTGTGTGGATTCATAAATTGAGCAGGACAAATGAAATCAGAGTAGCTTGACCGGTTACGTTCATCAAATTTCTAGAGGTGTTCGACGCCCAGACAGAGAAAGCGCTACGTGTGACTAAGATAGCTATTGTACAGTCTGCTAAACAAGTTATTTTAAATAGTTTTTAATATTTTTAGGTAATTAAATTTTAAAAGTGTGGAATAGTTTAGGAAATAAATTGGTCTGATTGGACTTTCTTAGAACGTTTTTAAAAGCAGCTAAAGATAGTATGTAGAATTGAAAATAATTATTATGCCATAAAAGGTGTTTTGGAATTCCTTCAACCTTTTAAAATTGAGTCAGAAAATATATATTTTATAGGATAGCGGAAAATACCTATAATTTTTACTTTCCTATCTGTATACAGATATAAGGAAAGTATAGGAATCATGATTTTTTTCGACCTCGAGTTTTCGACGGATTTTTACGTTTTGAGGTCCCCTGAATCCGTTTTGACTATTTTCGCGATGATGTCTGTGTGTGTGTGTGTGTGTGTGTGTGTGTGTGTGTGTGTGTGTGTGTGTGTGTGTGTGTGTGTGTGTGTGTGTGTGTGTGTGTGTGTGTGTGTGTGTGTGTGTGTGTGTGTGTGTGTGTGTGTGTGTGTAGGTCGCATAACTCATGAACCGATACACAGAAAAACACCAAATTTTAAACTTAAGCATTGTTTCAGCGTCCAATAAGCTGATTAGATTTTGGGCAGAGTCGGAACATCTGGGGGGGTACTTTATACGTGGTCATTTTTATATTTTATGGAATATATCTGTTATTTACGTTTGGAGAAGAAAATTCTTCAAATAAAAGTTACTTCTTATATAATTATCTATAATTTTTGTTTTATGCAAAATTTTCCTAAAATGGTCCGTATTCGAGAAATTTGACAAAATGTAAAAAAAATAATTTTTTATAAAAATTGTTCAAATAAAAGTTGTTTGTAATATAATTCTCTATAATTTTTATTCTATAAATAATTTCTCTAAAATGGACCGTATTCGAGATATTTGAGAAAATGTGTAAATTTCGAATTTTGAATAAAACTCAAAAACGGATAGAGGAAAAAACATTAAATTTTAAACTTAAGTTTTATTTCGACCTGAGGTGAACTGATTAGATTTTGGACAGAGTCGGAACATTTGGGGGGGTACTTTATTGGTGGTCATTTTTATATTTTATGGAATATATTCGTTATTTACGTTTGGGGAAGAAAATTCTTTAAATAAAAGTTACTTACAATATTATTATCTATAATTTTTGTTTTATGTCAAATTTTTCTGAAATGGTCCGTATTCGAGAAATTTGACAAAATGTGCAAAATTCTGATTTTTAAGAAAATTGTTAATCTAAAAGTTGTTTGCGATATCGATCTCTATAATTTTTGTTTTTAAATGACTTTTCTAAAATGGACCGTAATGGAAAAATTGGAGGAAAAGTGCTAAATTAAAATTTTTCAGTATTTTCGTTTTCAATGAATATCTATAGAAAAATGTTTCGAGGTATGTGGAAAATGTATATATTTAGTTTATCCTCTAAACATTTTTAGAGATGCTGCAATAGGTTAACTAGATAGGAAAGTCATGTGTTGGACACATCAGATTTTTTTGTAGGCCTTTGTAAATCGTGGAAATAGTTTATATTTTATTTCTACCTTATTAAGGAAAATGGTACCTATTATTAATAACGGTTGTTTCTGAAACATTAATAAAA
This sequence comes from Psylliodes chrysocephalus, assembly GCA_927349885.1. Lineage (NCBI taxonomy): Eukaryota > Metazoa > Arthropoda > Insecta > Coleoptera > Chrysomelidae > Psylliodes > Psylliodes chrysocephalus. Next base: position 50,357,609 of record OV651819.1, read on the forward strand.
TTTTCGAAATTTTGTTTTTCTACAAAATAATAAACTATACTATTTAGAAAAAAATTGATTTCTCTTATAATTTTATAAAAAATAACAGTGGAATATTTACATTTCTTGATCTATTAAACAAAACGATAAATTATCTCGACGAATGACACCATGTTCTAGTACGGAAGCTTTACATTTTTGTTGGTGGTTTTATGGGTTTCATAACAATTTTTTGTAATTGTAGTTTACACGTACATATACCTCTTAACACTTGTTTGCTTTATTAAAAAAGTGTGTTGTTGTGATTTACGTCGAAATAAGTCAAACACAACTTGAAACCCCATATAAAATCAAAAAGGAGAAACGGAAAAAAATTGAGCCTGTAAATGAACACAACTCAGAAACAAAAATAGCTATCTAATAATAAAAAAATAAAATTTGATTCTTGTGCAGCTTCATCTATATCATTAACTGTTTTTGGTTTTTTAATGGTTTTTCTTGGTGATGAAAATTCCGATATCTCACGGTTATCGATTCTTTTTTTCTCTCCAGAAATGCGGACGACAGTGTTTTTAGATACTCCTGTGGCTGCAGCAATACGATCATTTACATTTTTAAATGGTATTAAAGGTGAATTAAAGTTTCCTTCTCTTCTCATAAACTCTATAACATTGGCTATTATTTCGCGAGATTGACTGTTAATCACGCGGCCTCTTAATTTGCTATTAAACTCCATACTTAGGTTCTATTAAACTGTAATGAGCAAAAAACACAAACGAAAATAAAAGAAATGTTTTAGCGAAATTTACATCTGACATTTACGTCTGAATGAAATAGTGAAATACTTGATGCGCAGAGTGTACTTTCATTGCGTAAATCCGTCGGGATGCCTGTCAGTAGTGCTTTCTCTGTCTAGCCGTCGAAAGCCTCTAGAAATTTGATGAACTGTAACAGGCCAAAGTCTACTTTACGATAAAATGAAAGATATTATAATACGATAACGACAAAAATGTTGAGCCCACCAAGTTTTTGAGTAACATGGAAAACTTATCTGATTTTATAAGTTTATAAGTCAGTCTCTGGTACTTAAAGGTATCTGTATGAGTTTTGGAAAATAAAAAAAAAAAAAGAAAAATTTAATACGTTTAATAAAGAAAGTAAAAAAACATGAAATGTTACATAATAAATTAATAGTTAATGATTAAATCTGAATAAAAATTAAATAAAATTGACTGATAGATAAAAATGTTTATGTGAATGAATAAAATTTACTGATAGATAATTATTAATTGTCCCGACCATGTGGCATTCTAATACGGTACTTCCCTTTTGTATGTCGTGTCGTAGACAATCCGCCTTTAGGTACTTAGATACTTGGAGCTTGGAGCTCGGAACTTGGAGAAACTACGTAACTTGTAATATCCCTTAACATCTAGGAGCAACTACGTAACTCGGACTTCTTGTTTCTTAGAGCTTCTAGAAGCAACTGCGTAACTCGGACCCGAGAATACCGATCAAGAAGAAGCGACAGTAGCTGTCGGTGCCTTTGATATCGGATGCACCTTTTTCACAGTATGACTTTGACTGATACACAACTTAGCACGCTGAGAAAACATGCTTATTTTCTACACTAAGCGAAATAGTTTGGCAAATTATCTGAAATTATTGTTATAGTCGATGCGCAAATGTTGCAATGTGATTTAATTACATTGAAGTAGTTAGGGTTAATAGCATTGCTGAAATTTGGGCACCAGAATATAATTCATTATGTAATAATTAATTATTTATTATAAAATTAAAAGACGATTATTATTTTATAATTTATCTATAAAATTTGTTCAATATTTGGTTTATTTATTGTTAAAAATGTAATAAAAGCCCCATATTTAAATTAAATTACCTTTTTCTTAACTAAAAATAAGGTAAATAAAATTAAGGGTGTCAAAAAAAATGTAGGTAACAATTAAAAAGACATTGAGTTTGAGAGGTTTAACTAAATATTTGCAATGTGCATATATTTTCAAAGCTTTAAGGTTTAAAAAGTACTCACATATTTTTAGAATTTCTAGATTTATATTATGTTAAAAGGACTTTCAAGTTTATCACTTATTTCTGTAGAAACAAGTGTTTTCTCAACAAGTTAAACCAGATGTCATTTAAGGTTTATGTATTTAGAGTTAAATACCTGGCCTGGCTATTACCCAGATAATACAAATATGTCCATTGGACGTCCATTCGATATACAATTTTGGATGTCTAGACGTCCAAAAATGAGTTTTCTGGACTTCCAACATCCAATGGACGTCCAGTGAAGTATACAAATGGCACACTTTTGACCATTCAGAGGACGTCCAATTCTGGAATATATTTGGACGTCGAATACTGGACATTCAAAAAACGTCCAGGATTATATTTCCATTGAGACCACATCCCCACTTTTTTACAGAACCGCCACTCACCACACACTATTTTATATTATTAATAATTTGTTTATTATTTTCGCAAATCGCTATACACCATTTATTTATTTTTTATTAAAATAGAACTCACGACACATCCATTATCGTTTTACGCTTTCAATCGCTAGACGAGATCGACCAGGGAACCACTTGAAAACTTTTTACTAGATATAGTTATAATTGAATAAGATTTCAAACTTCCGCTGATAGAATGAAATGCAATAGATTCAATTTGTCAATTTTTAATGACCAGTTATATTAAAAAAAAGAAGTATATATAGATGGGTATTATCTGGTAGGCTTAGTAAATAATGACCTAAGATGGACGTCCACTGGACGTCAAAATACTACTGAACTTAAAATTAAGTCCAAAAACAGACGTTCGCTGGGTATCGATATTCAGCTGTCAATTTAATTAGCATAAACGGACGTACACTGGATGCCCGGATATGGACGTCCTGACTCTCAAATAGATCTAAAGTGGACGTCCATTGGACTATGTGTGCATAGACGAATTTTTAGAAATAGTACTTTTTTAAGTATGCACCAATATTTCCAAAATCAACTCCAGTATGATTCATTTAATAAATGTAAATATGAATGGGCAAAACATCTTTATATTGACATAATTGTAACTTACAATTTAGCCATAATAAAGGGATTTTGCCCACTTTGACCATTCCCAATTGAAATACGCGAATTTATTATATTTTTTTAAATATAATTCAAAATAAAATAAACAAAATCTGCAGTTCATTGTTTATTAAATTTATTTAAAAGAAGAAAAACATATATTTCACAAAATACAATACCTACATATGAAAAATAAAATATCAAAAACGATTAAATCATTATACTTAATATTTATGCATGTGACAAAATTCTTAGTTTCCTAATAACTTTTTTGGCACATTTTATATCTGTATTAGAACACCTAAGTGTGTAAAAATCTTCATCTTATTACTACACAAAACAAACACCAACAAAAATCACTTAACATTGCTCACGTACTAAACAAAACTTGGACTGACTTTGACAGATAACATAATTTTGAGTGATACACAACTTATTTTCGCACATGCGTGTTACGAAACGGTACAATGGAAACACCAAGCTGTCGCTTCTCGTTGATCGGTATTCACGGCTCGGACTTCTTGCTTCTTAGAGCATCTAGGATCAACTACGTAACTCGAGACTTCTTGGAGCTTAGATCTTAGAGCTTCCTGGAGCTACTTGAAGCTTATTGGAACTTATTGGAGCTTCTTGGAGCAACTTGAAGCCACTACAGGTTTTGAAATAAAAATAACTTCAGTTATAGTAAAAATACATATACAGGCCAGTTTTGAAATTTAAGGGACAAAATATAAGCTATTTATAAGGCCAAAATAAGTTAAGAGCCATAGATTTCCGTTTAAACTGTATTTCCAGACTGACTTGTCATTCAATTAAATTAGTTGCCTCCCCGCGTATATATCAAAGTGTCAAATAAAGCTTAAAAATATTATTAGTTAGGGTAGCTATAATCTATATAAAATAAAATAAAACATAGATAATAACCGGCATGATGGTAATAACAAAAAGCAAATGGTCTATCCTTTCGGCTTTTCAACGAAATCCAGCAAAATGTGAATAATATAAGGCGAAAGAAACACTACCTGACAATTATCCCAACGTTAACACACAATCAACACAAAAAGACAAGATAATTATGGAAAACTACTCAAATTTATCGGCACAAACTATCACGTTGAAACCAAAAAGAAAGTCATATGCGACAGCAGCGGTGTTTTATAGTTCACAAGCGTGAATGTAGAACAACTGATGCGCGCAAACCGTACTTTGTAAAAACCAAGAAACGAAGCGAGCAGTAGTCGTCGTCGTTTAGGTTGTGTTACGAGGGGTTATGGAGAAGTTGTTGTTAAAAATAAATTTGAAATTAATTTAAAATTAATTTCACGTAACACCGTCTAGACTTATATCTAGTTGTGTGCTTGAAACAACAGGTTTGTCTCTGCTGCTAAATTGTTTTTACGGTGTCTTTTTAAAAGCCATAACTTTGTTAGTGGGCAGAAAATATGTTGGTCGAACTTTTCAAAATCGACGCCATTTATTATTAATTTTATGGAAGATTTTGATGAAGAGTTGAGACGTCTAAATTTTAAACGTCTTCAAATTATACCCAAGAGCCTTTGTATCAAAGTCAACTACCACTTAAAAAAAAATGGCGACCTTATGTCTTTGTTTAAAATAAATCCTCCGGCCCTCCTTAGCGAGTATAAAGCATTTTTGAAAATCTTCCATTTCAAGAAGACCAACGTAAACGGCCTTAAAACATGGAAGATTCCCAAACAGACATCATGGATATTGACACTTAAGTTGTATCAAGGGTGAAATCTTTTGGGTTTTATTTATACTAATCTTGTTAATTTTTTATTCAAAATAAAATTGTATTTATTAGGTGATTTGCGTTTAATTGTTAGTGGTTATAAATAGAAAACTTTACTCTTTTTTTAGCAACAACTAGATATCTCAAATTTTTGATTAAATTCTGCAAATATATAAAACCTAATTGTTTCCAAAATTAACAAATCATAATTTGATATGCAACATATCTGTATAGATATTAAATATTTTTGATTACTTAACAGGTGTATTTTTTTGCGTTTTGAATCTTTAAAGTGGATTTTCTCAAAACTATTAATTTTAAGTTATCTAGTTGTTGCACTAAGGGGACGATATTATAAGTTTTATACGTTATTCTGACGAAAAACACTAAAACACGGGTATTATTTTCTTTTTCCTAACGGAATATAAGCAAAAGTCATATTTCACCTAGATATTAATAAATAAAAGTCTTTATATATCAATATAGTTTGCTTTGATGTATCAGTAATTTTTTGATGGCTTAGTTGTAGTGATTAATACAAAAAATTATTAAAATCCGATTCTAATTAGGTACCTGTTTAGTTTAAGTTTACTGGTTTAATGAAACTTATTGCGAAATAAAAATTGAATATATTCATACAATGAAACAAAAAACTAAAAACAGAACAAAATAGAAAATCAAATAGTAACAGTAAGTAGAGAAGATCTAGTTTAATAAAAAAAAAGCAATACAAGAATTATTAGTCTCTGCTTAGGTGAATTGACAGCAGCTTCTTCAGCCCTGGAAATGTGATCAATTGCAGTTTGTACTGTTTAGTTAGATCGTTTTTAGTTACATACTGGGTTTGGTAAACAAAATCTTTAAGTGGACCCCACAAACAAAAATATAATACGGTGAGGTCTGTAGATCTTGGTGGCCATGGAAATAGACTACCTCTTCCAATACACTTATTCGGAAAACATTGATTGAGGATTGTGCTAAGACCAGTAATGCACATTATTCATGTTTACAGATCCATTACTGTAAAATGTAGATTCGTCGGACCACAAATGTGGATCCTCATTAAGCATATTCTTAAGCCAATTACAATAATCCAGCCTATCTGTTCATTTCAGACCTTAATAAAGGGCTATATGATATGAATGAAATAAAACTAACGCAGACCCTTGTATGTCCTAAGTCAGAAGCAATTTTCTGTATATTTATATGTGAATTTGCTAATATATTTCGTTAATTTGAGTTCTGCTTCTATGACGTCGTTAAATAGCTTTTCTGGGTAGAACACACTTGTTTTCTTTTAAATGATTTGCCAGTTTTTTCTTGACTGTCGATATATTAATGCATATTCTCTTGAGGCAATCGGGGCATTCTCAAAACATTCAAAATATACTTTTAATACATTTAAATTAATATTAAATGATAAACCGTTTAAATGCACGGCACTGGTTACAAGTGATTAGTTCCGGCCATACTATTTGGTGCCACCATCGCACGATAAACGCGGCTCATTCAAATGTCCTTTATTATTTATTTACATTTTTTGGCATTCATTACTTTTAAAAAAATAATGTTTACATTAAAATACTGTATTTAACATAAATATTAGTTTTTTAAGTAATAAAACTTCACAAAATATGAATTAAAAATATATTAAAATATTTGAAACAACAGGTAGGTATAGTTTAATTATTTAATAAAAGAAAATTGAACATTTTTTGTTTTCCGTAAATTGTAATGTGATGTTATTATTTTATAAATGTTTATAGTGTTTTAAGCTCTACGATTTTGAGAAGTGGGTCAGGTTATTAAACAACTCATATGACTTTAAAAGAGAATATTGGACGTCACTATACTTAAAACTTTCTAAACTTGACAATCGATCAGTGATAAAAATATAGAAAACCACTGATCTTTATGATATTATAATTAAATAAGGTAGCGACAAATTCTAATTCACAGAGACTTTTTTTTTTTTTTATTTAAATTAATGTGTCTCGACAGCTAATGGCCATTGACACAGATACAAAGTATTAGTTAAAATTAGTAAATTACAATATTAGTATTAGATATGATTGTACAGTTTACAGGTTTTGAGGAAATTTATCACTTCACTGAACTTATTGGTAGAACTTAAGATGCTCTGCAGAGTTCCTTTCAGATTATGCTGACGTCGGGCGGTACTATAGTGGTTGCATTCCATGAGAACATGTTCTATCGTGAGGCGGGTGCTGTTGCAGTGTTCACACACAGGGGGATTCTCGGAGGCCATGAGAAAGCCATGTGAGAGACGTGAATGGCCTATTCTAAGTCGTCTTATTATGGTTTTGTCTTTTCTGGACATAGAAGGCATCATGGGTGTGGTAATATTGGGTTGAACTTTATGTAGTTTTGTATTGAGGGTGCTCCAATGATTTTGCCAGGTACTTTGAGAGATTTGTTTAATATAAGATCGTACGTCTTGGAAAAGCTGAATGTTTTCTGGCGTTGTTTCTAAGAGGCAGGCTTTTTTTGCGGCTTGATCTGCGTGTTCATTACCTACTATGCCCTGATGGGATGGAATCCAGAGGATGGTAACTGTAGTTCCTTTTGAAGAGAGTTGGTGACATGTATCTTGAATTTCCTGGACTATCGGATTTTGTGAATAAGTGTTTCTTATGGATTGGATGGATGAAAGAGAATCGGTGCAGATGGCAAAAGATTTGGTGTTTTGTATTGGAGTCTTCAATGCTTTTGAAATGGCATACAATTCAGCTGTGTGTATACTACAGATATTAGGTAGCCTGTATGATGCTATTATTGTATTCGTTGAGGTGACAGCACTCCCAACACCGTGTTCATCTTTGGAAGCGTCCGTGAATAGAGTTTTGTCAAATTTAGTAGTATTTATCAATTCATTGAATAGTTGTTTGAAGAGTGACTTAGGGGTTTCTGTTTTGATGTGACATGATAAACTAGTATTAAAGTTGGGAGGATTTTTAATCCATGGGGGAATACTAGAAATGTTGATTGGCAATGTATCTGTAAGATTGATGTTTCTTAACAGGGTTTGTAAAGAGGAGATTGTTGTTCCAGGTCGGTTTAATGGAGCTGATTGTGTGTTTTTGAGTAGATTAAAGACTGGGTTGTTCGGATTTGCGACAACTCTAGCAAAATATGATTGTGATAATCGTTGTCTTCTTATAAAAAGAGGGGGTTTAAAAGATTCTATTTGAAGGCTTTCGGAAGGACTGGATCTAAAGGCTCCAAGACAAATTCTTAGTGCTGTATTTTGCACTGTGTTGAGGGATTTTAAGTATGATGGGCTTGCGGACATATATAGTATGCTACCATAATCTAATTTGGAGCGGATTAATGCTCTATAAACTCTTAGTAAGATATTCTCTTTAGCCCCCCATTGATGATGTGCTAGAGATTTGATTAAGTTCATTCTTTTTAAGCAGTCTCCTTTTGTGTGCTCTATCTGCTGTCTCCATGTAAGCTTTTTATCGAAAGTTATTCCTAAGAATTTATGGTGGTCGACTACTTCTAGTGGAACTCCATTTAGGTTTATGTTTGGTCTTTGGGGATTATGTCTCCTGCTAAATTGAATAACTTTGGATTTGTTTGGTGAAAAGTTGAGGCATAATCGTTTTGACCAGTTATGAATACTGTTTATGGCATTCTGAAGTAGCGAGCATGTGGTAGTGGTGATTTTACCTTGGCAATAGATAATTAGGTCATCTGCATAGATTGCGTGTTTCACTGGAGGAAGTAAACTGGAACATATGTCGTTAATGCTAAGTAGAAATAAAGTAGGACTCAAAACGGATCCTTGTGGGACTCCGTTTTCTGAAAGCTGGGTAGTAGATGTTTTTCCATTTGTAGATACTGCAAAGGTCCTGTTATTTAGAAAATTTTGTATGAATGCGAAAATATTTCCGGATAGCCTTAATTCTTTAAGTTTTTCGAGGATAGCATATCTCCATGTAGTGTCAAAAGCGCTTTGGATATCTAGTGACACTGCGATGACTTCATTCTTCTTGGCCATGGCGTCGGCAACTTCTGCTTGAAGGATAACGAGATTATCCATAGTGTTTCTGTTTGGTCTAAAACCTGATTGTGTATTGTCTAGAAGTTTGTGGCTTTCAAGATACCAAAGTAGTCGGTTATTAATCATTTTCTCGAGTAATTTGTATAATGTGCATGTCAAAGCAATAGGTCTAAAAGAACTGGGACTGGTCGAAGAAAGGTCGCTTTTTTTTATGGGAATAGTAATTGAATGCCGCCATAGTGTTGGAAACTGTTGGGTGTTCCAGATTTTGTTATAAAGTTCAAGAAGTTTGGATAGTGTTTTTGGAAGAAGATGTTTTAAAAAAATTGACGGGATATTGTCTGGACCACCAGCTGAAATTTTTTGAGAAGAAAGGGCAACGTTTAGTTCATACTGACTAAAAGGAAGATTAATTGGATCTGATTCGAGAGGAACAGGGTGGGGTAGGTGTAGTTCATTTGGTAGGTTAGGTGGGATGTTTTTGTTTATGGTTTTGCCTTGGAAATGTTGCGCAAGTATATTAGCGATTTGTTGGTCATCTGTAATGGTTTTCTGCTCATAGATAAGTGCAGGTATTTTGTAGGTAGTATTTTTTCCTTTCATTTGTTTTATCTTTGTCCAAACTTGTGTTGGAGGGGTATCAGAAGTTATTGTACTAGTAAAATGCCTCCAAGAGTCTCTTTTGCTCTCTTTTAATACTCGTTTAGATTTTGCTCTTAGTCGTTTAAAGTTGATTAGGTCATGTGCGTCTCTAGTTTTCCTATATTTGTTTAGAGCTTTTTTACATTCTTTTACTGCAACTTTGCACGAGTCGTTCCACCAGGGGACGGCTTTTTTTGTAGGATCAATGGAGTATTGGCCTATATGTAACTTAGCAGAAGTGATGATACAATCTGTGAATTGACTGACAGTATCGTCAATATTGTTCTGGAAGTTTATTTGGTCACTTAGTTCTTTAACTGATAAACTAAATGAGTCCCAGTTAGCTTTAGAAATGGCCCATTTAGTTTTGACAGTTGTAGCTTTCGGTTCTCTATCAGAGATGAGAATGGGATAGTGATTACTGTCGTACAGGCAGTCCAAGGTGTGCCATGTAAGTAGGGCGGCTGTTCCAGGATCACAGAGGCTTAGATCTATTGAGGAGAAAGTACCTGTTTGTATGTGGAAGTACGTACTACTGCCTGTGTTTAAAATGTTTGTATTACAAATATTTAATGTATTTTCGATAACTTTACCTCGTCCAAATGTTTGCTGGGAACCCCACAGTATGTTGTGAGCATTGAAATCTCCAACCAGTATAAAAGGAACGGGTAGTTGAGTTATAAGACCCATTAACTCAGTGCTAGTTAAGTTATAATTTGGGGGTATGTAAGTGCTACAAATTGTTATTTTGTTTGGACACCATGCGGTTATGGCGACTGCTTCTAAGTTAGTGTTTAGGTGAAATTCTTGGTGAAAGATATCAGTAGAGACAAAGATGGATGTCCCACCACTGGCTCGTAAGTGTGTAGTTCTGATGAAATTATAGTTGACATAGTTTTTTAGATATGGGTTGTGTGAGTTAATAAAATTTGTCTCTTGTAAACAGAGAAAAGTGGGGGAAGTATCAGAGATTAGTTGTTGAAGACGTTCTAACCGGGGATAAAATCCGTCGCAGTTCCACTGGATTAGTTTAAAGGGCATTTTGTTTTGAGTTAATAAGAGGATTTTTGAGAATTAAGGGAAATTGATCCCTCAGAGTTGTAGTCTTCGTCAGATGGGTCGTCTAAACTTGGTAAGCTATCTGTTTCTTCGGAGTCAGGGTTTAGGTGTCTTTTGATCTTTTTTGCTAGTCGAGTTATTCTGTTCTTGGTTGATCTTTCTTTGAGAGCTGGATATATTAAGTTTAGGTTTTCTACTAAAGATTTGACGTCACTTGTGAATTTGAGTGCTTCTGTATAGGGCTCTGGGTTACCATGAGTGTTTTCCAGAAATGCGAAAAGGTTTTCAATGGTAAGAGCAAAGGCCTCAGGAGTTTCTTGATAGGCATCTTCGATAGATTTCTTTGTAGCTTCTGTCAGAATGCTTTCTGTAGATACTGTTCTTTTGCGCTTCATCTTTTTTGTTTTGATACTGGATGAGGTTGGAGGGGTTTTGGGAGGAGGCATTTCTTGTAAAGGTGTTGGGGTTAGGAGTGGATCTTCGTTGAGGAGGTTTGTTTGGTCATTTGGAGTTTCTGTGAGAGTTTGGGATGAGTGAGGTAGATTTTGATGTGGTAGAGTTTCTGGGATGGGGCTTGTGGATGTTTCTCTAGGAGGTTGCTGACTAGGTGGTGAGCTAATAGGAGGTTGTTGACTAGGTGGAGAACTAATCGGAGGTTGTTGACTAGGAGGTAAGCTAACAGAAGGTTGTGTGGTTGTTTGGGAGAGGGTGTCTGTGATTATATGTGCTGGTAAGTTATTTGTTGGTGGGTTAGGGCAGTTTGAAGCAATGTGGCCAGTCTGTTTGCAAATAAAGCATTCCATTTTATCCGTAGAAAGGAAAATTCTATTTTCTTGGCCATCGAAGGAGATGACGAGGGAAGTGTGAAGTTCAAAATTTTCTAGAGGAGAAAAGACATATACTTGACGCCTGAAGCTCATAATATGAGAATATTCGTCGCCAGGGATACCGGCTCTTAAGAAAGAAATGGGAGAGGCCATTTGGAGTCCAAGGCTTTTTATGGCAGTTTCTGCGATATCGTGAGGAACAAAGGGAGATATATTAGAAATTATTATTCTCTTGGTTGGGGCGACGAGTCTACGAATATTTAGGATAGTGTTCTCAATCGTTATTGTTTGGTGTGATCGTAATAGTTTTTCAACAAGGTCGGTACTTGCGAGATAAATACATATTCTATTGTTAGAGATTCTTGATGCAAAAGTTATTTGTTTGGAGCCAACGATATCACCTATTGCTTTGACATAATCGAATAGTTTAATATTATCATCTGCGTGCATAACAATTGCTTGATCCTTCTTGGGAAATATTGGTTTGGGAGCTGATTTCACTGCTGATACATACGATGACGATGAATTTTTATTTTCTATGTTTTGTGACATCTTGAAGTTTATAGTTTGGTGGGTTGTTAACTGTAAGTTAAGTTGTTGCTCTTGTAGTCAAAAGCAACGTGACTTTAAATAATTTTGTTGCTGCGAAAACGATTTCAAACCGGCACACAGCATATACATGTCGAAAGTGTGGTTGCCCTACACCTGCTTCAAGCGAGGTGCAGGCGGATGACTGGTTTTTGTCGGATTCTTTATCAACAAATTTGTGTGTTTGTGAATTCTGGTTTCATTAATATTTTAGAAATAGTATATTGATATAAATCAATGAAACTGTAAAAAGCGAAGTAAAGAAATGTTCAATACATACAATTAGTCTTTGTGGCGTACACACATAAACTTATAACTTGAAATCACTATTTATTTACGAAAAATTGTTTATTTTACGGAGCAGAACACAGACGATGTTAACTCGTTCAAGCACTCGCTCGGCCCACAGAGACTTAATTATTCAAATTTAAATGATTTATTGAGACTTATCTGAGGTATACAGGAAACAGGTAACTGTAGAGGCCTTCTTTACAAGATAGTGTAAAATCTTGTTGCAAACTTCTTGATGTATTCTACGTTCTTCCGAATTGAATTTCCCAACAAGCAGCTTGTAAGTTCTTCTAAAATTCAGGTAGAGACAGCTACTATTGAATCCTCGATATAGTTTCTATCGAACCATCTAAATCAATTCTTCAAGATTTCTTTAAGACATAAGACTCCTTTAAGATTTTAAGACCATCTATATACAGCAAGGCTACAAGGAAATAGGTAAAAATATAAATAAAGGAATTAGGGAGAACAGATAAGATGCTTTTTACTATCAAATGCATAATTTAAATTATTAAATGAAAGGCTCCACAGAGACCAAATTCAATAGGTAAAGAAAAAGTCTTATTTAACATATATAAATATAGTAAAACATATTATCTATTTTAAACAAAATAATAGATGAAATTGTATAAAACATGCGATGTCTTATGTTTTTCAATGTGTTAAAGTGTAGAGGTTATGTTTCAAATTTGACATTTCTTGTACCAAATATATATTTTCAACAAAATATCGGTAGGAAACTTACCTTTTTAAAATCTGATGGCCATTAAAAATAATTTAAGGTAACTAGTACATCGAATGTCCTAGATAAAGTTCAAATTAAAATTCGATAATTCAACTGGTTTGTCGACGGATAAAAATAAAATGACAATCCAAGTTTTGACACAAGACATAAACGACAGTTGACGTTTGTGTAGAGATGTTGGTTTTAAAATAACGAGAACGGGTCTGGGTCAAATAACGAAAACGGATTTAACCGTTACACCCCACTACCTCCGGGTAAAAAATTTTTTTTTAATTTTAATTTGAATTTTTTTTTATTTTTCTTTACTACTTCATATTCTCTCCTTTTATTGCAACTAGCTAGAATGATACAAGAGGTGAAACGAGTAATGGATTACTTTTCAAGAGTGTTGCCCGCCGATATCCACAGTAATCAAAGGTCACTGCAAGAAAAGGTCCTTCAAAAATCATTCCACTCCCAATACCACTGCTAAACCAATTACCGTAGAAGAAAATTAAAAATTGCAAAAAAAAAATGAATAAACACCATCACACAAGATATCGCTGTAAAAAAAATGTTAATAAAAAAGAAATAAGAAAATATATACTTCCTGTTAGATTATTATATAAAGATAAGAAAGTTAGTAAATAAGCGATATATAATATATGCATGTTTGTTCCTATTCGAACTTGAACCACATAAAATTGCAATCATGCATCGGTAAGATAAAGCTCAAATTAAAGTTAAATCATTAAACTGAAAAAAAATTGTACTGGTATAAACCATACGTATAAAATGTTTAAGGTACATAAAATAAAGGGACTTTAGACACATATTTAGTTATTTAGTAAAGCTCCCAAAATAGGAAGGTGTTGATAAACTTACAAACTTAGACCCATTATTAAAATTAAAAAAAATATAAAGACAACTGAAATTTTGAGTGTAGCCCTTAAAGACTAAAGATTTACAACTTAAACTAAGAAAATTTACTAATTTAGCTTTTAAGTGCTTGTTTAAGAAAATTTTGAATAAAATGAAAAAATTGATTTTAAATTCAAATCTGCACTATTATACCATACAAAAGTCTCAATCAGGGAAAGATAAGATAAAGGTAAATAAAGGTAGATAAAGGTAAATGAAGGTACATAAAGGTAGGTAAGGTAACTAGAAAGAATGATCATTGAACTGTATTTGCATATATGATAACTAAATAAAGGTGAACCATTTCAAATCAAAGGTAACTATCTTGATATTCAAAAAACATAGTACATTATGTACTAAAGGTAAACAATATTATTAAACGATAAATAAAACATTCACTCAACTGTGAATAAAGATATGTAATAATATTATACAAGATAAATTATGAAAATCAAGATAAATAATGTACACACAACAGTGAGTACATCAGGCAAGGGATACGAAACATCTTCGTAATGCTGTAAATCAGCAAAGGTATATACAAAGTAGTAAAGTTAGGTAAAAAATATAGTAATGCAAGTTCTCTGTTAACCGTAAGTTAACCCAAATATGAAATTTTGCAATACTCAACTAAATTATTTTCAATATAAAGTGAAAACAGAGGTATCAAACGATATTGCCAAAAGCATAAATTCTCAAATTATAATAGAAAAAAGAATAAAGATATACAAACTTTTACTATTTGTATTAAAAATATAATTTAAAGTTGGTACGGAATCAAATAGTTATGTAATAGTAAGGTAAAGAAAAAACATGAAATGCTAGATAATATAGTTCAAAGTCAACTTAGGTTTATTACTGAATTTAAGGAAAAGGTAATGTTCAAACAAATTAAAATATTACTCAAATTTAATAACAATATATAAATTTACTACCAATCAATAAAAAAAATATTTTTTCTAATAAATGTTTCAGTTAAATAGTCATAATAAAGAATTAATTATAAAGGAAAGAAATTCAAAATCTAAAGAAAATGTAGAATTTAATTTACTAAATTTAATAAAAAGTAGGTATAAATCACTGCACTAAGATTCAAATTGCAAGAAAAAATTATAAATATATTTCTATACACTCTCCTAATATGGTAAATGCAAACTGACGTTTCAGTTTCAAAAACTTGTACAGAATCATATTAATAACTGATAGATACAGTGTTAACCAAGCAAACGAAAAGAAAATAAAAAACAAAATTTATTAATATAATTCGGACACTCTCCTAAATTGGTAATTGCAAACTAGATAGTTTCAAATACTTATCCAAAATTATACTAACAAATAAAGAGAAATGTAAAGAGAAAATTATGTTAACTAAGAAATTAGGTAGAAAATACTATTAGTAACTGAATACATATTACCAAAAATTATGGTAGCTATTACAGACAGTATTGCTTTAAAAAATAAGCAGTAGCAGACAATCAAAAGTTAGAAGGCAATGTCTGGTCTGACTAATAAATATTCCGTTGGTGTAAAACGAAACAACTGACTACAGACTGTATTACTTGGTCGAGTAGGTAATAGCAGAATAAAATGCTAGTTATAATATTCCGGTCTGACAATAGCTTTTATTATTCTGGCCTGACAATATATATTCCATTGGTGTAAAGGAAACAATTGACTACAAACTGTATCACTTGGTCGAGTAGGTAATAGTAGCTTGATATATTCTGGTCTAACAGTAGCTTTTATTATTCTGGTCTGACATTAGATATTAAAAATTTAGTAATATTTTAACTTATTAAAAGGAACGGTATAGACATCAAGGAAGGAGATATAATTTTAAATTATAGAAGTTAATTTATTGGCAACAGCATATTTTTCTAAAATGTTGAACTTTTTATCAATATAAATTACAGAGTGTGCTAAAATAAGAAGGTCGTCGGCATATTATAGCGACAAAACATCATTTTTGTCATTAATATTTATACCTTGAGTACCGTTTTTATAAAAAAAAGCTATCTAAGTCAGCTATAAAGAATGCAAATAGTAAGGGGCCTAGAGCTCCTCTCTGTAGGACGCCCGTTGTCACTTCAAATAAAGCATTTTTTATGACACTCCTAAATAAAATAATTTGTTTCAAAAATCCACATTCTCAACTGGGTTGAAAAGTTCTTTAAAATCAATAAAAATTATATTTCGTTAGGAAAAAGATAATAAGATCAGGTTTTCACTATTTCTTGTCAGAATTAAATTTTCTTTCTAAATAACGTATACAAATTATAACATTCTATTTAAAATTTTCAAGTAAAATTCCGAAAAAATGGTAAAAACAATTTTTCAACACTGTAGGTTAAATTGTTTCTAATATACAGCCGCTAAAAATCCTTAATAAGACTCATTTTTCTGTAGTGGTGGACTTGAAGGTAATTGAAAAAAACTTGTTTAATTTTTTCTATAAAACTCATGAGACGTAAATATATAAATAAGAATAATTTATTGACCGTAGCAGAATTTTATATAAATAAAAAGATGGAAACATGTAGTGATGTGCTATACGATAGAAAATAAAACTAATAGAAAATAAAAAAAAACCGAATAAACCAAGGAAAATTTTTATTTATGTAAATATATAAGACTTTTTGTTAGTTATAATATTAGATGTTCGGCACTAAAATTTGTTAAACCTTAACCTTATATACCCCGTATACATCACATCAAAAATTAGGTATAAATAAATACTTTTAGCACTATCGATAAGACAGTTAAGATCGTTTCAATTGCTCAAACTCATCATTCAATTTTCATGGCTGGCATTACTCTAATTCATCTGCATAATTGTTCAGCATTTTCGAAGATTATGCACGGCTATTGAGGACTATTATGACTATTGTGCTAAATTAATGGAATATTATGGATCAGCCCTAAGGATAACATCGATACAAATCCAAGCAAGCGATGTTTTATTTTTTATGGAAACACATTACGGACTTTTCATTCGCTGGGATCAAGATTTTTGAATATAAAAGAAAAGATAAATTTGAATGAAGTATAAAAATATGAATTAAATTTAAGATTCTGTGGCCAAAACTAAAGATCAGTTCACTCATGCGCATGCAAAGTCCGAAAAATATAATGCATAAAAAGCTATTTTTGTGCTAAAGGAGGCAAGTTAATATATGTTCTCTCTTGCACTAGTTTTGGCATAGTGTAAATCGATAAAACTTGTTTTTAATGTACACAAGCAACCTTAAGTTCTTTCAACTAAGAAATTATGTACTGTAACGGTTGGAACCGTTTCCGTTATTTGACCCAGACCCTTTTTCGTTATTTTGAAACCAACATCTCTACACAAACGTCATTTGTCGTTTATGTCTAGTGTCAAAACTTGGATTGTCATTTTCATTTTATCTGTCGACAAGCAACTTGATTATAGAATTTTAATTATGTATTATCTGGGACATCCAATGTACTAGTTATCTTAAATATTTTTAATGACCATCTGATTTTAAAAAGGTAAGTTTCCTACCGATATTTTGTTGAAAATATATATTTGGTATAAGATTTGAATTTAAAATGTCAAATTTGAAACATAACCTCAACATGAAAACACATTGAAAATCACAAGAAATCATATGTTTTATATAATTTCCTATATTATTTTGTTTGAAATAGATAATATGCTTTACTATATTGTAATGGTATGTATGTATGATTTAATTATTTTTAAGAAAATATTTTTTTTTATATAAATTTGTTTTCTTAGTGTAGAAAATAATACCTGTCAGCTAACTCATAAAATAAATTTATATTAGACGCCAATGACAATATTAATAATGTTATATAATAAACACTTCAGAAACTTACCTATATAGGCCTTTAACATTCCTTTTGTATTAAATTTGCACGCGACTCAGTTATTTGTTTAATACGTTATTACCTTTCAAAAAATATTTATAGTTCTCAGGGATTTATAGTGGTTTCAAGAAGCAAATAAGAGATTGTCCCAATCTCCCCTATCAAATTTTGCGAAACGGCAATGATCTTCAAAAATTAATCAATCAGTTATGCAACCAACAATACACATTTATTTGAAAAGAAAAACCAAAGACAATACAGTTAAATAGACAATTAGGTTAGTCAAATATCAACTCATTCATTCCTTCTATCATACTTGATTAACGTAAGTACTTAAATTTAAATTATTACACGAAACTTGTTCATTCTACTACACAATTTGTAATTCAAATGGCCCATAGTTATATAAGACCTGAATTGGTAACAATTTCCTTGAATATTTCTGTTTATTTCTGTTTAAGAAATATAACCTCAAACTACAATGATTGGTATATTGAATGAAGTTGTCTTGTATTAAAACTTTATATGTTCAAAAGGTAAGAAATATCAATTTAAATATAATTATACAGTCAATACCTTTAAGCATAATCACTGAGATTGTCCTTCTTGTCCTTTTTTTTCTTTGCAGGTCAGTCACCAGCAGTAGGAATGCTGTATTCCCAGCCGTGGTAAAGTTCTCCAATAAAAACAAAGTCAATTTACCATCATGTGCTAAGATGCGGGATCTTTTATATGTGTTAAAAAAAAAACTGTCCTGTGACGCACTAAGCCGGCACAACGCACTTTTGAGGTGAGTAAATAAATACCTTGCTCTGACTATTTGTCAATTACAAATAAAGTTTACAACTAGGTTTCTTTAAATTCTTGATAACTGATCGATTGATTCTTTTCTTTTATAATTTTACGGGATTCAAAAATTTTTCATACATTTCATCTTTTATCAATTTTTCTACCACCAATTTTTTTTAATCAACAACCCCTTAGTTACCAATTTTCATCAAGTAATAACTTTTTAAATTTAACCAATCAAAACGATTTGCTTTTAGTGATCTATTATTTATTTGATTTACTATTTTAACTAAAAGACTTTATTTAAAATATCACTGTCCGATTATTTTTGTGAAATTATTTCATACTACTGTTATTATAATTTATTTATTCTGGTTGTCAATTTTTATTAATTTAGATAAATCTCCTCATATAAAATCATGTTGGCAACAATTTTACCAATTTTTTGAAAATTGTCAAGTTTGTCAAACTTTCTTGATAAACTTGCTGTACAGGGTGATAATATAATTATTCGAGAAAAAATTTGTATTCTGATTAAAATTTATTTTATTTTGTTTTTAATGATTGTTATTTTATTTTAGGTAATAACACATAGATTTTCATGGAATCATATAAGTACAAGACTTTATAAATTATAGAAACAAGTATTCTTTTAATCGCTCCATGAAAAATTAAGTTTCTGATGGCTGTAATGCATTCTTACTGAAGGTAAATTTTGAATTTATGGTATTTTATCTAGCTAAGCATATCCTTTTCTACATGATATTTTATTACATTACAATATTTATATATGTTAAATGAGACTTTTTCTTCACCTACTGAATTTAGTCTCTGTGGAGCTTTTCATTTAATAATTTAAATTATGCATTTGATAGTAAAAAGCATCTTATCTGTTCTCCCTAATTCCTTTCTTTATATTTTTACCTATTTCCTTGTAGCCTTGCTGTATATAGATGGTCTGAAAATCTTAAAGAAATCCTAGAAGTTATATATATGGTTTCAGTAGATTTAGATGGTTCGATAGAAACTAAATCGAGGATTCAATAGTAGCTGTCTCTACATGAATTTTGGAAGAACGTACAAGCTGCTTTGTTGGGAAATTCGGAAGAACGTAGAATACATCAAGAAGTTTAGTTCACAAGAAGTTTAGTTAACAAGATTTACACTACCTTGTAAATTCTCACAAGAAGGCCTCTACAGTTATCTGTTACCTGTTTCCTGTATACCTCCAGATAAGTCAATAAATCATTTAAATTGTCAAGTTTAGAAAGTTTTAAATATAGTGGCGTCCAATATTCTCTTTCAAAGTCATATGAGTTGTTTAATAACCTGACTCACTTCCCAAAATCGTAGAGCTTAAAACACTATAAACATTTATAAAATAATAACATTACATTACAGTACTACCATCCGAGTCGACGCGAGTTATCTCCAAAGGCCTAACATTTCCATTACTTATCTCTCTTTAATTTTGTTTACGTTAAGAACACGTGCGCTTTTAGTCGTTTTAATTGATACTATTTTTTAAGATTATGTGGTTATTGAAAAACGATTATTATTCGAAATATTTAAGCGGGGTAATCATCCTCCAAAGAACAAAATCAAAAGTTACAGAATTGAACTGATCATTTCATACCCGGCATATGAGACTCATTACTGAAGATCGAACATTTTTAACATCTTTTCACACCCCCACGGGGCTGTATGACGGATATAAAAGTTGGATTTCGCGCCAAAGCTTTGTCAGTAGTAAACTTTACGAATCTATTTTCCATAAAACAAAAATATCAATAAAAATCTGCTAAGAATGGGATAAAATAAAGTGCATCATAAGAAATTCGAAAAGTCATCTAGAAAAAGAAACAGCAACAAAAATAAATACACACCAACAAAAAGCTGGAGATGCATATTCTGCGAAAAAACTGGATATGAAAAAAGGAAAACTAGACCAGTCCAGAGCTGTATTCACGTTTGTCTTGCAGCAATACCTACCGACTCTAAGTCTGACCACATAACTTCTTGTTGTATGTGGTACGAAGTATAATAAGGTAGAGGTGCAAATCAGGTCTATTCTTGTTTGTAAAAATAATTTTTTAACTTACCACCGAATATTAAAAATGTAACCTTCTATTCTGATTCGTGTGTTGATCAGAACAAAAATGGCCACATAGTTGCGATGTTTATGACTTTGAAGCAAAATTCAAATTTTAAGATAGTGGATCACAAATTCTTAATATCCGGACACACGAGAATGGAATGTGACCCTATTCACTCATTTATTGAGAAAAAAAGGGAAGATTATGAGGGTCTTATCGAACAACCCAGGAACTGGTTTCAATTGGTACGATCATATGACAAAAAACATACGTTTAAAGTACAGGAAGTAAAAAAGGATGATTTAAAATTGATTTCGCCTTAAGTCTACAAGCTAGAAAAGCAGATGATCATGGTTACAAATTTATACAAAAATATATAGGATGGAATCGCTATAAAAACATTCGGTATATTTTCCTACAAAAAAGCCACAATGTTTTAAAAATTAATTACAAAAAAGACACTAGAAAGAATCTATAAAATTGACAAACTGCACTGACAATAGTGGGGAATCGATCCCACTTTGCGCTTACACATATCATATCCCCAGGTTTCCAGATCAATGAGTGATAGAGCAGCGGACCTAAACTTATTATACTATTTTACATATACAAATTTTATAAAAATCTAGTTACTTGAGAAATGTCAAGGACACATCCAAATTTAGGTGAAGCTTTTTCAGACGATGACTAGTGTAAAAGGAATTAACCCAGATAAACCTGAAACAATTTTTTTTTAAATCTCGAGTTTTTTTGATAATTTTGTATGGATATACAAGTTTACAACCTAAATTAGTGTTTAAAAAAATCTTGATTATTCTGTTTTTGAAATATGAGATCTTTTAAAGGATCAGTAGAACAATAAACAACCATAATAATATTACATTTTTATTGTATTTATAATTTAAATTTACAAAGTATGAAACGATTCAAAACATTCTTTGGGATGAAGTGCAATTCCACATTTTTTAAATTTTTGTGACAGACGCGGCATCTTGTTTGCTTATTTTGATACTTAACCAAATGATCTAATCTATCATATCTCGAATATTCATTATGGTTTTGTGGTAGTTTTGAAGATCCCCTTCGAGAAATTTTCTTATAAGTCTCCAAAATATTTGTCGTTCTACTTCTTCTAAACGCCAACTGATCGAGTTTACCATTGTTTTTTCGGTGAAGCTGTCACGCATTTTAAATAGCCATGTTGATGCATTGGCAAAATGGAGGAAAATACCACTTTTTTTCACTAATTGAGATTCTGTTCAGTCCGATATGTTAATCAGCCCTATCTACTCTTCCCATGTTTTCTTGTATTTTTGGATTTGATGGGGCTGATCTATATAAATACGCTTTTTATCAGATCTGGAGTATCGTTTTACCTTATTTATGGGTTGAACTGATAGATAATTTGTGGCTATTGATACTACATTGTTATCGTCCATTTGCAAACCAGTATTATCCCATGTCCAGTTTTATGGATAAATGAACCCCTTGGTTTCTTTTTCATCACTTTTGATTTATCCATTGAATCTAAAGGAATTATGTTTCCTCTCATGGTTCCCGTGCACCTGATGACCCTATCTTTCAGTTTTTCTAGTAGCAAATGTGAGGTGAAGAAATTATCACAAAATATGTGATAGGGTCGATAGATCTCACTTGTGAGGGCATCAACATATTGTAATACAACACTAGCACAAAGTCCCATTTTCTTGTATTTGTCTGGGAGAGTAGTAGACGAACCTTGATGTGGATCCAAACCATACTATGTAGCCTAATCTAGTTGTTACGGTCCAAAATGTATAACCTCACCGGATTGGTTTACCCTTTATGAGGCACCATGGAGTCATGGAGTGATTTTCTTTCTTCGAGCGCAAACAATCAAAACAGCTTGTTCAATGAATCGAACAAGGGTCTCATTTTAGAGAACTTATCTTCGTTATTTAGATGATTATTGTCATAACAATGTAAATTTTACATAATTTATTGAAACATATCTCGAGAAATCGCTTTACAAACTAGAATAATATTTCTACCAATACATTTTACTACGACTTACGATGATATATCCGTTTAGAATGAGAAATTCAATGAAGCAATAAAGTTTATCATTAGAAATTGTAGAAATTTGATTCTTTTGAGAGTCGTACATATTCGTGTAGTTCACTAACATTTGAATTATGTCCCTATCAAAGAAGCACATACATAAATCTAGTGGGGATTTATCATTTTTAGGGCCATATTCTTCTAACCACTCAGGCAATATGGACTGTATATTATCTTCGGACCATTAGGCCACAGGCCTTTTTCTTCTTTTTTTTCTTGAATCGCTATTTTCCGATATTATCTTCCTCTTGGCTACACATATTGGCAGAGGTAGATCATCCTCGCTATCAGAGTCTTCGTCATTCCATTGGGTGTCTCTATCATTGGTAAAAAATGCTTTAGTCCTCAATTGGCTTCCGGGAAGATTACTGGGCAAAACCAGATCTTCATCCTCAGAATCTTCATCAGTATTCTCATTATTAGCATTTTCGGGTGGTAATATTGTTATGCTGTCTGGTGGTAAAGAGTTTTCATCAAGATTATCTATCTCTTCCAGAAGTTCATGGAGTTTCAATGGCCGTCTGCAACAACAAAAACTATAAAAAAAATATTACGTCACATTATCATGGACAGAGTATATTGTCCTAGCGTTCCTTTATCGGAACGTCGTTTTTAACAGGTGAAAAATGGTTGCTTATAATTTTTAAACATTTAAATTGTATTTATTGATGTTTATAAATACCCAATATACTATTTATTTTAAAATATAGGGAACCTTCTTGATTCACTTACCTTCAAGATTCCATGACGCACAAATAAAAACAAACAAATAAAATATATAAATACTAATTAATTAAAAGATATTTTGTCATCTGTCTCAAAATTTCGGAGTTAGTATGTAGAACGCTATTATACCAGTGTTCTTTTAACGGATCGGTAGGTTGATCTGGGTTAAGTAATGTTATTTTATGCATTCTGAGTTGTTTGTACAAAATTCAACTGAAAAGTGGATCTTTTTAAAAAGCATTATATCTCAATACTGTTGTTTTCGACTTTTCTCCATTTACACGCGCATAAGTAAATTATTATTACAATACAAACAAGAACAGTGTCGGCTCGTTACCAAAATTATAAAGGTTCACAATGAGAGAATATTTCAGTAGCGATTTGGGTAAAACACTTTCAGTGTTTATAATACCTTTCTAAAACATTGAAAGTTTTTTTACCTAAATCTGTACTGAGATCTATATTCTATCATTGCGAACGCCCAATATTTTGGTCGCGAGCCGCCACTGGACAAGAATTAATAGAAAACCATTAAAAACCAACTAAGATGTGTTATGTATCACCTAAACACGCAATTGTACTTAAAAAATACTAAAACGAGTATTAAAGTATGAAAAAACTCCATTTTATCAAAAAACTAGAACTATTATTATAATGCGGACAAGAATTGATAGAAAACCGTCGAATTACTAAGTCGTTTCAAGTGTTAAAATGCTAAATAGGTGCAATATAATTAGAATTTATTAAAACAAAGCCAAATAACGATTAAATCATAAGTAGTAAAGGTTTTTAAAAATCATTCAAAATACTTATTTCTAATCAAAAATGTGCTTAATTAAAAAAAAATACTGTTTTACCGCAAAACTAGAAGTACAGAGATTTAAAATATCACAAATAAAAAACAGGAAATTTGGAACCTATATTGTTTGTACTTAACTAAGAATATCTACGGTGACTTCTTGGCAAAGGTCGTTTAAAAAGTTTGATTGTAGATCGTGTTATAAAAATAATATATCCTTTTTATATAAAGTTTTTGTGTAACCAAAATTCCAAAAGGATAAAACCCCGGAACAAAAAACTCGCTTCAAGGACAAATAACAAAAAAGAAAATCTTATCTCAATCTTACCCTAAACCGAGCGAAATCCATCGAAAAAGCAATAGGACCTTATCCAAGCGCCCAAAACCGATGACACATCAAACAAATGCTAAATACACATTTCCTCAGTGTTTTACAATTAAAATAGGTCTGGCACTGCCACTGCCGCCATCTTGATAAAATTTATTCCAAAGAGGGTAATGCGTTTCCTCTTAAAACCCATATAAATTCCACTAAAAGGGGATCAGAAAGTGGCGGAAAAAAGCGCGGCTGATATTGTGCTGAGCCAGAGACATCACAATTTCCAACTGGAAACTCTTTCTATCTATCTCTAATGCTACGTCTGGAAGTGTTGCTATATTATGTTTTTTTGTGTATAAAGTACGTCTGGCATTTTTTTTTTAATGAAGGTAGGTACATTTAGAAAATTATGAAGAAGAAAAATTAGTTAACCTTGTGTCACACATCTATATAATTTGAATAAAATAAAAAAAAAATTTAATTACAAAATTATTTACGTATGTCTGGATTTATTAATTTTTTTATTTATAAAGTGATCTTGGATTAGGTTGCTTCCAGGCAACACTGTTGTTTAATATTAAACTTGTAAAGTTACTTTTAGGCAACATTTATAAATATTTAAGTTTTAAGTTTTTGCACGTGTCAAATGAAGAAAAAGTAATAAACAAAAGGTAATTTCTTATAGTTATTTATTGAATAAAATTTCCCAAAATGCTCATAAATACATTTTAATTAACTCACAATAATCCAAACACGGAACCATAAAAAATTATTAACAGTTATGAAAATTACAGAAGTAGTTTTTGTTTGATGTCAAGTATAGTTTCACATTTCTGACAGTGTACTGTATTCTTAGATTAAAGAGACCGAAGATGTAACATTGCATACTGCGCATGTTGTCTATTTTAAGCCAAAGTAACCCACCAATTGAAAATCATTGTTGCACGACGCTACCCGAATTGCTCCGATTTCCATTCAGCGATCACCTCCACCTGAGTTTAATCACCATTGACAGCTGTTTTTTGATTTATTTGTTGGTATTTTAGCAATTTAAAGTGTTCTAGTTATTCAATTTCAAGTTCAAAATGTCACGGTGTATCTTGAAAAATTGTATGTACTTATAATACAAGTACTACTGTTATGAATATATTCGTTTTCAGCGGTAAATATTTATTAACGTTTTGACATAAAGCGCCATGATTCTCTGGGCTGAATACTTCAGATCCGCATTAAGGGGTTTCAATAAATATTAAGCATCAGAAATCAGATTTCATATTACTTACATAAATTTACCAAAGGGTAAAATTTTGAACATTTAATTTAAATAAATAATATATAGGCATTATTGCTAACGAAATTTTGTATTTAAAAAGTAGTTTTATAAGAATGTTTTCTAAAGGTAGTTTTTAGCCCTTTTTGGTAGATAAATAAGAGGTAAAGAATCATAGTTGCTAGCTAAATTTTATTTTTATAAGGTATTTTTATAAGGTATTTTTATAAGGTATTTTTATAAGGTATTTTTATAAGGTATTTTTATAAGGTATTTTTATAAGGTATTTTTATAAGGTATTTTTATAAGGTATTTTTATAAGGTATTTTTATAAGGTATTTTTATAAGGTATTTTTATAAGGTATTTTTATAAGGTATTTTTATAAGGTATTTTTATAAGAATATTAGATGAAATACAGGATGACCTACTTAAAATTTCAAGGTTCATCTTATTTGCGGTCAAATCGAAAGTGACATTGAATTTTCAGTCTTAAAACAAAGTAATCTAGTATAAGCAAAAAAAAAATACTAAAGTTACAGGAGTTAGGTCCGATTCCACCGTTGTGTCAAACGGAGATTAAAATGACAGTGTTAATGTAAAAATGTAATTTTAAACTTCGTTTAACACAACGGTAGAATCGACCCTTAGTCACGTTAATAAAATGTTACATTACAAACCCCTAAACAACTCGAACATAATTTTCGTTTACTAAAAAAAATCCAAAATTTAGCAATATTTATTTATTATTCAATCGAATGCGATTTCAAAGATAACTGGATCAAAAAATCCGAATCTCTAAATTTTGGAGCTAAATGCTCAGATAAAAACAAGCGACCGATAGGGGTTACAAAAATAATCGATTTATCGATAATTCTGATATTTTTTAATGAAAATCGATTTATCCGCTGTTTTTAATAAATTATTTTCGTTTTTTTTTTTAAGATAATGTATTAATCGATTTTAAAGGAAATACAAAAAAAAAGTAGATTTATTCAAAATAATCGATTTATCGTTTAATCGGTTTTTTAATTATTTGATTATTTTCGATTTTTCAAAGATATTATATGAAAATAATCGATTGAATATAAACGGTTATTTTACATAATTCGATATTTTTTTATTTTTTTAAAATTATCGATTTATTGGATAATCAGCTTTTTAATAATCAATTATTTTCGATAATCGAATAATCAATTTCAAAGGAAATATGAAAAAAGGATTATTAGAAAATAATAGATAATTCGTTTTATTTTTTGGAAAATCGATTTATCATAGAATCGGCTTCTTAATTAATTGGTTATTTTCGATTAGGCGATTATTTTGGAATTATTGATTATTTTTGGTATTTCAAAGATAATCGAATTATCGATTTTAAAGGAAATACAATAAAAATAGATTATTGATAATAATCGATTATTTAAAATAATCGACCATTCTGTTTTTTTTTTTGAAACTCGATTTGACAGTTAATCGACTTTTTAATTAATCGATTATTTTAGAAATACAATAAAATAGATTATTGGTAATAATCGATTTATCATAGAATCGGCTTCTTAATTAATTGATTATTTTCGATTAGGCGATTATTTTGGAATTATCGATTATTTTCGGTATTTCAAAGATAATCGAATTAACGATTTTAAAGGAAATACAATAAAAATAGATTATTGATAATAATCGATTGATCGAAAATAATCGATTGATCGAAAATAATCAATTATTTAAAATAATCGATCATTCTGTTTTTTTTTTAAATCGATTTATCAGTTAATCGACTTTTTAATTAATCGATTATTTTTGATTCATCGATTATTTTCGATTTTTCAAAGATTATCGAATAATCTGTTTCCATGGACAAAAAAAATGGTTTATTTGAAAATAATCGATTATTTAATATAAACGATAATTCTATTTATATTATATTTTGTAAACACAGATTAATCGGTTAATTGGCTTTTTAATTAATCGATTATTTTTGATTTTTCAAAGATAATTAAGTAGTCGATTTTAAAGGAAATGACAAAAAATATATTGTTTGAAAATAATCGATTGATCGAAAATAATCGATTATTTTCAATGATCGATAATCACTAATCCCTAGCGACCAAATGACTTTTAATAGATTTAAATTTTAAAATGTTATCTGGTTTCAGATATATGCATTTCTAGAGTTTTATGTGACTCATCCTTCATAATAATTAATATACTTAAAGAAAGAAGCCTTAATATACTTTTTTCTGAGGTTACAATACAAAACAGCATTTTCTCATTTTGACTAATTTTTAATAATATGTAATAGCCGTAGAAAAAATATAATGTTCAACTCATAAGGGTAGATTTGCAGTATTAGCCTGCGCACATGCTATTTTTATAATACTCGTAGACAATGAGTAACATTTTTTGCTCTATTAACAATATATTCTATTTCAACATTTTACTGTAATCTCTTGCAGAAAAGTCCGTAGTAAATAAACGCTAACGAAATATTCTATAAAAGGTCTTTTCTTTACATAAAATGTCGTGGCATCTGTTTGATATTAAAAAATCACGTTAATTTTATTTCATAATATAAAATTCGATTAAACACATTTTAAATAAACCTAATAGTTCATTAAGATGCTAATAAACAAAGTCCGGTCCCTGTCACAGAGTTCGGGTCGCCGCCCAGTTCCCCCACTCTGTTAACCCTTCTTTAGAAATTGGCAACATTTGCGCAGGTTTAAAACCGGTGTATGTTATATCTCTGGTCTCTTTTATCTAAGACTGTATTGTAAACATTTTTACAAAAGCGTGATCTTCCTTTTTCACTTTCTAATAAAAAAAGTTATGCAAGATTTGTAAAACCGAAACAACAATGGTGCTACTAACTGCCAATTATATACGTTAATGATGTACCGAAAATAGCACCGAAAATTGGTTCTTTAAACTGTATCAGCCTGACAGCATAAACAATCAAGAATTATCCATCTACTACCAGAATGTAAAAATCGTAGACAAATTTTCCGTCCATGTAAGCGACTGTGAGTATAATATTATAACGCTTAGTGAAACTTGGTTAGAGCCTGATGTTAAATTCAGTGAACTCCTTCCTGATAATCATTATGACATTTACCATAGTGATAGAATACTCGAGGGATTGAAATTAACGTCAGGTGGTGGTGTGTTGCTTGCTATTAATCCAGCATTGAAATCCGAAATTGTTGTAACTCAGGATATGCAGCAAAATTTTCCAAATATTGACTTTCTGTTGTGCAAGTGCTACGTTAAATTTAGTATTATTTTTAAAGCCATTATTTATATTCGTCTATCAATCTCTCTAGAAAATGTTTATAACTTTTTAGAAGCATTTACAAGTAGTGAAATTTTACATTCTTACAGAGTTTTGATTGCGGGAGGCTATGTACGAATTTTGTTTTAAACAATCCTGATGATAATAATTCCCGCTTAATTACCAATTTATTAGCAATTTTTGCTATAAAACAATACAATAATGTTCGCAATATTATAATCGTTTATTGGACCTGGTAATAAGTAATATGAAATGTTCGGTAATCCGCGAACATACCATACTTATAAATAAAGATTTCTAACATCCTTTACTATCCATAAAGGGTATATATGCAAAAGCCGCCAAGTCATATTTATAACAATTTACAGGAGACGTCAAAAACTCTTACAGATGACTGCTGCCGTATTTTTACATATTTGTTTAATTTATTTATAATCTAATACTATCTTTTATTAGACGAGCACAATAGAAAAAAATTTTGAGCTGCAGTTTTCACATAAAATCAATTTTATTTATAGACATGGTGAGATTTGCAGCAAAATTCAATGTTAAATAATCTCCATATTCCAAAACAACCTAGTTATTTATGTTTTTTTTTAATAGATTATAATAACACCATACCAGTATTACATAAAAAAAAATATTTTATTTGTTTATTTTATAGAAAATAACATTATAAGTATAAAAAAGTGAACATTACCTTAATTTTTGTTGAGAATAAAGCTAACTAAACAAACTTCACATTCCAGTTGCTTCTTCTGGAGGAAATTCTGCACATAACTCATTTGTCAGTAGTTGTGGATCACTGTCATCAGTATTCAACGAGAAATTTATAGCATCCTTATAAAATTTCAGTTCAGTATTTTCTTGCCAGTCAATTCCATAGTGCGTCTCTAACAATTTGGAAACACTGTTGGCCTTCTTTTTTATTACTTATTCTGCCAGGTTCAATTTGGTCATATGATTTGTTTTCCTTTTTTACAGATTCCCCTTGAAACACCAGTAGCACTATTGTAATTAACTTCACCTTGAACTTCAATTGTTTTATTTCGCTTCAAAATCATAAAACGTTTGCACTGTTGAAACTGAAAATGGTAAGCTCCTGGCGGCTTACGATACTGCGGTTTTCCAATCAAACACGTCTCAATCTTCAGTAAATTTAAAAACTGTTGCGTTTTCTTCTATTATTCGTACATAATGCTCTGGACTTGTTATAATTTTTGTTTTTCCAATTTTCCTTTTGGAAATACCAAACACACGGTCTGGCACCATAAAACTGTGTCTCACAATCAAAAATATTAGTCCAACACGCTGAATATTATCAGATGCCTTTCTATGGAGAAAAATTGCAAGCATGCCTATCATAGTAATATTCTTATTTTGGCCTGGGCAGCCATCAGCAAAGATAAAAATTTCTTTAATATCTTTGGAGAATCTGTTTCGATAATTTATGGAATAACGCTGAAGCAATAATACTTGAGTTTTTTTAGCAATTCCACATCGGTCCATACATACGCTGTAACTGAGTCAGAGTTTAGTTTCGCCATTGAGATACCATTTACAATCGAAAAGTTGTAAAAATTATATTGTGAAGAGAAATAAGCTTTCTGTACAGGTAATTTCGGATGAGGTAAGTTCTTCTAAAAATCCATAGAAAAAACTTCCCTCTAGTTGCTGTTACTTTTTTAAGAATTCTATAAAATGATTTCGCTTTTAGTTTATGCAATTCCTGCAAAATATTTAGTTCTTTTTTTTTCTCATCTTTTTCCTTATTTATCTTTTCCTTATATCTTGCGTCTGTGATAGGAATTCCAAAACTGATATTATACTGCGTTGCAAAATACAAACGAAAATAATGTTCCTTAACAGTAATGGAGGTTCCACTGATTCGATGTAAAGTTTAAAAAGATTTCTTATATTAAGGTAACATGGTAAATAGGTTCTTTTATTTACTTGACCCCTACAGTAGTGAGATTCCACGCATTTAAAACTCTCGATAAAATTACTTATAGCTAACTTCTTTTGATCATTCTTTTCTAGAACGCGGTCGCCCCCTCTATTTTTTGATGGAGTTTATCCCTCAAAGAAACATCGCTTTACCACATCTTGAATTCTATCCTTCTCCAAGTTTAAAATTTTCATAAATGCGTTTCTACAAATTCGAATCCATTCGCCGCCTTTTTTGGTATTCTTTAATCTATTGATATCTGTTTTTGAGAAACTGTGCTGCCCTCTTCTCTCTGTACTCGCCTTCTTCTTCTTTTCGGTAGCTTAGCGTCGCAACATTTTAAAATGAAAGCATCTTGTTTAGGTTACGATGGAATTTCATAAAATTTTACATGGACAAATTGCAGTTCCTTCATTGTTAAGGAGTTGCATTTCAGTAACGGAGTTTTATGAATATATCTTGGTTTTACAGGCAAAGCTGTAGCCGAATATCTAAAAATATAACACTATTAGTTCGATGCATTGAAACTTTATTTTACCTCTTTTTTGCAGCGACTACTCTTTTGTGTTTATCACGCTGCATGATTATTTTTCGGCTACATTCTGGAGTTGTCTTCACATTACATCACAACTAAACAAAATCAATTTTCTATTTTCTCATCTTATTTCTAATAACATTCAAACAAAACTAAAAACGTTACACGCTGCCGCCCGATAGGTTGTGACGACCATTCGAAATTAACGTGACAGACAAACGTTTCACAATTGGTCGTGGCGGACTTGGCGGTGTTTGGAACTAAATGTCTTTGGACAAGGCGGATTTTGCAGTTGTAAGTGTAGTTTCTCCCTTATTTAATTAAAGGTTCAAGGAGGAATTTGCAGCTAAATTATGTTCAGCCTTATGCACCTACCTATAAAGAACAAATTTCCGTACCAAACTCAGATTTCGCAAAAATGTGACGTGGCGGCTTTTGCATCTATACCCCTACCCCTATACGTATGAAACAAGGCAAGTTTGATACAAATAATAACAAAAAATGTACAACTATTAAAAAGCCAACTTTAATTTGGGATAATGAAAATCAAAAGTATAACAAGGAATAATTATTGTTGGTGAAATAATATTGATAAAGAAACCGAAACTATTTCGAGCAACTGCATGGAATTTAAACAAGTTCAAAAAGATCCTAATGAGGTACCAGTATATACTTGGGAAAAAACTATAAAAGTAATTGAAAAAGTTCAATAGTTGATACACATTGGCTCGATCTTTACAGAACCAAAAATAAAACCAGTTTTACAACTATTAAAATTTGTAAAAAAATATTTTATACATTTGGATATTTTTTTAATAAGTGATAAAGCACAACAGTTTGTATCTTCTAATATAATTAATTTAAATTGGAATTTTATACCATAATCCTGAAATTACTGTGGCAGTCAACGTGCTTATTAGAATTATTTTAATAACATAACTTAAAGTGAAGTTCTACGCCATCTCTTTACTAACTTAGGATCTCTTATAGACATAACGTACAGAAAGCTTAGCGAAAATATACAAAGGGGCATAAATCAAATTGCTCAAACCACCTCCCACCCTAAAACCCGAAACCCGTCTTTATGGACTCTCCTCTCCTTGGCGAAATGTCCATTAAATAATTACTGAAAATATGATGGCATTGTGTGTTGGCAAATGTTCGCTCTACTTAGCGATAGCTATATCTCAACAGGATCGGACTTGTTGAAAATTCAAGGCACATCGTATCTTGCAGTATTACAGGTAAACTTGCAATAAATATAAAAATTGTATTAAAAATAGTATTGGTATAAATTTCATAAATGTAAATTTACATCTTATTATTTTATTTAAAGGTTGTTTTGACTAGATATTTTCTGATATCAAAATGTATTTGTACGTTTGACCTAAATATATTTGAGTTAAGAAGGAACCAGATTATATAGTTTAATTATCATATAACAGACTGAATCTTGAAATTTGAAGGTACGATAGAGAGATTGATATATATCCCCTTTAAACATTGTATGCACATTATGCACACCAATTTTGTTACAGAGCTAAGGAGGTGACTTTAACAAAATGATCTATATAATTATATCATATGTTATTTTCTAGTTTCCATTTTTAACCAGTTAGTTTCAATTAGTTTGCGACTAATCCTTTCGTATTTCTTTAGTAGTTAAAGAGCCAGATTTTGGCAACATCTACATAAGCCACCAAGAAATTATCAATACTTACAGATAAATGATGTGTTAGTTTCTATTTATTTTTACGAAATTAATGGATCAAACGACTTACCTGAAGGAAGTTCGATCCTAATTATGCGAGCATCCTTGTTAGTGGAAATAAAGATAACCATGTAGTATACCTATGTTACGCCACTGACCCACATGTTCAGATTTAAAATTTTATGTTATCGCTGCCTGCCTAAGTTACTCATTACCTGTTGTGGAGCCTAGGAGTTTGGGGTTAAAAATAAAATAAATATGGTGGAGGTGTAACTTTATTTCCACTAACAAGGATGCTCGCATAATTAGAATCAAATACAGTCCATTTTACAGAAATTATGCATGAGATAAAAATTATAGAAAATAATATCACAAACAACTTTTATTTAAACAATTTTCATAAAAAAATTATTTTTTACATTTTTTTTAATTTCTCGAAAACGGATCATTTTAGGAAAATTTTGTATGAAACAAAAATTACAGAAAATAATATTATAAGTAACTTTAATTTAAAAAATTAAAAAAATATAAAATATATCAATAATGTTTCCCATCACCCTACAGTGTGCTGTGGTCGTCATAAGTACAGGTGCGAGTTAAAGAAGACGGAAGAATACTTGAAAAATGTTCAGAAATTTCATTCTATGTTAAGAAACCTCTGGACGTTTCGCGAAGGTTTTAGAAGGTTAAAGCGAGCTATATGAAGATGATCCTGACGTTAGGAGGGAATTTTTGTTATAGACGTTTTGGAAAGGGGAGGGAAAACAAAAATAACAAGTATTAAAATAGTTACATATGTATATTTAAAATGACTTATAGTCTCAATAATAAATAATC
This sequence comes from Psylliodes chrysocephalus, assembly GCA_927349885.1. NCBI lineage: Eukaryota > Metazoa > Arthropoda > Insecta > Coleoptera > Chrysomelidae > Psylliodes > Psylliodes chrysocephalus. Next base: position 50,391,787 of record OV651819.1, read on the forward strand.
AGTTCATATTTAGGAAATAAATAATGAAATAAATTAATATGGATAAATATACGATAAATGTAAAATAACTATATAAATTAGGTACGAAAATTTAAAAATTGGCATTTATATGAAATCAATTAATTATCTCAAAATAAAGTCACATAACAATTTAAACATAATTTAAAGATGTTTACCTCTAGTACACAAATCGCTGCACAAAACTGTCATTTACACATTAGGGCCCCGAAACAAGAGTCTCGCCTTTCGGCCGAAAATGAACATGACAGTTTTATTTGTATAGAATTCAACGTTCTCTCTTGGATAATTCTCTAGTTCAATTTAATTCACTGACTAGAGTAATAACCTAATTATTTGTTTTCATTCCAATACGTGCGTTTTCTTTTAAAAATTAAGTTAAAACATTAAAAAATACTTTCCTGAATTTTTGTAAACATTTTTATATTTTCAAATAATAATGTTAATTAATACAACAGTTGATTTCTTAAAATTTTTTTAAGGATTTAAAAAAAAATTGAGAAGACTGAAATTGTTCAATAGTTCTTTTAAAAACCTTGGCCTATTATCGTCTAATTGAAAACTGCAATGATCTCAATAAAATATTAAGAATTAAATACAGTAAAAAAGCCATAAGCCATTACACCGAAGCATAATCTTAAACATAATAATTTACCTAATAAACCATCAGAATCTATTTATTTTTTGGCGTGTCATCAGCTTCAACTACCAGGGTTATTTCGCCTCGTGTTCTGTATAGGCTTTGTTACTGTTTCCCAGCGCCACTTTAGGAACAGCACTGTTAATTAAAACCCAACAGTGAATGGTCGAGTGGGGAATCCTACCAAGGCATCAGAATTAATTTTAAATAATTAAATTAATTAAAAAAATCCCGGCCAACGGTGAGATTCGAACAGAATCTATTATTATTTTATATTTAATTTATTATTGCAAAAAAGTACTTTTTCATCAATTTTTGACAGTATAATAATTGATTTTAAAAAAGGTGGGAAATCCTTCCATTTAAAAACTACTAGATGTTTATTAAAACCAAACGCAGCAAATTTTTATAGATTTAATACAGAATGGCACGTAAATGTATTTATTTAATCCTTTTTAAAATTTTCAAAACAAATACTTTTGGAATGTTTGCAAAAAATTCAAGGTTTTTTTAACCTAAGTTTTGTTATTATTGGTATTTTCTAAAAATGTTATGTTTGGTTTGCTCTTAAGCAACTTAATTTAAACACTTTTTTAAAAAATTCATTCATTGATCTGTTAGTAGTAGGTGAAATGAAATACAAGATATTAAATTTAAAAAATATTTTTTTATGTACCAGGCAAAACCATAAAACTTTAGTGCAAAGTTTGTTTGTATGTCTATTACACAATTTTAGATATAAGGGATATAAATAAATGGACAACCGGTTGTTGTTTTAAATATGTACCTTTTTTGCTACTTAGTTTTCTTTTACTTTTCCCAATGTTTTATGTTTTCACCTACATACACAATAGCTCAAAATCCCCTAAATCCAGTCCTGTTCTTTTCCCCCATTTGTTGTTCCGTCGTTCTCCCACTCCATAATATGCTACAGCAAGCTCTTAATGTGACCACCAAAGTAAATTGTCATCAAAACTTGTCCCCTTGGAACATAATGTGATTTAAAACAGGGATTATTACAAGATAACTTTTTGGCCCTCAATCGTATTTTATTATTTTTTTTTTATTTTTATAAGTATCTCGTTTGACAAGTATTGTTACAAAGTTACAAGAATGGTTAGGCTATGATTACCTAAACTTGATCAAATTCTAAGTAAAGAATTTAAAAGTAAAATGAATGAAAATTGGTTAGAGTTCAAACGTTTACTGAGCTGGTTGAACGAAGTTATTAACTTTGATATTAAACTTAAAATTAACATCAGGGAGGACCATCTAAAAGAATTTCTTTGGAAAATAGTTCTTAAGAAAACTAGCAATGTCAGAATTAATAAATAATTTATTAAATAGGTACTTTAAATTCTTTAATTTAGAATGTAGAAAATTAATAAGGGTGAGATGAAATTGAAAAAGATGATGAAGAAGTCAAAAAATAAAAAGATTAAGTCTTCTTTAATTATTATAAAGCATTAAATCTGGTGGTTAAAAATAATATATAGTAATTGAACTTTTATTAAACTGACTTATATAATTAATTATTTAACATTTTTGAGTTTTTATATAGTATTTATGAAACAAAAACATTAAAACAATCTTAGATAAAAGAGACCAGAGATATAACATACACCGGTGTTCAACCTGCGCAAATGTTGCCAATTTCTAAAGAAAGGTTAACAGAGTGGGGGGAATTGTGCAGAGACCCGAACTCTGTCACAAGGACCGGACTTTGTTTATAAGCATCATAATGAACTATTAGATTTATTTAAAATATATGTTTAATGGAATTTTGTATTATGAAATAAAATTAACGTGATTTTTTAAAATCAAACAGATGCACTACATTTTATGTAAACAGAAGACCTTTTATAGAATATTTCGTTAGCGTTTATTTACTATGGACTTTTCATTGTCTACGAGTATTATAAAAAAGCATGTGCGCAGGCGAATACTGCAAATCAAACCTTTTGAGTCAAACATTATATTTTTTCTACGGCTATTACATAATATTAAAAATTAGTCAAAATAAGAAAATGCTGTTTTGTATTGTAACCCCAGCTTCTTCCTTTAGGAATATTAATTAAAATAGAGGATGAGTGATTGTCGAAATAAATAATCGATCATTGAAAATAATCGATTATTTTCGATCAATCCATTGTTTTCAATCTATTTGTTTGTCGTATTTCCTTTAAAATAGACTACTTGATTATCTTTGAAAAATCAAAAATAATCGATTAATTAAAAAGCTAATTAACCGATAAATCAGTGTTTACAAAAAATTATCGTTTATTTTAAATAATCGATTATTTTCAAATAATCCATTTTTTCGTCCATTGAAACATATTATTCGATAATCTTTGAAAAATCGAAAATAATCGATTAATTAAAAAGTCGATTAACTGATAAATCGATTTTCAAAAAAAACCGAATTGTCGATTATTTTAAATAATCGATTATTTTCGATCAATCGATTATTATCAATAATTTATTTTTATTGTATTTCATTTAAAATCGATAATTCTATTATCATTGAAATACCGAAAATAATCGATTAATTAAGAAGCCGATTCTACGATAAATCTATTTTCCAAAAAAATAACCGAATTATCGATTATTTTCTAATAATCCTTTTCATATTTCCTTTAAAATTGATTATTCTATTATCTTTGAAAAATCTAAAATAATCGACAAAAATCCATAAATCGAAAATAATAATTATTAAAAAACCGATTAACCGATAAATCGATATTTCTAAAAAATAACCAAAATATTGGTTATATAAAATAACCGATTATTTTCGATCAATCGATTATTTTCATATACCTTTGAAAATTCAATTAATCGAAAATAATCGATTCATTAAAACACCGATTAAACGATAAATCGATTTTTCCAAAAAATCGATTATTTTCAATCAATCGATTATTTTAAATAAATCTACTTTCTTTTTATATTTCCTTTAAAATCGATTATTACATTATCTTGAAATTTTAAGTTATTCATCCTGTATTTTATCGAATATTCTTATAAAAATACTACTAATCAACTATGCTTCTTTACTTCTTATTTATCTACCAAAAAGAGCTAAAAACCACCTTTAGTAAATATTCTTATAAAACTACTTTTTAAAAACAAAATTTCGTTAGCAACAATGTCTATTTACTTCTTATTTAAATTAAATTTTTAAAATTTTATCCTTTTGTAAATTTATGTAAGTAATACGAAATCTGTTTTCTGAAATATGTATTTGATGAATATTTATTGAAACCCCTTAATGCGGATCTGATGTATTCAGCTCAAAGGATTATGGCGCTTCTGAAAACGAATATATTTTTTATATTTCATAACATTGATACTTGTATTATAAGTATATACAATTTCTCAAGATACATCGTGGCATTTCGAGTTTAAAATTAAATAACTACAACACTTTAAATTGCTAAAACACCAACAAATAAATCAAAAACAGCTGTCAATGGTGACTGAACTCAGGCGGAGGTGAGCGTTGAATGGGAAATCGGAGCAATTCGGGTGGCGTCGTGCAAACAATGATTTTCAATTGGTGGGTTACTTGGAGTTAAAACAGACAACATGCGCAGTGTGCAATGTTACATCTTCGGTCTCTTTTATCTAAGAAAACAATTTATTAAGGTAATGATATGGAGGCGCACTTTTTTGTACGCCCCTGATTATTCTCAAAGTAGGAAGAGAAGTGCGATTTATGTTTTACTTGTTTAAGTATCTGACACTACATTTATCTTTCCCGGTTTTTTGCAAAATTAATTCCTATGTATTTTATTATTACCAAACCTTTTTTTAGAACCCGTTGTTAATATATAAAATCTGCATGTATTTATATATGAGGGGCCTAGTATCAAAACCGGCAATATCCCACTTTCATAGTTTAGAGATATTTACGAATAACTACTGCTGCTTTATTATTTATGCTAGATAGTTGGAGATTATTGAAAACGGTAGTTTACTCGATTCTGAACAATAACTAATAGTTCTGTTACTTAGAACTGACAAGGTTTTTCCAAAATATAATACAAAAATATGGATATTGCCGGTTTTGTTCCTAGAGGTAGGACATTGCCGGTTTTGATACCGAAATGTATAAATAGACCCGAGAAAAAAGGCAATGAAAGACGAAGTGAGTGTTAAACTAAAACTGTATTTTTCTTTAGGTAACAACATAGTAGAAAATAATATTAAAAATTAAACCAATACAGATGGAATCTCTGCAATGAATTCGCAAAAGGGTTCATCATCAACAAGTTGATTAGCTTCTCTGTCTTGGGTTTCCTCCGACTCTTCAGGATGTTCTGTGTGGCTCTCCAACATTTCCTCGCTGGGAACGATATCATTATAAAACATCAGTTCATCTAGATCTCTCCACTTTTTGCCAAAGTGTTTGGTCAGCAATTTGTACACGTCATTTAACTTCAGTCTGTTGACCTGAGGCAGGCCGGCGTTGATTAGATCTGGTTTAATCATGCCAATTGGTTTTCCTTTTTTTGTGAATCCCTTAAAGGTTTGCAAGTCGCTCCTATAATGGACTTCACCTCTTATTAAAATATTTCCAGACTGGCATCTCTTCAGATAAAATCGTTTCGTATTTTTAAATTGGAAGTGCCATGATCCTGGGGGTTTCAGTACCTCTTTAACGCTTTTTTGCCAGTCGTAAACAGTACAGTCTGTAACTAAACGAATGGGAGTCGCAATTTTTGAAAAGATTTCAATGTAGGTGTCAGGTTTGGTTATTACTTCCAGTTTTTTAATGTTCTTTTCGATGTGACCAAACACCCTGTCTGCTGGAAGAAAGGAATGCCCCACTACGGGAAAGATGACTTCCAAATTCTTAATATTTAACGGGGCATTATTTGCTAGCCATTTGGAGCACATCCCTATAAGAGTGCTATTCTTGTTTTGGCCGCTACATCCATCTGCCATAAGCCTAACCGTGGTATGGTGAGGGCCAAACTCAATTTTTTTCAGTCTATCATATACAGCTGATGAAACCTCATTGGAACTTTTTGCGAACTCATTTTCGGTCCAGTAGTACGAAAAAACATTTTCTGTAAAGTTGTAGAGGTACAACTGCCTTGAATAATAGACTGTTTGGTCTGGCACCTTTGGTAGAACTAAGTTCTTCTCGCAATCGAAAGATATGGTTACCATATCATCTCTAGCTTCTTTAAGTAGATTGAAAAAAGCATCTGCTCTCAGTTTGTGAATTTTTTTGTCTGTTGAAAGCTTTTTCTTTTCTTCTTCATCTTCGCAACGTTTGATTCTTTTAGCCAATTCAAGGCACGTGGAACACACGTCAGTTCGCGGTGTTGTGAAACTCAAATTATACTTTGTGTTGAAAATTGTTCGAAAATACGACAATTTTACTTTTTCTTCTGGACTGCACTGCTGATCATACATGGTGTGCATTTTTTGTATCGATAAATCTGAAGGAAGGTATAGTCTTTTTGTACTGGAGCGGCAATAGTGTGATTCAATGCACTTGAAACTATTGATGAACTGTTGAACCGCCGCTTGTTTGTCTTCGTATTTAGGAGTTTTTAGATCTCCACCTCTTTTTTCTATTGGTGCTTGACCACTGGAAGTAAAACTCTTCATGACGTGGCTCACACGATGTTTTGTAATATCAAGTATGTTTAAAAAAGCCGACTGGCATACGGGAACGTTCGCTTTTGAGGAATAATTTCTCACAAAACATTTTACATGGGTAACTTTGGCTTCTCGTGTTGCATTTTTCGGACGGCGACATCAACAGAGCAATGCTTTAGAATGAACGAGTCTTGCAATAGCTTGTTTTTTTTCGCATAAAATGCTTCATGAAAGTCGTTAACTTCCTTCATGGTTAACGAAGAACACTGAAAAGCCTGCGTTTTGTGACCACATGTTGGATATTGTGGCAACTGTTTTGCAGAATATCTGCAAAGAAGACTAGACAATACAACTCTATTATCAGTATGAAAAGAAAGAAAATACCTGAGCTTCTTGCGAACATTACATTTCCATGTGACTGGATCACGTTTTCTTTTACGGGCCTTACCCAGCTCAGCAGAAGATGCATTCACTTCCATTAGGTTCTCAGGCAAAACTCAACAATCAACACAAGATTTAACAGGATGAACAACCACAATGGTCTAAACGAAAGCAACAAACATAATAGGTATTTGCTATTTAAATGCTATTTCATGTGATCAGCTGATCACATGTCGCGATTCTGATTGGGTGGCATGGAGTTTGCCGATTTTGATTCTGAAAGTCATATGGAGATTGCCGGTTTTGATTCTGATGAGTAGTTTCCAAACTAAATTTATATGGGATAAAACCGTTTTTGTTACCAACTAGAAACATATTCCAATAGTGCACAACGAGACGAAAAAACTGCTATATGCAACACATTTTACTGAAATTTCGTTACCCTTGACCTAAAATCATTTTTAAATCACAATAATTTTTCTCTTTCATCTGTCCACTTTTATCTATTTTTTTTTTAGTGATTGAATTAAAAGTATTTCTTTTCTACTTAAATCCAATTGTTACGATCTGATTTCGCCCTAACAGTTTTAGTAACTGATTTTGGCAATAGACTTTGGTTTTGGACGCTCTTTGTATATTTTGGCGGTATCTTTCTGTGTCTTATTAAGTTAAAATATTAATCTAGTACATACCTTGTAATTGTGAATGTTTTGGCACAGGACTTCTGGGCTACTGCAATGTAGGTGATTGTGATAAGGCTTATGCAAACACCCTAGAAAAATTAAGTAAAATAAGTGGAAACTTTGATCATTGACTTGTTGTTGCTACATTTCTCGAACATTTTACAATTTTATATTAAAATATTCTCGAGATTTAGATTCAACAAAAATAGCTGACTATTATCAATGTCTTGGTATATTACTATTCCATATCGCTTCAAAGAGACGATTAACACCGTCCATTTAAAGAAGCCGAACATATACTTAAGTCTGACATAATGCAAATACAATAAGGCTTATTTTTGGATATATAGATACACACCATCCATCGTAGGTGTTAAATACGAGTGATTTACAAAATTTAGTTTTGCTGAGCACTTCAGGGGCATATTTCATAAAACTAGTTTGCAACTTTTTACTTAGCACTTTGCAAATTTACTAGAGCAAAATACATATGTTTCATAAAATAATATCGATATCTCATTTAGTGAGAACATTAGTGACGTAACTCAAAAAATACTGGTTTTCGACTTATGTACATCAATAGATTGCTTAATGTAGCCCGCAAATGGTACATAAATAGCGAAATTATAGTTCTTCTACTATTTCCTCGGTGGCAGTAGTCGTCAGTAATGCCTGGTATTTTTATTTTCAACTTCGAACGCAATACTGACTAATGTAACATCGTTAATATTCATTTACTCGTGTTACATTACGACTTGAAAGATATTTAAAATTTAGAGAAAAAAAAATCTGTAAGATAGTGGCAAACGTATAGCCAAAAAAAAAATAAATTTTCGTACTGCCATTATCTCAGATCGCCATTTTCGGAGTTAGGTCACTAATGTTCTCACTAGGCGAATCTCTGAAGACTATTAATTTTTCATTTTTATTTTGCAAATTTCTTTTAAAATTTTACTTTTTAACTCGTTAAATTTTTCTGCTATAAAACATAGATTTATTAAAATATGAAAAAGTGAAAAGTTGCAAAGTAGTTTTATGCAAAAGACCCCAGATCTAACAATTAATATGTTATATGAATTGCTAATTAAATCACAAGAAAGTAATACCGAAAAATTAATCAGTGAAATCCATGATATTAAAAACACCAACAACAAGAAAATTGAAAAGTTTAAAAAAAATGTGAAATACTCGAAAACAAATATTTGGACTAACTATTAACAATAGCAATATATTATTCCAAATTCTAACGGATTTAAATCACCTATTAGAAATAAACCTAGTACCATCCGATGTTAATAATTGTTACGTAGTCGGCAAGGAAAAAGATAATTAAGGCATTTGCCTCGAACGGTTATCTTATCTTAAAAACCAAGAAATAAATAAAAATATTTCTAAACTAAAAGGAAAGAAAATATCTATTCTAAATGATTTATGTTAAGAAGAAACCACAAAATTCTCAGAAACAGATTAAAACAAACTAAAGAAAACAGGGAAACAGCTAAAATTATGGGACACATAGAGAATAACGACAAATTATACACTGCTAAAGATATTACAGAAGAAGAGCAAGACGGACGACGTTTTCCCTACTAATGCAGAAGAGGAGGACGAAGAAGATAAAGACAAGCAACAAACTAGCAAACAGGGGAAGGAAAAAACAGGGAAACCGTACAAAAGCCTCCGAATCGTGCTTCTTATAAGACCAGGAGAAAAAAATAACCACATTTAATATTAATAATAATAATCGTCTTTATTTCCAGTAATTTAAAGTAAATACAATGAAATAATACATATATACACGGGCGAAGTTTATTTTTGGTTATGCACTAGACACAACAAAAATATTCTTCCACTTAACTTAATTTTTTTTTGTTTAAATAACTACTAAGTTTCTGTTATTTTGAATACTTTTATTATTTTTTTTTTTCTAATTTTGTGTTTAAAATTATTTTTTATTAGTTTAGGGTAGCTTTATAATCATTATTTTAGTAAACATTAAAATAGATCACTATATAAGAGACTTTCGAGAAATAAATCACGGCACAAAAGTTATAAAAAGTATTACCGATTTTTTTATGAAAAAAAAAAAAAAAAAAAAACAAAAATGTTAATGACAATTTTCTTATTTTTTAGTGTAATATCCGAAGTATCTCAAAAAATTTTGATGAAATGACTCTGATATTAGAAGAAGCCAAATAAATTTTCACTGAAACTCGTATAATTGAAGACAAAAATATTTTTCATATAAATGGTTATAAATTGATGTAACATTAGTTTATATAAAAGATGTTTACTTTAATAAATTATCATACAGTATAGACCAGTTAGGAGATTTAAAAATCATTAGAGTAACTTTAAAATTGCAATAAATACACATTAATGTATGTGCGTTATATCGTTCTCCAGCCACTTGTCCCTATGAATTTAATGAGAATCTCTTCGAGTACTTATCTTTCACCCAGTCAAAAGACAATGTTTGTATAGTAACAGGCGACATTAACGTTGATATTATGGCAGACTATGATTATACCGATGAATATTTAAATAAATTAAATGAACTGGGATATTTTTTCTTGATAAATGTGCATACTAGAATATTTGATAACTCAAAATCTTGTCTTGATCATATTATTGTAAAAAATATAGAGCAGTCAAAATGTAATTCTTATGTTGTAACTACAGATGTTACTGACCATTTTGCGACAATCGCCATGTTAAAATCTAATGTAAAATATAATACTGAAGTAGATGAAATAAATATTAAAAAAATATGTAAAGATAAGTTATTCGAAAATATAAAAAAAAAAAAATTTGACAAGTACTTGAAACTAATCACATTAATAAAAAGCAGAATATTTCATAAACACACTACATATTTATTTATTTATTTATTTACTATCCAAACAGGCCTATTGGCCTAATTACAAGGATAATTAAATTACAATTAATGTTACAAGAGTAAATTATTTAAAAAATAATATTAAATATTTAAATTATGAATAAAAATAATCCTAATCAAACATTATAGATATCAGAGCATCAGAGGGAGAAAAGGGTGTAAATATCAATGGATTGTTTAAATTTGAACAATAACTTGATTTCTGAACTTATCATATTTTGCGTATCAATTTACATCAAGTAGCATATTAATATTGTTTGATAAACGAAGCATCATTAGGAGAGAAGTTCTGGATGTTGTTGAGGTGAAGGAAATAGTAAACGTATTTGTATTCCTCATTGGACGAGAAGGAACGGAAAATGGTACTAGTGCAAGAAGATCCGAACAGTTCATTTGGTCATTATTTTATAAATGAATAAAATGCATGTAATTTTTCGCCTAGATTCTAATGAAGTAATTTTAAATTCACTCCTTAATTGTACTGTTCTAACAGTATTGTAATTCAGTCTAATGTAATACTTTTTAAAATGTAGATATCTTAAGAATTTATTCTGTAATTTTTCCAATTCTTGTAATGCAATATGATATTGTCCCTGCCATACAATCGAAGCAAAATCCATTTTGGACCGCACTAATGTATATTTTCATCTTCTAGAACAATAAAAGTATTTATCAAAAACACGTCCTTACTTATTTATGGCTCACCCTGTAAAAGAAAATAATTTTTGACCTCTTTTTATATTTGTAGAAAACCAAAGGATGTTACAATAAGATTTGATACAAAAAATTATAATCGATTAGCATTCTCCTAAACTAACCGTTATCAAATAAGTGGTATTTCTTAAGTTTAACACCCTGTATCTCAAAAATCAGTCATAGGATTTAAGTGGTCCCATAGACACTATTGCTTAGGAGGTCGAGACCTGCAACATATCAATAAATTTATGACATTTAACAGGTCGCCACTTTTCCATAAGCGGTGTGCGGGGTCCTTTCTAAGCATCAAATCTCGGGTTTTATAAAAGATACGTCCATGAAAGTTATAGAGATGGATAAAAAATACATTATTTCCATGCCTAGTGGTTATACTTTTATTTAAAGGAAAATTGTAGTTACGGCCATTTGAATTAACACGGCAGTATATTTATACACATATTTTATTTAATAAAAAAAAACTGTCATCCATTAAACAAATAGGTGAAGGTCCACCTTACTTACGGATCCTTTACTATAAAAAATTCTGAATAATTTACATCTACTGTCTGCTGTCGATTGCCGCCTTTCTTTATGTAAGAAGCACACACATATCCAAATGGTTAGGCAGCCACTTAAGTCAAGGGCTTAGCGACATTAAAGACAGTAGCGGTAAAAGTAGAACCAAGCAGAAGAAGAATATTTATTGCTTTATACATTAGAAATATTTATGTAAACAATCAAATAAGCTCAAAGGGTTGCTTTATTTTTTCTATTATCAAACGACGTATAATTCCATTGTATATTATCTAAGCACCAAACAACCTGTCAAGAAAACTCACGAGATTATTCATCACACCTTGTACAGTCGCAAGTACCTTAAAAATCATACCACAAATCATCATTATACCAAATAAACTATCTACGCGCAATAAACCCAAAACAAACTATAGTGGGATTTGAACTACAGCAAATGTTTTAAGTAGTTAAGGGCAATTCGTTTTTTCCACCATTATCTGATTCTGGTTTTTGTTTCAACAAAGAGAAGATTAATACTATCATTAGCATTTTGTTGGAAAAGACACGCACCTGGTTAATTAAAGAATAAAGCAATTTGTACCGGAAAATTTTTTGTTTGTTCAACAGCCGCGATTTCCCCTCAAGACATTACCGAAAGTACATCGCAGGTTGTAATCCGTTCTCCTCTTCCCTTCTCCCTTATTTCCGGAGTGTTGACACGACCAACACCTCGCACGTACGCCGAAACAAATCGTTTATTTGCGCCAAATAACAAGGAAAAATAAGAAATCCGTCAACGCGGGTCCCGTAACTACAGTTTGTTTAGGACTTTTAATAAATGATGGTAGGGATTTAGCGAGAGTGTCAGCGCTCGGACGTGCACAGGGTGTTTAATAAATCCGACGCCGCTCGGGAGATCATCCTTTACATCCTGCGAGCTCCTCTCGTGCTTACGCGGGTCCATGAAAAGAATAATAATTGCGTTCGAGGAGACGGGGGTCGCCGTCACCGAAGGCAGTTTTTGATCGATCCTCCGACGATTTCCAGACTTTTTTTCGAGTCGCTTTATTTTCTTTTTTGCTTTCATTGTAACCGCAGCGCTAGATTTTTACCGACTATACGACTGACATATACGAAATTGTGTGTCTCGAATCTCTTTTGCCGATTCTCCTGAGGGAAGTGGTAATAAGAATCTGATTTATGTTGAGAAATTCCTGTTTACATAATTTTAGAGAATAACATAGTGCGTAGTTTTTTTTTCTCAATTTTTGGCTCAATTTTCAGTACCGTCAAATGGGGTGAAATTGATTTTATAAGGGAGACTTTTATAACGGGTAATATTTTGTTAAATTAATTTAAATCTCCTGCTATTATAATCAGCCGATATCCGCGCGATCGTCTGTCGAAAGAGTAAAGTTCCGCCATTATTGTGTCGTGCTAACGTACCAGTAAGTAATTGCTATAATATTTTTGTAAATATTCTATCAAAATACTTTAAACTGGCGTTAAATTGATACTGTTCAAAATTGTAAAGTATTTTATGAACTTTTACAATTTTTTTACAATATCGGTTATTTAGGAAAAAGTATTCATTAATTTAACCCCACTTCATGTGAAATTAGACACAAAATACGTTTGTTTGAAAATTATTACTAAATATATCATGTGGGGTTACTTTGGTAACACTTTCAAGGTAAGATTGATAGTTATCAAAGTCGCCCTATAGTTTATAAACAAACTTTTTTACGATTTTTCGTTGTTTGCTTTGATCTAGACCAATTTTAATTTTAGATCAACTTCATTTATAAAGTATACAAAAAACTTAACCCTAGAACCACAACGTGGGGTCGCCGGTGACCCTTGCGCCTACATTTAAGCCTGTACGCATGTTTGTATTTTAGACAGACGGGTGGGGGTTCAGCTATTCTTAAGTGACGATAAGGCTACAGTAAAGTGCAACTGGGGATGTGTCTCGTCGCCCAATCACGGGCGTTGAATTGAGATCGCGCACGTTTTACCACTTCTTAGCAGCGTAACCTCACCTTTAGGATTTCGTATTTTGAATCTTGTTAGACTGTCTTTTGTAGTGTTTTGTTTTTTTTTCCAAACGTATTGTTTTGTTATTTTTTCAAAAGTGTTTAAAATGGATACAGAAGATTCGCAGGCACCATCCACATCTATTGTTATTTGTGAGCTTTGTTCGAAAAAGTTTGGTTGTATTAAATTAGTAAACCGCCACAAAAAACGTATACATAAAATTGTGCCCCAGGATACAAGGAAAAGCTGGATTATTTGCCAATATGTGAGGTCAAAGACGAACTGAAAAGTCATGAAGTTCTTTTGAAAGCGACACATGAAATTAATATTGAATTACAAACACTTCAATTTCCAGGTATGTATTTAGAGTGAATTGTAAAAAAAAACAGTGAAAACATAAAATATGATTATAATTGTAGGTATTTAAGAATATGAATTGTGGAAAAATGATAATGAGAACATTGATTGCAATTATGCTGTGTGTAAAACCGGAAGAGCCAGAAATTTCAAGGAAGTCTATATCTGCAATAGAAGTGATTACAAAGGTAAGAAAATCTGTACCTGGTTAATAATTTATAAATTATTTTATCAAAATAGATAGTGAAAGTTACAATCCTACCTAAAATCCATGCAATTATTTTCAGGTTATCAGCCAAAATATAATATAAGAAAACTGAAAAGGCCAGTAGAATAATAAGAATTAAAGGAATGTGCCCTTCCAAATTGATATGCAAGTTTTATGATAATGGATTTGTGTCAATTAGATTCTGGAATACACATGCTGGTCATGATATGGAATTGAGAACATCGCATCTTCCAAAGACTGAAAAGGACATTGTGGTTGATAAATTAAAAACTGGAGTATCAGTGGATAGAATATTACACGATGCAAAAGACTTGAAGAATGTAGAGCTTCAAAGGGTTAATTTGATTAACCGCGATGATATTACTTATTTAGCGAGAAAACATAACATTGATAATAAGAGAGATTGCAACGAGATGGTGGCTGCTGCTATGAAAGTACAAACCTCAAGGTCGGTACTAATATTACGGTTTATTTTATTTAAAAGGATAAAAATGCTTTCTTTAATATTTTGAAATCACTTCAATAATAGTATTTCTTGATAACAATTCGAGAAAAAATATAATAGATATAATGTTACTGGATGGAGGACATTTGCTTTAGATGGTGTGGGTTTCATTATAGGTGAAGAACATCTAATATTGAAGATAGAAGATTTTGCTTTAGGTTTCATGAATTCCGTGATGAAAGATAAACTAAAAAGTTTTTCAAATATAATTTGTATGGATGGAACACATGGAACCAATCGAAACGGAATAAATTTGACTATAGTATTAATCAAAGATGATAAAAATGCAGGATTTCCTGTAGCATTTTTCTTAACTAATAGGCTAGATCAAGAGGTTCGAGAAGTGCTTTTGGGTAAGCTTTTAAGGTATTGCTGTTGAATTTTTTAGATAAGGAAAATTTTAATAGTGTCAAATTGGTTTTCTTTTCAGGCACACTTAAAGCGAAATTAGGCCAAAATATTTTATAAGTGACGATGACCCAAAATACCATAATGCGTGGGTGAAAATTATGGGTAGCCAACCAAAGCGACTTTTGTGTACATGGCATGGGGTTAAAAACTGGAACATACAAGGCAAGAACAAAATCAAGGATGAAATTTTTGAGGAAGGAAATAAAGAAAGAGATGAAGAGAAAAAAAATAATGAGACGAATGAAGATAGATTTCTTCAAAAAACCAATGAATATTTGATAAAGTTACAAAAAGCCCATGAAATAGAATTTGTCAACTACTTGTTGAAGTAAGTGAAATTACATATTCATTAAGTAAATATTTTTATTTAAATTTTGTTTTAGATATTATTTCCAAGATGACGAAAGAATGAGAATGTGGGCTCATTGATATAGGAAAAACGCTGGAATTAACACCAATAGGCTATAGAGTCATTAAATAATTAACTGAAGACGAACCAATTATTGGATTTAATTGAAGAGCTGGTGGAAATCAAAATGTGGAAAAAATTAACAGATATTGAAAGACCAAATGCTAATGACTATCAGGATATAATCATTACAAAAGCTCATTAGAAGGCAGAGGCACAGATAATCAAAGTTAAAGTATTTGAAGGTTCAGAGACTGGCAAATTTCTAGTCAAATCTTTTAAAAATAATCATTATTATAATGTAGAAAATAGTGGATGTATTTCAACATCCTCCCGCCACTAAAAGTGGACCGGGGGAATGAAAGAAACTAAATTGTAAATGAGGCGATTAAAATAATTTTCAGTGTTATGTAAAGTAGTAGTTTTTTTTTGAGCCACCTTATAAGAGATATGTGGTTGAAAGTGTTAAATAATAGTCAAAGAGCCATGGAAACAACACCGATCAGAGCCATGGAAGTCATTCTAAGTCTCACTCCTCTTAATATTTACATCAAGGACGTTGCTCTGACGACAATAACATGCCTTCGCATGAATGGAGAAGAATCTGATGAGGCGTGACGTGGCTTTTGGTAGGAGACACTCGATAAACTCCCACTGCTTCAAGCCAATATGGACTCCATCTCACCAATATATATCTTCCATAAGCCATATAAAGTTGTAACAGAACAAATATAAAACCTAAAAAAGGCAGATATGATTGATATCTACACCTAAGGTTCTAAAACAAAACAAGCCTCAAGATGTAAAATATATTCCAGATTCTTAAACCTAAACATAAAATGGACTGTAAGCAATAGTGCCAGCGTAGTTCAAACAGAGCTTACTGCGATTCTCATAGCAGCAAAAGAAATCACCAGAAAAAAATATCACTGGATGGAACATGCTCATC
Source organism: Psylliodes chrysocephalus (assembly GCA_927349885.1). NCBI lineage: Eukaryota > Metazoa > Arthropoda > Insecta > Coleoptera > Chrysomelidae > Psylliodes > Psylliodes chrysocephalus. Next base: position 50,408,130 of record OV651819.1, read on the forward strand.
TATACAGATAGCAGACAAGCATTATTCACCCTAAACAGACCACGAATTTATTCACGGTTAGTACTGTCACGAAGCTTTGGCTGAAGTATCTATCAACAACGTGGTCACCTTAAGATGGATCAAAGTTCACGCCACATCGAAAGGTAATCCGTCTTGCTGATTTACTGGCCAAGACAGCAACCAATCAAATACTTTTTGAACCTGGCTTTTCTATTGGCCTGATAAAATCGGTAGTGACAGACCTAATTAAAGAACATTTCCTTGTAAAGCTCAAGAAAAGATGGCAAGAAACAAAAAACTGCAGAGTTGCCAGAGAGCTTTTAAGTTATCCTGACAACAAATACTTAAATATGACTAGACAGAATCTGCGCACGGTCTAGGACGTTTCGACGCGGCCATTTCGACGCAGCCGTTTCGACGCGGCCGTTTCGACGCGGCCGTTTCGACGCGAGGACATTTCGACGCCAGCCGTTTCGACGCCGGGCCGTTTCGACGCCAAGTGTATTTTTTTTAGGTAGGTTATAATTCATACAAAATAATATATTTGAAATGTCTCTTTTAATTTTATTATTAAGAATGCATTATATAATTATGCGATATTGCTTTTAAATATTCATTTATATTTCTCTTTTTATAATCGATTTTTAAAATCCTCTCGTCACAATCGCGATATTTTTTTTATTTAGCTGGCGTCTGTAATTGTTCATAGAAACAATTCCCTTCCTGTTTGTAACTTTTTAAGTGCATCAATAAATTTTCGTATTGTTAGATGATCTATGGACATTTCGTTTTAAAGTCGTCTGTGTGCAGCTTCGGCGTGATTGTTCGCTCTGTTTGTACCTTCCAAAACGAGGTTGTAGACCATGGAGGTAGAAGGTAGGGAGACGCTGTCACGTGGTCCAAGACGGGTTCACTTCCGCCATATTAGATTGACAAATACTTCAAACAGCTAATCGTGGTTTCAATGAACGGTTTTTCAATTTTTATGTCGTTTGCAAACTATATATTGTACATATTAAAAATTAAACATTGGTTGCTTGTGCTAAACGTATTTTTAGCAACCTAATAGATATTTATATGAAGAAATGATCTGAAATAACATTCCACAACTAAATATACAACATAGTAAACAATGTGCAGGGTCGTATTTGAGATATTTATTGTGCTTTGAGTGAATGTGTTGTAACCATATTAGGGTTTTGTAAAGATGAATTAAAAATGAGAGAATTTGTTGCAGTTGGTGCAAAAATTAGATTTAAAATAATCATAAATATTCTCTTTGTTATCTTAAATTCTATAAATTTACTTCAGTTTCATTATAAAAAGCATTTGTCTTTAAAAAAATATAAAAGTATAGAAACTTCTTTAAATGACATGGATAAGTATATTTCTTCCAACACTCTACAGTTTTTACCAATGTATAAAATATCTCAAGACCACATAGAATTATTCTTTGGCTGCATTCGCTAACATGGAGGCCACAACAATAACCCCACCGCCCGACAATTTCAGGCAGCTTATAAGAAAATATTAGTACATGTCGAAGTATGTGAAAGTTTTCGTGAAAATTGTATTCCGCTAGAGGAGCTCCGAATTTTAAAATGTCCCGTTCAACAAATTAACGAATCTTCAAGAGACTACAGGGCTCTTGGTTTATCATAAAATTACTACAGTGTGCTAGATAATACTGAGCATGATCATGATTATTTACCAAACCCTACGCTATCGGAATTTACAAAATATATTGTAACGTATATTGCTGGCTATACTATATTCTCTTATTTGTGAGGAATGCGTAAATTCTTTATGTGCAGACCAGAAAGACCTACAAATATTTTCACTTATAGACAAAAAAAAAATAAAAAGAGCCTACAGTATCCCTCTGTGGATGTGATAAACGTTTGTCTGCAATGTGAAGAAATACTCAAAAAGAGAACTGTTAGTTCAAATTATCATCTTAATTCTGTAGACTCTATTGTATCTTCAGTGTTAAAGTCATTCATAAATAAAAATATATTTGCAAATTTGATAGCCCACGGTTTTGATCAGGATCCATTGGATAACCATAGAGTTCTGTTAATAAAAGCTTTAGCTACCAAATACACAAACATAAGGATGTGTTACCTTATTAAAAGTAAAATAAAAAAATGTGATAGCATAAGACATCACAATAATAAAATTGTATTGTTTAAGGGTCAATAAACATAATTTTTATATTGGATATTGATTTTGCCGTAATATATTTTCTATTAATACCTTAACAACTGTTTAATTATTTTATGTTAAACCGTAACTGATAAACCGTGACATATAAAATGAAATGAGGAATTTTTATTTATTTTTTTTAACTATGTTACAGAAAGTCTCTTTTTACTTGCATTTTAATAATTTCTTAATACTTTTATTAAAACTGTTAATAATTATCCGTTTTATGACAATTAATTTATAACTTACAATTAATTAAAAAAGCAAATTAGGGTTTGAGTTGCATTACCAATAGTCCGGCCCTGGCAGAACGGCCATATTGGAATGACTGTCACCACGACTAAGTGATACCGTTTTAAATGTTTGAAAAAGATGCTCATAGCGTCTCCCTACCTTTTACCTCCATGTTGTAGACAGACCACAATATGATCGAAAAGAGTGAATTGCGCCTTCCTTGACCTTGTCGTTGAGGACGTCCTACGTATGAGTCCTTGAACCATTCTATTAGAGAACCCTTTAGACAATTCTCCAAATAAATGGTCGATTGCAATATCCATGTCTTTTTCAGGACCAAATGCCAAAAACCTCACCATTCGTGCATGAAGACTGAAATCAGTATCGGTATTATATCGACCCAGCAAATTCATTTGCGCCAAATGGTTTTTTATATTTTTCACCAAATTAAAAAAACAACCTAGCAGCTCGGCATTTGGAAACTCTTCTTTGAAAACGTTTATGGCACCCAGTTCAAAATCGTATGAAATCTTCTCCGGATTTGCAGCTGGCTGTAAATGTCCCATCATACCAATCATTCGGGCATATGTAGTTTGCCGTTTGTTGGGCAGGAGAGCATAAAAAACAGGATGAACTCACCCAAATTATTTAGCCATAGTTATGTAGGTACAAAATTGAGGCAGTTGGTTTAAATGTCCCATCAACAAACCAATGTTTTGAGCCGGTCAAAATCTGTAAATACAGGGTTTTTCTAAATTCAGGAGGTGATTGCTCGTATGAAATTAAGATATGTCTTTCCCATAACAAAATTTCCTCAGCCTACGCCTTTCCGAGATATCACCCTTAAAAGGTGGTGGCTAAAATTGAGATTTTATTTTTTTCTCTAAAATTTCAGTAAATCTAGAAACTTGAAATTCTGTAATTTTCATGCACTCGCAAAGGACTAATCACGGGTATTTTTTCAATATTCCTGTTACATTATAGGGGGGTGAAATTAACAACCCTTACTTTATTTCATATCAAAACTTTTTTTCGTGATGAAATTTTATGAAATAAAATTATAACTTAAAATCCTTGTTCTATTTAAAAAAAAATATTTTTAAATTTTTTTCCCAAAACCAATAGCTCCAAAGAAAAAAAAATAAACACCATAATTTATAATTTTTTTAATAAATTGAGTGGAAAACAGTAAAGATGTAAAATTTAATACGGTTCATAATATTGAAAAAATACCAGAGGTTAGTCCTTCGCAAGTGCACGAAAATTACAAAATTTAAAGTTTCTAGCTTTATTGAAATTGTAGAAAAAAAATAAAAACTTAATTTTAGTCACCGCCTCTTAAGGGTGATATCTCGAAAAGGGGTGGGCTGAGGAAATTTTGTTATAGGAAAGACCCATCTTAATTTTACACGAGCAATCACCTCCTGAATTTTGTCGCATGAATTTAGAAATACCCTGTATATATATTGTAATGGAAATAAATTATCGACATTTAAGATCAAAAATTAGTTAACTGTTTAATCTAACTAGGATCAGGTACCTAAAATGGGATAATGAACTACTTAATATAACATTTAGTATCAATATTAATATTTAGGTAATTCATTAAAATTCTTTGGGATAATGGGATAATGAACTACTTAATATAACATTATGTATCAATATTAATATTCAGGTAATTCATTAAAAATCTTTTTAGGTACCTAATTTTCAGAGATTAATTGTTTATGCATTTCATAGAAATGAAAACATAAGCCAGCTAATGGTTACATATTTACTACAGCTATCTATCAATGCTTACTGCGAATATTTAAGGAACAAGATAAATTACCCAATTTTATACAAAGAATAGATCTGCAAAAAAATAGACATTTAAAATATTTCTTTGAATAATTTATTACCTACTGAAAAAAATTTACATTGCGCGTCGAAACGGCCCGGCGTCGAATCGGCCGGCGTCGAAATGTCCTCGCCTCGAAACGGCCGCGTCGAAACGGCTGCGTCGAAACGTCCCATTCCGATCTGCGCATGATCACAGGCATTCTGACTGGTCATTGTTAACAATAAAAGGATAAAAGGTGAACTTAAGCTCAGACGAAGATTGGTCTTGAATATATTGTATCTCGATATTGTGAAAAAAATATGTAAATCCTCTTGTGGTCAAAACAGACCCTTGGTATGATTTATTTATACCCGTATAAGATTTTCCAAATCATCGCTCTCCCGACCTACGCCTACTTCATGAAAACTGAGAAAACGTGTAAAGGACAATAAAGAGAGGGCCCACCCTTTCCTAATCCCAACTTCAACTGGTGGTGGATCGCTTGGTATACGGATGATTCGCTGTTTTCAAACAGAAATTAATTTTCAATGGCAAATTATGTCGACTCCATCGTTTATGTAGTAAAATACTTGATTTACTCACAATGCCGTATTACAATAGGATTTATACCCTTGTCTTTTCGTTTTGTATTATATATGCGGGGTGTGAATATTAAAATACGTTGCCAGGTCCGAACTTGGAATTATAAATTTAAATTCGTATTTTGCCTTTTTATTCAATGAGATTTAATTATAATTAATAGTTGGAAATACTTGCTTAGATAAATAAATGAGAATATCATCAAGAATCATTAAGCATGCAATACACTGATAGTAATACAGCCAATGGTTGAGAAGGATAAGTATTATAAGTACCAAACACACGACAAAATAAAAAAATATCTAAGCTTTAAAATAAACAAGGTGGCTTATTTGTTAAAAGATATTATATTTTGATAAAAGTACGAAAACCATGAACACCTTAATAATTTTCCCGGTCAAATGTCACCATTTTCTTGGTATATAATAATTGTAATACCGTGCTGAGAATTTTATGAATTTTAAATCTAAAACTATGACCAGTTTAAGTGGAGAATTGCTGATTTTAGTTTATTTTTTCTTTAAACTGAAAAGATAGATTGTCTTATGTTAAATAATATAATATTTAATATAAGTTTTGGTACATAAGATGTCCCTTACAAGGGACAGTTTTAAATGTTTGTTACAGGGTGATTCACGAATAAATCACAATATATTTTTGCAAACAGTCAATAATTACAGTTGTGGTACAGAGCAATTATTTTATAACCTAAAATCAAATAAAATTAACATTTGACGCTATTCTCCCAAGTTTCCGAATGTCACTTAAAATAATAACAGTTAAGTTCTACAAATTCCAGTTCAATCATAACTGTTATTAAAATTTTTATGATACCTCTATTTCTGGTTGTTAAGTAAGTCCTAACGGTTTAGCCTGGTAAAAGTAATTTACTTTAAAAGAGCGGAAAGTAGTGGTTTGCAAGTCGAGGCCTGGAAGCTTGGAGAGACCTGCTTAACACTAAATTTCGGTCGCGTGACGTACAATATTTTTTTTTATAATTTTTGTTCCAATGTGGGAGCAATATGGCAAATGATGGTAGTTTATTGGATTTTTATTGATTTTCTATTCAGGTTTAAACTATGTTTTGTTGATATTGCCAATGTTAGAGAGCTATGTTCTCTTAATGATGACAAAATAGCAGTAGCCTATATTGGCAACAGAATTTAGTCTGATATCAAAAAAATATTGATTTAAAATATATGAACAATATCAGCCCAACATATTTTTTTAATGTTCATATTGGTAGCGCCTATTTTTCTAATATTAATCCAATATAATTTACCATTTTTTTGCAATGTGGGTTCAATATAGCAAATAATGGTAGTTTTTTATTCATTTTCTATCAAGGTTTTAAAATTAATTTTTTAGATAGTACCAATGTTGGAGAATTAGTTTCTTCCATCTCATATTGGGCAAATAATTCAATCTTATATCCAAATATAGGATTAATATTAGCCGAACATGTATCCCTTATGTTCTTATTTGCAACGTTTTTTCCAATATGGATCCAATATAAGTTTTATTCCAATGTGGTACAATATATCAAATAATGGTACTTAATTGGATTTTTATTGACTTTTTTCTACACCCACGTGCATATTATCTATTTTCTACATAATTTACATGTGTAGGCCATATCAGTATGCTGAAGGGATTAATCGATCATTTTCCAAATTAAACATTTTAAAACAAGTCGGTTATGGCCAAGTGGTAATTGTTTGCAAAAAAAAAGATTTTGTTTCAATCCATTAAAAAATGCGTTGTGGGACTTGTGGGTTGAGACGAAACGTCAAATTTTGCATTTTTTATAGAACCACTAAAGAGTTAAATATTCAAATTATAAAAATATAAAGGTAATAATTTATTATGGAAATAGCTGATTTTTAGTTTAGGGAAATTTTTATAAATACCTACTACCTATATTAGAAAAGTATTAATTTTGCAAATAAATCCTAATATCAATATATACCTACGAATTTGACCGCTACATCACAATATTTTACTTAAACCAAATAAATGTTCTGGACAATTATTATTGTATTAAAATTATTAGGTTTCGAACATTTTACTAAGCAAAAATGTATAAAAACAATCTAGCAGCTAGTCCCAGTTTAACCAGAGCTGTTATGAAACCACCTTATCCACCCTTCCGACCTAAGTCACGTGAGTAATCACGAGATCACAGGTCAAGCCACGCGCCATCCTGCCTTACTACTCACTGCCTCAGTTGTAATATTAATTAACAGATGTGTATGATATACGTACGTCTAGCAGTAGGACGCCTCCCGGATACTTGTTTTAATATTAGCTACGAATTTTGTTTAGTGAAAACTGTGCTTTTGAGTGAGTGATGTTTTTTCATAAAATGTAAGTACAATTTTTTTTGCCAATTAACAAATAAGAATTCAAAGCTATGTATTTTGAAATGTTTGCCAATATTAGGCCAATTGTTTGCCTACATCTCAAACCAATATTGAATGAAATCGGTAATTATTTTAGACATGTGGCAATCCGGCAGTTTCAGTTTACGTTGTTAATGGTTGCGCGCACCTATTAAACCTGTTTTGCTGATTAAAAAAAAAATATTATAGTTTGAAATTATTGCCAATATTAGGCCAATTGCATGTCTATCTCAAGCCAATATTGATTCTAATCGTTGATCACTTTAACCAAATGGCAATCCGGCTTTAGTTTACAACAGATCTCTTCCAATACACTCAAAAACCATAATATTACGGTACGGTACAAAAAAAACACCATGCGCTGTACGCATAAAGTTCATGTTCATACAGTGCATAATTTGTACTGTAATATTTTTGTATATACCTACTTAATATTGCGGATTTCGAGTGTGTAGTGTGTCAGTGTTGCCAGTCTAGTACAAGACTCATACTTAGGGGCAAATCCAGTTATTTATTTTATTCAAGAAAGTGATTAACAAATACTAAAACTCGATAATGTATATAGATGCATAAACTAACCAAATACCTACATAATTTTTAAATATTTATATTAAATGTATATTTTTGCTGCTTTCAAAACTTCTTCTGGAATTTTATTTTGTATATCGGACAATTCAAAATCTGAATCCATATTAGTAAATTTTGGAAAACAAGTTTGACATAAAAACAAATTTAAAATCAACGAACTGTCGCTTGGCAAAAACTCGGAACTTTGTTACCATAGTAATGAAATCAAGGAAGACTCTATTATCAAACAGCGAGCGGAAAAATGAAAAACATGGATCGGTAAGAGCTTTTTTCTGTCTTGATCGGCAAAACTTTATATTCTGGACGAAAAATTGTTCATAAAATGTATACTTTTTGGTCGATCTTGAAAAGAAAATTAACAACAGTTATCACCGAACTATTAGTTGTAACTGAACTGTCATTATTCGAAAACATGTTGTAAAACGTTGTAAGTCTATCATAAAACGTTGTAAGATACACGCTCGTTACCTGCTCGCACGGTTCTTATAACATGCTCTCTAGCGCTCGCACATTAACAACCGTGCTCTCAAGTAAAGATCTAGGTAACGGGCTTGTAACAAAATGTTTAAGAAAATTATATCAAATTACTGTACAGTTACATTTATGCCATTTAAGCCACTTATGCAGTGTGTTATCTATTTCACGAAACTATGACGTCACTAATATTTTTTTAATTGGATAAAATTATATTTTGTGACAGGCTCCTGGTTCACCTACAGTGAATCAGCGAGTCTGTGTGGCGCTATGAATGTAATTCCCGAATAGGGGTTGCTCAGGCGCCAGTTTTGGTATTGCAGTTTGCTCTGCGACCCTGAAGTACACCAGAGTGTACTCAAGGTAAACTCAGTGGAGGTAAAAATAATTCCAGGCGGTCACTGCTAGGTATCCACTATACTAGAATTAATAAGAATAAAACACTTATCTTCTTTCTACCTCGTACCCTACGGTACCCTTTAGAAAAATAAACGGAGTTGATCGATGAACTAAATCACGGTACTCACGGCACTAGGTACTAACTAAGAGTGAATAGTTTTCGGCTGTCAGCAATCGCTTACGGCGGCTGGCAAGCGAGAAGAGAGCGTAATTCCCAGATGGTATTTAATTTATGCTTTTTCGGTAAAGCAAGATGGAAGACCAGTACGACAAAGTGGGGATACCACTACTACAGCCGACTATTTACAATTTAAAAATAAAAAAATGCCCTTATAGTACTTGACATATAAAAGGTAGATAATCCATACGAAATCGACTCTAAAAATGTCCATTCGGATTTAGGCAAATATAAGAATATTTTAATCTACGAGGGTACTCGCAATTGTTAAGAAACGGTGATTCCTGGACAACAGAAATACGGGGGAACTTCTACATGTTCTCAGGCGGGAATTAATTGAAATATACAATTTAAGATGAATTAAAAATAAAATTTAGTGACTTCGTCACAATTTTATATTAAAAAAAATTAGTCGTTTTAAATAAAAATCCTAATTCTAATTAATAATAATTCTAATTTTTTTCGAACAGTTAAGAAAATAAAACCAAATAACTTAACAGCTTCATGAAATAAAACAAGAAAATCTAAAGTACGATGTAGTCACAAATACATACAAAATGCAAAGTGATTTGTCAATGTTGCCATTATTTTAATTACAGGTACTCTTGAATAGGTACAGAATTCGTTTTCCGTTTGGTATTAAATGATCAAAACTAAATCTCGACTAGAATGCTTAAAATCCTTGATGGGAACAAGTCGACTGGCTCCATAAACGAATGCATGAACTAAAATCATCGGTAAAGAAGGTAGACAATGGTATTACTGCATATATTATTTTCCATTTCGGCTTGTATTTCATTTCTCAATTTTCTTCGTCATTACATCAATTTGAGAATTGGTTTCAACGTAATTGTAATTGGTTTTTAATAGACTATTTGCTTGTCTCCGTAAAAAAATATATTTTATTTTTTATAATTGTTTAAACTTTTATTTTTATTGTTTTTAAAGTTGCATTATTGATATTAGCATCAGCAACTGCTCTGATTTATTTAGAAAATGTTTACCAAATCTACCAAAGGTATTGTTCCTATTATTCTTTTAGTATTAATTAAATTACAAATTTTGAATCATTTGTTACTATTATAAAACGAAAGTGGAATAATGAAAATGCGTGTGATAATGAGGTGCGGGAAAAGTGGCATTTATAGCACAATTGTAGATAAAAATCCTTGTATAATTGAATTAATTATAAATGCAATAAAACCTGTAACAATTATTTTAAATTATATTAGAACAAATATAGTTATTACATAGTGCAATGTTGTAATTGAAATTAAAAGAAAACACAAAATTAATTGAACACAGCACACTCGCCCCAAACATCAGGAAACAACGGCAAACTAGTAATTAACGTTCTGGACATGATGTTAGAGGGGTAGAAGGTGACAAAAGGGCTGTTGATTGCGTCCCGAGATGGGGTGTTGGTCCTCTCTGATATATAACTCTTTGTCAACGAAGTCTGTATCGGCAAATCTAGACAATATACGTGCACACATTTATTTACTTTATTTATAAGTTTGGAACGTGAACAATATACCTAGTGATAAATTAGAACATATTTTTACTATACATTTTTGTTGTGTTTTCGATATTGTTTTAAAATTGAAAATAGTTCTATATAGATATTATAGAGTGTGTCAGAAATTCATTTAATATAATAAGATCCGTAGATTTTTTTATGGTGTAGCGAATTTGATGCTGACCTCGATTCCATTTTCAAAATTATTGTTTGGATTATGTGATGCTGAAATACTTATTTATTTATTTATTTATTTATTTGTTATTTATTTATTTGTTACACCACCCAACAGTAATCACCATTTACTGGGTGGGAAAGACAAGAAAACATTAAAATATAAATACAAATACAAAATTGTTAAAAAGCTATACAATACAATGTAAACATCCAGAAAAAAAACTGACCAAACACAGGATAAAAAGAAATGGTTGTCTACATTGCATTACATGCTGTACATCATTTTTTTTTTACATTTACAAAGAAAAAACATTTTTAATCATATGTTTTTTACATGCAAAAATGTCCAAGCTGTCTTGAATTTCATGATATTTCTGAATAGATTGGTACATTGGAGATGAGTTTAAAACATTAGTTCTAGAAGCAGGCATGTAGAAACTCAAGTAAACTCTTAATCCAGCACGGGGGATTTTTAGATTGACGTAATTTAACAAATCAATACTGTCGACTGAGCCATTTAAAAGATTATAAAGTAGGAGTACCTGTTGGAAATTTCTGCGTATCACGAGCTCTGAAAGATTGAATCTAGATATTAGTAAAGCGTGGGGATATCCCCTTGCAGGGTATATACCATCTAAAACATAGGAAGCCGATTTCATGAATTTTCTTTGAACTTTTTCGAGTAAATCAGTATAAATGTTATGCACGGGATTCCAAACAACAGAACAGTATTCAAGTTTTGACCGTACAAAGCTAATATATAAAGTTTTTAAGGTGACCATGTCTCGGAATTCTTTACAGCTTCGAATAACAAACCCTAAGCTCTTGTTAGCAGCAGATAACATCGTTTCAATGTGTTTAACGAAAGATAGTTCAGGATCAAAATAAACTCCGAGATCTCTTATACATTCGGGTCGATTTAGAACAATGTTCTGTAGTTTGTAATCAAAAATTATAGGTGTTACTTTTTTAGTAAACGACATTACGGAACATTTCTCAGGATTTAGAGGGAGTGAATTATCGAGACACCACTTCGCAATGTCGGACAAACACTTTTGAAGTCGCAAGCAATGGTTAACAGAATTGATTTCAAGCAATAATTTTAGGTCGTCGGCATACATTAAAACTTTAATATGCTCGATATTAGCGACTATATCATTTATAAAAATTATAAATAAAAGAGGACCTAAAATTGATCCCTGTGGAACTCCTGATGTTTGTTCGAAATTTTTTGACCTATAACCACGACATTGAACATATTGATGCCTACCCAACAAATACGAACCAATCAATTGAATGATTTGATCGCATAAACCAATGGAACTTAACTTGTGGAGCAAGATGGAATGATCAATTTTGTCGAAGGCCTTGGAGAAATCTGTGTATATTACATCAACTTGACTTCTTCTATCCAAGGCTTCCGAAATGAATTGCGTCGAACATACAAGGTTTGTAACTGTAGATCTATTTTTCATGAATCCATGTTGATCACAAGATATAAGACGGGAAACATGATTGGAAATACGATCGTGAGTTAAAAGTTAAAAGTATTTCTCAACCCTTGTATAAATTGTCAGTATAGTACAAGAAAATATTATCATCAGCCAGCAAAATTACTTTCATCAGGTGACATGTAGTTACGAAAACATAAATGGCCCTAGAACGGAACCTTGCGATACACCATGTTATATTTTTCAAAATCGGGAATACCTCTTGGGCCTTAATATGTAAGTTCGTCCAGCAAAATATTGTGCAATATATGTGCAATAAAACATCTTGGACAAATAAATAAATAAAGTTCAAGGATCTTTACTATACATTCCACAACTTAGCTGATATGTAGCCAACTTAAAATTTAGTAAAACAATATTTACTTTTGAAGTAAGTAGCTATTTATTTGATTTTTAATTATTAACTTCCAGGAAATGTAGGCCTTATAGCCATAAACTTTAATTATGAACTTGGCCATATCCGTAAGGCTTGACGTTGGCTTTTCTATTCCAGCATAGAGCCGAAAAACACGATTTGCCATTGTGAGCCATCTAGAGTCCGCTAATTTCCCGGAATTACGGTGTGCCAATTTTAATGAGAAATTTCCGCTTAATATTGCATTGCAAATGTTATATAAATATGATTGATTGAAACTTAAAGCTCTAGATATTACAGTTATATATGGAAACTAACATTTTATTGTGGTAAAATTAAAATTTTAAGACGTTCACATTTTTTTAATGACTTTCCGATTTCACCAGAATATTAACGAGGTTCCACTGTACTGCCATTTAAATTTTGGAATAAATGTCATAATGGCAATTCGTTGGCGTGTAGTTGGCAAATATACCATTGTAAAGGACGGTTTAATTCAGCTTGAATATACCTAATAACACCATTTTTATTACCGGTTTTAACAATAGTACCATCGCAACCCACAGCCGTCAAATCATCTAGTTCCAAATTGTTTTTATCTAAAAAGTCCAATATTGCTTTTCCAATTGACTTTGCCATCCCTGTAGTTAAAGTTACGTGGCCAATATAGATGGATTTAGGTCCCTCGATAAGCGATATGTGTTTTTCGATAACAGTTTTCTTGTATAATTTACCGTTTTTCTTCTCTTGCAGTAAAGTTTTGTCCTTCCTTCCATCAAAATACAAACTTTTTATTTTTCTGTTATCACTTTCAAACTTCTTCCTTGCAGTATTTTTAGATTTATTTCGCTTTCTTCTCACTTTATTTTTGTCAACTATTTTCGACGGATCTTCAGTGGTAATTAATTCTACATCTTGTAATACTGCACTAGCCATCACAGAGAGTAATCGATCATATACCATATTTATCGCATACAAGACCTAACGTAGGTAGCTATGTTCTCATTTGAGTATTTCCTAAAGTGGAGCGTAAGTTTGAATTGATAAAGTCGTCATCTAAAGAGGATTGATATTTTGAGGGGTCGGATTCTGATCCTGACAATAATGTAGTAGTTTGAAAGGAACAGCTGAGTCTTGCAAGATTCTGATTCATATTTTTTTGTTTTTTTTTATTTCTCTGGAATGCCTTTGTTAATTCGACAATATTTTCTTTGTTTCTTTACGATCTACACTTCCTATGCTCATTTTTCTTACCGATCTTTGATCAGAAAGAAAATGTTGTTCCTTATTAGGTACTTTCCGGGTCTTTTCACACATGTATGCAGAAAAAGCTCATTTACAAGCAGCTATGTCAAGTAATTTCTTATGACACTCTATTTTAAATGTATTTACCTTTTCGTCATAGCTGTTGCTTCGCTTGCTTCTGGGATATCTTGATAAATTCTTATATTTTTTGACACAAGTTCATTGCAAACTTCTAAAAAAACTTAGTTTTTTTCCACTATATTTTTGATATTTTAGTTCATAGCAAATAAATAAATAACATCGTAGCAATTGTTCAATTGTCGGCAACATACGAGGGTTAAAATCGGTTAGGTTCCAAAATACAGGACATTCCACTTTACTCCTAGTTAAGCTTCAAGTTAAAACTCTTATTTTTGTTTATTACAATGCTTCACTTCTTAATCAAAATCAAAATTACGCAGATGTTCGGTGTACGACGATTAGACACATAATACCACCTGAATCTAAGAAATAATTTATTTATAACCAACCCTGAAAACGTGTTAAATAAAAGGGGTATTTTAAATTATTCTGAGATATTTGCATTTAAAGTTAAACAACATTTAAAAGTTCCTAAAAAGTACTGGGTGTTTTTTTAATTTTTTTTATTTCCTAAATGAATGATATATTTTAACATTGTAACAATATAAATAAAAACTTTTTTAGAAATGTGCCAAAATTTACAAAATGTACTTATACCCTTTTTATCCCATTTTCTGTTCGCAAAAAAATCTTTAGTATACAAATATGAATTTATTTTAAGAAATACACAAACGTATAAACATTATTCGTAATCGGAGTACAAAATAAAGTCCAGATTTTGATTTTCATTATTTCTTCTTCTACGTCATCATCCTGTGATTCTATTTAAACTACAGTTACTTCGTCCGTTTGGGTTTCCTTCTTGTTGGTTTTAGTTTTTTTGTTTCTAGTTTTCTTTTTTTCTCATGTTGCATGCTGTTATAATATTCATGGTAATCCAAAGGAATGTACTTCAAAAGAGTCTGCAAATTTTTCCATTTCGGCTCATTTAGTTTTAAATCATCTATGTGTAATTGTGTAAACGCATCCTTTAATGCTAACTTCGGTCTTCCATCTAATTTAGCAGGTCACAAGCATTTGTTAAAACGAAACTCTGATTCCAGAGTACCTTTATAAAAAAACAGAATGTCTCTGGATCCTTTGTAAAAAAGAAATTTTGAATTTCTCTTCATTTAACAGCACGTTTTTCTGTCTTTTTTTGAGTCACTAAGTATTCAACTTAGAAAAGCTGAAGAAATATTTTTTGTCCATTTCATGAACCGTAAATATTTTACATGAACTCTTTATCACTTGTCTTCAATGTTCTGGAACAAGGACCTGAGGATTCTTTTGTGTTACCTTTTCTACGATACCAAAATCTTGAGCACATTCCTGGTTTCAAAAACTTATGGTGAATTTTTTGAATTCTTGTAGCTTTGACCAAGCACATGAAAAGCCTAACAATATTTTTACTTTTATTCTGCCCTCCACCGGAATCGCAATAAGCAATAATTTTTGTAATATTGTAGAGAATTAGTTATATAATGAATCAGACACGAGCCAATTTCGATTGTTTCATCTCAAACGTACATATCGGACTTTCCTGCCACGAGATTATGTATACACAAGTTGTAAATCCACAGTTGTCTTGCGTAAAAACATTTAAGATGGTTAAGTGGAGTTGGTAACGCCTCTTGCAGGTCAAAACAAATTACAAAAGTATCTGTTAAGTCTTTATTTAGATTATAGTCGTTCTGTTTTGAAGCCCGTGCCTTTTCAGCCTTTCTGTGATGCACCATCTGCATTACCTTTGCGTTATTAACCATCTGCATTCTGAGAATTTTTAATAACATTAAATAAACTATCACACTTACTGGATGTATCTTAATTAAGCCGGAGAAATCTTAAATTAAACTTTTTGTTAAAAATATTTTGGTAATATGACTGTTTAATTTTTTTAATATTAAGCTCTTGTAATAAATACCGAGTATTAATATTTGAATTTTTAAAGTAATGACTCCTATATCTTGGAAACATTTTAATGTGTTTAATTACCAGTTTTCATTTTCCTGAATTCACTTTTTCCCAGGACCTTGACCTCTTTTGTCTTTTCTACAAATGCTGACAGCCTACTCTTTTCACAAACAGTAGTAAATCTTTTGTTACTAATATTAAATGGTCTTGACGAGAAACATTTTACAGACACGCCTAATTGTGAGAAATATTTCAGTACTGAAACTTTTGCCACTAGCTTCTACTTTTTTTCTTTTAATACGCTTTTTTCTAATACAAGAAGATAGAAGCGAGTTTTGTAAATCATAAGAAGATAGAGCATAAAATTACTGACAAAACGTACGTCTGTCGCCTTCCAGTAAATTTTTATTGCAGCTAAATCGACAACTATGTTGGTACGGTTTCAATTGGTGCGGTGGATGAGATTTGTTCATGTGACAAATGTATGCCTTTCCAGAATTTCTAAGAGATTTCTTCTCGTTTACTTTCTATTTACTTACATTTCGTTTCCGCATTCTCGTTCTTGATGGGGTTTTGTTATCTTTCTCTATACTTTCTGTTGCCTCTGCATCTATTTTGTGCACTTAGCTCATCGTCAAACGACGTTGAATCATTTTCAGGGACGTAATCACTTGTTTCATCTGTTTAGTACGGATCAGCAATATCAGCATCTTCTGTATATAAAGTATTCATTGCAAAATATAAAGGGGAACAAGTAATACTCAGATCACTAAAAAATGCTTACAATAACGCGAAAAAACTCAAGTGTTTAATAGCGTGTCGATAATATGTACCTTTTACAACTAACTAAATAATGACTTAAACCAAATTTTGTTTGGAATAAAAAGGGTACAAGTGTCGCTTGTACCTGTTTTGCTCTGACGAAACTGTAGGAATTCTTCAAATAGTATTTCTGCTCACCAAAAGACTGCAGTCTAGGTAAATATATCATTTAAATCTGTTTTGCATCAAACATCAAATTATTATTATTCATTCATGCTATTCATGTATGCTATTATCTTCAATAAAAAAAAATACGTTTACCCATTTTATTCCAAGGCCCTCAATTAACAGGTCTTGTTTAAATTGATTACAGTTTTAGGTGATTTGACGTTGAGAAGATATGTTTAACAAGTAGATAGGTACTATTTTTGTGTAAGGGTGGGAGTGGGATGTTAAAAAGAGTGTAAATTAAAGGGCGCTTTTATAGTGGAAAATAGTTGGATTACAATTCTACTAAAAATAGAGATTTCAATTTTGTCATGACGAAAGTAAATTTCTTTGTCTATATACAGTTTCTAAGGAGGTGGTAGAGAACTTAAATAGTACTAAAATTTCAAAAAAAAACACAGTATACAGGGTGTCCCAAATTGTTTTACCCATGCTATAACTTCCAAACCATGCAAGATAATTGAACCAGAAGTTATTCATCATAATTGGCGGTGTGCTTTGTAACAAATAACAAATAACAAAAACTACCCCCCTAGAACAACCCTCTCAAAAATTATTAACGACACCCTAATTATTTTCTGCTCAATTTTGTAGTCGTTACTTTTCTCTGTACAACTGTTTTTAAAATTTTGAAATCGCTCCATAAATAAGTGAGACTCGTTTTTTTTTTCATTTTCATCAAGTTGCTTGCTGTCAAATTCATGGTAAGTTTTCTAGCGCATTATAAACAATACTATATTAATCTGTCTCTTGTCAAACAGAAGTGCAGCTTAAATACTAAAAATTAGCAGTTTTTACTTGATAAAGTTTGCAATAATTTAGAGTTTGTTTAGTCCTAACAAATTATTTCAAAATGCCTACTGTGTTTAGTTCCAACGAGTACACCTATATAATAATTATTTACGGCGAATGTCGCAAGAATTCAAGACAAGCTAAACAGTTATACTATGATCGTTTTCCGAATAAAATAATTCCCTCAGTTAGAATGTTTTCCAATTTAGGAAGAAGTCTTAGACAAGGACATTTTCCTGACGGGAAACATCATGGAGGACACAGCAGAATGATCAGAAATAAAGAAAACATCATACACGTTTTGGCTTACGTTCATGTTAATCCACATTTTTCTATCAGAGATTTGGCACTCGAAATTGGAATAGGCAAAAGTAGCATCCAAAGAATATTAAAAGACAATAAATATCATCCTTATAAAATACACTTGGTCCAAGGTTTACACCCTAATGATCTTAAAAGACGCTTAGACTTTCTTGCTAGAATGCAGGTGAAAAAAATGACGATGCCACATTCTTAATTAAAATATTATGGAACGGCGAATCACGTTTCCATAATAATGGTGTACTAAATCGTCATAATTCCAATTACTTTTCCCCAACAAATCCCCACTGGGTAAGAGAAACAAGGTTTCAAAATATTTGGGGCATAAACGGTTTGTTCAATGGTAGGATTATAGTTCCTCATTTTTATGAAAGCACTCTAACGGGAATAGGATATCGTGATTTTTTTAATCGATACTTCTTGATTTGTTGGAAAGTGTTTCTCTTAATCAAAGACCTGATATGTGGTGGCAGCAAGATGGTGCACCAGCTAATAATGCACAAATTGTGAGCCAATATTTGGCAAACACTTGTGGAAACCGTGTTATATCCACGCATTATCCAATTATCCAGTGACCGGCTAGGTCACCTGATTTTATAGGTCACCTGATTTGTCGCCTCCAGATTTTTTTCTGGGGTCTATAAAGGACGTAGTATACTAAACAAAACCAAAGTACTTAGAATATTTAAAAAATAGAATCAAACATGCTTGTAACAGATTTATACCTGCCATGTTTCGAGCTGCCTGTACTAGAAATTTATTGTTAAGGTTTGACAAATGTGTGGAAGTGGGAGGTGGGCAATTTAAGCACTTAATATGTTATTACTACTATTTGTTTGTTTATATTTATTTCTTGTCTTCTCCTTCTCTTGTTCAAATGTATTTTTTTAATTATGTGTCCCCCTAATAAAGTATTTTTTATCATCAACTTGACATACAGTTTCATTTAAATTTTCACTTATTTATAAAGCGATTTTAAAAACAGTTTTACAGAGAAAAGTAGCGACTACAAAATGAACCAAAAAAATTAATTATTTTTAAGAGGATTGTTCCAGGGGGTAGTTTTTGTGGGTTGGTCATCAAATTTGTATGTTTTAAAGTACGCCGCCAATTATAATGGATAATTTTTGTCCAGTTCAATTATTTTGCAGGGTTTAGAAGTTATTTCCTGGGTAAAACAATTTGGGACACCCTGTATATAGTTAAACACTGATTTTAATGGGTATGGCTAAATAAAATTTTTAGCTATTTTGGAGGCTGGTAGAAGGCTGAAAATAAAATTTTTAATTGTAAAAAAAAATTACAAGCAGTTTTCATAATGAAACGCAGCTTTTAAATGCTATAGCAAATTAAAATTTTAACTTTCATTTTTTCGAATAATCCTAGTGTACAACTTTACAAACCCTATAAAAATAGCCATCAAAAAGACAGTGTTGCTATTTAAAAAAAATTACGATGACGTCATACCTCTAAATTGGGAAACCCTGTAAACATAATTATTGTATGTAAAAAACCGCTATTGGAAATACGAATTGACTGGTCCAAGCGTTTTTTAAAAAAACATTAGTATTTGAACCATTGAATTTATTCCAAATTACAGTCTCCCTCTGTATATACAATCTTTACTTATAATAATTTTTTACATCTCAATTATTTTCCCACTTCCTGCTATTATTAAACACCATAAACCCCAGCTAGATGTCGTTATAAATATCAAATAGTGAGGTTAGCCGCTAGCCCATTATTTGATGACATAATCACAGACTGACGGTCTTCTTTATTACCCTCATAAAAATGTTAATAGACAGGGGAGAACGGTGGAAAGAGCCACTATAAAAATTACACTTTTTAAGGAGTTAATGACATAATGGTACATTATTTTAATCGTCTTCTCCTCTAATTGGATATTGTGAAAGTAAAAATTACTTAATTGAAACAATGTAACCAAATGAAAGATTGCGTGCAAAGAAAGATAAGATCTCAGTGTAAATTTACTTTTACAATATCCTGAAATGATGTGTTACTTAAAATTTTCTAGATAACAGTTTTTTGCTAGAACGTGATTTAAAATATATAAGCTTGTTACCTTTGACAGAGCTTAAGATTTTAAAAAGAATAATATGGGCTCAATAATAAATTCTATCGCATAAGGCATTTTAATTTCTTTAGTTGAAATGTTATACCTATATCTTCAAAAGATCAGCAAATAGCTTAACTATGGAAAAACTCACCAAAAGCAAGAGAAATAACAACTTTAAAAAACAACCCTATCGAGATAAGAAAACTGGAAACAGAAAAACAGAAACTAAGGAAGAAATTCCAGATTACTGCCCTGCAATGGTAAAAAGCCTTATAAGCTAATTTCTATTTTTTTTATAGGTTACATTGGCATTAACTTTTTACGCTCTTTTTAACGGTATAACTGCCGTTGGTTTAAGTCGTTTCCTTGTTTCAATAAATGCATTGGACAAAAAGCGTTATTTTTTCAGAGTACAATGATAAAAGGACGTAACTGCACTTTTTGTGCCTATAATACTTTTGTTAAATGACGTATATAAGCTATACAAATTTTAAAGCAAAAAAATACTTAACTTTTCAATGGAAGAAAAACGTATGATCTGATACAGTTAAAGTATATTTTTTAGAGTGAGAATAGACAAATGTAATACAATGAAAAAATACGTTATCAACTTCTTATGTTGTTGTTTCATTGTATGGTTAATAGACAATTAAAAGCTTTGCATTGTAAAAAAAAACGTAAAATAGGTATACAGGGTTTTACCACTTTTTGAATGCGTTTGAATTTCAACATTTCCAACCGTTATAGTTTTATACATGTCTTTGACACGAACATTTTAGTTACCAGAGGCCTTTCCTAATGGTAAGGTCAGTGTTGTTGTATGTGTACCTATTCTGTGAGGTTTTGGTGAATATTGGCGTTAAAAAATGACTTCAAGAACATTATTTATGTAACGAAAAGCTACTGGAAAGGTAAGGTGGTCAATCTGTTATTTGTATATATAATTTAAGTTTCACAGTTTAAGGTTGTATCTATTTAGCAGTCGGAACTGTTTTTTACTGGGTTTAATTCGACGGTGATTTCGTATAAATGTTAATAGTCAATACTTAACTAGTCACAAGGAATGTATTCACCTAGTAGATTACTATTAAAAGAAGTTTACTTATTATTGGAGTTAGAGGGTCGTGTTCAGATTCCCTGAACAAAGTAACAATTATTCTCCCACTCATTTCAAACTTGTATTTTTATTTATAAAAAACACTACTCATGGTGACATCTACCCAGCAAAGAAGAGGGCGCATGTGGTCAAATTTTCGATTCTACAATTTCAGAACCTTTTATTTGTACATTTATTAAGAATTAATGTAACTTTAGTACCATCTGGGCAGATGGCTCTTGAGATTTGCCCTCCCGCGCTTTAGGTACGACGGACGAGGGGTTCAGGGTGTCGGCCATTCCGTTTTAACTCAGCATCTAAAAAACACGCTACTTCTCGCAATTTAAATATTAACTTTATTTTTAATATATAATTCATGTTTACCAGTGCAAGGGTAATGATTGTTTTATAACCCGGTGATCGTTAATAATTTTTGTAACTTAAAATGTATGTGTAACGAAGTTTGGATTTATAAAACTATTACTGTATATAATAAACGCATGTAAATAACTAAACAGTGCCGTCCTATTTTATTATGTACTTCAAGTTGTGACTCCTCGATCGACATTTAATTGGATCTGCGAATTCTATGGAGAAGCACTCCATTTTTTAGTTAAATCATTTTGAAAGGTTGACTCCCTCTGTAAGAGCGTTACGTAGCCAGTGGCGTCCCTACAGGTCGGTCGGCTATGTTTTAGAGGAATTTCAGCAGAGGATTAGAGGACTTGTTTTCAAAAATGTTCTACTAATTTTCGGTTTGGGAAAATCTTGAAAAAAAAAATGAAAACTATGAAATTTTGAGGGTATGCTATTAAGCTGGTATTGGAGCTTCCTTCAAAAATGTTTTGAAGGTTGCCACTTCTACCCGAAAGTCGCACAAACTAGGAAATTTGTTAAAAAGTGGCTATTTTCCAATTTTGACACGCCATAAAATCCAAACGACTTTATTTAGAGCAAAACGGTTTGCACATTCCTATCTTAATTTTTCAGACAGAAGCTATTGAATGGTGCTTACTTAAATTTGACAGAAGCTGTCAAATGCTGACGTACCATCATTCGACAGTTTATGAGAAATTAAGACAGGAATGTGCAAACCGTTTTGCTCTGATTAGGGCCGTTTAGATCTTATGACTTGCCAAAGTTGGAAAATGACCACTTTTCAACTGTTAATATTTCGAAAAAAAAATTTCCAGGATATGAGCCATCTTCCACCCTTGTTTAAAGGTCAAAATAATTTTTGCTAGTATGGTAAAAATAAATTTTAATATTATTTTACAGAACATATCTTTGAATTTTGGTGGTGGTAGCTTTGGTGACAGTAATCAGGTTGATTGTATTGGTCGCAACAAAAAGAATACATATAATGAATTTGGTGAAAGTAGTATTGAGGGTGGCGGGAAGTATTATTCTGGTGCTGGTGATGGTTACAGTGGCTGTGAAAATATATCTGAGTCTGCAGAGCAGTTGTTACATAAAAACGTTATTTCGGATATAGACACCAACGAAACTGGAGATGCACCCATTGTACATACCCTACAAAACGTCGCTTGTTTCGTGTGCTTTTTTGGCTTTCTTGAAAAAAACACAGATATGTTAAAATCATAATTCTGTGGCTTGATAATTGTACGATACAGAACAAAAATTGGGTTTTATATAGTACAATAATAAATTATGTTTATCTACTACTAAAGAAATATGTTTGAAATATCTCGTCAAAGGGCACACATTTATGGCGGCTGACGGAATCCATGGAAAGATCGAACAAAAAATGAGAAAACAAAAAATCGTTTGTGACGTTCAAGATTTTATTGAAGTGTGCGAAAAAGCAGCAAAAAGAAACCAGATTTTGAGTTTAACTATTGGAGAATTGAAAGTTGTAGTCGAAGTTAAATTTGAAAGAGGTTTGCATGATTTTTTTTATAAAACCAACTATCAGCAGCCATATATAAAATCGTCCAATATTTTAAAACGGCAGGTTGAGGTAGGCACTTTTTCTAAAAAAAAAAAACTACACCACGTGGTATTCAATCATTCAAAAAGGAACCAATTCTTAAAGAATTAGTACCAGAGATAGCCGACAGTAGAAAGCAATTTTGGGTCAATTTACGTGTAACGTGTGAACGATGGTTCTGAAGGCCTTCTGGAAGAAGGAGTATAATTTCTATGTTTTAAACTTAAATGTTTTAGTATAAATATTTGTTTTTTAGTTTTTTTTTTTTTTGTTATTACATTTACATGTTTTAAAACATATCCTCTTCGCATAAAATTTATTAACTCAAAATTAAGTTTATTTTTTAATTATTAAAGAGATTGATAAATATGCACTGGTATAAACACGTAAAAGTTGCATGAATAGAAAGGCCTTTGGAACGATTGTAAAACTTTTAGTTTAATACAAAGGATAATAAATGTATAGTTTCATAAGGTTTTATTTTGTTTTTTTTCTGTAATAAATAAATTAAAACAAAATGGTAAAAACAATTAAGCGACATTATAAAGCATGAAGTGTGAACACAAGATGTCAAAATAGAAAAATAAACACAGCATAATGTTTTGAAAAGCCTGTAAAAATTTCAAATCAAACAAATGTTAAATATTGATAATGTCGCATTATAAAATTCAAACACGTTTTACTCAAAACAGGTAAAACTCACATACAGCTTTTCACCATTGGAGGGCAGATTATCAGAGAAGATATACATATAAAAGAGAGTAAAGAGAAATGCTAATTCCCGAAAAAGAATCCTTCAATAAATATCTAGTAGGGCAAGGGACAAAGAAATTAAGAAGTTGTTTTGGAACACAAATAAAAAGAAAAGAAACGCTTGTATTCACTGTTTTCCTATCAGAATAGCAGAAACAAAAAATACAGTCAACACAAAGCTGATATTTTCGCTGACCACTTGCAAAAGACGATCCAATTAGAAGAAAATGAAGACAGATTTAACTTCTCATATCTGCTTGTAACAATAAGATCCTTAATATGGATCAACTCGAAATTAGACTAATTATTCCCAATGAAGTTATGAAAGAAATTCAGACAAACATTAATCTACAGAAGGTAACAGGATACTATGATCTTATTAGTTAAGAAATATTAAAGAAACTGCCGAGGAACGCTGTAAATAATATGCCTCATAAATTTTCCATTAAATATATATTAAATGCGTGAAAAATGACTAAAGTTTTCCTAATTTCTAAGCCAGGAAAGCCTCCGAATGAAATGCCATCATATGGATCTATATCATTATTACCAATAACTACCAAAAACGACAAAAAACAATAATTGGTAATAAACACTTGATTTCTTCGCACCAATTTGATTTTAGCAAAAAAAACGACAATATATTAAAAAGGTGGAAATGATAACCGATATTATCGAAAAAGTATACAAAGAAAAATGCTATACGCTGAGCTATATTCCTTCGATGGACAAAAAAGTGGAAATAAATCTGACTACAATTTTATTCCTCGACAAAACAAACAGAACTAAATAAGAATAAACAACGATGTACCTATGACTTAAATAAAAAAAATAAAAAAATAAAAAAAAAAACGTATAGAATTTAATATTAAATCAAATAAATATATATTGGCTTCTAGGATGAAAATTCATGCTGTCAGTGTCCACTGTTCAATAAACTATCAATTTATAAACAATTCATAAAACAAATCATAAAAAATAGCATACAGCTATGAGGGTGCACCAGCTAGTGGCGAATTTCTAAATACGAGTAGGCTAGCTACGGCGGCAAATTTTCAAAAGCGACAAATTTTGGAAGGCAGATTTTTTCTGCGGCCCCTAAAAACGCAGAATCAACTTCGCTGAATTTTTATTAATATATTATTAAGATATTATTAAGATATATAATAATATATATAATTTTTATCGCGGGCTTTGAGCGCGGAGACCGAATCAAGAAATTCGGTCTCCGCGGTGCGGCGTTAAATAATATTAACTTCTCATTTATTCAATAAAAGAAAATCGAAAAATCTAAAAATCGAAAAATCGAAAAATCGAAAAATCGAAAAATCGAAAAATCGAAAAATCGAAAAATCGAAAAATCGAAAAATCGAAAAATCGAAAAATCGAAAAATCGAAAAAACGAAAAATCGAAAAATGGAAAAATCGAAAAATCGAAAAATCAAAAATCGAAAAATCGAAAAATCGAAAAATCGAAAAATCGAAAAATCGAAAAATCGAAAAATCAAAAATCGAAAAATCGAAAAATCGAAAAATCGAAAAATCGAAAAATCGAAAAATCGAAAAATCGAAAAATCGAAAAATCGAAAAATCGAAAAATCGAAAAATCGAAAAATCGAAAAATCGAAAAATCGAAAAATCGAAAAATCGAAAAATCGAAAAAAAACCGAAAAATCGAAAAATCGAAAAATCGAAAAATCGAAAAATCGAAAAATCGAAAAATCGAAAAATCGAAAAATCGAAAAATCGAAAAATCGAAAAATCGAAAAATCGAAAAATCGAAAAATCGAAAAATCGAAAAATCGAAAAATCGAAAAATCGAAAAATCGAAAAATCGAAAAATCGAAAAATCGAAAAATCGAAAAATCGAAAAATCGAAAAATCGAAAAATCGAAAAATCGAAAAATCGAAAAATCGAAAAATCGAAAAATCGAAAAATCGAAAAATCGAAAAATCGAAAAATCGAAAAATCGAAAAATCGAAAAATCGAAAAATCAAAAAATCGAAAAATCGAAAAATCGAAAAATCGAAAAATAAAAAAATCGAAAAATCGAAAAATCGAAAAATCGAAAAATCGAAAAATCGAAAAATCGAAAAATCGAAAAATCGAAAAATCGAAAAATCGAAAAATCGAAAAATCGAAAAATCGAAAAATCGAAAAATCGAAAAATCGAAAAATCGAAAAATCGAAAAATCGAAAAATCGAAAAATCGAAAAATCGAAAAATCGAAAAATCGAAAAATCGAAAAATCGAAAATCGAAAAATCGAAAAATCGAAAAATCGAAAAATCGAAAAATCGAAAAATCGAAAAATCGAAAAATCGAAAAGTCGAAAAATCGAAAAAACGAAAAATCGAAAAATCAAAAAATCGAAAAATCGAAAAATCGAAAAATCGAAAAATCGAAAAATCGAAAAATCGAAAAATCGAAAAATCGAAAAATCGAAAAATCGAAAAATCGAAAAATCGAAAAATCGAAAAATCGAAAAATCGAAAAATCGAAAAATCGAAAAATCGAAAAATCGAAAAATCGAAAAATCGAAAAATCGAAAAATCGAAAAATCGAAAAATCGAAAAATCGAAAAATCGAAAAATCGAAAAATCGAAAAATCGAAAAATCGAAAAATCGAAAAATCGAAAAATCGAAAAATCGAAAAATCGAAAAATCGAAAAATCGAAAAATCGAAAAATCGAAAAATCGAAAAATCGAAAAATCGAAAAATCGAAAAATCGAAAAATCGAAAAATCGAAAAATCGAAAAATCGAAAAATCGAAAAATCGAAAAATCGAAAAAACGAAAAATCAAAAAATCGAAAAATCGAAAAATCGAAAAATCGAAAAATCGAAAAATCAAAAATCGAAAAATCGAAAAATCAAAAAATCAAAAAATCAAAAAATCGAAAAATCGAAAAATCGAAAAATCGAAAAATCGAAAAATCGAAAAATCGAAAAATCGAAAAATCGAAAAATCGAAAAATCGAAAAATCGAAAAATCGAAAAATCGAAAAATCGAAAAATCGAAAAATCGAAAAATCGAAAAAACGAAAAATCAAAAAATCGAAAAATCGAAAAATCGAAAAATCGAAAAATCGAAAAATCAAAAAATCAAAAAATCGAAAAATCGAGAAATCGAAAAATCGAAAAATCGAAAAATCGAAAAATCAAAAAATCGAAAAATCGAAAAATCGAAAAATCGAAAAATCGAAAAATCGAAAAATCGAAAAATCGAAAAATCGAAAAATCGAAAAAACGAAAAATCGAAAAATCGAAAAATCAAAAAATCGAAAAATCGAAAAATGGAAAAATCGAAAAATCGAAAAATCAAAAATCGAAAAATCGAAAAATCGAAAAATCGAAAAATCGAAAAATCGAAAAATCGAAAAAACGAAAAATCGAAAAATCGAAAAATCGAAAAATCAAAAATCGAAAAATCGAAAAATCGAAAAATCGAAAAATCGAAAAATCGAAAAATCGAAAAATCGAAAAATCGAAAAATCGAAAAATCGAAAAATCGAAAAATCGAAAAATCGAAAAATCGAAAAATCGAAAAATCGAAAAATCGAAAAATCGAAAAATCGAAAAATCGAAAAATCGAAAAATCGAAAAATCGAAAAATCGAAAAATCGAAAAATCGAAAAATCGAAAAATTGAAAAATCGAAAAATCGAAAAATCGAAAAATCGAAAAATCGAAAAATCGAAAAATCGAAAAATCGAAAAATCGAAAAATCGAAAAATCGAAAAATCGAAAAATCGAAAAATCGAAAAATCGAAAAATCAAAAAATCGAAAAATCGAAAAATCGAAAAATCGAAAAATCGAAAAATAAAAAAATCGAAAAATCGAAAAATCGAAAAATCGAAAAATCGAAAAATCGAAAAATCGAAAAATCGAAAAATCGAAAAAAAAATCGAAAAATCGAAAAATCGAAAAATCGAAAAATCGAAAAATCGAAAAATCGAAAAATCGAAAAATCGAAAAATCGAAAAATCGAAAAATCGAAAAATCGAAAAATCGAAAAATCGAAAAATCGAAAAATCGAAAAATCGAAAAATCGAAAAATCGAAAAATCGAAAAATCGAAAAATCGAAAAATCGAAAAATCGAAAAATCGAAAAATCGAAAAATCGAAAAATCGAAAAGTCGAAAAATCGAAAAAACGAAAAATCAAAAAAACGAAAAATCAAAAAATCGAAAAATCGAAAAATCGAAAAATCGAAAAATCGAAAAATCGAAAAATCGAAAAATCGAAAAATCGAAAAATCGAAAAATCGAAAAATCGAAAAATCGAAAAATCGAAAAATCGAAAAATCGAAAAATCGAAAAATCGAAAAATCGAAAAATCGAAAAATCGAAAAATCGAAAAATCGAAAAATCGAAAAATCGAAAAATCGAAAAATCGAAAAATCGAAAAATCGAAAAATCGAAAAATCGAAAAATCGAAAAATCGAAAAATCGAAAAATCGAAAAATCGAAAAATCAAAAAATCGAAAAATCGAAAAATCGAAAAATCGAAAAATCAAAAATCGAAAAATCGAAAAATCAAAAAATCAAAAAATCAAAAAATCAAAAAATCAAAAAATCGAAAAATCGAAAAATCGAAAAATCGAAAAATCGAAAAATCGAAAAATCGAAAAATCGAAAAATCGAAAAATCGAAAAATCGAAAAATCGAAAAAACGAAAAATCAAAAAATCGAAAAATCGAGAAATCGAGAAATCGAAAAATCGAAAAATCGAAAAATCAAAAAATCGAAAAATCGAAAAATCGAAAAATCGAAAAATCGAAAAATCGAAAAATCGAAAAATCGAAAAATCGAAAAATCGAAAAAACGAAAAATCGAAAAATCAAAAAATCAAAAAATCCAAAAATTAAAAAATCCAAAAATCCAAAAATCTAAATATCCAAAAAAAAATTCAAAAATCCAATATAATATAATAAATAACCTACATGTAAAATAATAATATTTTAAACTATTTATTCAATAAAAGAAAATTATTTGTTTTATTATCGGTCACCACGCTCAAAAAGTGTAACTTGAATTAATATCAAAGAAAAAATTTAAATTAATATCAAAGAAAAAAAAATTCTGCATAAATAAAATAAATAAATAATTATAATTGCATAAGTTGATAAAAAATGCTATGCAATAGCTTTACCGCGGTAGTCCCTGAGTGCCACACGTATTTTATATTTTTTTGCAATAAATATACAAATTATTTTATATTTTTGCAGGAAATTTTCAGTTAAAGAGTATGTCGTCGTTTACTAGATTGTCATGCATATATGATGCCTGCAAAGGTTTTTTAAAGTCTTGAAAAAATATTTACAATATTTTGAAATCAGTCTCAAATGACAGTTTAGAGTAGGCGATTACGAAATCAGAGGCAATTAATACCACGAAAAAGTCTGTCTTTCACGAGATGGCCATGCAAGAATTTCTTGAAGTCTTGAAAATATATTCACGATACTCTAAAATCAATCTCAAATAATAGTTCAGAAAAGGCGATTACATTTGAATTTATTTTTTGTTTTATAGTATTCTGAATCGCATTAACATAGTCAGTAAAAACGTACACATTCTTAGTTTTATTCATTTGATCTTCCCGTTTATCCATGAAGAGGAGGCCAATGAGCTGATTTGTAAGCAGACCTATGTTGCAAGGGAAAAGCGAACCAGAAAAAGAAAACCATGTTTCAATGAAAGCAACGATAATAAATAAGTTCTGTTCGATGCTAATGGTGATGTCAAAATAAACTTTTCCTTACAATTTTAGATAGATTAGGAAGAAGTTCAACCGCCAAAAATGAGCTGCAGATCTTTGCGTAGTAAATTAAAATGACTGGCTGAACTTTTGCTGAATGTAGCGCTAGTCTAATATAGCGCTAGTCTAAATAGCGATAGCTCAATAGGGCGATGGTCTAATCTAATAGTTTTCAAGATGTTCTACGTTCTCTTTAAATTTTGAGAAACTCTGTCGGTGAAATAAGGAGTAAAGCGTTAAAATTAAGTATATTCAAAGGAAATTTTAGATGATTTAGTTGAAGAGCATTTGTCAATACAAAAAACTTAAATATCAACAATATGTGCAAATGAATTTTTCCAAAAAAAAAAAGAAATAGTTTTAAGAATTTACAAATCAATGGCAGTAAGCAATTGTTCTTCGAAATGTTTATTCTCATGCTTAAGACGAATTAAAACATGATTACGCTTAAATATGTCCGAAAGCAGAGTGGGCGTTTTATCAAATTAATTCGATTTAATTTGACGATGTTAATAAAATTTTCGTTGAGAATAAATTCAGACGAAGAATGTAATACGAGAAAAATGATAAGTAATTTTAATTTAGTTGAATATCTATAATATTATCATAAACTTTGGTGTATAAATAAATTCTTTTACTTTACGTATTTTAGAAATATTGTCGAGTAAAGATAAATTGATAAAGTAAATATAAATCAGAAAACAGAGTTAGAACAGCATACATCGCTAACATACAATGCCGCCGAACCGTGGGGCACACCTGAGGTTTCTCCCCCAGAGTCCTCACATAGACGTACACGGCCATCATAAGACATATGCTCACAAACGGTGCAGTTGTCTTGGTACCGAAACCCAAAAATTAACAGCAATCCGCAAAGTAGAACAAATTCAAAGAACAGCATATCTCAACATAACAGGAGGCATGAAAACCACAACAACCAGAACCATGGAAATAATTCTCAGTCTCACTCCCTTTGATATCATCAAAGAGGTTGGTCTAATGACAATGACATGCCTCCGCACGGTTGAAATATAAACCTTATGAATGATATGTGAGGTATTAGAAATGGTAAACAAATTTGAATAAATAGTAGATTTATAATCTGACAAATATTTTATTATTTGACAATACTCGTACAATTAATAATAACAAAAACATCATAACATATACAGGATGTATTTTATTTTCATTGTTCTTCAACACCCCCTTTCAATGAAATAAAAAAATAATCCAATCATCGTAGTCCTATATTATGTCTCTGTCTTTCGAATAAGGTTTTTCCAAGCGCTTTAGTAAACATGTCTGCTTCTTGATCTTGTGTAGGTACATACTGTATGTCAACTAGACCTTCGGAGACTTTGTCTCGAACGAAATGAAATTTAATGTCGACGTGCTTCAATCTTTTGTGATTTTCAGGATTCTTTGCTACTTTTATCGCTGACTGATTATCTTCGTATATTGTAATGGGATCATTGATTTTAACTCCTAGATCTTCTAAAATATTTCTAATCCAGCACGCCTCACTAACACATAAACCAAGGGACATGTACTCTGCTTCAGTTGATGAAAGTGCCACTGTTTGCTGTTTTCGTGAAGCCCAAGAAATTGTTGAACCATAAAGCTTGAATATATACCCTGAAGTTGATTTTCGGTCTTTCCTATCTCCAGCCCAGTCAGCATCTGCAAAGCCAATCAGGATAGGCTGCTCTTTTGTTAATTTTTTATAAACCAACTTCAAATTTATCGTACTTTTAACATATCTTAGGACTCTCTTAAGTGCTTTCCATAAGTCTGTGTTAGCTTTACTCTGAAATCTGCTCAAGTAACATACCGATGAACACAAATCTGGCCTGGTTCCCAAAGCTGCATACATTAATGACCCAATCAATTGTCTACATTCTTTTTCTAAGCATATATCGTTGGAACTTTCATCAGAAATTTGCGTATTTGGATCTATTGGAATTTGAACTGGTTTACAATCTATCATGCCGAAATTTTTTAGAATATTTTCCAAATAACTTATTTGACTAATTTCAATTATGTTTTCTTGTTGATCTATGTGTATTCCTAAATAGTTTGAAGCTCGTCCTAAATCTTTCATTTTAAAATTTCTTTTCAGGTTCGTTTTTAAATCTTCAACTGCTTTTTCATCGTTTCCCAGAATTATGATATCATCTACATATACTAATAAGTAAATAAAATCATTTTTAGAATATTTGAAATATAAGCAATAGTCCGATTTTGATCTGTTAAAATTCATTTTCTCTACGAAACTATTAAACTTTTCATTCCAATAACGTGGAGATTTTTTCAAGCCATATAAAGATTTATTTAGTTTTAACACGACATTATTTGGTAGATTCATTCCTTCAGGCGTTTTCAAATAAACATCTTCTTTAATATCTCCATATAAAAAGGCGCTTTTAACATCTAGCTGGTATATAGTGAGGTTTTTTTGTGCTGCTATGGCCAAAAGAATTCTCAAAGTAGTTATTTTAGCAACAGGTGCATATATTTCGGAGTAATCAAATTCTTCTTGTTGTTGAAAACCTCTAACTACTAACCTGGCCTTATATTCTATAACGTCACCTTTATCGTTTTTCTTCTTCTTAAACACCCATTTGGTTTCTATGGCCTTTTTATCCTTTGGTAATTCTACCTCTGACCATGTGTTGTTTTCTTCAAGTGCAGAAAATTCTTTTGTAATTGCTTCCTGCCAAAAATCTCTTTCTTTGCCATTTATTGCTTCTTGATATCCTAGCATATCTTCACAACCGTAAACATTCAGAAAACAGGCTTCGTCAGCTTCATAACCCAATCTTTCAGGTTTTTTAATTTTATTTATATCTCTTAATTGATAACTATCTATATTTTCAATAATTGTATCTCTATCATCATTTTCTTCTCGGTTTTGAAGTGGCGCGTCTTCAATATTTTCTCCTTCGGAGTTACTTTCTTCGTAATTTTGTATTTCATTAAAATTTTCAGGATTTATTTCGAAATTATCAGGTATATCATTATTGTACCCAGAATATGGGGAAAAATCAACATCTTTTGATAAAGGGAAGAATAATACGTCGCGAGATACAACAATTTTCCTTTCTTCCTGTAATAAAATTCTAAAAGCTTTAATATTTTCTTCGTAGCCAACAAATATACCCTTTTTACTCTTTGAATCCCACTTTTTACGTTTTATTTTCGGAATATGAATGTATGCTTCATTACCAAATATTTGGAATTGACGGATATCAGGTTGTTTTCCAAACCATAACTCATATGGAGTTTGGTTTTTTACAGAACTCGTTTCCGTTCGGTTTAACACATAGACTGCTGTATTCACAGCCTCTGCCCAGCAATTTTTGTTTAAGTTACTTGCTCGTAGCATTGTTCTTGCCGCTTCTACAATGGTTCGCATTTCTCTTTCTATTTTCCCATTCTGTTCCGGGCAATACGGTGCAGACTTTTGATGGCGAATTCCAAAATGTTCTAGACATTTTTTTACTTCATTGTTATCTATTTCTGTTCCGTTATCACTTCTTATTGTATTTATTTTACAACCAGTATCATTTTCAGCACTTTTAATAAATGTTTTTAATTTATATGGGACCTCTGACTTATGTTTAATAAAGTACACAGTTCTATAATGTGAATAGTCATCCTTTATTAATAAGAAGTATCTGGAACCACCTAAACTTGTACATTCCATAGGCCCACATACGTCTAAGTGTATAAGCGAACAAAGTTGAGTGGTTTTAGATGAACTACTTCCAAAAGAAAATCTGTGCATTTTACCTTCAAGGCACATTTCACAGAAACTGTCATTCGAATCGACGTATTCTACACAATATTTTTTTAGTATGTTTCTAACGTGGTTAAAATTTTGATGAGCAAATCTTTCATGCCAAACATTTAAAGAATATGTTGAGCTGGATCCTTGCAAATTCGATTTTGACATAATTCTTTGGTTTGACACTGATTTTATTGAATTTCTTAAAGGCTGTTCCGCAATACAATCTAAATTTGACTCTGATAAACTGGCTAAAGAATGATTTGTATAATCGATTTTCATCTTCATAATAAAAACTTTGCCCTGTCTTTCTGCTATTCCGAGAATCATGCCATTTCGTTCAAAATGACATTCTTTTGAATTTCCACTTAGCTTATAGCCTTTATCTAAAGCGCTTGAAACAGAGAAAAGATTTAATTGAAGTTTTGGTACCAGTAAAACATTATTTAAAACAGTCGGAATAGTTTTTGAGTTAATTTCCATTAATACATTTATACTTCCAATTCCCACGGCTTTCAATAAAGTTCCATCACCAATTTTAACTGATTTGTTTATAGAATTAATTTCTTCAAACCAATCTTCCTGCCAAGTCATGTGTTCACTAGCACCACTATCTAAGTACCAACATTCTTTATCAAGAGAATTATTATTGTATAATGCCACACTAATGAATGCATTTTTATAGCTGTTTCTTTCAGGACCTTTGTTTTCTTTTGAAATTCTTATTCTGCAATTCCTAATAAAATGACCCGGTTTTTTACAGTAATGACAAGTAATGTTATTGTAATTGGGTTCATTTGATTTATTCTTAAAACACTGACTTGTAAAGTGGCCAAATTTTCCGCAACCTTTACATGATTTGGCTGCTAATGCACAATTATCTTCATGTAACTCGTGCTCTTCTTGCTGCATTCTTTCCTCTTCAATTAAGAGTCTCGAGGTTAAATTATTTAACTGTTGATCTGTAACAGGAACCGATTCCCAAGCAGAAATAAAATGTTTATATGAAGGAGGTAAAGACATTAAGATCTTTGTCATAAGCATTTGATTCGAAATATTTTCTCCAGCTTGTTTTAACTGATTAACAATTGTCTCAAGCTTTGATATATGTGAAGATATACCTTCACCTTCATATTTACAATTGAAGAACTTGTGTTGTAAAACATGGATACTAACGTCTGATTTTTGTTCATAAACAGCTAACAACTTGTTCCACATTTCATTAGCTGATTCACACGTGAGTAAGTAGTTCATAGGACCTTCTTCAATCCTAGTAACTATGACTTCCTTAGCTTGGTTATTTTTCTTCTGCCATTCCTTGAATGCTTTATCATAATTATTTCCTTCAACTTCTTTATTTGGTACGAAATCCTTCTCTACGACATTAATTAATTCTTTTGAACTGAGAATAATCTTAATCTGGAACTTCCATACGTTCCAGTTATCTTTTCCTTTCAATTTGACGAAACTTCCTTGACTAGACTGATCCATTTTTTAATAAAATATATTAATAACTATATATATCGACTGGTAGCAATTATTCGACCTATTTATTCTTCTGGGCTCATAACCTATTAGAAATGGTAAACAAATCTGAATAAATAGTAGATTTATAATCTGACAAATATTTTATTATTTGACAATACTCGTACAATTAATAATAACAAAAACATCATAACATATACAGGATGTATTTTATTTTCATTGTTCTTCAACAGCGAGACATAGCTTTCGACAGAAGGCGCTCGGTACGTTCTCACTGTTTTAAGCGAACATAAATTCCATCTCACCCAGATATAGCTTCCATGCGCCATATAAGTTATAACAGAACAAATAGAAGAGCCGAAAGTGGCAGGTATGATTCATATCTACATCGACGGTTTTAAAACACAACGAGGCTCAGGATGTGGAATATACTCCAGATCCTTAAACCTAAACTTAAAATGGACCAGTCTAAGTGTAGTTTAAACAGAGCTCACAGGGATTCTGATAGCAGCAAAAGAAATCACCAGAAACAATATTACTGGAAGGAACGTGCTCATCTATACAGATAGCAGACTCGCACTACTCGCTCTGAACAGACCACGAATTTCCTCAGGGTTGGTACTAGAATGTCACGAAGCTCTGGCCGAAGTATCCATCAACAATGTGATCACCTTAAGATGGATTAAAGGTCACGTCACATTAGAAGGTAAGCGTCTTACTGATACAGTGGCTAAAAAAGCAGCCAAACAAATACTTTTTGGACCTGGACCTTCTATTGGCCTAACAAAATTGATAGTGACAGACCTAATTAAAAAACATTTAAGGAAAGAAGGAATGAAACAAGAAACTGTAGAGTTGCCAGGGAGCTTTAAAGTTATCCTGACAACACTACTGCAAACAAATACTTGACTACGACTAAACAGAATCTACGCTTGGTCACAAGCTTTCTAACTGGTCATTGCTAAATACGGATACATCTCCATATAATGGGGTTGTCGGAATCTGCACTCTGAAGGAGGTGAGATCAAGAAGATGAGACCATCGAGCATATTCTCTACAAGTGCCCGACAATTTCATTTATTAGAAGATTTGTGTTTGGCGAATATTCGGCTAACACCGACCAATATAAAAGAAGCACCTTTTGGCGACGTTGTCAACTACATTAAATCTGTAGCCTGGCTCATGAGCTAGGAGGTGCCTATCATCTCAGGAGGATGCACAAATGGCCCAGTGAGGCCTAAGTTCCGTGTGATAGCCCACCCTCCATACTTACAGATACAGAAATATAAATCAGTGTAGTTTTGATTAGAAATAAATTAGTATTTAGTAAAAAATGTAAATTAGAATAAACTGTTTAAAATAAAATAACGTGACAATATCTTGTAATTTATTATTTTTAAAATTATCTTGGATTTAAGTTTTTTGGTTACATATGTTATTCTATAAAATGTTCGTATTCCTTATTTTACTAGTTACTTTTCAGTTTCATCAGCTTAGGCGGCAATTTGGTTCAGCCTATGGACTGCACATTTGTAAATCCTCCCCTGGCACCAGCAAGATCAATATCAACATGATAAAGGCTTTGCAAAATTGAGCCCTAAAATGGATTATTGATGCACCTTATTTCTATCAAAACGATTACCTGATAGGCATCTATAGAGACTTGAAGATGCCAACAGTCGAAGAAAAAATAAAAAAAATTGCTGCAAAAAAGAACATAACATGGTCTAGACGAAACTCATTAAAGTTTCCAACAACAATATATAATCTTGAAGTTTTGATATTATCCATTGAGGTTCACCTGAGATTTTATATTTAGACTCAACTTTCATTTCTTTTATTAACTTCGTCTCCTCTTATTTATATTTTTTGATTCAAGTATTATTTTATTGGTTTATTATTATACCATGTTTCCCTTGATCATAAACTACTGATGTGACTACTTTGTTTGCCTTGTAATAATCATTTTAAGTAAGTACAGGTTCTTCGATTTCTATATTTTATAAACTAACTTTCCGGAAAACTTGTTTCAGAAAATATTATCAATTTTCCCCAATCGTCATTTAGTACATTTTTGTGTTTCTCTCTAGTCTTTATAGTAGTGGCCCAAATAGAGAGTTCGTTAGAAAAATAGATTTATTTATCTTGAGGTCAGTTTAGGGAGATTAAATGGCTGGTTAAAAAAACAACAAAACATGGTTTTTATACATACAAATTTGGATAAATTGACTAGAAATTCAAAGGAAAACTCTTAAAACTTATATCCCATCCGTTGTTATTTATTATAGTACGGATATTTTGTACAAGCACTTGTCCAAAAATCTATCAAGTCTACCTATTTTAAAACAAGTACTATACAGTACGGACAGTATTGTGCAAGTACGATTTGTACTTGGTCATTTATTTGATTTATTTATCCAAAAGCTGTAACAGTACATATACTTTTAAAACCCTAGTTTCTCTTCATCGATGGCTATATTCGTTTCTGTATTGTCGTTTATTATTTTTTAAACAAACCACACTTGTTATTACGCCTATATCATGTTGAAACATTCAAGTTTTTTCATTGGTAATAAAGTTATTTCATTACCGCGCTGATATATTTTCATTGTTTCCAACGTTTTATTACTACAATTCGTTCTGCATGTCAGTTGTTCCTCTATCGGCGAATAATAGTAGATAGTTAAATATTATGTAGAATTTTATGAATACTTGGTGTTTCTAAACTACAATGCTTTCCCGTTTGATCGTCTGGTTTTGACAATTTAATTAGTAATTACCATTGAAAGCATATTGTTATGAGAAGACAGTCATAAGCTTCTATAGTTTTAAGTTTTGATTTTGAAATTTTCAACAACTGTTGTTCTCAATAAAAATTTTTACAATGATTTAATTTGAAATTTAAAATAATTATTTTGTGATCATTTTTTATGTTATAAAGAGGATGAATTGAAAAACGGCTTAGCCGAATTCATTCCTGTATTTATAGTTGCTCAATAAACATTATTTATTTAAATCTAGTGACGTTCATATTTTTATAAATATACAGTATGTTAAGCCGACGCATCAGGCAAAATAAAAATAAGACGCTTAATTGTATTTTTTGAAGCGATAACCATAGTAATCGATTTGATCATACTCTTTCGATGGCAAGCATAGGATATTGCGGTCCATACTCATTTGTATTATTCTATTTCTTTCTATTCAATACCGTTTTTTTGGAGATTTTTTTTGGAAAACTTAAATTATTGTACATTAGAAAATAATTATACAGGCAATGTAATCAAGTTGTTAGATATTTCAAAAGACGTTGTTTATGTTGCAAAAATTAATAAAATATTCTAGTGGCCAGGATTCACTATCTAGCGTAACAGCTAATGAAAATTGATAAAATTATTATTTTGCGTAACAGCTAATTGTTACGTTGTAATCGTCACTCCCTTTTAATAATTACAATATTTAATTAGTTCAAATATTCCAATATATTCTAATACTTTTTGAGCGCCCCTCGTATTTGGAAATATAGATATTATGTTAAAACGGGAATTTGTCTCTGTCTGGGACATTCTACCAATGATGCGCTTTCTCTAAAAATCAATAATTACGGTCAGATGTTGTGCGCACGCCTGGCTTACTTATGGATGGGGAATATTCACGTTTTCACACATTCGGTCAGCTGTTGACTTTTGAAATTTCTTTTCAATTTGGCTGCTAAATAAACCGGTTGGGTTTAGTGTTGTTAAGTGTGTCCGAACAAACTAAGGTAATCAAATCACCTTTTTTCTTATAATGAATGATAGAAAATAATTTTATTGTGTGTGTATATTCTGCTGAAATTATCTTTAAGATATTTCATTCATTAATAGTGAGCTTTTCGCGTAATATAAATTCCAAAATGTACAAAATGGCTGCCATTAATTTTATATTTTTTTTTCTCAGTTATTTAAAAAATCTTTCCATTCTTCATGTATTTTAATTTAAATACTATTGCAAATCTCTAGTATTGTTGTAAACTTGAAATGTTCAATTTAAAAATGTTTAATTTAAATAGTAAGCTTTTATGGCTGACCAAATGTGTTGTTTTTTTTTTTGAAGCAATGGAAAGATACGGTTTTTTTTGTTGTAACTGACACGTTTTTTCTTTCTTAAAATTAAAGAACTGGATCTGTAACAAACTAAGGAATTGGCCTTTATAATCTAGAACTGCAGAATCTCTTAAGTCATTATCAGCTGAGTTGCCTCTAGAGCTGCGCAATCTCTTAAGTCATTATGGGCTGAGTTGCGTCCGGAACTGCAGAGTGTTTTGAAGTCATTGTAGGCTCACCTACCGTTAAGACACGGACCAGACCAGTTCGACCGTTGAAATCCGGAAACACAAGATAAGTGTCGGCCAGGACCACACACACAATTTTTGAGTCATAGTCATACTAGTCAATTTTAATTTTAAACTCATCATTAGTCAAACGTAAACCGTAAAATTTGTCAAAATCAATTAATTTTATTTTCTTTTATATGTAATATCAGTCATCAATCAAATTCGAAATTAAAGCCGATTAATTGTTTTGAAATTTAAGTTCTTTATTTTTTCCTTACTTTCAACTGACAAGTTAATGACAAATTTACTTTTATTGTACATCTAAAGGTATGGCGCCCAAATTAATTTAATTGAATTCTTTTAAGTCTTTTTAATTAAAGACCTTGTCATTGACTTGAAGGTAAATTCTAAACGAATCCCACTGACCTATTTTGATCTGAGCTAGGCCTGAGGCTTGTAAGAATTCTTATTATAAGGATTTTTACAATGAGACCCAGGTAAGGGTTATCATCTGGTACAAAATATGTTTATATAACGTAACTTTGTAAACGTAACATTTTTTATAAAACGTAACATTTATTTTTTAAAAACGTAACATAATGAAAATTGTTAATAATTATTTTTTAGAAAAAATAAGGTAATTTAACAGTTTTGGTTGTAAGTACTAGTGTAAAACTGTCACAGATAATCAATTACCTGCTAAAAAATGTTCATTCTGAATTAGATTAAAATAAAAATTTGTTTCGAGAAAAATCACATATCAAGATTATTAAAAACCTTAACAAAGATGATATTGTTCAAACACCAATAAATATTAAAAAAACTAAATTTGTATTTTTTTTCCTTATTAACTTTTATTAAATAGCTTTTTTTTTATTATAATTTATTAATTCCGTTTTCTAATGTTATGGAAATATTTTAAGTTTAATAACAGGATGTTAACATATATTTACTGTAGTATAATTACACAAGATAAAAAAGTATAACTTCCGTCCATGTAAGCGATTGAATTTACCCCTTTGCAGATTCTTTTAGTGACCGAAATCAAAAATGTCTATTCCTTGCTAATGAGTCTTAATTATAACAAAACCGGTCCAAGAATAACGTTCTCCAAGATCAGAGTTTAAATGTTGAAATATTATTTTTTTTTTTTCGATATAATTTATAGTCTCTTGTAAAATTAGCCAAAGGAGTAGTTGTTTTCCGAAGGGAAACGGTCGCTCGTTTTATTTCGTAACACATGGCGTAGATAATTTCTTGTTTTCATTTATTTTACGTTTTTGTCACATTTAGGTTTGGATTTATATTCATTTTTTAATAAAATAGTTGACTAGATGTTTCTCATAATAGTTTTAAATTTACTAAAGAATATGCCCTTAATCTCTAAATTATTTTAATTGATGAATCTTAATGTACACTTAAGGAGGTCCTTTCGCCACCAATGTTAAATAAAAAATATTAGATTATGACTAAAATTAATTTTTTTCTAATAGTAGAAGTCCTTATTTATCTAATAGTCAACTTTTAACTATACCTTACCGTGCAAATTTTTGAGAATTTTTTTTTAAAAATGTGTGTGTTTGTACAGTGTCTTACGAGAAAGTAAGACTTCAACAACAATTTTCAAATTATAATTAATTTTACTATTATTTATTGATTAGATGGAGTAGAAAAAAACTAAAAATAAGGTTTTTGAAATATTTAGGTTTTGTTTTTTACAATAAAATATATAGGTTACCGTGGAATTTATTGAGAAATTAATATTAAAAAATCACAAAAAAATTTCAACTAGGTTACTTCAATTTTTTTTAATATTAATTTCTCAATAAATTCCAAGGTAACCTATATATTTTATTGTAAAAAACATAACCTAAATATTTCAAAAACCCTATTTTTAGTTTTTTTCTACTCCATCTAATCAATAAATAATAATATAATTCGAGAATTGTTGTTGAGGTCTTATTTTCTCGTAAGACACTGTACAAATACTCACATTTAAAAAAAAAATTCTTAAAAATTTGCACAGTAAGGTATAGTTAAAAGTTCAACATTAGATAAGTAAGTACTTCAACTATTAGAAAAAAAATAAATTTTAGTCATAATCTAATATTTTTTATTTAACATAGGTGACGAAAGGGGTGGCGAAAGGACCTCCTTAAGTGCATGCCATAGTACTGTGGAACGATATTTCAAATATATTTGAATTCGTTAGTTTTGTAGTTTTTATATGAAATAAAAGACTTTCAAGATCTGAGCAATCAATATTCCCATCTAATAATTTACCTGCAATATATTTATTTTTTAATATGAAAGTACTGCTTCACGTGATTCCAGATTTATTTGCTATAAAATATATAACAGCCTTGCGTTGTTGTATTCATTTTATATGAAATGGTATTTAAAATATCTCCTATGTTTTTATTTAATTTTAAATAAATTTTCAAAAAAGACTATGATGTTTTTTTATTTTTAAAAAATCTCTTAAAATCCATAAAAAAGAAAATGAAAATTCTTTTACGAATGTTTATGGCTTAAATCCTTAATATTTTTGAATTATGTTTAAATGTGTTAGTCCTATCCTGTACACTTCAATCTGATATTAATGCGCAAGCGCGCGGGTCGCTTTTTTATACAGATGGCTGTCTTCAATTGTACGTGCCTGATGACAATGACATTTTCTATTTCCTCTAATCCATGTCTGTGACTGAACTTTAGACAGATTTCCGGAAACGACAAATTTGCAGTTTCCTTTGAAATAAGTGATGCTTCTATTACTTGTTATCTTCGAGCATCTTGTTATGGCGAAAGCTCTTGCAACTGGAATATGTCTTCCGATGAAATCAACTATTTCGTTAGAAATTCAAACTTTTTTAATTAAAACCACTGCAAACGAATTATGTTGGGTTTCTAATGACTGGATAAAAAGTTATCTCAAAATCAGCAGATAGTGGTTGTCGAAAATCACAGATCAAGGACTAAAAAATATATCTGCTGATATACCTCAGGGATCCATATCATAGCCGTTAATAACAAAATGGCATTGAACAAAAGTATTGAGAAAGTCATGAGTTTTATAGGTTATTGTTCGGACAAGTAGGAATCAAAGGTAAAACCACGAATCCTTCAAATTTTAACGATAACATATTTAGTTTCTATTTTTATTTGCTTGAAATAAAGTCGTTAGGGCAATGTTTCTCAAAGTGTGATCTGTAAAGCCTCTGTGGGGGCTCCGCAAAAATAATAGTCATAATAAAAAATCACTTTTTATTTTTAGAAATGCCCCGAGGTTGCAAAGGAAAATAAAACTATGTAAACCAATATAGAGCTTAAAAAATCTATTTTTATTATTTTAAGGCTTCGTCAGATATTTCGCTTTTTAAAAGGGTTCCGTCGCTAAAAAAGTTTAAGAAACGCTGCGTTAAGGTATTTAAAATCAAAATTTAATGCATTAAATTTAAAAGGGCAATCAATATTTTAAAAAATTATTTTTTGATTAATTTTGTATGAAAAAGACACAATAATCATATTTGGAGTAGTAATAATCTAAATGTATTTATTCAACATTCTATAAATATTTGTTTATTCTATAAAAATATAATTTGCTTTAATAGTCTAAAATAAATATGAAAACAACAAATTACATCAACTTCGGTCAATACCGGGTGTTTGAAACAT
The DNA here is from genome assembly GCA_927349885.1 of Psylliodes chrysocephalus. Classification (NCBI taxonomy): domain Eukaryota; kingdom Metazoa; phylum Arthropoda; class Insecta; order Coleoptera; family Chrysomelidae; genus Psylliodes; species Psylliodes chrysocephalus. The sequence goes on from OV651819.1 coordinate 50,450,877, forward strand.
ATTCAGCGACGGCCCTGTACTCGGTGCACAGGTGTGTCAATGCGGTAATAGTTAATTACGATATTAGTGGGATAAGTGCTTTATTAACGCATGCATGCGAAATTTGCACGAGTGCATAGCACGAGTATGGCAATCGCAGAAGTACGGTAATAAAGCATTATCACACGTATATTATACATTGTTTTATCTACGCCTCTAAATGTAAAAAACAGTAATTATAATTTTTGTCTAAGACCTAGTTTAGGGTTATTGTTCTCCACCACTGCCTACATGTCGATTGGCGACACACAGAAATGTTGAGTGGTGGTTCTAAAAATTAAATAAAAACGTTTTGTTTTCTTAGCAACGATAATATTGTCATAAACAATAAATCAAAAATAATTCATTTTTAAAGTATTTTTGCATTTACTAGTAATAAAATGAGTGTTTCGGAAATTTTGCCATCTGATATTGAAGAACAAGCTTTAGAAGCTATTTCCGGTCTGTTTCTTAGTTTTTTAATGAAAAAATATAATAATTTATAAAGTTACCAGAGACACTTTAAAAATACTGGATATGGCACAAAATATTGCTTTTTTCATTTTTTAAATTTTCGCAACCGATTTAACACTATGTACGACAAATATTGACAGGTCTTACATTTATTCAATGCATTACAAAAAAAAATGTCCTATGCAACTTTGATTTAGAAAGCTAATACCAAATACCAAAGAATTACATTCATTGACACTCAGTGGCTGATTAAATCTATCTGTTCTAAAACGAGAAGCGATCGCAGTATATCGTGTCATTGCTTAGGAAATATACTGCTTCCTTAACGGCCAATTATACTTAAGCATTCACTACAATTACCGCCTAAATTTCAGCCAGCTGATAAACTATCCCATTTGGCATTAAAATTTTCTAGCGATGCCGCGAAGGGAGACGAAATTTAGACCCTAAAACGTGCCTGGATTTCCACAGATTCAATCTCAAGTTGAACTGCGTAATCTTCATATATTTTGTCTAACATGGAGCTGTAATTAATAGTCAGGGGCTTAGATGCTTAAAACTTAATTTGAGAGTTTTTATAATGCTTTTTGTTTATGCAATATTAAAAAACTGGAGAAAATAAGATTTAGGATTATGAAAGTTACATTTAAACATATTTATGTGTATTCCTTTTAAAAATTCTGCTATTGAAAACAACGTATATTTCAATTACCAAATAGGACTAAGTAAAATTAAAAATCTAGTTAAAATTAAAATAATGTTTGGGTAATTTTTGATGGCACTATTATTGTCTGAAATGTATAAAAGATATTATTTTCCTAAATGCGATAGTTATTTCGTAACAATGTAAAATTTATATCATTTTGTCATTTTAAATAAATTATCTATTTTCAACAATATATTAAAGTCTTAATATAAAAAAATCGATTAAATTTAATAATAGTTTTATTTTTAATAATCTCAAAGCCATGCATCACCATAATATGAGCGGCCGCTACTCTTTTGACAACAACAACTGCTTTGGCTATTACGTCACCAGGTATTGAATTAAGTCAAAAGGGAAAAGCAGAGATACAAAATAATTTATTTTGCTTACTAAGGAGAAAGTCACTCTTGGAGCGGTTTCGTCCTTATTTGGACTCTTTATCAAGAAAAAAAAATCTCGACTCCAGTCTCTAATGGAGTCTGATAGCAATACGAAATTCACTCAAATTTATTAACAGCGGGATGAGCATGTGTAGATATTCAACGAGCGAAAATGGTATCATCATATGTACTTACTAAGCAAAAACTAGGGTCGCTGTAGTACCTAGTGCAGAGGCTAGATGGAAAAAAGACAGCCGGACTTTTCTTAAGAAGGAAATAATTTCAAAATGTGACCAAGATTTAAAATACATCAAAATAATCTCAAAGCCATGCGTCACAAATAATATTGGCGGTCGTTTCTCTTTTGCCAACAACTATTCCTTTGCCTAATACCTCACCATGAAGTTCAAACTGGCATTAGAACGAAGAAATTTATGGTGAAAATAAATGAGAAATTTTGATCTTAAAGAGGAAGGTTAAATCTTGCTGATATTTAGTCCAAATACGAATAGTAGACTCGTTTGGGGTAGCATTCCAATTTTATTTAGAAATCCAAAGTTTTTGAAATAAGTATTTGCAGAAAAATGTGACTGGTGAGATAACGCTCAAGGGGTCATACATTCCGACAAGTTCAGCCAGCAGGATTCGTTTTGTACACAATCCGTTTGCGGGATGACATTAAAATCAAGTGGGATTTTTGAAAGATCAGAAGCGGAAATATTGTCTAATATAGAAATTTCATTACTGGACTCCTAGTCGCATGAGAGAATTTAATTCAAAAAGATTATGTTTAGCTGTTAAAAAGTAGAGCTAGAAAATACAAAGTCAGAAAACAAAAGTTCTTTATAACCCTGGCGGCCATAGGAAAAATGTGGCCTTCATCTTTAATAAATTAATTTTCTTAAAACTCGTAAGGCAAGATACGGTGCGCTATTGACACCATACGTAACGCGGATAAGATGATAGTCCTGAAGGAGTAAATTTTGTGAAAACGCCACAGAATTCGTTGATCTGCATCTGTAACGTGTGGAGGGTGGGTTACCCATACGACATTTAGGCCTCATTAGGCCCATTGTGCATCCTCCTAACATGATAGGCATTTCCTAGCTTGTGAGCCAGGCTACAGATGTAATGTAGTTAACAACGTCGTCAAAAGGTACTTCTCTTATATCGACCGGTGTTAGCCGATATTCGCCGAACACAAATCTTCTAATAAATGAGAGCGTTGAGCAAATCGTTAAGGATATGCTCAATGTCTCATCTTCTTGTTCGCACTCTCTGCAGAGTGCGTATTCTGTCTGACAGCCCCATGATATGGAGATGCTTCCGTACTTGGCAATGACCAGTCAGAATGCCTGTGACTAAGCGCAGATTCTGTCTAGTAATAGTCAAGTATTTGTTTGCTGTAGTATTGTCAGGATAAATTAAAAGCTCCCTGGCAACTCTGCAGTTTCTTATTTTGTCCCATCTTTTCTTTTGCACAAGGGAATAATCTTTAATTACGTCTGTCACTACCGATTTTGTCAGGCCAATAGAAGGACCAGGTCCAAATAGTATTTGGTTGGCTGCTTTCTTGGCTATTGAGTCAGCAAGACGGTTACCTTTCAAAGCCTTTGATACATATTAAGGTGACCACATTGTTGTTGGATACTTCAGCCAAAACTTCGTGATATTCTAGTACTAATCCTGAGTAATTTCGTGATATGTTCAGGGTGAGTAGTGCTTGTCTGCTATCTGTATAGATAAGCATGTATTTCCAGTGATGTTATTTCTGGTTATTTCTATTGCTGCTATGAGAATTCCCGTTAACTTTGTTTGAACTACACTGACACTATTGCTCACAGCCCATTTTTTATTTAGGTTTAAGAATCTAGAGTACATTCCACATCATAAGCCTTGTTTTGTTTAAGAACCGTCGGTGTAGATACGAATCGTACCTGCCACTTCTCGCTGTTCTATTTGTTCTGTTATAACTGTATATGGCTTTTGAAAGATCTATTTCGGTGAAATGGAGTCCATGTCCGCTTGAAGCAGTGGGAGCGTATAGAGCGTCTCCTGCCAAAAGAGACGTCTCGCCTTATCAGATCCTACATCAGGTTCTATTCCAACCATGCGGAGGCATGTCATTCTCGTCAGAGCAACCTTCTTGATATAATTATCAAGGGGAGTGAGACTAAGAATGACTTCCATCGCTATGGTTGGTGTTGTTTTCATGGCTCCTTTTATGTTGAGACATGCTGTTCTTTGAATTTGTTCTAGTTTACGGATAGCTATTAATTTTTGGGTTTTCGGTACCCAGACAACGGCACCGTATGTTAGCATAGATCTTGTGATAGCCGTGTAAGTCCATGCGATGACTCTGGGGAAGAAACCCCAGATTCGCCACACAGTTGGGCGGCATTGTTTATAAGCAATTTATGCTATTTTAACTCTGTTTTCTAAATGCGAGTTCAATGTTAACTTGCTGTCAAAGGTGAGACCTAGGTACTTTTGCAAAGTTTAGTTTTGTGTTTAGGAGTTCTAGAGGTTTTTATTCTATTTTCATTGTAAAAAGGACCATTTCTGTCTTCTTAGGATTAATAGACAGTGTATGGTCCTTGCACCACTGTTCGATAATTTTTAGAGCTACTTGAATTTTTTCGCAGATTATATTCTCACAATTCCCTGTTTGTGGAATGACGAGGCCATTTGCATATGGTATTGTGTAGTGACTGTCATTATTGAGGCGGCTGATAAGGGTGTCAAAGATCATATTCCACAGTAGAGGTGATAGTACCCCTCCCTGTGGACATCCCCTCGCAACCAAGACACTTACATTCACATCTTCTACACTTATGTTTACTGCTCGCTTTGAAAGCATGTAATGTATCTACCTACTTGTGGAACATCCACATTAGTGAATGTATTATTTTTATGAAGGTGGTTTTATAAAAAGCACCTTCTATGTCTATGATAACACCCAAGGCGGACTCCTTATTGTCCAGGGATCTCTCTATCCGACCAGCAACTGGATGAAGGGATGAATCAGTAGATCTGCCTGGGGTGTATGCATGTTGGTTTGGGTATAGTGGTGTTGTTGTAATCACTACATCCCTTATGTACCGTTTGCTTAGCCTTTCCAATGTCTTCAACAAAGATAACGATGTTAGACTAATTGGTCGGTATGTTTTTGAGACTGTGTAATCCGTCTTTCCAGGTTTGAGTAAAAATACCACTTTTACCTTTCTCCATTTTTTGGAGGTATACCTTAGAGCCAACGAGGATCTGAATATACCCACCAGGTACGGTGTGAGTTCTTCCAGACCCCACTGAAGTAGGGCTGGACAGATACTGTCAAGTCCTGGCGATTTAAACGGAGCGAAGCTGGATATTGCTTATCTAATTTTTTCATCGTCTACAATGTGTTTTGGCAATTTGTTGCATGAAATTTGTCCGTAGGTACTATAGTTTCAATTTTACATTGATTACATTTAAAATTGAATAAAAAAAGAAAGAACTCTTTCACACAAGCAACATTTTAAATGTTTTCCCAACTCTCGTAATTCCACGATGCGACCACTGCACAGGTTATTTTTCAAGCTTGAGGTTTCCTTTCTCAATTTTTTTGCATTATTCATAGCCAAAATTGATTTTTTGCGTTTGTTGAGGACGTTCTGCTTAACAAATTTTCCTTTATCTCGCAATTAATTGATTCTGACAATGAAACATTTTGATATTTACATTTATTTTACTTTATGAATACAGTTGACGTTTCACAATATATTTGCGACATTGCCGGATGGATTTTACGCGATATAATACCACATTTGTATATAGGATCACATGTGTTGTGTGTACAGTCTGTTACAAAAATAATTTTTCTTTAGATTTAAGAATCTCGAACGGTTGGTATTCGCTATAGGGCAATATTTTTGTGTACGACTGTCGCAAGTGAACTCCCTTAAGGAATTTTTGATTAGACAAACGTGCGGAGACAATAAAGACAACCGTACGTTTAGTCGAGACACTACTAGGTTTAATTAAACAATAATGAGGGATATAATAAGAAATAATAGGAAGAGATAGATTGGAAACCTCTTCAATATGACTAAGATCTAGCTAATATTTTAAAAATATAAGCTTTTATTTATCGATAGACGACGTTTTAGAGAGTAAAAATTGGCTAATGCCAGATCTCTGCTACCAACGAAAGATGTAGGTAACCATTTACATTTAAATTGTTATATAGCTACCCTTATTGTTACGCGAGTATAAAAAAAATTCACAGATTTCATCATCATTAGGAGCAATAGGTGTTTTAGGTACCTTCTTATTTTCCCAAAATTTTGATATATTTTGATATCGCATATAGAAAACGCAATTTATTTAAAATTTAACAAAGTACATTCGTTATTAAATGTTTCAAAACTGTTTATTTACTGGCAGCCAATTGAACTGAATTCATGAGATTTCAGCGCTTCTCACCACTACCATCTACACTATTTAAATAGTAGTTTGTGCAACAAAAGTGGATATGATGCTCATATCGCACTGTTAATATGTAACGCTAAAATATCCCTTTGTGCCATGTGTCAAATTGTCAATTGTCATCTTTCATAAAATGTAGATTATGGTTGACGAAATGATGTTCACGTAATGGTTATAATAAAAGGTTAAGAAAAAAGAATCCGAAGTTTTTATTGGCAATCAGTAAATTATATTAAAACGCACGACGTCGTAGGTGGAGTGCCTAATCGTCTGAGTGCGATATGGATATTCCACTCGAGTTGTACAGTATATTGTTTCTACGACCCACTAACGAAAATCTACAAATTTAAAAAAAAATTAGCTTAAGATAAAATAACTAATTTAAAAATAATATATCATTTCTACTAATTTATAAAATAAAATAAACCTGAAAAAAAAGATTTCATTTAATTAGTCCCCCCTGCCCTGATTCGAACCCGGGCATCTCACTTGGAAGTAGAGGCCGTATCCTCATCTCCACTTTCACATTTATGATTTTAGTTTTAATACTCGTTTTTAAATTAGTTTTATATAGTTTGAATAAAATTCAATATTTTTTAAAATGTGGACCAAATAAAATAAAAATATTATTACTTATCGATTTTAAACAAAAATAACTCATTTTAATGTATATTTAATCTCAGTAATTAAAAAATATACTGACAATTAGTTTGACAGAATTGTCACATATTTAAAATATTAAAAATAGTAGTAGTTGGGTGTCCAAAATATGAACTGTGATTGGTGGATTTTATTTTTTGCAGTGTTCTCTCTACCTAGAATGGATATGAAATACATTTGTTCCGTTGAACGCAATAGCATACTTTTTCGTTTTGTAATCTGTGGATAGATAAGCAAATATCCATGTGGGTGTAGAAAAAAATCATTAAAAAACAAGATCTCAAAGTTGGATATTTTACAAGAAATTTCAAGGAAAACGCTCAATATCACGCTAAATATATTTTTTTAAATTGAGACTTTTATAAGAAAATAAGTCAAAAGTCATTTAAAGGGGGACGTCTCTCTGCTTATGTATACTCGTTGTAAATTCTACTCTGTCCCCCATGGCTACACCCGCGTTTTTAACAATGCAGCATACTGTATATTATCGCATTTTTGTATTTTTCTCTAATATTCGATCCCAAAAATGTATACCTGAACTGTAAAATGAATCTTTTGGAAATTGCGTTTTCAGCTTTTTTTCCGGTTCCCCCTTTTTTCTTTTTTTTTTTTTCTAAGACGTCTCCCTTTACATTATTTTTAACTTATTTTTATATTTTTTTATGAAAACCTTTTATGTGGTGTTTATGACAGAGTAAATTAAATTAAAAACAATAAAACCATCATAAAGTTAAATCTTGCACAAACGAAATTTCCTACGTGAAATTTTTTCACCATATGGCAGTTGAATTTAATTTTATTTAGACCCATCTAAGACACTAAGCATATAAGTAACTTTCAATTTTAGCTATAACTACTTAATTTTTTAACAACACTTTTAAAACAACCAAGACGAGTATTTACTTGGCTGTAGAGCGGAGCATGCAAGAGTTTCGTAGTATCCCACATTTAAAGTTTATTTTTAAAAGTTTGTGCACATTTTATGGAATTAGAATTTGGTTATGTTGCTGCCAGTCTGGATGGAATTAAAAAAAAATACAAAACTATAATACAGTTAAAATGTCCACATCGAGCTGAAGTGCTGACTGCAGAAGAAGAAATATGCTGTAGAGAAATAACTTTTTGGAAAAAGGACAATACCATTAAGGAGAACCACTATTGGTATTTTCAAATTCAGGGCTAGCTGCACATAAAACAAATGGATTTTTACATTTTGTGCTTTTGTCCTTTTGGACTTCTGGAGGAATAAAAGTGGAGAAAATATCTCATAATGACGGCTTTTGGGAAGAAAAGATACAAAAAAAAATAAAAAAAATGTATATGCAATATTCCTTGTCGGAACTTGTTGACAACGGACAACTTCAAAAAAGGAGTAGGTTCTCAATTCGTCGGTATATATTTTTTTATGTATGTTCAGCGATAATTCTTTAACACAATTTCCGATTTAAATGATTCTTTTATTGTCAAAAAGGGGGTACTTCCGGGATGGTCCCATTTAAATTTGGTCAAAATCTAATAATTGGGTCCATGAGAAAATACTCAAACTTTTCATTTTTTATGTATGTTTAGCGATAATTCTTTACCACCTTGTCCGATTTCTATAATTCTTTTCGATAGTAAGAGGGTACCTCAGGGGTGGTCCCACACCAACAGACTAAACTTTCACTTTCAATCCCGCCTTTTTGTCATAAAAGACTTAAATTTTTACCAGTGACGTCCGTACCGGGTTTGAATTGAATATTTTTGAACAAAAATATGGTATGCCACTGCTTTTTCTAACAACCAAAATTATCTTTAAAATCCTTATTTATTTTGGAGCAAATTTGGTTCATAGACGTACTTTCGTACGACGCACCCTTTTCGCGTAAGAAAATAAAAACCAGTTTATTGAAACTGCTTTTGATATTTTGTTGAATATTAGTAGGAACCCACCATAAGTAAAAAACACTTTTTTGGCAAAATTTCATAAAAATATCTAGAATTATAAGAAACTTATAATAAAATAGTTATTTTTTTCTTAAAACTTTAACATCCTGTAGCTCAGGTTTACGACATATGTTGATATTCACTTTTCCTCTTAAAATCACCCAAGGATTCACACCCTTTAGTATCGGCACTCAATTAATAAATATCCTGTATTAATTGATATTACTTTATTTGAACCAATCATCTATTTTTTCGTTATTTGTATTTATATTTCATAACTCTATACTCCTAAATGTAATTTAATCTAGCTAAACCTATTCACTAAATTAAAATATAAAAATAATGTAAAACCCTCTAAAAAATCTAACTGCGTTTTAACAATCTCACAATGCACCAAGAAAAACAAATACGATTCTGGTTTTCCTAATATAAGTAACTCTGACTCACTCAGGAACTGATGAACGTCGGCAGCCGTGGTAGGTTTTTTCGGTTCCTTTGTCTCAACTTCGCGCGTCAGAGTTTGGAATACGCATCCCTCGTATCTTTATGCAATTGTTAAAATTAAGAAAGAATGCGGAGATTTTGTTTAGTCTCGGAAATTTTGTAGTATTTAGGCTCCACCCTTAAGTTGTAATTTTTATACCTACTAAACTACCGTTGCCCCGCAGGTCTTTTAGTTTGTAATGTAAATTTTCCATTTATTATATGGCGATAAATGTGCTGACGGTCAATTGTAGGCTATAAATTGCTTAGGCGATCAATTGCTACGACGGTTAAACTTCTAGCGGTCAATTGCTGGCGGTTAATTGTTGGCGGTAAATTGGAGGCGATCAATTTTCTAGATCCCATAAAATACTAATCATTAAAAAAAATTATTTTACAATACTTGAGACCTGTTGTTAACCATTATGCACATTTGCCTATCTCCAAAAGGAAACGACTTAAAATAAACTGTAATATATAATTAACTGATTTTAAAGCTTTAGACCTTTGGACCCACTCGATTTTATTAAATAATCTTTAAATTTTTTTAGTACAATTATGATGTCAAGTGTCTTGTTCATAAAGCATATAAATATAGACAGATTTTTTAAAAGTATTACGTTCAGTTTCAGTTAGAGAACTAAAATCGAAATAATAATGTTCGGTGTAAAAATTGTTGCCTTATTGGCTTTGGCATTCGTTGTTGCCGGTAAGAAACTTTCTATTACAGTGTTAATGAATTTAAATTACTTAAAAGACATTTTGGAAAATTTTAAACAATATTTTTTATAAAATATTCCATGTACCTATAGACTATTTATTTCCAATTAGATTATGTAAATACCAATTTTTTTTCTTATTCTAGTTTTTATTAAATTTTTGCTCAATTTTAAACTTTTTTTTATATTTATTCCTTCATATAATAATATAATATAATAATAATACTCTCCTTAATTCACCCCCTTACGAGTGAATTTTAACCCCAAAAGCTGAGCTTGTGCGGGGAAAGGGACGGCTATTATTATTATTTGCCTTAACGCTCCGGGGCGACTTAAAGATGATTGATGATGCCATTTGACTTACAGGTGAGGAAAACCTTCCCCATCATCATCGAGACGGTAATACATGGCGATTTTATGATCTGCATGTCATATCAACAGAAATTGAATTTCTATTAATACGGCACACATCAAATCCTATACCGAACTATGCAATTTATATAAAAATCCACATGGTTTGGTGTAGGATTCGAATCCCCTCTGTCTCTGACCACAAACTTGCCTATAAATTAATATAAGCGGGTGAGACCGCTACATTACCGACCCGATAAAGTAAGCAACCATTTTATTCAAAATTCATTCATATTTATTTTTCAATTTTATTAGAATAAAAAAAAATATAACTTTTTTGGTTTCTCTTTTGAAAATTATTTATTTTTATAACCGGATTTAGATTTACCCTACAATTTTTGCACTTAGGTTCTAACTTAGGTCCTATTTATATTTAGTATGAATCTATTCAGTAACTATAACTTTTTGGGCACGGCAGATTACTGGAATTCAGGGTTTCTATTTATAAAATTAGGTCTAAGTAGAACCAAACTCCAAAGTAACCATAACAACTTTTTAAACTAGCACAAGGCTTGTCAGCCTCTAGCGTTTTACCATTTCATACAAAAGAGAGTATCGTTTTCTGGGTCCCATGCTCCCGGTCATAAGATTCTGCACACTTATAAATCTATAAAAAATAAAAATTTTCCCAAAATTTTAACTTTAGGGGTGAGGGTAGTCATAAGTGAGTGATTGGGATAAGATACATGCGCACTTAACCTTTCTATCTTCTTCTGTATTGCTTCTTGTTTTCTATTGAGTTCTACAATATATTTCCACAGTTTTTTTCTAATTTTTTCCATATTTCTTCTTTTATTTGACTTATTTCTTCTTCTGCTTTTATACCGTGTTTTTATTTTTTTTAGTTTATTCTTCCATTGCCATTCTTGTTTCCTTGCATTTTTATTAGATTTTTTACTTCATTCTTTCATTTCCTTTTTAGTTTTCTTACTTTGTTCTTGCATGCTTTTTATAAATTTGTTTACCATCATCATCTTATTTTCTTCTAGTTATTTTTTTAATTCCAACTCCTTTCCTGTCATTTAATGTAAAAAATATGTTAAAAAGCAATGTATCATGGCTAAAGAGCTTGCACATAAACATCACAAAACTAATCGATGCCCAGCTGATTATCAAAGGCGTGCACAAACATTAAAAAGTTCTAACCTTTTGGAAACTTAAAAAGCTCAATGCAATTCATTGGTATACTTGGTAATAAAGTAAACATGTCTGCGGAGTATTTTGCATTAGTATATTCTGGTAGCACTTTTGAAATTCCCAATTCTTGTCTCTATTCGCGATTCAAGCTAAGTGATACGCCCTCTGGAGGAAATTTGTAGAAGGTCCGTATAAGTAGGATATCGTTCAGTGTTGCCAGAAGTAGCAAAACTTCGCTACGTCGTACGATTTTAGCTCTTGAAGAAGTGGATAAGACCTTTTATTTAAGAATCAAAATTTGTGTATGGTAATATGTTATCATACTCTATATTTATTTAAGTTTTTTTTATAAAACCGATTTATTATATTGATTTTTTTTTTAAATTTCAGTTTATTTATTAATTTTGTTTTAAAATCAATTCATCATTTGGCAACATTGGCGCCCGTGTTCATTGTTTACATTTTAATTTGTATTAATTACAATTCGAGTTGTTTCTTACTTTTTAGCTTTAAATTTGTTTATTTCTTATAGCATGTGATAGTGTTTATATTAAAAATGAAATCTGCGAAAAAGTCCCCAGAAAATTGCAATCTATATGGTGTAAATGTCAAAATCAAAACTGAAGTATTTATTATTTTCCAAGTACAAGTCATAAAATTTTGATTTTTACGATAAATGGATATCTACAAATTCACAATATTGAAATTTTACAAAACTTTGTTTAGAATCAAACTGTAATCTTATTTTTTGACGGTTTTATTACCATTTACATGTATACAAAGTACTAGATGATTCACTTCATAATATAAGAATAAGTCTAGTAAGATTTTTAAATAAGTTCATTAATAATAAACGTGTGGTACCTGAAATGTCCTTTAAACCACATAATAAAACATGTCCTGGGTTTAGTGAATACATATTTCTAGATGTTCTTGTAGCAACCAATAGGTGAATATTTCCAACAAATTAAGTCATACTCATGATAAATATTATATTTATGACGAAAGCACGAGACTTAAACTTAAATTAACACTAAATGAAACTCAAAAACACTATTACAATAAGAATATTATCTAAAAACAGTTAAAAAAATCACAAATACAAAATCCGCCCAAAACAAAAACATGTAAATAAACAAACATCCTACTTATAGATGACAAATGAGAGGCGCGCGAAAATTAATTTGAATCGCCAATAGACACAGAATTTTATTATCAGAAATTTATTTGAAATTAAATAACCTCAATATAAATAAGGAACCTAGTCCCGACTTTTTTCCACCCATTTTTTTTTAAATTTAGTTTCAATCTCGCTGGGTCATTATTTCATATATTCAACCAGTTCCTGAGTACTGGAATTTTTTCTAGTACATGGAAGACAAGCTGTATAACTATCTTTAACCCTTAAATGCCGATGCTGCTGAAATCAACCTACATGCCGGTATGGGGTCCTTCAGGGACCCCAGTAAAAATGTCTTTTTTGCAAATACTTTCATGCATTTTTGAAAAATAATACACTTTAATGTATTTCTACAAATTTATTTAATTTTAACAAAAAGTATAGAATGGTTGACAAGGCAAATAATGGCGGTTTGCAAAGAAAAACTTATAAAATAAAAAAATGAAAATAAAATGTTACTCCATGAAAACTAAACGTAAAACTTTTATATAATTTAATCAACAGGATGTTTGTTTGTATTTCAGTTTGAAGAACAGGTGGTACATAAAATTGTTTGCTCTTTTTTTTTTCTATGAATTTCGCATACAAACTTCCTACATAGTGCGCACGTTAAGTTAACTTTCTTGTCCAATTTTTGAGGGCACTGATAGCATCTGGCTCGTTTTCTAGCCGGAGTTGCTGGGTTAGGAACATGCTGATCTTGCATTACTATTCCACAATCTCGTAGAGCCGATTTTACATGCTCCTTATGGTTTTTATAGCGGGACCTTTTCTCCATATTGGCCTGAGTAAGCTGATCTCCTAATTGTAAGAGAAACAATCATCGTCGCGAGCTATTTTTTTTTACCAATTAGAATTTTTTACAACACATAAAATAAAAGAATTTAGAGAACAAATATCTAGCATATTTATAAATATCCTATACGGCCATCGAGCTGTTCTTCTGGAGCACGAATACTCTCTAATGAGCTTATCGATATTGTCAACGGCACCCTTGCTTACATTGTAATCTAAAATCATATGTGGCTTATTTTTGTTGTCTATACAGATTTTATCATCATCATGTTGGCTTGATATTAGATGTACCATCCTATTCATTTTCGGGATGTAAGAGACCATTGTTAGCTCTTAAGTAAATGCAAACATAGATGACTCAACTGTCCTGGATGTTACTTTTTACTGATTTGGTGTATACGGCTTGTTCTTGGTAATAGTTCCAAGTAATGTGAATTTCTTCGTCAATAAATAATTTACCAATGGAACATTTGAAAAAAAAATTATCTGTGGTTATACCTCGCCAACTGCCTTGGTACGGTTCTACCAAATCTGACACGACACGAAAACCTTGATTCTTATCTATTATACCCGTGCAAGATTTTCCAGAATACACCTGTAGGTTGCATAAATATGACGTTTTGACATCAGCGGCTGCCCAAATTTTTATTCCATACCGTACAGGTTTGGATTTTATATATTGTCTAAATGGGCATATTTTCGTACGGCTCAAACGCCTTTCTGCAATTATCAATAAACATGACCCAAATATCTCTTATTGCTGCTAACTTGTCTTTTTCCTTTTGCTCAGCTCTGGTTGATTTGTCATCGAATTGAAAAAATAATGATATTTGCTCAAATCTATCCCGCACTAAAGCAGCTGTGAAAAATGATCAACGTATGGAGGTATTAGTAGACCACATTTCCCTAGTAGATTCCTTTCTATACCTTAGTGCACCTGATTTTAGAAGTACACCTAAAAAACTGTTAAGTTCATCTTCCTCAAGATTTGTCCAATGTCTGTTGTTGTTGGGATTTTTGGTATTCCACTCATCAAAATTCCTAGTAGCTTCTTTATTATTATGACGACAGATAGGTTCCTTAATGTCCATTGTTAAAAAGAGGTTGAAAATATCTAAGAATGTACTGCAGTCTTTACTGTAATCTGTAGTGCCTGGACGTGCATTTACAATATTCCTTTGGCATCTTCTAGTGGTTACAAAAGGGTGCATATTCCACTGCAAACCTGATTTGGAAGTATATTTTATACCACTACCTTTCTCAACATCTTCTTGAGTTTCCGTAGGTTCTCCTTCCTCAGCATCTTCTTGAGGTCCTCTCGGTTCTTCATCTGATTCCTCTTCACTTTGTATTTCTAAGGTGTCCTCCATTTCCGACACATTTTCTGTCATCAAATCTTGAGCCATCTCATTTTCCGACTCTTCATCGCTTTCGTACTCCACTACAGAGTCCCAGTCGTCAATACCGTTGATTAGTTATTCATGTTCTTTTTGAGTTAGTGGCCTGGTTCTCACATAACGCTTCATTCTATAAAAAAATCGTATTTATCAACACAAATTTTTGGTATCGCTTAATGCCGAAACGGGGTCGCAGCGGGGGCCCACTTACTTTCTAACTTCTATTATTAGACACTATCACCATAACGTGCCGCAGCGTACTGAAATACTGCCCGACACGTATCTACCGACACATACCTAGAAGCGCTGTTGCCAATGTGTTCAGATAAAAAAGTTATTTGATGAAAATATAACTTGGGGTCCCAACGGGACCCCGAACAGGCACCTACGGGTAAAAAGTGGAGTCTAATGTCTCTAACTATCATTCAGTCAGTATCGTTAGTACTGTACCCAAATTTTTGAGAGTTGTATTTGTGATATTCTTACCCTTTCATTTTTTTATTTGCCCAACGATCTGGTTTCCAGTCTTTCAAATCCACTGAGTTTAATCTACTCACCTCGATTATCAGTCAAATGCATTGGAAAAAAGAAAATAGATACATTTTAAAGGTTCAAAAACTATTATAAAATAAAGTATAATTTCTGTTTCAGCCACTGATCTCGAAGATGGCTTAGCCATAATGGCTTGTGCCAGAAGAGCCATTAACGGTGGTGTACCTGAACTAAACATCCCAACCCATGATCCTTTTGTTGTCATTAATCACAACTTTAGCTGGAGTGGAACTTATTACGTCGTCAATCGGTAAGTTCCTAAATAACATATTCGCCTAGATACAAGAAAGATTCATGCTTATCTTCGGGATTGCTGAGGATGAGGATTTAGTTTTTCTATAGTAATATTAATACTGTTACAGTGTCGATATCAAAATCCACGACCTAACGTGGTCAGACCTTGGCACATGGGAATTGGAAGCAAGCCAAACTAGTAGAGACACTGATAAAAATGCTGTGTTTGACTTCAAACTCTATTGGAAAGATATGAAAGTCAAAGGTTTATTTGATGCCGATGAACGTGAATTTATCTTCCATCAAGAACAACACGGAAATTTCACGTACGTTTTTAATTAATATGTTGGATTTTCTTTTTTACACCTTACACTAATCTTCAAATTTAAGAAAAATGTATCAATGACATTTCTACATACTTATACACAACTATTTGTTTTAGTGTGGATCTGATTGAATCCACTTGGAGTGGTTCCATCAGTCTATCCAAACCAACTAAACTTAGCAATGGTACCGTCAATTACGTTAAAATTGACTGGGGGATTAAAGATGTATATGTGAGTACCTTATTCATCAATGATATTATTATTTTCCACAAATTTGACATAAAGTTTTAGTAAAAACAAATTACTTCTGGGTTTAAGATGATTAAACAATTTTAAAATAATTATTTTACTTTTAAAAACGTCTCACTGCTTGGAAAATTGATTTTAAATTTTATTGAACAGAATAGTTTCATTTTAAATAATGTACTAACAGTGGCGTGCGATGGCATTTTTGTTAAAATCTTCCTTTTTTCTCTGTACTACGGATATTCGAGATTGAGATTTTTGAAGTGTTACTATTACTTTATTACCTAGTTTAGTACTAGAAGCTATAAAAATAACTTACCATTGAAAATCTTCCTTAGTTTATTTAAACGTAGAAAAAAAAACATTTAACTGAAGTTTTTTTATTTTTTCCAGCATTTTTCGCACAGTTGACACAGAAGTTGACATTTGTTTATACTTAAAATCTATTCGCCTATCCTCAATGGTTGCAAATTTGTCGTAAAATTTTTGATTTTCTGATAACTGTTTAACAAGCTGTTTTTTAATGGATATATGAACTAAATTAGAGAGTCTGTCTTCACTTGTTGAATTTCGTATAAAACTTTTAATGCGCTTTAAAGTTGAAAAACTTCGCTCAACTGACGCACTTGTGGCTGGGATAGTTAGTATTAATTCAGACAACTTGACGACTTTACAAAGGGACTTATTTAAACCAGTTGTTATAAGAAAATTTAACACATTGATGGGCGTCTTTTTATCACTAATTTCAGTTGTTTCATAAACAACACTTAACTGGCACTTTAATGCTGGAATATCGAAAAAAATTCCATAATTTAATTGTAGTGAATTAAAAGCTTCCGATGGAAATTTTGATGAATCGTATTTACTAATATTAATTATTACACAATTCAACAAATTTTAATTCGTTAAAGTTTTGAAATCGAGAGTTCATTTGTTGTTAAATTTTATCAAAAATTTCGGCGTATAATCGACGATAGGAGGTCTCTCTGTTGCCGACATTATCAATTCTAACTCTCTTTCTTTTAGGTTCTAAGCCAATGTTTTGAGTTTTATTCCAAAAGTGTTCAAACTGACCTCGTTTTTTATTCATTTTATTTTTAAAATCATCAATTTGTTTAATGCAAAAGCCAATGTCATTTGACTATGTCTGTAAAATGTCGACTAAAATGTCAGTAAAAGGCAAAATCTCTGCAAAAATGTTGAGCAAAAAATTGAAATCAAAGTTTAGTTTGAGCCAATGCAAATACCCTTTAGCGGCAGTAACAGTTTCAGCATCCCATGTTTCTTTATTATTCCAAACGTCTTAAAAAAAGTGTATCGAAGAATCACGGTATTGAAATATTGTTTGCAATAAACATCCATTGTAGTTCCATCGTGTCGGAACAACCTTTGGAAACCTTTTTTGAACGTGAATGTCCGAAGCGCGAGTTCTTTTCGATGACTTTGAAAAGAAGGAAGCCAAACCACTAATCGTCGAAAAGAAAATTTTGCAATTTTTAATATTATCCATGCTTCGCGATAAAACCAAATTAAGTCTATGTGCTATACAGTGAACGAAAATTGCATGGTTAAACTTCTCTTTCACTTTAACTTGAAGGCCTCCTAAATGGTCAGCCATTACTACAGCACCATCATAGCTCTGGACAAAAAGCTTAGAACCACATTCTTAACTTGAAATAATGTCACAAACAATTTTAGACAATGCATCTACAGTTCGTAGTGAAGTCCAAAAATCCTAAGAATCGCTCTTGAGGAATGCCATCCAATTTATTTTTTCGGCTATATTAAAAAGTAGGCAAGGCCAGATAATCAATTTCTTTAAAGTTTTGCAGCCGGTTAACCATTCATTCTTTTCATAGAACCCTACGTGAAAATGCCTGGTAAATTTCTTTGCTGACTTTTAGAATTAATAATGTCCGTTTTCTCTTCAAAATTTCTCCTTGAAAATTATTTTTCAACAAAGAGCACACAATACAGACACAATTTACCACAAACAAACCGAAATATATGATTTTTCTCACACGTCTATTCTCGGTGCGAATTGCAATATGCGTAAGGCGACGTAAAAATCGCTGCCTCTCGACCGTATTTCACGTTTCCAAATGGACTGACTACTGTCGCGGTAAATCAGGGTCAATACAAAGCGAAACCTCTTGGAAGATGAACGGGCTCTTTCAAGACGCGCTTACGCCGACGGACACGAAGTATATGGTGTGTGTGTGTGCGTTTACAAAATTAATTTTCTCATGAGTGGTGCGTGCGTTTACACATCACACCAATGAATTGTTAGTATATTTATGAAGTTAACGTAATGTTTTAGAGAAAATCTAGTATCTAATTTAATATTAATTTCTCCGCATTGTATACTGAAAAAATCTATTTTTAAATCTCAAAGTGTAGGGAAGCGGTGCTGTTTACTGAGTTTTGAAAACTTTCCTGTAAATAATCACCCTTTTCTGCATTACTTCTGTCGAATTTCCTCGTTACGTCTTATGTATAACTTTTCGTATTAATTTTTTTTTAATTATAGGCATCAATTTATGGACTGGGACCCCTTGACAAACCACTCGCTGCAGCCTTTGGAGCCAGTTTCAAGACCGCTTTGAATACTCACGTGATTGGCAATGCAATTGGAGATTTCATTAAAATGAGACTAGAGACTATATGGTGGAACACTGGAAAAGTGTGGGACCTAGTGCAATGGTGCAAAGACCATCCAGCTGATTCTACCGTTTATTAATTGTAGTTTTTATTAAATAAATTGATTAGATATATTTTTATGGTTTTTAATACTCTTATTACTACTATAATCTTAAAATTACTACATACTACTGCTCAAAAGTACTTAAGGTACTGTAGAACATCAACAGCTTAGCAACACATTACAAATCACGGGTTTTATATATTTTATATTACTTCATGAGGACTATGTTTCGTTCTTACTTACAAAATCATCATCAGTATATTTTATTAAACAGTATTAAGTCTGTAAAATATTTTGAATCGTTTGAGGTTTCACAAGGATCTGCAAATCGAAATATAATTAAATAATCAACATACATCTACAAAATGCAGCTTTAAATACAAAATTATAAACAAAAGAAATAAATGAGAATGTAGTTCTAATTGAAACATATAGACCATGGAATCCTGTAGCTATAAAAATGGTAAACCATAAACTAAGTCTTCATTACATTCATAAATTATATACTTTCCAATATCTTCATAAACGACATCTTGGAGTGTGTTGATGTAAATGCCTTTTCCTGCGACCACCTAGGAAAGTGACACATGTGACATTATATAGTCCTATGGAAAGTGCCCTATATCACCCGCGTATGAATAAGAATTTACTTTCCACCCGTGTGCGAGTATGCTACTTTCCGCATCAGCTGTCACAAAATGTCAAATGCATCATTTCAATTTTGATCTATGAATGTCCATATTAACACTAAAGTCGATATGATTGTTAAATTATTAAAATTAGTGTAAATTAGATCCTAGATATTTATCTTTAACAATTAATATTAAAATAATTTTAAAATAACTAAGTTATGTTTGCCTTTTATTCTAGTTAAACACATTGTAAGGGGTTTTCTCGCTACAGAGAAAACGGTTCCTTACGAATGGCGATGGTTACGGGCGGTTCTCGAGCGCCAGATTTTTGGTTATGGTTTACTCCACAAACTCTCGAAATGGCGTTGAAAGTACTCGGGTAGCTACAGATGGAAATAAAAAATTCCAGGGGTCAAAGGTTACTAAGATACAGGTAATAGTAGGCCACACGTAACGGGCTTTAATCGTTGCTTGGGCTGGTACAAAATTTATTGCTAGCTGAAATACAAAGGGGAAATAATGTATGGAATTAATAACCAGTAATACGGCAAGTTAACATTGACACATATATTGTGAATGACTATTTACACATTAAAAATAATAAAAATTATCTATTTCAACGCCCACCCTAGTTGCGATGATAGTCAATATAACCCTGAACAAAAAAAATAAACAAACAAAACGGATGGTATTAAATCCCGACTAGTATTAATCAGACGTCAAAATTGAATTAAAAAAAATGAGTGTTTCAGTTGCAGAAGAAATTATAACCTTGACTATTTAGTCGGTAATTAAACTAAAACATTAATTTTCATTTCGGTAGGGAAAAATTCTAAAAGCGGTCGTAGCAAAAATTAACTATTTAACGGTCGTATCGGGAATTAAACTTAAATGTAGGTACTTTACTATTTCGGTAAGGAAGAATTATCAAAACGGTCGCAGAGAGTGCGAGGAGACAGGGTCGTGAAAGAACTACTTGAAGTAAATATTCGAAAAGAGAAAACAAAAATAAATTTATACCCGGGGTACCCTGTTATCCCAGAATGAGCTGATCGTCATCATGAGCCCGCTCAGACAGGGTAATGAAGCTTTTTACGATTTCTTTAATTTGCAATTTGCACGAAAATAATTAAAAATACAAAGGGGAAAAAAACTAACGCGGATAGTACCTAATCCAAGAATGAGCTGATCGTCATCACGAGCCGGCTTAGACTGGGACAGGATACTATTTAAGATTATTTAAATTTGCGGTTTGCACATTAACTAAAAAAATAAAAAATAACGCCGATAGCACATAATCCAAGAATGAACTGATCGTCATCACGAGCCCGTTCAGACGGCGACAGGACACTATTCTTATTTAAATTTGCGGTAAAAGAATAAACAAACTATTAAAAGAGGGAAAACGTCTCCTCGGAAACTTTGTTTCTAAACATTTCCAACTTAGTTATAACGCGGCACTTACTAAACAAAGTATTTATCAATGAAATCAAATTTAATTCCGGATTTAACCTACCAAAAAGAAAAGTTTAATTTCTTAGGACAGACTAACTATCAAAAGTCTAAAGCAACGGTATTACAATGTTAAAGAACTAAACCCTATCATTTGTTGTTTAAATGATATTTAATTCCCTTTAAAGAAACGCTATTCTATCTTTAAAGAGCCAACTACTAATATTTATTAATTAAATCAAATTAAATCTTTCTTCCAACAATATTTATAAAAACAGTATTATATTGGCCAAGAAATAAATTCTAATATTTATTAATGAAGTCAGATTAAATCTTTTAACTTAACACGGAATTAAAATGTTTCTATTTCTAAAAGATAATTCGGTTTGTAAATTAAATACGGTCTCAATATAAAACGTTTCTTCTATAAAAAATATATACGTAAAAACGAAACAAGGTTTTTTACCTAACAGATTTATAAACACGAAAAATTTATCGACAACGGACTTAGTTGAGAATGCGGCTTTTACTTTTAACTAGCTGAAATCAAGTGTTATTCTGAACTGAAATTTTTAATAGAATCTCAGACCTCGTTCAGTCGTCAAAAACCCTTCCACTACCAGAAACCTCACCAACCGCAGTACCACCGCGCATCGATATGTCGATCGGCGATGCGCATCTGTCTTAGCTCAGGACCAACATTTCAATCGCGTTTAATATTTATTAAAAATGAAAAATTAAAATAAACTGATTGGGGAAAAATTGACTTCATTACAACATAACCGATTAGATCATTCAATTGGCGCAAAGTCTATTAGCTCAGGTGGTTAGACTATCAAATTTTATCAACTTTGCCATTTGAGAACCTGACTAGCGACCGCGTTCAAATCGTTCCGGAGGCAGAATTTTTTTTTGTTTTTTAGTTTTTTTTTTGTTTAGAAAATATGAAAATTGAATAAATACGATTTTTGTTGATTATATACATTTTAATTATTACAATAGTAACCTATTTTTACATTTTTTAATGAAATTATTTTGTGGTCGTAGGAAAAATATTGTACATCACTCGTGTGAAAAGTGATTTTCCATACTCGTGTGATAGTCGCACTCGGCTTGTGCCTCGTGCGACAATATTTTCCACTCGTGTGAAAAATGTCACTTTCCACACTCGTAATGTAATATACTATTTATAAGCCGATGATTTAAAAATAAATCGGCTGTTATAAAACTGAGCCCATACAAAAAAAAAACTTGTAGAAACAAAGGATTAACTATTGAAAATCAACTTAGCTCTGTCGTTTTTACAGTTATATACACTGATGTCTTCAAGTCACACCCCTAGCACTGGCTGCGTCTACTACATCCCGTTGCTTAATATTAAAAATTTGTTCAAACTAGTTGATAACTTTTCTAGTTGCACTAAAGAAGCGATTGCGATACTTGAAGTCTTACAATTGGTATCAAAATCTAACAGTAAACCAGCTCTGATTTCTTCAAACTTTTTATCTGTTTTAAAGGACTTTTATTTTTTTTAGAAATGATACAAATTCTATTTTTATTTTCGCTTAATTCTAGATTCAAAAGATGATTTACTTCTGCAACTACTGAGTTTACATTCAACACTGTCTCTTCTCTTTCATGTCCAAAAATAACTAAATTTTTCCTTTTGTTTTCTTTCTCAAGTGATTATATTTTATTTTTAAAATTATTATTTTCGATTTCTAGATTATTTAATTTCCTGTTTAGGTCTTGTATTTTCTAAATTCAGTAGCACTAATTAAATTTCTTAATTCAGAATTTTCTGTTATAATCTCCTCCAATATTTGTTTATTTGTAATAATAGAATCAGGAATTATTTTATTTTAATAACATTTAAATTTTAGTGTATGGTCACATGCATAGGTCTAAAGACGGTTTTCCATTAAAAGGACAGTAGAGTTTATTTTTTTTTGTGTTTTCTGGAACTTGAAAAACAGATGTTCCGACAGATGTTCCGACTCTTCCCAAAATCTAGTCAGTTTACCTCAGGTCGGAGTAAAGCATAAGTTTAAAATTTAAGGTTTTTTCTTTATCCGTTTTCGAGTTTTCTTTAAAATTCAAAATTTACACTTTTTCACAAATATCTCGAATACGGTATATTTTAGAGAAATTATGTGTATGACAATAATTATAGATAATTATATCACAAACAAATTTTATTTAAAAATTTTCTTAAAAATTTGAATTTTTACATTTTGTAAAATTTCTCGAATACAGGCCATTTTAGGAAAATTTTTAATAAATTAAAAATTATAGAGAATAATATAAGAAGTAACTTTTATTTAAACAATTTTTCTCTCCATAGATAAATAACTAATATATTCCATAAAATATAAAAAACTTTTTATAAAGTACCCAAAATTTAATCAGTTCACCTAAGGCCGGAATAAAGCTTAAGTTTAACATTTAATGTGTTTTTCTTTATCCATTTTTGAGTTTTCTTTAAAATTCTAAATTTACACATTTTTTTTAATATCTCGAATAGGGTCCATTTTAGAGAAATTTTGTATAATATAAAAATTAAAGAGAATTATCTCACAAATAACTTTCATTTGAGTAATATTCATGAAAATTTTATTTTTTTACATTTTGTTAAATTTCGTCAATACGGACCATTTTAGGAAAAATTTTTATAAAACAAAAATTATAGAGATTAATATTGTCAGTAACATTAATTTAAAGAATTTTCTTTTCCAGGACGGAATAAAGCTTAAGTTTAAAATTTGGTGTTTTTCTTTGTATCCGTTAATGAGTTATCGTGGATGCGCGGGCGCCCACACACACAGACACAACACACAGACATCATCGCGAAAATAGCCAAAACGGATTCAGGGGACCCCAAAACGTAAAAAGAGTAAATATAAAAATATCATTATTGGTTACGCTGATTCTGATTGGGGAAGAGATGTAACAGAAACAGAAAAAGTATAACAAATTAATTACTTAAACTTTTTGAAAATTGTACTATTACTTGGAATACAAGAAAACAAAAAGTCTGTAGCTGCTTCCTCAACAGAAGCCAAGTATATGATCTTATTTAACTGAAAAGTTTATTAAATAGCATACATTTTAAAATATTGGAGCTAATCGCAGAAAAACAATACGGGTTCCAAAAAGAGATTGGAACATAACTACCTTTACAAATTCTTATATCAGATATACTAGCCAACTTTAATGAAAATAAAAAGAATATTGCGGTTTTTCCTGATCTTTAGATTACTTGGAAAATTATATAACATAGGTTTTCGTGGTAATTTTCTGAAACTATTTTGTAATTACTTGACAGATAGACCACAACAAGTACTTGTCGGTTGTGAATTAAGTGGAAAATGAACAGTTATAACAGGTGTTCCACAAGGCACTATCCTTTGACCTACTTTATTTTTAATTTTTATAAACGATTTACTCTTTTATAAAGAATGTAGCCTCATTTCTTATGCTGATGATACGGTCTTAAATTGTACAGGAAATATATGGGATGAGGCTTGGGAAAATTCATATCAAGCACTAAATGATGTCAAACAATGGTTGGATGCAAATTGTCTAAGATGGAACATCTCGAAAACAAAATTTATTGCTTTTTCGCCAACAGTTGCAGGACTCAATGAAAATCTACCAACAACTAAAATCAATGGAGTTCATGAAGAAATAAAACCAACTGATTCAATCAAATACCTGGGTATCTATATCGACAAGCATCTTTAATAGTCAACACACATTAAGTACACAACTAAACGTCTAAAAAAACTAACTTATAAATTTTATTCATTACGAAATCTACTAAACAAAAAATTAATTGTTTACAACAGCTTAGTTGAATCTATACTTAGGTATGGCATCTGTGTATGGGAAGCAGCTTATATGACCACGCTAGGAAAATTACAAGTCAAGCAAAACTATGATATCCAAATAATCTTTAAGTTATCAAACATTCAAAGTGTCAAACCCATTTTTATATAAAATATAAATCACAGCTCTATTCTTATAAACGCGTAAATAAATCAGTATGTCACAAAAGTATATTATACAACGGGATAAAAATATACAACACCATTCCTGACTCATTTAAAATATTACCCTTTAAATAATTTATGAGAGGAAAATAAAAAACTACATCTCTGAAAATCACAGTAAATTAGTACTATTATTATAATGCTACTTTAGTAATGTTTCTGAGTATTTCGACAGTGTTATTGTTTAAATATTTTTATTTTATATTAATTGTATATTTTGTTTTTGCGTAGCTATATTTAATCATCAAACTGAATAATTATTTAATTTGCTTTTTTTCGTTTTTTTGCTTTTTTAGAGTCTAAGTTAGCCCAAAACTCGAAAAACATATTCTTTTATATTATATAATTTTGACCCAACACAAGAGTTCATGCTTAGGTGTCATCTAAAAAATAAAAAAAAATGTATTTCGTATAATTAGACAATGTATTTCAAAATGTATCATGTTTTTAATTTGCAATAAATAATTATTATTATATTATTATAATAAAAATGTACAAAAAAAAAACAATGGATGTATAAACATTGAAAATAATCCTAGCAAACACAAAAATGTAAACATATTGGTAAAAAGGTAATAATGCTAAAATACATTTTCATAGGTAATAAATTTACGAAAAGTTTACTATATAAAATTTTCGGAAATAATATTTATAAAGAAGCTAATCATTAAAATCTTTAAAATGGCATAAATTAGAAGTAGCCATAAAAATTAAGATTGTATATTTTTTATGATTTTATTATATATATTTTACCTATCGGAATTAATTAAGTACACTTGTTTTAAACAATAGGTTTTTAATATCATCTGATTAATCTAAAGATCTGTTCAATCTCTTAAGAGGCGTCATCACCTACCTATTATCTTGAAAATCGCCGTAACGAAATACGTCAAAACTAAATGAAGAAATATTATGAAATTTTAGATATAGTTTTTAAATTCAATAATAAACGACGGAAAGTCTTTTGTTTTGCATTTTTAAATTTTTTTTATTGAAAAAATTGTTTTCACGTGGTCATATTTTTTTTTTAAATAAAGTACCGCCATTCCTTATTTTTTTCTAAAATATTAATAATGAATAAGTTTTTTTCGTAACTGAGTTAGTTTATTAATAAAAAGGCAACAAGTAAAAAAATTTGGGTATGCTTGATAAATATTATAACTTGTTGTTTTGCGTGCGACTTGGCAACAGGGTAAGTAAAAACAATGATAAATCTGTAGGCAGAAAGAATTTATGTATATCAACCAAGCGTAAAAACCGGCGCCTTGCCATGAAAAGAAGGTGTGTAACGATTAATTTGGCTTTTAAAACCTTATATACTAATAATAAAAAATATTACTAATACACTTTACCTAATAGCTATTTTTATTATATAAAATTTTTATTTTCATTAATTTTACAAAGGGCAATATTTCATTTTCAATTAATTCAAGAAAGATATTTCGTTTAGAGTATAGATGCGTAGTATGGCAACAAAAAATTTTAGTTATTAATGTTTATAAGTAAGGTACAATATTATTTTATGTAAGCAATCTTTTTTTTTTGATAGTAGATAAAATTTTGTTCAATATTCGTATCGTAAATTCATATTACGATACGCGATGGATAATCCATGAGACTTTACGATACTAACGTGAATAACTATTATACACTCTTGTATAAGAGAACTCAACTTAGAAAACTCCATTTACTGTACACTGTACAGTTTTTAGTCGATAATCTTCCAGACTATATAAAGTAGACTTCGTTAGATAACGGTACATGATATTTGCCAGCACTGGTATGTCGCATGATTTATCATTGTCCTCACAAGACAACTGACAGCAAAGTTGTTCGGAAAAGTTACCACCGAGGTTGAGTTGAGGCTAATGTTTGAAAAAGTTGCCTGTCTGTTGGGAAACAAGTGTCGCTGACTTGCTGCTTTTGCCATTAACAAATTAAACAGAAAATACGGTTTAAAGGTTTGTTGTATAATTATTTTATTAGTTTTTAATTAAAAAAATTGAATTTTGTATAATAATTATGGATGGAATGGTATTAGTTAAATGTCAGAGAATATACTTTAAAATATCTTGGGGCCCAGGAATAAACCTACTCAATCTTATTTGTAATGGTGTCCAATTATTCACACAAATAAGAATTACCAATATAGTCTAATAACAAGAAACAATGCATCATTTAAACATATATAAAGTGTAATGTAAGGAGTTTAGTTGTATACAGAGTTGGGTAAAATTTGCGAAACAGCTGATTTGTCGCTCAAGTATGGATTGTACTGAAAATTAACCCGAATAAAGGAGGAGTTTTATCATCTGTCATATTTATCATGATATATGATGTCATTGGATAAAATTTAAAATTAATCTTGCTATATTTATATTTTTTTAAAAATAGATCTTTTTTAATCTATCATTGTAGGGTTTAAAGGGTGTTTGAGTTCATAATAAAATAGAAAGTAAACATGTTTTTAATAAAAAATAATAATTATCTACTACATCAATCGACTTACACAAACCTTTCAAAGTAATTGTTTTAAGTGAAAGCCTCTAACAGCCTGACAATATCGTAGTCTATCAACAAATGATGTCAAGGCATTTTGTTTAATTTCAAGTGTTTTTCTTGTTTTGTTTTTCAATTCTTCCAGCGAATGTCAGTTTCTTATAAGCTACTGATTTCAAATATCCCCAAAAAAAAATCCACTGGGGATAAATCCAGTGACCGTGTCGACTACTCAATAAGTCTTCTTGATTCATCATCTCTGTGGAAATATTGTGTTCAAGAACTACCTCACCATAGCACTATCTTACTGGGACCAAATTTCATCAGAAAGTTTTAAGTGATTTTTAGAAATGAACTAGCGCTGAAACTATCTGATCTTGAAGAAGTTGCAAATAACCATCACCGTTCAGAGTTACATTTATGAAGATTTGTCCAATAATTCTGCCTCTTATACCAGCCCGAATATTTTACTTTGGTGGATATTAGTTGTAACCTTCTTCGATCCAGTGACGATTATGATCAGACTAATACCAGCAATTATATTTATTTACAAATCCAATAAAATAAAATTTTGATTCGTCAAAAAAAAAAGAATGTTGTCGACCATCAACACATTATTTCAATCAAGGTTTTTTACTTTTACCAATCACCAGAGGTTTTTCTTTTACCCTTTTAGTTTTAGTCCTCTTTTTGTTGTAGATTTACATTTTCACTATTCTTTAAACTGTCACTTACTTGAGTTTTTCCTGTTTGAAACTTTTTGGCCAAAACTTGAACACTATAAATATTTTTTCAGATGCCTCTGTCACCGATATTTTTTCTTCCAAACTTAAAAACTTTCTCTCAGTCAAAGACATTGTTACACTAAGATTAGATTATCGCAACTAAATAAGGAATGTGTACAAATTCTAACATGGTTTTCTCTAAATCAAACTCAAAGTACCTAATTTTCTAGTTTTATAACTATAAATATTTACTTACTTAAGGGACATTAATAATTTTTAAAATAAAATAAAATGAACGTAAAAAAAAAGATTTACCTTAAAAGTCCCCAGCCGAGGCTCGAACTTGGGTTTCTCGCGTGGAAGTCAGATTCACCACTCATCCACCGGAAGATTTGTGAATTTTTTTTTAATACCCGTATTTGAATTGACTTCATAGAGTTTTATTAAAATTACCAAATTATTTATAATTTAATTTATAATATAATAGTATAAATAAAAATTGAAATGCCATTATTTATCGATTCTACAAAAAAATAAGTCCTTTTAATGTATTTTTAAGTTCAATAACTAAAAAATATACTAACAATTAGTTTGAAAGAACTGTCACTTATTTTAAATTTTAAAAACAAAAGTCGTCGGGTGATCAAAATATGAACTGTGATTGGTGGATTTCATTATTTTGCAGTGTTCTTACTACATAGAATGGACATAAAATATATTCGTTCAGTTAATGGCAATAGTATACTTTTCCGTTTTGTAGTCTATGCGTAGATAAGCTAATATCCATGTGGGTGTAGAAAAAAGTTTTTTGTGCTTAAACAGTCAATTGCATTAGATTCGTTAAATTCGTTTACACTAAACACGCCCATTAAGACACAAATCGGATGTTTCTCCAATTTTGCCCAACCCTGTACAATTATTTTTTACATGAATATTGTAGATAATAATTTTTACAAGATAGTAATTTACAATTTGGTAATATTTGAAAAAACAATTATTTCATTCTTTTGACAAGAATTACGTTAGTTGGAGTTAAAAAACGTGTGTTTAATTTTTCAAAACAACGCCATAACTTTATACAAATAAATGAAACATTTTATTCTCAGTACAAACGTTCCGCTATTTCAATATGAGACTTATCTTGCGGAAAATATTTGCGTCCAGATTCAGATAAAAACGTACATGCATTACGCGAAAGGCTAAACCACCAATTTAGATTAAACTTGGCAAAAAATCTCCAGGGCTTGCACGTTCTCTCGCCAGTTCTGGTTGCCTCTCTACGCAAAGAATTTTTTAATAATATCAAATGAAATTTGCAAGAAAAGAAAATATACAGACAAAGCTTATTCGGATTTATTTCTACCTTGAATTGAAATATATCTCTCTATAGGACACATACTATATTTTTTTTCCAATTTTGACATATAAAGTGACATTTTTTGTAATCGCAGCAAGTGTCCAAATTATCTACTTTATGTAACAAATTGCATAATGTTGAACTATATGAAACGAAAAATTCATTGTCACCAGTTGCGAAAAGAAAACAAATAAAAATGAACCTTTTTTCAAATCAGCAAAAACAAATAAAACACAATACACGACAAAATAATCCACTTTTTTAAAATCGAAATAACTTTAACAACCAAACAATACAAAAACACTACAATAAATATTTGATACTAAACGAATATTATTTACTATTTGTGAATAAAAGAATAAAGGTATTCATGTGCTACCAACCAAAAATTAGGAACATAAAGATAGATAGAAACGTAACGACTGCAGAAACGATGGCGTCATCTATGCGTCTCAGATGTTAACTAAAGGTATATGTCACGTCGTTTGTAGACAGACCAGTGTTGCTAAATATTTTTTTTGAGAGATCTTACAAGTAGAGTAGAAAAAAGATATTTCTACAAAAAAATCGTACAATAGGTACATGTATAGAATAATATAATTTAAATGGAATGAAAAAATAAATAAAAAACTGGCGTAATAATTTATTTATCTATTTATAAAAATGTTTAAAACAAAAAAAAAAACAAAAGAAAATACACGAAACTTTAAAATAGCACATTTAAAGTAATCAATGACTGTCACTTGAAAGTGAATGAAATTTTGCATGCATGTTTTTGTTATGGCGTGATAGTCGGTGTTGATACAAAATCACCATGGTCAAAATCACGATAAGTGAAAACGAAAATGACTCCCTTTAGAAATTATGAATGGCTTATGAATCTTTGCAAGTAGTTTTTGATTTTTATTGTTTTATGTTCTGAAGTTGTTGCAGATATTTATATAAACCTGCTTAAATAGGGAAGATCGTATTTTTATGTCCGATCTCACTGATGCAATCGCACATCATACAGAGAGTTAAATAATCGTATAAATACGATTTAAATCGTACGGTTGGCAATACTGAGACAGACAATAGACGTGGACAGCAGTTAACAGTTTGTAAATATAAATCAAATCAATAATTTCATTATTAGTATCGATTTTTATAGAGTCTAATAAATCGTTTTCACTTACAATTAACATTGAGAGCCGGAATAATTTATTTTATTTCTTAAAATTTGCTGGTGATACTTCAAAGTTGAACATTCACGGTTGTTGTTTTCATGGTCAGTGGCGTGTTGTGTATTATATTCTCTATTTGTCTGTTCACAATTTTTACAAAATTTTTTTAATTTCTTGCACATATTTTCTTCATGTTCTTCAGAACATATGGGACACACTATGCGTGTATTATAGTAATACGTTTGCCATTATTATGTGGGGCATAAGTCTGGCACAAGTCAGATGAGTCTACCCAACTTTTGTTTGTAATATCGTTTGTATCGAACCAAGTTTCATCCAAATACACAGCTATTCTGCCAGCTTCTCTAAAATCATTTATCGCCAATAAATATTGAAATCTCCATTGTTTAAGGCGCACAGATTCCATTATGACTTTTTTGCCGTTATTATTTTTTTTTTAAATTTAAACCCGTTTCTTAAAAGAGACTTCCTTAAAGTCTGCTACACTGGATGCCAGTTTCGTCCTTTTTAACTCGTTACATCAATATATCTAGTGTATGCACAATTTGCTCTCTATATGAGTCATATATTTTCCTTTGAATTAGATCTACATCACAGCCATCTAGTTTCTTTGAAGACCCAGAGTCTTTTCTTTTCCTTCTTTTTAAAATAGGGTTACTTACTATTTTAAATACTGTGGAATACGGCGTTTTCGTTAAAGAGGCAGTTTCTCGCACTGCTTGAGTGTTGGTCATTCCACGTTCCATAAGGGAGGTATAAACACTTAATATTTTTTTTCCATCGACGTGTAAAACTTGTTGATTAGTGGTATAACGACCACCAGTTGAAGTACTGGCTGCAGGTTCAATTCATGGATGGAACATTTTTCACTATATAAAATTTTTAAGACACTTCGAAATAAACGCAACTGACAGAACGGAATATTCGTTAATGACCAAATTTAGTTTAACTACTATCCTCCTTTCATGTTTAAAAATGGTAATTGGTCAGTTCTCAAAACAGTTACATACTAACTAACTCTCCATTATTTATTTAACTTTCTCTAACCTGTCTGTAATTATAGGACTCGATATCCTAAACAATAGTATTCTTGTCTTCAAAGTCTGGTAATTTATTTGTAACTCTATATCCCATTATCGCTTATCTCCTTAACCCTACAATGCGCATTTTTCTTTTTTTTCCTATTTTTCCTATGTAGTTTTTACCTAAGAACATGGGAAAAATAATTAAAAAAATCCACTTAATTTTTTTTAATTTATATTTAAAAAAATGTATATGTATCAGATCTGCTACATCGTGTATTTGTGGTACATGAAATTAAAGTGCTCTATTCCGTGTGGAATTTGACAAAACAATTGTTATTTTTGTTAAGGCATAAGTGTACACCACATTTTGAATATTTAATAAAAGAAAACGATTTGCATTGTGGAAATTTGCATCGTTGCCTTGTTTCATCTTGAATTGGCCAATGACTGACAGAATCTTGTCGCACATCTTTTGGTGGAATATATGCAGTGGTTACAGATCGCTTCTTTTTTGCTTGTATGTTCTTTTCGAGGTCACTTGGTCTTCCTCTTTTACTAGTACTTGAATTTCCTTGATTGCATAAACAATATGCAATATCAGCACGAAATTTTGCAAGAGGTAAATATTTTACCCCGCGACTTTTGTACATTTTTCTATACAATAACCAGGAATTTATAATTGTCATGTCGAGCAGGTGGTAAAATAATCGCATATACCATTTTCTAGTACGAATTTTTATTTTATGGCGTCCTATCAATCCATCCAGTAAGTCGACACCACCCATGTGACGGTTATATTCCTTGACCAGATTGGAGCATGGGACATCAACAGATTTCTTTTCTTTTTTATCGAATCGCTTTACTTGTGAAAATGGCAACTCTCCAGTAAAGGACGATATAAGCGTCACTATTTTATTATCCTTCCAAACAACTGATGAAATTTCTTTACCTTCAATATCGGCTACAAATTCGTAGGAAGTTCCACGTTTCTCTTTTGCCATGTCTTTCTCGCTGGGCAGTTTGCAATTAGGGATCCTTGATCGCCTTACAGTTCCAAGGCAAAGTATTCCACAATTGGCTAAGTGGACAGCTAAGGGTATTGAAGTATAAAAATTATCAAAATATATTCTATAATTCTGATTGTGTGGCACATTTCTACATAATCGAATGACGACGTTAGCACTTGATCCCAAATCGGGCTCTTCTGGTTGTCTGTACTTGGGATTATTTTCATCTCCGGTAAAAATTTCAAATTTATAAGAAAATCCATCAGTTCCACAAAGCACGTAAAGTTTGTAGCCCCATTTATGCGGCTTCGCTGGTAAATATTGTTTTATATAATTGTTATTGCTGTAGGGGAACAGATTGAAACCTATCGTTTAACTTATTTATAACTGGCCGTAATTTATGTAACCGGTCATGATCAATATGATCTCTTGGTTTCAAATTTGAATTATGGTTGAAATGTAGATAACGCCTGATTTTCACAAATTGGTTATAACTCATGGTTTCCTTGATTTTGTCGAACCCAAGTGCAGGAGACCAATAGTTTCTTACATCAGGCATATGTACCAAAGAAATATATATACAAATTCCAAGGAACTGGCGGAGTTCCACTTCACTTATATTGGCAGGTTTACTTGGATCCTTTTCTACAGAAAAATAATTTGTTTCGTCCACTATTATCGATATGAGCTCGTTATCAAAAAAATAATTGAAGAAAGCTAAAGGAGTGCATAGATTTTCAATATCAGGTGAAAAAGTATTGATTCCCCGGAAATTTAAAGCATCATCACCGATAATCAAATTTTTTTTTCGCCATAAAATATTTCCATACCTTTTTTTCAACTCTTTAGCTTCTTTTTTAGGATCCCTTGTAATATCTTTCCTCGTATTCTGCTGCACATCCCCCTCTTCAGTTATCTCAATGTTTTCTTCTTCCTCCTCTTCATCTTTTTTACTCCACTGACTATCTTCTTTACTCCCCTGACCATCTTTCTCATCCCCTTGACCAGCTTCTTCACCATCTCTGATATTTGCATCGATATCAGTTGTTGATATCAGTAATCCATCCTCGAATTCAATGGGCATGCTCAGTATATCATCTCTGATTTCATTATTAAAATATAATTCCTCATCATCACTCACTTCCTCGTTATCAAAATCATCTTCACTCTCTGATAGATGTGCAATTGCGTCTTCTAAATCACGATCTGTTAGTGAATTTGGACGCCATTTAGCCATATTCGCAATTATTTTACCTAAAATTAAAATTACCCACTTAAGCACAATGTATCTGATATGATACAACAAATTTAAAGGCTTAGCCTTTAGAGAAATACGGTAGTTCTTGAAAGAATACAAGTATAAATATTTATAGTTACCTTATTTTAAACGATTTTTTTATACTTTGTTTATTTTTTTGTATTATAAACAGATATTCTTAACACTTTCTACCACGTGGTTTTTACACAGACCTTGTAAAGTATGCACACAACAATAAACATAACCACACACTCGGCATAGGCGTTAAATAATGCGCACCAATATATTTACCGCGCATATAGAGGTGTATCATCTTGTCTACAAATGTTAGTAAAGGAAAGTTTTGAAATCTGAATTAAGTAAAGCGAAATAATGTTAGTTGTATCAGATCGTCTACAATGCGCATTGTAGGGTTAATAGACGTTTAGTACAGAAAGTCTGGTAGCCAGGCAAGTAAATTTTATTTATAAGTACTTTAAATTCTAGGAAATTTTTTATTATAAAAATAGTTTTACATTCGAAACTGTTAACAATTGAAATAGAGAGCCCTCAAATTATAATATTAATAAATCATTTTCTTTACCATTTCATGAGAATATATATTTTAATCCGGACCTGGGAATCTTTTAACCAACAGACAATTTAATCGCTTATCTACAACTCAAACAATAGTAATAATGAGGGTCATCGGCTAATATGATTTATGAGAGTCACTAGATCTCTGGTTTTACTATACATGCCCATCTGTCACGGACATGTCGCCGATAGGCTTCGCGAAAAAAGCGTCCATAATGAAAATCTTAATTGAGTAAATAATAATTAAATTGTATATTTATTATCAATTATAACAAATCATAATTCAATTGAAAGACTTTTAATTTTTAACCAATATTACCCAAAAATAAATAATATTATTTTAATATCCTTTATAGTATTATTTTTTTAAATACCTTTTTTTTATAAATTACAAATTTATCTATTCACTTACTTTGTCTTGCAACTGTTTCTATTTCATTTTTTGCAACGCTTGATAGTATATCACCATGTTAAATTCAATACAACAAACTACTTAACGGATTTTCAACAACTTCGAAATCTGTAGAAGCTTATTAATGCAATTCGATGAATATAGAGAGGTAGAATTATATATAGGACACCTATCAGAAAATCGCTGCAATCAATCACGTTTTGAAGTCCTCGACATTCCCGACAATCATAACGGCATGACATGAAGAGAATCTCGCAAGATCGCGATACGCGTACATGACAATATGCCCTTTTTGCCATTTACATCTCTTCAACCAATCCGTCCCTTTTCATCCTACTCACTTTCATAGTCGTCCGAATTATTATTTTCACGAGGAGATTTTTTATTTATTAGGTGGATGGGTATAAAAGATCTAAACCTATTGTCCAATTATCCAATTATCGGTCGATTTTAATAGAATTTTCTCAAAAATTGTAGAAAAAGTTAAATATAATAGGATGACTAAATTTCATAGTGTTACACAATCCCAACATGGCTTTAGGATCGATCCAAATTTGCTAAATGTACAAGAAAATTACATACTAAGATAGTTATGTTTATAATGAAAGTAAAAGTGTCTAATGTTAAAATTTTTATAATCCTTTTTATCCAATATTGTGTTAGACAAAAGAAAATGTCAAATGCTTGAAAATGAATCACCTCTCATGACTGGTTAAATAAATTATAAAGTTATAAAAAAACTTGTACACCAATTTGTTTAAATATTAAACTAGCAAATAAGACGTTGTCGTGTTACACACCTCAATCTCGACAACAGCGACGAAAAGTTTTCATGTACACCACCTGAAATCGCTGAAAAGGCGAAAAATGTATCATCATAGTTATTGTATTGGTTATTGCGTAGGAATAAAAATTAAGTCGAAGAACTTATTTTTTCTACGCCCTACCTTTAAAGTACCTTGTATTTCACAGCTTTTTAACGCTTAAAACGGCTGTTTATGATTAGAGTGAAAAAAAGTAAAAAAGCGTGAAATAAAGTGCCATAGCGTTAACTTTATTTCACGCTTTCCATAAGCTAATACAGTGATTAGTGCAATTCGTCCACACCTTTACCGGAAAAAAATATCAAGTCACCTTTGACAGCAGATGAATTGTAACTGATTTGACGTTAACAGATTTAATTAATATAGTATCAATAATTCGAGGTGATTTAATTTAGTAGTTCTTTATATTTTTATTATGATGGATAGTGAAGATTCCGAGTTTGAAATATGTACACCGGAAGAAATCGTAGAAAAAGCTAATGTGGCCACACTAAATTTGCTGCCGGAGAAATCCAAAGAAAATTATTTAAAAGAATATGACACTTTAATGAAATGGCGGAACCAGAATAATATTCATAGCTTTACAGAGCGGGTGCTATTAGCGTTTTTTGAAGAAAAGTCTAGAAAATTCAAGTCTTCTACATTATGGTCCAGCTATTCTAAACTAAAAGCAACCTAAATTATTAATGATAGCGTAGGCATAAATAAATATGCTAAACTAATAGCATTTCTGAAACGAAAATCGGTTGGGTACAAACCCAAGAAATCCAATACATTTTCAAGGGAGGAGATTAACAAGTCTTTATTGATTGCTCCAGACGACAAATATTTAATGTTTAAGGTAAAAATTTAAAATATTTAATTTGTTTTTACTTACTTTATTTTTTAAAAATTCGTAGGTTACATTAATACTGGGAATAGCTGGAGGTTGTCGACGAGAAGAGTTGTATAAAATGAAAATTGATGACATTGAAAATAAGGGTTAATTTCTATTCATCACGATTCCAGATTTAAAAACGCATACAAGTCGGTGTTTTACGGTAATTGGAGAAACCAGTAAAAACATTAATTTAATACATTTTTATCAAAATTATGCTAATCTGAGACCGAAGAATGCAACCACCAACCATTTCTTTCTATCATATAGAAATGGAAAATGTACGAAACAAGTAGTTGGTATAAACACTTTTTCGAAAATTCCATCGCTAATTGCACAATATTTAAGTTTACCGCATCCAGAAGAATATACAGGTCATACGTTTAGACGTACTTCGGCATCGTCTCTAGTTGATTCAGGTGGAGACATTCTTCAATTAAAGCAACATGGAGGATGGAAATCTACTGCTGTAGCCGAAGGGTATGTGAACAATTCTCTCAATTCAAAAATGAACTGTGCTTCACGAATTTTACAAGGACCTAACAACAGCAGTTTTTTTAACTAACCTTCAACATCATATGAGAATCAAGCAAAGACAAATTTGACTGTTCCAAATATTCACAATTTAAATGATGCTTTATCCATGAATCAGACAGAAACAAACGTGACTGCATCAAAAATTCATATTAGTCAACCAAACAATTGTGTTTTCAATATCCACATTGCGAAATGAAAGAAACAAAAATACATAATTTACTTGTTATTTTTCTTAATATTATCATTATGCATTCGTTATTATAGGTGTAATTTACTAAAGGAATTTAATTAAAATATTCCAAATATCTATTTTTATTTTATTATTTGTATAGGGCTGTAGAAAAAATATTGTATGCAACATATGCATAAAGTGTCTTTTTTTCACTCATGGAATTGCCGCATTCGCCTGGCGGCTCATGCGGTCAACTTTTCCATTCGTGAAAAAAAGTACCACTTTATGCATTTGTTGCATAAATTACTATTTCTTTCATTTTATTTATTATTGTTTGTATTGTCACGCTAAACAAATATCACCCTATACATAAAATATACATTTTCTATTTTAATATACATTTGCTAAATTAAATAATTCAGCATAATATTTTATATAATATTTTGATAAACAATAGATTTTATTCATAACTTTATCTTCCATAAATGTAAATATAACATTATATTAGACACGTACTGACCTTAATCGATTAATATAAAAATCGGCTAGGTCAACAATAATGTCTCATCCGAGATCCTTGGCCGGAGTCTCATGCGAGACTCTTGGTCGGAGTCTCATCCGAGACTCTTGGTCGGAGTCTCATCCGAGACTCTTGGTCGGAGTCTCATCCGAGACTTTTGATCGGAGTCTCACCCTAGACTCTTAGTTTGAGTCTTATCATCGTCTCGCATCTCATTAGAAGAAACGACGTGACGTGCCCTTGTCGCCTTTAGATGTTTAGCCCTTGGTAAGGCCCTTTTTATATTGTTGTAACTTTGTGAATATATTATTTATCTTTAATAAATTGTTAATTGTTGTTCTCATCTTTTATTTCCCCGAGTCAGGTAGCACAGAGAGTCACTAAATAAAGTTGCCCGTGACATGTGGTGGAGGCCCCGTTCGGCAACTTCTCGAAGGGTAATTCTTCCTAATTGCCCTTTAAGTACAAAAAATATTTTTGTTTTTTTACTGTGTAATAAAGTAGCTACCTCACTTAGCGAGATAAAATTATTATTCAAAGGCGAATGTTTTTCTTTTAAATTAAGCAATTTCGTTTTCTTGTCCTCAGCAAGATCGCAAAAAACACTGATTATCTTTGCCTACCTGATGTAAACCTCGAAGGGAAGACTTCAGTGAAACAATCTGGGGGAACTTGTCACTTGGTATAAACCTTCAGTCAAGTTCACCAATTGCACCAAATATCTTTACCCACCTGGTGTAAACCTCTGAGGGAAGATATACGGGGGAGATAACTCAACCAAAACTTAATCTGTTGCTATGTGTAGAAGAGCAGTGAGGGGATAAAACCTAACAACAGAAACGGATGTCTTCGTACTGTAGGTTGGGAAGAAGTGAGATACTTCTACGATGGTTCGGTCCATTCTATATAGAAAGGATAATATGGGAGGTGGACTAAGAAATACGGAAACGGTTACACAATAAATTTATATAATATGTATATAATAATGATTTAGTTTTAATTTTTTGTCATAAACTAACACTTTTTTGTGCAGGATAATAGTGGTTTTTGAAGAAACTCCAAATTTTAAAATAGAAATAACTGATGGCGCTCTCTGCAGTACTGCCAGACACAATAGCGTATAAAGCTACAATCCCCCTAATAAAGTAAATGTTTCTTTTTCTATTTAACGTTTTGTAAGGGGGTTTCTCGCCTCAGAGAAAACGATTACTTACAAATGACGCCTGTTGACGGGACGGCTCTCGGGCGCCAGATTTTTGATAATGGTTTACTCCACAAACTTTCGAAACGACGTCGAAAGTACTCGGGTAGCTACAGATGGAGATGAAAAATTCCAGGGGTCAAAGGTCACTTAGACACAGGTAATAGGCCACAAGTAACGGGCTTTAATCGTTGCTTGGGCTCGTACGGAATTTATCACTAGCTGAAATATAAGGGGGAAATAAACTAGGGAATTATTAACCAGTAATACGGCAGGTTAACATTTGACACATATATTGTAGTTAACTAGTTACAATAAAAAGAAACAAATTAAATATTTCAACGCCCACCCCCGCTCGTATTTTTAAAACCCTGAACAAAAAGAAAAACAAACAGATCGGCTTTGATTAGTCTCAATCAGACGGTATAATTAAAATTAAAAGAAAGATGTTCGGTAACTAATTAATAAATTGTCGGTTCGGTGGTTGAGCCAAAACGAAATCAAAAACAAAATTACTATTTTAGTTAAAGAAGAAAAATGGCAAATAATTGCGGTCGTAGCAAAAGTTAACTAGTTAACTGTTAAATCGGTAAAAAAAAATTGAAGTTAAATATTTGGTTTCGTAAAAGTAGAAATAAAATTACGGTCGTCGAAAAAGTTATCTGGTTAACTATCTAGTCGGTATTGAAACTGAAACAAACCTCCTTGTGTTATTGAATAGGGAATAGATAAATGATAAGAAAACGGGATAGTATCAATCCTATGAGAAGTGTACTCGCCAAAACCAGCCCGCTCAACATAAAAATGATACTATCATTTTAATCACGGCGCGGAGGTAACAAAAAAAAAATAATCAAAAACCGGGTTAGCATTCAATCCTATGATGAGTGTACTCGCCAAGACCAGCCCACTCAAACATAAAACAAAATATTAAACCGGGTCAGTATTTATCCTATGATGAGTGTACTCGCCAAAACCAGCAATCTCAAACATAAGAAAAACACTAATATTTCAATCACGGCTAGGGGTTAATCTAAAAAAAATCTAAAACCGGGATAGTATCTAATCCCATGTGAGCTTTCTCGCCAAAACCAGTCCACTCAACATAAAAAATGATACTATTTCAACTTTCGAACTAATTCTATTCCCAAGTAAAGAAACATAAATAATAAAAAAAAGTTAAACCAGATTGTGAACAATGGGAAACAAAATTTACGGTCGAAGTAAAAGTTAAGTAATTAACTATATACGGAATTTAATTTAAATTTAAATTTATTATTACTTAAAAAAAAATCCACGGTCGCAATGAAAATTAAGTAATTAACTGTATACGGAATTTAAATTGAAATTAGGTTTACTATTACTCTGAAATAGAAACACAATCCACGGTCGCAATAAAAATTAAGTAATTAATAAAATAGAAACAAAATTTTACTTCCTAATAACCAAAACTAATTTCCAATATTTATAAAATCAAAACTAAATAATTTATCTGTAAATCAAAATATTTTTAACGAAAATCTAAAGTCAATTATTATTTCTATTAAATAAAATCGAAATCGGAATAATTTAATCAAATAAAACTGGTATTCGGACGTTTAGCTCAAGAACCGACGACAGAAAAAAAAAACGTAAACATTAATTCGGTGTATCTAACTACGGTTTCGGCGATGACTTTACAGCAGACTTTTCGAGGTCGGATAAATAAATTTAAGCTGGTCAAATCAGTAAAGTGAATATCAATAATTTTTAATACTCAAATCTGAATCGAGTCTCTATGCCCAAGCAGGCTAGCTCCCCACTCGATGTGCGCGGATCGCGCGCGCTATCGTTACTCAGGTATAATACGCGAATTTAAATGAAACAAAATTTGATATACAGGGTCTACCCATGAAGTTAAAATAAAATAAAGAATAAAATTTATATCCGGAATAGACCGAAATATAGTAATGAAAATTGACTTCATTACAGTTTATTGGTTTTAGTAGATATTTAATAATACAAGTATTACAAAACCGGATCTCAACCAGAAGGACACAACAGTCATCCTCACTAGAAAATACAGAAGTTCCTCCCACAGAAGACCAAAGTGACCCCGAAGCAAGTCAAAATAGACGTCTCATATTAAATGTATAAAATGGAAATCTTCAAGAGTTAGCTAGAGGACAGAGCATATCCTGTCTTCTTATAGTGGTAGAAAAAATTAAAAAATGGCTAGTAAATAGTAATTTGTGTGTTGTGAAAATATGAATAAATGGAAGTATGATAAACTCAGTAGTAGAAGTTATAAATAAATAAAAGTAAACTGTGTGAGAAAAAGTGAATACACAGAGAATAATGTTTATAGAGAGAAAAATAAAAAGATATATGATGTGTAATGTGTTTTAAAATAAAGTGTATTAATAGAGACATATGTATGATATTTTTATATAATAATAACAATAATAATACTCTCCCTAATTCACCCCCTTACGAGTGAATTTCAACCCCTGAAGTCGACTGAACGACTTGTGTAGGGGAAGGGACGGCTATTATTATTATTATTATTATTATTATTTGCCGTGGCGCTCCGGGGCGACTTAAGGATGATTGATGGTGTCATTTGACTTACAGGTGAGGCAAACCTGGAAAACCTCACCCACCATCATTGAGTTTAGAATAAATAATAATAAAGAGACAAATAAGGGCTCTTGACATTGTCGCACAGATAAGTACGGCAATAAGGGAGAGGGGTTAGGAAGAAGACTGAATGAAACAGTTGATAACCTATCTCACCCTGAAATAGAAAAGTAAAGATATATGAAGAATGTGTATAAAAAGATGCACAAGTTGATTTTTTGTTTGTACGAAATAAATAGGA
The DNA here is from genome assembly GCA_927349885.1 of Psylliodes chrysocephalus. Lineage (NCBI taxonomy): Eukaryota > Metazoa > Arthropoda > Insecta > Coleoptera > Chrysomelidae > Psylliodes > Psylliodes chrysocephalus. The sequence continues at coordinate 50,492,862 of OV651819.1, forward strand.
TGAAATAAATCCTAAAGAAATAAGACGTACAAGGATGTACGAAATGAAGACTCTGTCTATAGGTAAAACGACAGAGGGTTCATGTGTAAAGCCCGAGTGAAACTTTGTGGAAATATCATACAATATCTGTCGTGGTATTAGCCAGAGAAGTAGTTGTTTTTTCTTTAAACAAAAATCACAGGGTATAGTTTATTAAGATATTAATAAATGATAAGAGAATATAGGAGTAACAGATATTTTAAAAGAGTATAAGAGGTAAGATACCTACAAGCGATGCATGTGAGAAACAAACAGTGAATTTTTTGAACTTACCTTACCTAAATACAAATAGGTTAAATAAGAAAGATATAAATTATCTTTTTTAATTGGTAATGAAAAGTTGTGTTTACGATTCAAATCAGCATTACTACATCAAAAAAGGTCAACATTCTCAATATTTTGTTCTGATATTTAACAAGTTCACCATAGGTATCCAATTTCACAACAAACACTTGCCGTAGAATAATGTAATTAGATAACATAATAGTATATATATATATAGAATTTTTTTTACTACTAACATTAATATATTAGCAATTTTAATTTTGACATAAGTAATTTCCTAACAATTTGTTAAATATTTTGAAATATCAAGCAGACTGGAGCGTGTTTCTAATCAGACTGGCTTTATTTATGTAAAAATTTGGCATGTGTCAAATTTTGGTATGATTCTAGGAAATATCCCATTGCATTTTTGATATTTTAATGACATGGATTTATTGGCATTAATTAATAATTTTTGAAGCCGGTGTTGAATTTCCTAGTTAATATATATTTTTACTGTTTACACTGATATATATTATCATATTTGATTTAATTAGATTTGATAAATTCAGCTTTAGTTATTTCCTACTTATTTTTCAAATATTTTAAAATATCAAGTAGTCTGGGAGTTTAGTTGTCAAATTAACAAAATGAAACTAATGAAATTTAGTTTCATTATTTACCTAGGTTTTTTTTTATTATCATTATTTACCTAGGGTGAGAAATATTACTTCTCATTAGAGGAATGGAGTAAATAATGGTGCTTTCTCATGTTAGTAGTAAACAAACATTATTATAGCACTATTATATAATTTTGTTTTGATTAAAAGAGATGATCTAAACATAGATTATAAATAAAAAAATTAGAATACATAAGGGGGAAATATTAGAAATTACATTTTTTTTTCTTTCATTCATTTTTCTAGTGGATGAGAAATTACGTAATTACGAGAAAAAACTAAAATAAGTTCAATACATAAAGTAATCTTTTTTAAATAATATATAAACACGGAGAGGATAAAGAGGATAATAATATATATATAATTTTAAAATTTTTTGGTACTGACAAAGGCAAACCTCTAAAAAGTAAATAATAAAATTGTTACAAGGAGAAGATGATGTAAAGGGTTTGCCATTTGTTCAACTTATAGGTTTATTTTAGATTCTTTTTTTGCTCCTCTTGATAAATTTACATATAGTCTATCTGTAGTTTTTTCTTTGTTACATATGAGCCCACACCACCAGTCGAACACTACCAACCAAACAGATACAATTCAGCCACCCGGACATGACCATCTCTGGAGCTAGCCCTAAGAGATGAATACCGAATAAATTAAAGTGGTGAGACAATACCGGTTGCTATCCCAATAGTTCTGGACAATCCGAGAGGTCAAGTGGATTAATCAGTATAGCGAAGTGGTTGTTATCCCAAAAGTCCTGGAAAAGCAAACCTAAGACTCCAATTAAATAGAACTGCTAGAGAAAAGCGAAGGAAGAAGTTATGGGTACCAGCCAAAAATACCCAAATGACAGTTATTCGCCCAAAATACAGATTAGTCGCCAGCAGTCAGAGAAAAATTGCCTGTAACCAAATCGTTGGTGAAATCAACCAGTTACGCCCTGAAGTTCAGATTCAGCGAGGTTGAAAACATATTTGAGGGAATGTCCCAATGAAACTACGGCAAGGATGCATTTTTACACATCCTCCTATACGATGGCACCAGGGTGCTGAAATCTTTTAGACTTTGTGGCTACAATTACGCTACAAAAGCTCATTGATTTAGGCACTAATGCATGAGGCCTCTCAAAAATACAAAAAGAAAACGAAGCAACGACTTCTCGTCTTCGCCGCCACCAAAAAATTTTAACCCATACCTGGCTACGCCTACCGGCATAGACTCCAACGACCAGTTGAATGTTCCAAAATAACATTCACTCCAGGGATACAAATTCAGGATGCAAAGAAGACTGCTGTTTGAATAAAGGCGGTTGTCATATATTGTATTGGTTATGATTTGATTCTGTATGCGCCAGGGATACAAATCTGAATTGCGCAGTTTATAAACTGGAACAATGAGATCAAAAGTGCCGACGCAGAGTGAGCGAACTGATTCTTAAGCAATAAACTGTGGTATTGCCTTCAACTGAACGAATATATTTCATATCAATTCTAGGTAGTGAGAACACTGCAAAAAATGAAATCCACTAATCACAGTTCATATTTTGATCCACCGACTGCTATTATTTTTAAAATTTTAAATAAGTGACAATTCTGTCAAACTAATTGTCAGTATATCTTTTAGTTATTGATATTAAATATACATTAAAATGAGTTAATCTTATGTAGAATCGATAAATAATAGAATTTATATTTTTTTCGTCTATAATTATAAATAATTTGTTAATTTAAATAAAACTATATATAGTCAAATTAAAATAAACGCGTAGATCGTCCTGTGGTCTTGATGTTAATGTGGAGTTTGTTAAAAAAGTAACGAAAATCGACATGAATCGTTTTGGTTGTTTAAATATACATTGTAAATAAATAATCGACATCACTTTCAATTTCACCTTACGAAAACAAAGCAAATGTTTGTAAAAGTTATGCTTAGATTGTAAAATAATCTTTCCAAATATCAGGCGAGATGAGGTTTTTTTTTTGAGAATATTCTTATTTCTTGTGGTTTTGCCCCGTTGAGTAGAAATTCCGAAATAATACAAACAATATATATAATTTATTTTTATTTTTTAAAGGAAGCATCTTGAGAACATCAGCAGGCGCGTGTTGTCATGCATGGGAGTATTGCAAATGATTTGGCACATGGCAGTTACATGTAATGACTGAAAGTGAAATCGTTAAAGTTCGATTGATTTATTAATAAGGAAAGTGTCAACTTTTATCTGCAAATTAGTTATAATAAAAAAAACTATTTGTCGTCTATAGTTAGGTTTTTGTTCTATATTATGTCGCATTCAAATCGGTAGCGTGGGTGTCTAATGCGCTTGCATTCATTTGCGAGCAATTTTATTGTTGGGAATCCTACAGAACAACATATAAATTTATTTTCATGGTTCTCTATAGGATTTGATGGGCCGTATTAGCAGAAATTTGATTTCTGTTGCTATGACAATGAGAATATAAAAAACGCCACGCGTTACCGTTTCGATGATGATGGGTGGGGTTTTCCGGGTTTTCCTCACCTGTGAGTCAAATGATACCATCAATCATCTTTAAGTCACGTCAAAGCGCCATGTAATAATAGCCGTCTATTAAAATTCACTCGTGAGGGGGTGAATTAGGAAAAGTATTATAAGTATTATTATTATTCCATTAGTTGAAATTAATTCGCACTTCCCTGAATATTCCTCTTTATTTCCCATCGCCTGTATAGTAGTCTCTTATGAACGAAGTACAGCTTTGATACTTCAGAAATGCATATGAGGCCCAGATTTAATCTTTGGTAATATCCAATGTGCACAAATATCGATGAAACGTGAAACAAAGGAACGTGCATCAAGTAGGCATATGATTCGATATTAAATAGATCCAGATTGTCGAATCGGATTTGTACTGATACTTTGATTTCGAGATAGAGAAAAGTCGTTTGAATTATGTATACGTGGAAGATCAAATAGGAGAGATTTAGATTATAGGTTTTGTACATCTTACAAGATCATTCTACTGTTTTCAAACATAACAAATTTTAAATATACACAATAAAGTAATACTAATAAATAGACCTAGGAATATATGCACCCAAAAAGTAGTTAAATATGCGCATATATATGCCGCAAAATACTTCAATATATGCGTAAGAAATTGAAAAATATGCAGAGCATATGCAATAAGAGTAATTTGTTATTTTATCAAAATGGTTTATTAATATTTATTATTTGTTTTATTTTACAATACCTAATATAATACTTAATAATTATTTAATTATTAACTTATTTTATTTACAAATCAACATTATTATAAAACGAATGAACAATTAGATGTTTTTCTAAATTATCTGTATTAAATGATTGTCTCCTACCAGTAAGTATGTACTTGTACAAAGAAAAACTCCTTTCGACATCTACAGAAGTAATAGGTGCAAACTTAATTTTTTCTGAAATATCTGGATGAATAGTATTAATATCTTCAAAGTTACCAGAATAAATATTAGCAAGGTTTCTTAAAACAATAAATCTTTCATTTTTTAAAATTACATTTGAAAATTTATGAAAAAACGTCTTTCCAATATCGCCCTGGACATTTTTACAGTCTGATTCAAACGTCTTAATTAAATTTACGAAAGTCCCCAAAGGTAAATTTTTTTGTTCTAAATCTAATATAATTTCAGGTACAAATGCATAATTTTTTAAAAACACTAATTGCTTCGGTAATATGTGATTTTGAAACAATTTCTTTGTATTAGATATTCCCTTAGATGAATCATCAAAATCAAATATGATTTCTTTAATTTTTTCATAATTATCTGCGTAAAAAAAGGCAGCTTTAAGCCAGGTACCCCACCGAGTAATCACAGGTTCTGGTGGCATCTGTAATTCAGGAAATTTTTTCTTTGTACAATTGAGTTCTTATAGGAGCTTTAAGAAAGTTTTTTTTACATCACTAATTAAATTATTTATTAAAGGAAAGTTAGACCTAATTTCTTCTGCAACTCTGTTAAGGCCATGAGCCAAACATGTAACATGGATTAAGTTTTCATAAAACATTTTTAAATTTTGTGCAGCTTTTACCATGTACGGGGGGCAGCATCGGATAACAGCAATAAACATTTTTCTGTTGGAACGGCTTCCAGAAGAAAAAAGGAAGACAATTCTGTCTGGATAAAACGAGTTATTGTCAAGTTAATTGTTTTATTTAATTGCTTTAAAGCGATTAGATATGGATCAATTTGCATTTCTTTGCGTAATATACCTATCATTAAATGGGCTATATATCGACCACAAGAGTCTGTTGTTTTATCCACAATAATGTAGAAATGGTTTCCAACGGTAATCTCACGAATTTTTTCACGAGTCTCAATGTACAAACTGTCAACACCACGTTTGCGTAATATACTTTGCTCTGGAATATTACATTTACAGTATTTTTGCAAAAATGATCGGAGATTTGGATTATTTAATCGTATTAAAGGGATATTCGAAGTCACTAAAGCTTTGCATAAATCTTCATTAAAAATAGCTTGTTCGCTTCTAGACGATCCAGATTCTAAATATTGTTTCAAGGGAAGTTGACTTTGTCTGCGAGTGTCTTTAGATTTCTGCTTTGCTATATGTGAGGGTGTTTTCGCGTGTTGGTCGATTTGAAACTTTTTTTTACATGGAATCTAAAACAAATAAATTCCTGTAGATGTTGAAGTTTTAATTAAATTAAATAAATGCGTACGTTGTAAAGTTGCCATACTTTTTTTTTAACTGTCAGTTGAAATAATATTTTACTGTCGTTTGATTTACCATTGTGAATGGTCAAAATAAAATATAAAATAAAAAAGTACTTACAATTTTAGAACATGTTTTACAGAACACCTGGTTATCACCTTCTACAACAAAATCTGAATAAGATTTTACCCACGACTTAATTAATTTTGCCATTTTTCCCACTAGTTAACACAACACAACAATAAAGACTAAAATGAAGTTGAAAGTAAACTGAGTCATTTATAAATTTGAAGATATTAATACAACTACCTGAAAGGATATTTAGCAAAATTTGTTGGTTTAAGGAGGGTGTTTTTAATTTAATCCTCTTAAGTACCTACACCATTAACCGTAATTTATTACAGGGAAAAGTTAATCCTTCAAAATTTTAGGAAATCGACCTGTAAAGGCATTTCACAAAATATTATTTTGGTCCAAAACTCATAATTTTAATATGTCCAGCCAATTAGTACGTCAGATATATGCCAAAAAATTAACAAAATGTCAATATATGCATTCAAAATCAAAAATTGTATATATATGCAACATATGCAAAATATGGCGTTTTGCATATATTCCTAGCTATACTAATAAACATTAAAGAAAAAAAAAATAGTAATACTAAATAAGTATAAGTTTTGAGAACAAATATGTATTTCTTTTTAAATAAGGACAAGGTATTATTTTATGTCGACTAGAAGATTGATATACAGGGTGTTAAAAAAAAGTGTCACAAAATGAAATGGTGAATAGTATGACCCAAAATAAGCAGAAAAGTCTTAATAAATATATGACCGCAAATTAACGGTTTCGGAGATACGGACCATTTTGTGTTTATGACAATTTTTTATTATTATAAAAAAACAATGATATTTATAAACAATCAATAACAACATAGAGTTAAATGAGATGTTCAAATACTGACGTAGCGCTTCCCTTGCATTGCCATTTGCACGACCGTACATAAAATGCATGTCAGCTAATTCAATATTAGTGTAAACAGGCATAACGAAAATTTATAAAATTATTCAGCCACAACAAAATAATAACTGCAAAAAGTATCTATGAAAAAACATCGGTAGACTCCGTTAAGAAAAGCAAGTTTTTTAGAATGAAAAAAGATAATCAAAAAATGATACAAAACACAAAACACTCCGTATCTCTGAAACCATTCATTTGCGGACATATTATGTTTATTAAGACTTTTCTGCATATTTTGGCCCATACTACCCCCCGTTTTATTTTGTGAAACTTTTTTTTTAACACCCATAAGTTTGGACCTCGATACCAATATGATCGTTGTCCTACTAATTTCCGAGTACAAGAAACAGTATGTAGATATATTTTTGTATGGTATATTGTTTGTTTATTTCTTAAATATTTATAATTTTAGTACAAAAATGTGTTGCAGATCCATGATATTTTCCTCTGTGAACAATGATTTCGAGAGTTCGAGTAGTATCTGTAGGGACACTTTTAAGAAATATGTTTTTGTAAAACTTTTGTAAAACTTTTGTAAAACTTTTGTAAAACTTTTGTAAAACTTTTGTAAAACTTTTGTAAAACTTTTGTAAAACTTTTGTAAAACTTTTGTAAAACTTTTGTAAAACTTTTGTAAAACTTTTGTAAAACTTTTGTAAAACTTTTGTAAAACCTTTGTAAAACTTTTGTAAAACTTTTGTAAAACTTTTGTAAAACTTTTGTAAAACTTTTGTAAAACTTTTGTAAAACTTTTGTAAAACTTTTGTAAAACTTTTGTAAAACTTTTGTAAAACTTTTGTAAAACTTTTGTAAAACTTTTGTAAAACTTTTGTAAAACTTTTGTAAAACTTTTGTAAAACTTTTGTAAAACTTTTGTAAAACTTTTGTAAAACTTTTGTAAAACTTTTGTAAAACTTTTGTAAAACTTTTGTAAAACTTTTGTAAAACTTTTGTAAAACTTTTGTAAAACTTTTGTAAAACTTTTGTAAAACTTTTGTAAAACTTTTGTAAAACTTTTGTAAAACTTTTGTAAAACTTTTGTAAAACTTTTGTAAAACTTTTGTAAAACTTTTGTAAAACTTTTGTAAAACTTTTGTAAAACTTTTGTAAAACTTTTGTAAAACTTTTGTAAAACTTTTGTAAAACTTTTGTAAAACTTTTGTAAAACTTTTGTAAAACTTTTGTAAAACTTCTGCAAAACTTTCGTAAAACAACTGTGATTGTAACCCCACACAATGATAACTTATCTCAAATTTATTTTTACTAAGCTCTGATACAAGGTTTGAAGTGTAGGCAATTTCTTAAATTTTTAAATGTTCATTTTCTTTACATTTTAGATATTTGGATATCGATGTAAACCCCTTAAATAGTTTACCTTGTTTTCAGAAAGGATATTATTATTGTAAAATGGTTATTAACGCATTATGTACATTTAATTTCACTAATTTAGTGCCAAACTAGCTTTCCAGATTTGTTAGGTCCTGTTCTAATTTTTTCTTTGGTTTATAAAATATTGAAGTCTGCAAGTCCCTAAACTTCCCCTGAACTCTCGATAGCAAATAGTTGTAACATTTTAAAATTCCATTTAAAAATGTTATTTTGATTGTGTGACATTCTGTATAAAACGTTATTAGAATAATTTAAAATTTAATTATCTCCGTACGCAATATTTCTAAAAAAGGGAAATTTTGTGAAGTGGGAATATAGTAGGCAGAAGATTGTGTCTTGAAATTTAATTTTCCGATAATATCTTGAACTATTTACCAGCGTCTGGCTGTAAACAGCGGTGAGTTAAAAAACGTCATTAAAAAATATCTCAGTAGAAATATTTCTACTTGTTGTTAGTTATAGTATTTATTTTTTTGAAAGTCAAGTTAAATTTATTAAATATGCTTTTGTATTTCATTTTGGTTAATGTAATTATTTATATTAGTTAGTTTTTATTGTTATCTTGATTTAATTTTAAAAAGTAGTTGTTTAAAATTTAATTTATATCTCACACAAGAGCCACGTGAAAAATGGAATTTATTTTTGTTAAGAAAGCGAATAGAAGCAGCTATTTTCTTCAGTTCCTTCTTAAACTTCAAAGCCAGTCAATATTTTCCATGTTTGACGTTGGAGATAGATATCGCAGTTTTCTGTAAAGCAGAAATATGTCAAGAAAGAATGAGATTTGGTGTTTGGGCTCAAGGAGCTGAATTACAGTAAGACTGTATCATATAGAAGTTGCCACCCTAATGAATATAGAGGTAACGAGGCATGTGGCTCATTTTTTATTTAATGTTTGAGATTTAAACTTAAATAGTTGGTACCAGCTTAGTATCTATAAGTTATTTGAATTTCACTCAATTACCTAAATAAACTAATTTTTTAAGGTTACAACAATTCTCTTTTACTTAAATTTTATATAAGTTTTAATTAATCTTCTTTTCATAAAGCTGCCATCATTACCTCTCTGAAAAAATCACAATTCAAAATGTCTTTATACATGAAAAATAGATATAAAACACTACATAACACCCTTAAATACTGTAAACAGAGCGCCTCATAAAATTGCTTCACACAGGACAGGCAACCATGCCTAGAGTGGTAGCCATTTTATGAAACGCTAACTAATTGTAAAGTAATTGTATATAAATGTATATTAAAAAAAATGTTAATAAATAAATAATAAATAAATAAAAATAAATATTTCTCACTAGCTTTCTAAAAATAAAAAAAGAGAGTAATTGGTGCCCTTTCTTCCTAAAAACTATTTTTCCAAAAGTGTCTATTAGAAAAGCCTAATTCACAACCATATGGTCAATGTGTTCATTTCTTTTTTTAATTTGATTAGAGGTAAGTAATATTTGGTGTTAAATATCAAAGAGCTAGTCAAATTCTTATAAGTGTTTTTAAAATTAACATTTTATTAAAAAGTATCGCCGACTTATTACATAGTATGTTAATATAAATATTAAATAGAATTAGAGCGAGTACTCTACCTTGTGAGGTACCGAAAGTAGAGTCCGATTACAATTACCCGGAAATAGTATATTGTGCAACAAGTGTTGACAATAGCACTTTTCACACGCATGTGACGTTTTGGGTCATCAGCCGGAAAGGCGAGTGCTACAAGTCACAAAGTGTGAAAAGTGCTATTTCACACGAGTTACGCACTATACTTTTCCTACGGCTGCCACTTTATTATCATATATTTTTAATGGTATTATTGTTAGTAAAGCAAACCTATTAAAAGTCATTTGGTCGCTAGGAGTGGGTGATTATCGAAATAAATTATTGATTATTAATAATAATCGATTATTTTCGATCAATCGAATATTTTCAAACAATCTATTTTTGTTCGTATTTCCTTTAAACTCGACTACTTGACGGTACGCGACAACTCGGCGATGCAAAGCCGGCGACGGTCAACTCGGCGATGCCAAGTCGGCGATGGCCAACTCGACGATGGTAAACTCGGCGACGATCAACTCGGCGAAAAGGAATACAATAATATAATATGCAATTATTTATTATAATACAATTATTTATTATAATACAATATAATATACAATCTATAAAAAAAATTGATTAGAGAACTTGATTAATAAAATAAAAATATATAAGAGATTTTAAAAGTGGCAATAAAATCAGTTAAGGGTTTTAACTACAATTAGGGTTTCTAATACATATTATTAGAAAGCAAATTAAAATATTAAGGGAAAATTTAGAGCTTAAGATTTTCCAATGCAAAATAAAAATAAGATATAATATATTAAAATATTAGGTTATGAAATAAAAAAAATTAAGTAACATATTACGGAATTAAAAAATAAAAACTGAAATAAAAAAAGGTTGATTATAGAATATTGTTATTTATTATAATACACATTACAATTATTTATAATACATATATTTATTATAATACAATATAATATAAAAAAACTAATTCATGTTGTAATTATGTGATATCCCTCTGAGATACTCGATCAAATTTTGCCTGTTATAATTGGCCACTTTATTTACAATCCTCTCGTCGGCTTCCTCATAACGTTTCCTTTTTGATGCGCCATTGCGCCCGGCAATTGCTCGTTCATAGTCTGCATCGTACGAAGACTGTACCTTTTTTAAATTATCTATGAATGTCCATAACGAAGGATGAGCAATGCCAGAACCAAAAGCCAGTTGCAACTTGCGATGACATGCTTCTGCAAAATTATTTGTCCTATCTCGTCCATTCAATGTTCGAAAATAAACGGACCCAATTGCTGATGGAAAAGTTGCTGGCACTCTGGTTCCATTATTCCTAAGTCGACCGATATAATTGCTGGTAAACCATTCTAAAATTGGTTCTAATATTTCTGGCAACTCATTTTCCAATTCGGCAATGGCCTCAATCACATCCTCTTCTGGGACAAATGCCAATGATGTTACCATTTTTGCTTGTAGTGCAAATTCGGGATCAGTGTTGTACATTCCTAGGAGATTGCAAGAAGATAAATGCTTTCGAAGATTTTTGACCAAGTGGAATAAGCATCCTCTAATTTCGGCTTCTGGGAAAACTTGTCTTACGGCCTGGTGAATTGCCAACTCAAAGTCGACACTGATGCTTTCCGGATTTAATTGCGGCCAAAGAACTTTTATCATGTTAAACACATTGAGATATGTTTCTGCACTTTTATTGGGCAGCAAGCAATATAGTACATGAAAAACTGGACCCTTCTCTTCATGCGTATCTTTTCTTGCCAGAACAACAAATATTTGAGCAAAAAGTGGAGGACACAATAAGAATGTGCCGTCAACAAATAATTCTTTCATGCTTGCACTCCATGTTGCATGGTATACTCTACCAAATATTAGAATTCGATGTGGATCCACTTGATCTCTTCCGGAATCTGCCAGCAAAAAATTCTCAAATTGAGTAGGGCTGTAATAATATTGCGAGTACACTTCTGGAGTGGCGGGTGCTTTGCACATGAGTACTCTTACTCTTTGAATGTTTCTCCGCATAACACTGGAACTTGGAAGCATTCCTTTAACCGCAGCTGGTACATTCTCCAAAACTCGTCCTCTGATTTGGGCAGGATTCTCCATCGTTGTCGCGGCCAGGTGCTTCACAGTGGTATTCATTTTTTGCAGAACAACATTTGCTGCATTTCCTACCATACTACATGTGTGTTCATTTCGTATACATTTGAAAGAACCATCCATAATATTGGTCCATATTCTTCCTTTGCATCTTTCATGCTTGTTTTCGCAGCGCCAGAATTGAATGGTGTTGTCCTTGTTCGTTTTATCCTTTGTGTATAGGTAGCCATCCCAGTAGTACTTTTCGTGACCCCTTTGGCTAAGAACTTTATTTTCCATCTTGAGTCTCAGTAAATAAAAAACTCACACAGACAAACAAAATTACACACAATGTCTTTACTTCTGAGATGAATTCGGAATATTAAGGAAAGTGAATATCACCAGTCTTTTATAGGATGTAGGTACAAGTAAGCAGGTAATTATCAGGTAATCTTATTTTTATTTTGTTTTGAAAAATCTTAAGCCCTTAAGCAGGCAATTATAAGGTAATCTTATTTTTATTTTGCTTTGAAAAATCTTAAGCCCTTAATATTTATTTGCTTTCTAATACTAGGTATTAAAAACCCTAATTGTAGTTAAGACCCTTAATCGATTTTATTGCCACCTTAATTTTGTAATTCCAAACAACTCTGGCCATTAAATTTTAATTTCTTAATCAAGAAGTTTCTTTTTCAGATTCTTAGTTTTAATATTTAATATATTTTTTCCTGTATATGTTGATTTACTTTAGTAATAATAACTTTTTTCCAGTTTCTTATTTAAAATCTCTTATATATTTTTATTTTATTAATCAAATTCTCCAATCAAATTTTTTTTATAGGTTGTATCTTATTTTGTATTATAATAAATAATTGAATAATATATTATTGTATTCCTTTTCGCCGAGTTGATCGTCGCCGAGTTTACCATCGCCGAGATGACCATCGACGACTCGGCATCGCCGAGTTGACCGTCGCCGACTTTACATCGCCGAGTTGACCTGCTCCGACTACTTGATTATATTTGAAAAATCAAAAATAATAGATTAATTAAAAAGCCAATTAACCGATAAATCAGTGTTTACAAAAAATAATAAACAAATTGCTGTTTATTTTAAATAATCGATTATTTTTAAATAATCTATTTTTTTGTATTTCCATTTAAACAGATTATTCGATAATCTTTGAAAAATCTAAAATAATCGATTAATCAAAAATAATCGATAAATTAAAAAGTCAAACAATCGATAAATCGATTAAAAAAAAGAATTATTTCCTTTAAAATCAATTATTCGATAATTTTTAAAACATTGAAAATAATCGTTTAATCGAAAATAATCGAATGATGGAAAATAACCAATTAAATAAGAAGCCGATTATAACTTAATTTTCATATTTCTTTTAAAATTGATTATTTAATTTTCTTTGAAAAATCGAAGATAATCGATTAATTAAAAGCTGATTGACCGATAAATCGATAATTCTAAAAAATAACCGAAATATCGATTATATAATATAATCGATTATATTCGATCAATCGACTATTTTTATATAATCTATTTTTTGTATTTTAAAACAAATTATTCGAATACCTTTGAAAGATCGAAAAAAATCGATTATTCTAAAATAATTAATTAATCGAAAATATTCGGTAAATCGAAAATAATCGATTAATTTAAAAAGTCGATTAAACAATAAATCGATTTTTCTAACAAAAAAAAAAAAAAAACGATTATTTTCAATAAATCGAATATTTTGAATAAATCTCAATGGCTTGAGTGCAAAACGTCGTAACCCCAAAAAGTTAATTTTACAGGGGAATAAAAAAACCAAATAGACTTTAGATGTAATTTGGAAAAGCAACTTTTTGTTTTGGCGCGTAAAATTAATTTCATTTTATATTGTTGCTTACGATAGTTTTTCGCAAGACGCAGCTAAAACATACGACTCCAATGACGCGAAAAGCGATTTTTAGAAATTTTGTTGGTTACGACGTTTTGCACTTAAGCCATCGATCTACTCTCTTTTTAAAATCCCTTTATAGTCGACTATTCCATTACCTAAAAAAACTAAAACAATTTATTGAAAATGTTTGATTAATCAAAAATAATCGATTAAAAATAATCGATTAATTATAACGGATAAATCGATTTTCATGAAAACGATAAATCGATTATTTTTGTAACTCCTATCGGTCGACTGCTTATATCCAAGCATTTAGCTCCAAAATTTAGATATTCGGATTTATTGATCCTGTTATCTTTGAAACCGCATTCGACTGTATAATAAATATTGCTAGAATTTAGATTTTTTTAGTAAACGAAGATTTTTTTTCGAGTTGTTTAGGGGTTTATAATGTAACATTTTACTATTAATATGACTCATTTCCGTAACTTTAGTATTTTTTTGCTTATACTAGATCATATTGCGCGTTTTACTTTGTTTTAAGACTTAAGATTCAAATGTCACTTCCGATTTAACCGCAAATAAATTAACCTTGAAATTTTAAGTAGGTGAATCTATATTTCATCTATTATTTTTGTAAAAATACGTAATAAAGGGCTAAAAACCACCTTTAGTAAATACTCTTATAAAACTACTTTTTAAAAACAAAATTTCGTTAGTAACAATGCCTATTTACTTCTTATTTAGATTAAATGTTTAAAATTTTACTCTTTTGTAAATTAATGCATTATGAAATCTATTTGATGCTTAATATTTATTGAAACCCCTTAATGCGGATCTGAAGTATTCAGCTCAAAGAATCATGGCGACTTTATGTCAAAACGTCAACAAATATTTACCGCTGAAAACGAATATATTTCTTATTTTTCATAACATTGACACTTATATTATTTGTATATACAATTTTTCACCATACATCGTGGCATTTTCAACTTGAAATTAAATAATTAAAGCACTTTAAATTGCTAATAACACCAACAAATAATTCAAAAAACGGCGGTCCATAAATGATTTACTCATGCGGAGACAAGCATAGAATAGAAATTTCGGAGCAATTCGGGTGGTGTCGTGAATACAATGATTTTTAATTGGTGGGTTACTTTGGGTTGGAATAGACAACGTGCGCAATGTGCAATGTTACATCTCCGGTCTCTTTTATTTAAGGTCTTTACGAACAATTTCCTAATCCTTAGGAAAAAGTTCAGAACTGTAAGCGTACATTTATTTTAATTTTAAGTTTAGTCCCTTTACGTTTTAAAAATAGCAAATATATGATTAACTGTTTTATCGAATAAGAGAATGTTTGGGGTGTAAAAAAATGTTAATAATTATTTTTATTTTTCCAGGACGAAATCAAATTAACTAATTTCATCGGCGTGCAACAAGTACTTACTCCTAAACAAATCGATACGATAAATTCCATGCTTTAACTGAGATAAATAAAAATCTGCTTTTCGATTTCCCGCGCTTGCTTCCGTAGAATTTAAATTAATTGAGTTCAACAAAAATAAAAAAAAATTCGTTGTTCTTTATAAAAGGATTGAGTTAAGCTCTTTCTAATAGGTTTTCTAGGGTGTTTAACAACTAGTTTGTAAGTCTTAGAAGTTCGCCAGGACAGCGAAAATAATAAAAAAAAGGAGTCGGCTAAACCGGGAAACTTAGTGAATTTCTTCTCTGAAATTTAAAACAGCGATAACGAAATTAGCGGCAGCGGCCACTTTAATAAACTTTCTCCAACCGAAAAATCCGGAAAAGAGACTCGAGATCTGATTCTTAAAGAGATGGCATTAGGTAAACATTGCATTTCGTTGAAAATAAAAAAACGTTATTGAAATTATTGTAAAACAATATGTAACATTTCTGGGGTGATTTGTTTAATTTCATGACTTAGTCTGCTTCTCAAATCATTTATGTTGGATGGTCTGTTGAAGTAGATCTCTAATTTTAGATAACTCCATAAAAAATAGTGTTTATTGCTATCGAATAAATCGTAGAGTTTTGAACGTATTTTTTATTTTAAAATATGAATGACAACGATAAATTAATTCATGACATTAAACAATCTATGACAACCAAAAAAATATAGGGTGATTCTTAACAAATAGTATAGTGGGGTCATTTCTGGACAACGAGGAGGCCATTCGATTTTACCGCGTCGAACAATCCATTTACTTGGAACTTTTTTATTAAGATATGCTCTTACTGCTGCTACATAATGAGGTATAGCTCCATCTTACTGATACTATGCGTTTCTTATTATTGTATTCGGGTCAACATCATAGGAACAAAGTCTTTTTAACACTATAAATATTTGTAAAAAGTCTAAATAATACTCCATAGTCAATGTGTCGTCAAAGAAATATGGTCCGACAATTCGATCATTTAATATTTCAGTCCAAACGTTTAATTTACTAGGATATTGAGTGTAGGCCACATCCACCATCCAATGTGGATTTTGTCGACCCCAATAACGACAATTTTGCTTGTTGCATGTAAAGTAAAAGTTGCATCGTCTGAAAAAAAGAATATATTTTTGAAAATACCGGATTTTGTTGACATCGATTTATCATGGTTTCGCAAGATTCCAATCGACGTCAGGATCATCTTCCTGTGCCAATTGAATTTTATATAATCAGTATTTCGTTCCACCATTGTTGTGAAGATCTTTAACTGATCCATGCTAGCATAATTTTTTTTATACTCTTCTTAGTATAGACTGAGAAATATGACGGTCAGGATATTTATTGTTATAGATTTTACATAGTTCTTTATCAGCAACTCCAATTATTATTAAGATATCAATTCTTTGTGTTTCAGAAAAGCTCATGTTGAAAATATTAAAATGAATGTAATAAATTTGTAAAACAATGATAAATATCTAAAATTTATTCTAACCAACATATCAGATTCAAAAAACTGTTCCTCCTTAATGATCTAATATACTTTTTTTACCATGGGCGTAGATGAATTATTTACAAGGAGGGGAAAGGCTGTTATGTAATTGCTAGTATGCCCTAAATTATTTTTGTTTAAAGTAATGTTAAAAAAATTAAAATGGATTTAGCATTTTAATAGTATTTTTTTTTAATATGGAAAATCTAAAAATTCAAACCCACTAGCTCGTTGAATAGAGAATTAAAAATAATTTAAAATGAAGTATCACATTCCTCTTGTTTCATTTAAAAAAATTAAAGGGGCGATTACCCCACCGAGAGAGGTACCCTAAAGGTTGTCTCGTCTCAACGAGACGAGCGAGACATTTTCTTTTAAAAAAAGATTCGACACGAGACCAGAGAGTGTCATCTCTCGACGAGAATTTCTCGTTTCTCTTGAGCTCTCTCGAACAATTAACTTTTTACTTATCGTAACTTAAAATTTATACATATCAAATTTCTAGATATTTAAAAACTTAATTATAATATACGTATTTTATATATTTATGTTGGATTACTAAGAAAATTAACTTTCAAATGAAGTGTCACACTTTACCGTATGTAATAATATTTAATCCTAATAAAGAACCCTAAAATTAACAGGAACGCAATGAACTGTCATACCGCTGAATTCCCCATAAAATTACCTTTCCTACGATGATCCGACGTAGGGGAAACGGATGACATATTTAAATTGTATTGGTTAGATTGACGTAGGGGAGTTGAGGTTATTATAGAAAGATGTCCTCCTTAAAATAAAAATTGACCTATTGTTGTGTTTCTTTAAAAAATAATCTACTTTAATTTAACTTCAAGATATTTTAAGATACGGCCGGTCGCCACCCTTAATAATATGTCTCACCAAGTTGGAACCATATGGAAAACTTTTTATTATTGGGTTTGTGAAAAAATTTGATCTCGATAAAAAGTTCTGCATGGTCCAAAACTTAAAATGCAACCATCAGATATTAATTTTTTTAAGCCGCATACGACACGGAAAAAACAAGGCTAAATAAATTATTTACTTGAAAAAAAATACAACTGCCATAGTTATTTTATTAACTATATCAAAAAATAAATCAATTACCATAAGTAAAAGTATGTTTCTAAACACGTATTTTTGTCATAAGTAAACAAGTCTCATAAAAGGAAGTTTTTTAATAACCCCCAATAAACAGTTAACTTAACTTAGGCACCACTTTACCTACGACAAATGAATAATGTTTCTGAAACTGCTTTAATAACCACAGAATCACATATATTTATCATTAGTTAACTTTTACTTATGGTTAAAAAATATTCACTTACGGCTAGCGAACGCTCTAATAGAGGCATGTCCCTTGGACGAAATGAAGCAAAAAAGTTCTTATGAACATATGTCCTACGCCTCTTAGATTTTGAACTATAGGGTGGTAAAGTTATAAGAAAAAAACTTATTTTTTTCGATATATTTAATACCCTGTAGATATTTTTCTGAAAATTGATTCGCAGTTTCTATGCATTCAAAGCCATTTTACAATACACAATTTAAACTTTTACATTTGCAAAAAATACGTTTTTTTCTTATAACTTTACAAAATCTAAGAGGCGTATGACATATGTTCATAGGAACTTCTTTGCTTCATTTCGTCCAAGAGATACGCCTCTGAATTTTTTCACAACATAAAAAAAAAACACCCTATATATTGTCCCTATTCAAATTTTTGTAAAAATTGATACTCAAATTTTTATAAATGTCATACGTACCTATAGCCTATTAGGGTAACAATAAGGTTTATAAAATACTTTCTAATGATAAAGATAACACGAACACAAATGAAAGTTACTCATTTATTTCATGAAAAATTTCAAAAGTTGCCACGTATATCTCAGGGAACAAAAAAAAAATTAGCTGTCAATGCAATAACTAATGATACAAAATTTTGGATATTATGCTTGAGATTGAAGAAAACCGATATACTTCTAGTCGATATGCAGCCCCAATGTTCGATATTAGCTATTCATTGATTATTCAAACAATGAACGAAAATAAAACTCATCCCTATAAAATATTATCTCAGGAGAACATGGAAGATGATTTTCATAAAAGAACGCAATTTTGTGAACAAATGATAGCAATGGTAGATAATATGGTGTTCCAATTAGAACATGTTTTGTTTCCTGATGAGTGTACCTACTGTACCTTTACAATTCACGGTCATATTAATCTTCAAAATTGCCGCTGTTGGTCTAGGGAAAATCCCCACTGGATGAGATAAGAACATATGAAATACCTTGAAAAGATTGATGTTTAGGCAGGAATTGTTGGCGATCATATCATAGGTTCCTTTTTCATTGATGGCAATAAATTTGAATGGCGATAATTATTTAGCACTGCTCCAAAATAATGTTATGCCAACTTTAACGAACTTATATCCCGATCCAGGAAACCCACAAGTTCCAGCGAATGTGATATGGTTTTACCATTACAAATCAATATCCAACAATACCTCTATCGAGTATTTCCAAATCGGTGAATAGGGAGGCGAGGATCGGTGGAATGGCCAGCACGATCCTCTGATCTAACATCATTAGACTTTTTCTTACGAAGAAGTATTGTATACAAAACCTCTCGACCTAGCTGACCTAAGAAGACGAATAACGCTTGGCTATTAGATCGGTCACGCCTGAGATGCTGAGTAACGTTAGAAGACATTTTATTTCAGATGTTGCCAAGAGGTTCGTGGCGAACATTTTGAATATCTCCTACATTGAGATGTGTTTTTTTTTGTTGCAATATCAAGAAATAAACAGTATTAATAATTTCTGTAATAAAATAAGTTTATTTTATTAATTTTAATTTTTGAAATAAAGCGGAAAACATTTAATATTTCCGAAATAGTAGAAGTATAGACGTGCGTGAAGTTGGCCCTACAATGTTATGATAATTACATCAAAGTTGTACCAATATTTTGCAACTAATTTGCAACTTTAGGCAACCGGTATAAAAAAATTTGCAACCTTACATTTTAGTTCTTATCGCTAAAACAAAATTGGTGGGGCCAAATTCACGCAGCCCCACCACATCGTCGTATTGGCCTCGAACTTTTTTCATAATTTAGCAACTAATTTGCAACTTTAGGCAACCTTCGTGAAAAAATTTGCAACCTCGTGGTTACGCGGGAAACGACTCCTTAAGTTGATGGGGCCAAATTCACGCAGCCCCACCACATCGTCATAATGACCTCGAACCTTTTTTATAATTTAGCAACTAATTTGCAACTTTAGGCAACCTCCGTGAAAAAATTTGCAACCTCGTGGTTACGCCGGAAATGACTCCTTAAGTTGATGGGGCCAAATTTATGCAGCCCCACCACATCGTCGTATTGACCTCGAACCTTTTTCATAATTTAGCAATTAATTTGCAACTTTAGGCAACCGGTCTAAAAAAATTTGCAACCTTACATTTTTGTTCTAATCTTTAAAACAAAATTGGTGGGGCCAAATTCACGCAGACCTACCACATCGTCGTATTGACCTCGAAAATTTTTCATAATTTAGCAACTAATTTGCAACTTTAGGCAACCGGTATAAAAAAATTTGCAACCTTATATTTTTGTTCTAATCGCTAAACAAAATTGGTGGGGCCAAATTCACGCAGCCCCACCACATCGTCGTATTGACCTCGAACCTTTTTCATAATTTAGCAACTAATTTGCAACTTTAGGCAACCAGTATAAAAAAATTTGCAACCTTACATTTTTGTTCTAATCGCTAAATCAAAATTTTTCATAATTTAGCAACTAATTTGCAACTTTAGGCAACCGGTATAAAAAAATTTGCAACCTTACATTTTTGTTCTAATCGCTAAAACAAAATTGGTGGGGCCAAATTCACGCAGCCCCACCACATCGTCGTATTGACCTCGAACCTTTTTCATAATTTAGCAACTAATTTGCAACTTTAGGCAACCTTCGTGAAAAAATTTGCAACCTCGTGGTTACGCCGGAAACGATTCCTTAAGTTGATGGGGCCAAATTCACGCAGCCCCACCACATCGTCGTATTGACCTCGAACCTTTTTCATAATTTAGCAACTAATTTGCAACTTTAGGAAACCTTCGTGAAAACATTTAAAACCTCGTGGTTGGAAGGGGGGCCAAATTCACGCGGCCCCACCACATCGTCGTATAGACCTCGAATTTTTTGGTGCCAACATTTTTGCATCTGACACGCCAATCATAATTAAACAAAACAAAACATATTATGGAGAGCATTTCTGTAAAATTTAAAACAATTTTAATTAAACAAGACGTTGGGACTTAACAAATTAAATTCCATAATACAAATTTTCAAAGTATTAAATTATAATTTATAACGATAAAAATATTATTTTTATTAACATTACCTAGTTTCTGAGATAATAATATCATTTCCAAATTCATTATATCCTTTATATTTAAGAATATGCTCCTCTTAAAATGCTAATTTATATTTTATTTTATTTTGTTTTGTTTAATAATGATTTGCGTATCAAATACAAAAATGTACCTACTAAATATTACAATATATGCACATGGTACTTATATTTATATCACCATCTTAATTTATTAAAGTAAAACTGTAATATTGTAACTATAAATTTTAATAATATATTAGTATGTAATAAAATAGATTAAGAAAAAGATGTTGGCCCCAAAAAATTCCAAGTCTACACGACGATGTGGTGGGGCCGCGTGAATTTGGCCCGCCTTCCAACTTAGGAATTCGATTCCGACTTAACCACGAGGTTGCAATTTTTTTTACGAAGGTGGCCTAAAGTTGCAAATTAGTTGCTAAATTATGAAAAAGGTTCGAGGGCAATACGATGATGTGACGGGGCCGCGTAAATTAAACCCCAACAACTTAGGAATTCGCTTCCGGCGTAACCACGAGGTTGCAAATTTTTTCACAAAGGTTGCCTAAAGATGCAAATTAGTTGCTACATTATGAAAAAGGTTCGAGGGCAATACGACGATGTGACGGGGCCGCGTGAATTAAGCCCCAAGAACTTAGGAATTTGTTTCTGGCCTAACACGAGGTTGCAAATTTTTTCACGAAGGTTGCCTAAAGTTGCAAATTAGTGGCTAAATTATAAAAAAGGTTTGAGGTCAATACGACGATGTGGTGGGGCTGCATGAATTTGGCCCCACCAATTTTGTTTTAGCGATTAGAACAAAAATGTAAGGTTGCAAATTTTTTTATACCGGTTGCCTAAAGTTGCAAATTAAGTTGCAAATTAGTTGCTAAATTATGAAAAAGGTTTGAGGGCAATACGACGATGTGACGGGGCCGCGTGAATTAAGCCCCAACAACTTAGGAATTTGCTTCCGGCGTAACCAGGAGGTTGCAAATTTTTTCACAAAGGTTGCCTAAAGTTGCAAATTAGTTGCTAAATTATGAAAAAAATTTGAGGTCACTACGACGATGTGGTAGGGCCGCGTGAATTTGGCCCCACCAACTTAGGAATTTGTTTCTGGCGTAACACGAGGTTGCAAATTTTTTCACGAAGGTTGCCTAAAGTTGCAAATTAGTGGCTAAATTATGAAAAAGGTTCGAGGTCAATACGACGATGTGGTGAGGCTGCGTGAATTTGGCCACACCAATTTTGTTTTAGCGATTAGAACTAAAATGTAAGGTTGCAAATTTTTTTATACCGGTTGCCTAAAGTTGCAAATTATTTGCAAAATATTGGTACAACTTTGGTGTAATTATCATAACATGGTAGGGCCAACTTCACGCACGTGAAGTATAGGTCATAGTACATAAAATATGTCTAGAATTTTCAAAAATTGAAAATTCAAAAAAATTGTTGCATTTAAAATAAGAAAGTTAGTATTGGCCACTGGTACATGACCTGTATAAAAAGTTAAAAAAAGCGCAAATAAAAATACCATTCGATATGTCCGAGCGTTTTTCCGAACACGTCCCCATTTATTTATTACCGAATTTATTCCATTTGGCTGTTCCATACTACGAAAAGTCATACCTACTAAACTAGAAATATATTCCACCACTTTGTATTATTATTAAATTTGTCATCGTAGTTTAATTTTATAAATAATTTTACTTACATTTAATATTAATTTCAGATCTTGAGGCACATAAAACACAAAAATTAACAATGTCAGCAAATAATTTCGTCACTAAGGCCGCACAATCTCCAACCCACGAGCCGAGCAACTTGAGGCAACACTGTGTCGTTTATTTTTTATTTGTTTACACATTACAAGAAGATGCACACTTTCAATTGAATTTAACTGGGGGTCACGCCATTTTAATTTAGATTTAGATCCAGAGTGATGGACTGAGTCATTGGGGAAAGAAAGTCATGCCAAAATATATGAAGAGACGCTTTAGATATTATGCTGGTAGGTCAATGATTCTTGTCTCATTAAAATTACAGAGATGGATTAAAAATGGTTAAGGGATTCTTGAAACTTGTGTTTTTTAAAGTAATTGAGGGCGTAAGAACGTAAACTTTAAACAAATGGTGAGTTAATCTATTAAAAATAAAAATAGGCAAACACAACCACACAGGGTGTTTCATAAGTGTATGTAATATATTGCTTTATTGTTTTTGTGGTTTATACTCTAGGTGATATAGAAATGCGAACGCCACGTAATAATCATTTTAGTTTAAAAATAATTTGTATATTCAAAAAAGAAAAAGATAAAAAATATGCTTAACTGTTGATACACAAGCCCAGTCCTGGAAAGTTTTAATTATATATCCTTCTTATTTTTGAGTTTTTAAAAACAAAAACATTTGAAAAATATGTATATTTGGACGATTTCTCTACACAGTTTAAGAAAACTTATTATTCCCCATTTATGTATACAGGGTGTTCCATTAGTGCGTAATTGTTCAATGTTTCAATTTGTGTTGTAGACACGCCAAAGAGTTTTTATTAAAAGTTATATGGATTTGAAAAGTACATATTTTAAAAATATTTTTGGATATACAGGATGTTCTGTTTTTGCCTGGCAAATAAAAAGTATGCTTTTTAAATGGAATATTTTGTATTTTATTTTTAGAATAGATTAGTATTCAACCCTAGAATTTTTTTAAAAACATTATTACAGTTTTGCCAAGCAATTAATTTGTTTTTTTTTTTATTAGAGAATGATGCAGTCCCCAAACTAAATTAT
The DNA here is from genome assembly GCA_927349885.1 of Psylliodes chrysocephalus. Taxonomy (NCBI): domain Eukaryota; kingdom Metazoa; phylum Arthropoda; class Insecta; order Coleoptera; family Chrysomelidae; genus Psylliodes; species Psylliodes chrysocephalus. The sequence goes on from OV651819.1 coordinate 50,516,691, forward strand.
CATAATTTAGGTAGGTTTAAATTGATTTCAAAATGGTTTAATATACCGACTTATAAGATATTAAGCTAACGAATAGTGGTGATAAAACTAATTTATTGTAGGGGTGGGTGGCTCAGTGGTAGAGTCTCTGCCTGCGGATCCAAGGGTCCCAGGTTCGAATCCCACCATTGGCTAGGATTTTTTCATTTAATTTAATTATTTGAAATTAATTCTGATGCCTTGGTAGGATTCCCCACTCGACCATTCACTGTTGGGTACTAATTAACAGTGCTGTTCCTAAAGTGGCGCTGGGAAACGGTTACAAAGCCTACACAGAACACGAGGCTAATAACCGTAGCAGTTAATGCCGATGACACACAAAAAAAACTGGTTTATTTTATTCAGAGTGTTTTGAATTATGTCTTAATATATTAGGTATATTAATTTAGCATAAAATTCCTCATAACTTTTTCTATCCAACGATACCAACATGTTAGCTAATAACACATATGCAGGGTGTCGCATCAGTGCGTAATTGATCGATAGCTATTTTGTTATTGGAAATACGAGAACAAATTAATATAGATGTATTACCAAGTTTAATATTTATTCTTAAACGAGGGGCTGACTAAACTAATACATTTTTTAAGCAAAACACCCTGCAGGTAGTTATACATATTTGATTATTTTCACATTGTCAAACAAATTAAATATACTTTATTTATTTGCTATCTTAAATATAGGGTGTGTCAAAATGGGGGTAATGCTTTTCTCAATTTTTTAAATCAAACACCCTATATGTTATACCACCAATTAATTAATACAGGGTATTTCATTTAAAAAATTAAAGAAATCGTAACGTTACATTTTGACACACATGTGAGAATTCTTTGACGAGTAAACACGTACCGATAGTTTTCTGCAAGTTAAATTGTAAATTTATTAAATTAAATAAAGAAACTTTTGATATTAGTGCGAACTGTGTTCTATAAAGTCTTGTGTTACCAGCAAACTTTACAAACATCTACAAAAAGCATTTGGTAAGGTGTAAAACTTAGTTTTTGTGCTAAAAACCTGATGCTTGTCAACAAATCTATTTCATTTCCATTGTTCACTAACTATCACGATGCCCACGGTCAATTGCGTGAATTGTACAAAAATAGTGTCTGATCGAGATACGACTAATATTCAGTGTGATGGCTGTAAACGGCCTATCAACTTTGGCTGCAAGGGACTATCAGCAAAAGATCGAGTCACGAAAAACTGCGCAAAATGTTTAAACATATTCTGTTTGGCATATAACGTTAGTCTGGATCAATTTGGGGATATTAAAACCCTCCCAGCGTCTTTTAAAAACAATCTAAGCAAGGAACTAGATGAATTGAAAACAAAATTCTGTGAAATTAATTAAAAATTCCCCAATTGTGAACATTTAACTACTCCCACAATTTGCCAATAAAATTGCTCATAAAGCACTTGATAGGATGAACCAAGCTAAGAATTTTATAGTGCGGGAATTACTAAAGCCCCTGGTGATACCAATACTAAAAAGAAGCATGACGAAATTGCAGTTAAACAAGTTTTAAAATCTGTTGACTGCGCTTCCACCCCCGTAGCTTCGATTAGGCAAAGCCCAGACAAACTCAAAGTACCCACGAATGATTAAAGTTGTCTTGCCCAATGAATATGATTCCCGCTTTGTATTAAGAAATAGAAAGAAACTACTTGAAACCCCACAACTAAAAACCTTTTAGTAATTACCGATTAAACGTCTATCCAAGTTCAAGTTATTAAAGATTTACGGGTCGAACTAGAAAACAGAAAGCAAAATGGAGAAATAGAGATAACCATCAAGTATTTGCAAGGTGTGCCTAAAATTGTTAAAAACTCTAACTTTCAAGTCTAACTCTGCCCCTATTATTTCTTGGTCATTTCTATATATTAACTTGGATTCTTTTAGGGCCAAATTTAACGAGTTTTTATGTATTGTTCAAGATCTCAAACCGCATTTAATATTTATCACGGAAACCTGGCTAAAACCATCAGAACATCAGATCCAGACTCGCTTGTTTCTATCCATGGATACATCATATTCCGATCTGATATAACACTGAGAACAGGTGACGGGGCTTGTATATACAGGGTGTTCCAGAAAAAGTACTATAATTTTAACCACGTATTTAGCGCATCAAAACAAACAACTTTTATCAAATAAGTTTATTTCTAATAGCCCTAGTATTCAAGAGTTTTTTTTTTTTAATTGTAAATTGTTTTAGTTACCCGCCACTGAAATTAGTAAAAAAATATGAATAAATAAATAAAAAATGCACAAGGCATCAGATTAAGATACTATCACAGCAAAAATAATCTGGGACAGCAACAATTTTGTTTAATGTAGCTTTTTAAAGAAGAATTATAAAATTTAATTACAAAAGGTTTACATTGTTGTCATGAAGGTTGAAAGGTGCGATACCTAACTTTTTCAGTGGTAGCCTTGCTTACAAAACTTCTTCTGTTTAGATTTCATAATGTCAGGGGTAATTAATACACTTTCTTATTTTGCGGTTAATTTTCTTAATTAGATTAAAATACAGTTTACTGGTCCAGATTATTTTCACTGTGATAGTATATTATGTGCTCTTAAATTTGGTTCTGTTATAAAACTAAATATGTAATCAATGTTTTGTTAATCTTTGCACATCAAAAAATAAAGAATTTTTGACTTGTTTACTAAATTAGTAAATCTTTTATATTTTATAGCCTTATTATTTTAAAAAATGCACAAATTATTTCACAAGCTTATAACAAATGTTCAAAATTTCCTAATTTATATTCTAAGCATAATTAAACACGCCTATAATAATTTGTTTTCACTCGTTATAAACTAACACCATGTTATTCGCTATTGGTAAAAATCGTCATTTTAGGAAGCAAAATAAATCGAACTGCAAGCTATTAATCGACATGTACACAAACAACTAAAATTAAAAATAATCGTCGGGCATGTTAGCCATTTGACCTGTAGCAAAAAATTGTGAATCATGTATAAAAAACTTTGCTAGATTTTATTTTAGTTATTTCTTTTATCACAGACAGCCCCTTAGGGTTATTTGAGGGTTTACAAATATCAAACTAAAATGGTAAATTTTCAAAATTTGTATTTGACAAAAGTTGTTTGTTTTGATGCGCTAAATATGTGTTTAAAGTTATGGCACTTTTTTCTGGGACACCCTGTACTTATGTTTGTGAAGAAATAACCCGAAACTTTTTAATTAACACTGACATCCCAAAAATAGCAGGAACATATATTTTACTGCTTAACATTTCTAAAGGTCTCTTTAATATTAATTTTGCCTGTATCTGTAGACCTGGTGATTTCTGCGAAGATTCAACCAAGCTATTAATTAATAAACTTAACAACCTCTCAACTCTTCAAAATTCAATTGAAGTTTGAGATTTTAATTTTCCCGATATTTGCTGGCCTATAACTCATATTCCAGACTCAGGTACTTCAACAAGTAATTTTATGCAATTTTTTGCTGACTCCAATTTCTTTTAATAGATAAACCAACTTGGTTTCCAGTTAATAACGAACCCACTATTTTAGATCTTATTATCACAAATGATGAACAACGTATAACAGAACCTCAATATCTTCCCTCAATAGCCTTCTGGCAGGCGCGCTCATAAAGTTACATCATTGTATAAAGAACTAAATAGTAGTCTCACCTTATAGAAGTTTCATTGGAGCGAAATGGATACTATCAATAGATGGCGCTAGTGAATATGGATAAGTCGATATTCGTTTGCAGTGGGCGGAGTTGAGGGTCCAGCAGAAATTTTTGAGAAAGACGAAGACCGATCGATGGATTTCTATTTTTAGCTCTTGGATGAAATTTTATACACTCGTGATTGAATGTTTGGACTATTTTCTATCTAATGTTTGTTATTGTGCGTTAGTGCGTTTACGGGTAGTAGGTATTGTGAATGAGTTGTGTTTATGTTTTATTACTGAATTATTTTACTGTTAATAAAGGACGAGTTCCCAACAAGAGTAACTACATGATTTATATAAAAAAAAATTGTGTATTTATAACTGTTTTGAAATTAATAAAATAGAAAATATGCTTTTGATTTTCTTTTCCTTTACAGGTTTTATCCGAATTAATTTAAAATAAATTATATAATATTAATAATAGCAATAATAATACATTTCTTAAGTGTTGAAAAAATTGTATTTTTAATTTAAATACGTATACCTATAGGTAAGTAAGGTAAGTAAGTACTTAGCATAAATAATTATAAACAACAGGTTATTTCTTTTTTCTGGTGCGTAACAATGTAATAAAAAAACCCTTAAGATGTTTGGTAAATAATATAAATGAATTCTTAATATTGAAGTAAACACAATGGGTTCTATAAGGATTATTGGTTGGGGTTCGGCTTTGGGGGATAGGGTCGAAATATTGAAACTAAACTTGGTATATGGATGTATTATCCCATAAAAATAAAAATTGCTTTAAAAAATTTACCCCTCCCCACCTCTATCTGATACGGTGAGGGTGGCATTCCCAAAAAATTAAGTTAGAACTTTTTTTAAATAAAACAGTTAAAGTCTACGATTTTTTATACATAAAAAGACAAAATTACAATTTTTTTAAAAAAAATTTTTACTTTAATCTTCATAGTTCGGATGTGGGGGCTGGCATTTAGAAATCGTTACAAATACATAAAAATCTTATTTTTGGCATATTTACAATAGAAATGATTTGCAACATTTTTGTATAAATATCTTACCACCACCATCCCCTAGAGGGAGATGGAGGGTGTGGCATCCCCAAAAAAATCAAGTTAGAACTTAAAAAAAAACAGGTAAAATCTACAATTTTTTATACATATAAACCCAAAATTTCAATTTTTTTATCAAATTATTAAATTAAATTATTTTTTTAATTTCTTTATTATATTTAATATTATTTCTACTTTTTCTAACAATAATCAATTTTAGATATCTACTTTGATTGAGCCAAAATATTTAGTAGGGGAAGTTATTAATATCATACAAACATACTGTGTGTCCAAAAAACCACTGATATGGTCATTTGATGACATTTTTACAAAATTCGGTCAATGTAAACATTAAACAATAATAATTATAGCATAAAGGGAGGGTAATTTATAATGAATAACCCTATTAGGTACCATAAATTTTCAGTAAAAAAATTTTAATTCGCACTTTTTTACGTAGATTAAAGAAAAATGTAATTTCGTGCGTTTTCTTGGTGCAGACATTTTGCGACAAACTGTACCTATATTCAAATCTAAAATGATGTATTTTCTTTTAACACATACCTAATACAAATGTATTAGCAAAATTTAAATACTTGTTATTTTCGGTATATTTCTCCTTTAGACACACACATTTTTAGTTTCATTGTCAAAAGATTTAAATAAAATTACCGGACCTTATAATATTCTATTATTTGATGATCCCGAGTGGCCATAGCAAAAAGACGAAATTTGAGCATAAAGATTTAAATGTCATTAACGTAAAATTCATGTTTTGAAATTAATTTAAGTTTTACCAATTTAGAAAATAAAATTAAATAATAAAAAAAAAGTGTCCACTCGTGGATTTGAACTCGGAACCCTTCGATTCCTAGACAAGTACTCTAAATTTTCGTTATGAAGACTTATGAAAAAGTTTTACTTTTTAACGCTGATAATCAGATTGCTTTTAGTTTCATTAAAATCTCAGTTTATTTCTAAATATAGACGAATATCTTGTGGAATGCTATTATTTATTGATTCTTTACAAGAATCACTAATTTTTATTTATATTTAATCTAAATAACTAACAAAATATATACTGACAATTAATTTTACGGAATTGTCACTTATAAAGTTCTAACATCTAACGTAGAGGGCGTATCTAACCAGTAAATAAAATCGTTAGTTCAATGATTGTACCAATAGATGTCGGGCGCGATTGCCTCCAATAACTTTTACATGGCGATTATCCTACTATAGTTCTTTATACAATGGTTACATGAACAGGCGCGCATGTATCTCATAGATACACTACCATATTTCATTATAAAATAAATTAAACATCAGTACCAATAAATTTCTCAACTCTTCACAATCATTTTCGTTATTTAGATGATATTTCTTTTTTCTTGATGCCATTTTAATGCCTACAAAAAAATTAAAACATAAAGACAACATACATATGCGCATGTATCTCTCAGATGCATATAGTATCTGATCATAAAATTTTATCATATAGAATGATAAAAGAAAAATATATTGCAAGCATATTTATACATTAGCAGCAAACGTTCAAAAACCGTAAAGGAACTAAAAAAAAATATGGATTAAAAATAACTTTTATATATACTGTCATGTATATCTGTGAGATACAAAATATCAATATCTCAAAAAGGCTGACCAATTGGAAGTCACATGGCATACTGTTAGATAGGACCACTGGAGCCAGGAAGGTAGGAGCGGAAAGATCTCGCTCTTTAAACGCGGTAGTACTTATTAAAAGAAAATTACGATGCATCTGAGGGATACATTCGCCTGCCCGAAGGATAGGCATTTCACCATTCAGTAATAATAGCCGAGATCCAAGTTTATATTGGAAGTCTAAACAGTAAGATGTACGATTTATATAGCGTGGTCAACTACAGCGATGTCAAAATGAACTTAGAATCTATCAACTTCGGTGATATTATAAAAAAGTTTAACAATGTAAATAATATGTAGAATCCTTTTCTATACACCATAAATGAAATAATTAACATTCTTTTACCTCGAAGTACCGCAGAAATCCATTAAAACCCTGAATGAATAGTGATTTCGCATTTTTAATTCATCATAAACAGCGACTTTGGAGAAAGTACAATGTTTGTAAAAATATACAGGACTTCCGTTCTAACTGAAATTTCTCTAATTTCTTAAAACTATCCATTCGCTCAGCGAGAAAAGACTGTGAAGAAAACATTGTTAACTCAGAAAATCACAAAAAATTCTACATATATGTGCGTTCAAATTTATGTTCCAAAGTAAGTATATCTTTATTACGTTACTCAGACGGTACTTTATGTTCTACAGATTTCGATACTACGAAAATTATCTCAAACACTTTTACAAATGAACCTGCCACTACCGCACTACCACATATAATAACCACGAGGATACATAATGGTATAATTGAAGTGCAATTTAAAACAGAAAAGGTTAGAAATAAATTACTTAAGTTGAAGAACCACTCTTCTTCTGGTTAAATTAAGTTATTCCTTTTTAAAAAAGTATGCAAACACATTATCCGGCCCACTTTTCACAATCATGACCATGTCTTTAATACATCTACTCTACCCGACTTTTGGAAAATTGCGTCAGTCACAACTATTTTTAAGAAGGTGACAAAATGGATGCTTTAAATTACAGACATATAAGCCTTCTGTCTTTTTTATTAGAAATCATGGAAAGTATCGTAATTGATGTCATAACTTACTTTTTCAAAGAGCATAACGTAATACCAAAGGAACAACACGGATTTTTTAAATGTAAATCTACCACAACAAATCTTTTATGCTACATTAACGATTATGCATCGAATGCAAACAACCAACTAAGGTAATTTATCTCGACTTTGCAAAGGCTTTTGACAGGGTTCCTTTCGTCAGACTGCAGCACAAACTTGAGTCATTTGGTACTCAAGGAAAACGATTGTCATGGATTCACAATTATCTAGGAAAAAGGAGCTTTTGAGTCAAAGTTGGTCAGTTCTACTCATCAGATAGATTAGTGACAAGTGATGTCCCCCAGGCTGGATACTGAGTCTGCTTCTTTTTATAACTTAGCGATCTACCTTACCATATCTAGTCTTAAAGAGCATTTTATGCACATGACACAAAATTTTACGGAAACTCCATAGTAGCCTACGATAATATTCAAGGTGACTTAAATTCAATAAGTGATTGGTACTCGGACTGGTTTCTTCCGTTAAATATAAACAAGTTTTTGGTGTTACATATCGGCAAAATAATCCACGTCTTCGTTACTCGCTTGGTAGCTATAATTTGGCGCAAGCGTCTTCGTATGTAGATTTAGGTGTTTTAGTGATGTCCGAACTAACATAGTCTGAACACATTCTAAAAACATGTAAACGGGTAAATTCGATGTTATATTTGATTCGAAAAACTTTTGCAAAGATCCTTTTATACACCCATCAAATTATTTAAGACTTATGTTCGACCTTTGTTAGAATATGCAGGTGTAGTTTGGTGTCCGCTTCTTGTGCAAGACCAGAACCTTTTAGAATGACCTTTGAAGCAGTCCGACCATCAGACGCGGAAAGACTACACTTGTCAAACTTACCAACTTTTGCGAATCGTCGGCTACGAGAGGACCTGATTCTAACTTTTAGAATATTTAAATACAATTACCGAAATCTTAGTGAAATTTTTTTGGTGAATACTGACGCTCTCATACGTGGTCATGAACTAAAATTAAAAAATCTGATGTGTCCAACACATGACTTTCCTATCTAGTTATATAAATGTTTAGAGGATAAACTAAATATATACATTGTCCACATACATCTACCTCGAAACATTTTTCTATAGATATTCATGGAAAACGAAAATACTGAAAAATTTTAATTTCCTACAATTTTTTCATTACGGTCCATTTTAGAAAAATCATGTATAAACAAAAATTATAGAGATCGATATCGCAAACAACTTTTATTTCAAAAACGTTCATAATAAAAATCAGAATTTTGCACATTTTGTCAAATTTCTCGAATACGGACCATTTCAGGAAATTTTTACATAAAACAAAAATTACAGATAATAATATTAGAAGTAACTTTTATTTGAACAATTTTCCTCTCCAAACATAAATAACAGATATATTTCATAAAATATAAAAACGGCCTCCCATAAAGTACCCCCCCAGATGTTCCGACTTTGTCCAAAATCTAATCATTTCACGTCAGGCCGAAATAAACCTTAAGTTTAAAATTTAATGTTTTTTTCTTTATCCGTTTTTGAGTTTTCTTCAAAATTCGAAATTTACACATTTTCTCAAATATCTCGAATACGGTCCATTTTAGAGAAATTATGTAGAGAATAAAAATTATAGAGAATTATATTACAAACAACTTTTATTTGAACAATTTTAATAAAAAAATATTTTTTTTACATTTTGTCAAATTTCTCGAATACGGACCATTTTAGGAAAATTTTGTATAGAACAAAAATTATAGATAATACTATTAGAAGTAACTTTTATTTAAAGAATTTTCTTCTATAAACGTAAATAACAGATATATTCCATAAAATATAAAAATGACCACCTATAAAGTACCCCCCCAAATGTTCTGACTCTGCTCAAAATCTAATCAGCTCATTAGACGCTGAAACAAAGCTTAAGTTTAAAATTTGGTGTTTTTCTGTGTATCGGTTCATGAGTTATGCGTTATACAGACACACACACACACACACACACACACACACACACACACACACACACACACACAGACACACAGACACACACACACACACACACAGACATCATCGCGAAAATAGTCAAAACGGATTCAGGGGACCTCAAAACGTAAAAATCCGTCGAAAACTCGAGGTCGAAAAAAATCATGATTCCTATACTTTCCTTATATCTGTATACAGATAGGAAAGTAAAAAGGAAAACCTAAAACGAAGCACAGACAATAATTCCTTTCCAACCGAGTATTTAATGTATGGTACGTTCTCAACGACGAATTTGTTGGCGCCATAACAGTTAACGTCTTCAAAAATAAGTTAGACGAGTGTTTGTTTAACATTATTATTTAATTTTTAGTGTTTTCATCTTTTTGTTTCAGTATGTTTACTTTGTTCCAATTTTTCTATTTTGTTTTTAGGTTATCATAGGACTTATGTCCTTAGCCTTTATCAATGTATAATCATGATAATAATATATAACATAGAAAATGAGTGAAGTAAATTAAAATTAGTTGACAATGTGAAAGCTATCAAATATGTCTGTATTCTCGACCACCTGTAACTACCTGCAGGGTGTTTCGCTTTAAAAAGTGTAGATTTGTTCAGCACTTCGTTGATGAACGACCCTGTATATTTAAGAATAATGGTTAAATAAAGTCATACTACTTTTGTATAACAATTTCTTCGTATTTCCAATAATAAAACATCTATCAATCAATTACGCACTGATGGGACATAGGTGTTACTGGTATCGTTGTATAGGCAAATTTATAAGGAATTTTATGCTAAAATATTACACAGGGTGTTGCATTAGAAAAAATTGAGTAAATATATAACTAAAATTAGGCATATTTAAGACATGCTTCAAAACACTCTGTATAAAATAACCTAATTCTATCACCACTGAGTATCTTATAAGTCTGTGTATTAAACAATTTTAAAATCATTGTAAACCTACCTAAATTATGATAATTTAATTTGGCGTCTGCATCATTCTCTAATTTAAAAAAAAAATTAATTGCTTAGCAACACTGTAATATTTAAAAAAAATCTAGGGCTGAATATAGTATTACCAAACCATTCTTAATATAAAATACAGGGTTTTCTATTTAAAAAACACAGTTTTATTTGTCAGGCAAAAACGCAATACCCTATATATCCAAAAATAATTATATAGCGTGTATTTTTCAAATCCATAAAACTTTTATTTGAAACTTTTTTGCGTATTTATAACACAAATTGAAATATTGAACAATTACGCAATTACTTAATAGAATTTAATATCTGGATTAAAAATAAAACAATTTTGTTCTGGCTACAGTACAAAGAGAAAAGCAAAAGATTTTCTAATAAAGATTTTCATTGGAGGCATGCAGCCGACAGGGCCGAAAAAATGGACCGAAGAAAGTAGGCAGCCATGATTTAGAGATCTTTTTCACTGCGGGAATGCGAAATATGAGTATTTATCACGTGAGGAGTTCATAAAAAAGGACTTAAGAAATTAACAGGAAATTTATCGTCCCCGGAGATTTCTTTGAGAGAAAATGAGATTCTCAACTGTTGGGTAGATATATCACGGTATATGAATGAAGAAGCTTTTTAAATGTCTCGCTGATTTAGATATTAAGGTAAATCTTAAAAAATTTATATACATTAATACAGTTTATTCATCTTTTCTCCGAGAAATATTAGAATATATAGTATGTCCCCCTAAGTTGGAATCATATGGAAAACTTTTTCCATATGCCACCAACTGTCTACGTAAATTTGCGGCATATGAAAATCTTTTTTATTATATTATTGGAAAAAAAGTTTTACATTATAAAAAGTCGAGCACGATCTAAAACCTAAAATACCACCATCAGATATCAGATTTTATTAGTCATACAAAGAATAAAGGTACTTTACTCTTGAGTAAAACTCATATTTTTTGACACACCTCGTATACCACTGAAAAAATTTAATATTTGATGACTCTATTCTGAGTTTTAGATAATGCAGAACTTTTTATGAAGAATAACTTTTTTCCTAAAATTAATAATGAAAAAGTTTTCCATATGATTCCAACTTAGGGGGACATATTGTATATACATGCATTACCAAGAAAAAATTGAAATATATCTAACACTGTTGGAGTTTTTAGACCTTAAATATCAGTTGTCAGTGTTAAACTTCACTTTGTAAGTCATAAATATTCTGTAAAAAATTTCAACTGTCTACCTATTACGAATCATGAGATACAGCCCGCTGACAGATAGACGAACGGGCAGAGGAGGCTTGTAACAATCAAAATTATATATTTATGTTGGTACTGCAACGTTCTTAGTTCCTTTTTAGTCTTAACAGTTGGTAATACTGTAAGTTTGACAGTTTGTCGTTAGTATCGAAGTATTGATCCGTTGATCGTTAGTTCGCTGTTCATAATTATTATTGTAATTTCAAATAGTTAATCATTATAATCTTTACTTTTTCACTCAGTGTTTTATTACTACCACCAGCTTTCACCATAGGTTATGGGCCCAGTACCCCAGTAGGTCTTATCCCAGATAGCACAGGACGTCCTAAGGACGTCCATTACATGTCTATTTATCGTCTGTACGTTCAGGACCAATTCTGGACGTTTTAAGTATGTCCAGTTTAGTAAATCCTCGGGACTTCAAGAAATAGATATCCGAAGAATATCAGTTCTACGTGCTTTACTATATTTCCATGGATTCGCATTCGCATTGTATTATTATTTGGTTATATTATATAAAAAACATATATAATGAGCTAATATAAATAATTATTAAAGATGGCATTGTCCCATTATCCAATTGTATGAAGGCCAAATAGACAGAAACGAAGAAGAGCATTGCAAGAAAGAGACATTGTTGACAAGTGACATTTTGTTTTTTATTTTTATTTATTTAGAATCAAGCACTAGAATATTTTCAGGGCTCAGGTTTTATTAAAAAAAAAAAGAAAAAAACATGGTGTTTATTACAGGTAGCCTGATAAAGGGGTTCAAATTATCGAACCCCCCTAATCAGGTTGACTAGTAACCTCAGGGTCGGGTTCCTGTAAATAGAGAGAAGAAAATGATTGATAGAATGTGAACGGGCCTTTATTATCTTATAACCTCTTGTTGTCAAAATTGAAATGATAACCAACAAATTACAGATATACGAAATGTGGACTATTATTAGGAACAAAAGAAAATTATTATGTTAAAATAACTTTTATATATTTATCTTTTGCAACGACTTAGCATACCTGCTTCATAATCTCTTCCTTATGTCCCAATCTCAGGTGTGCTCTTATACTAGCTGTATTAAATCAAATTATCACTATAGTTTATTTGAAAATGCATGATAGCACAGTTTTTATGACAAAGGTCTATATTTTTATATAATTTTGCTATTATTCATTTTCAAATAAACTATAAGAGTAAAGTAATCTGTTAGTTTTTCTAAAAAATAACTTTATTTTTAACTATTACCAAAATGCAGATTATCGGTGTTCACGTAATACATAAAACACAAACTAAAAATCAGTGCAGCCAAAACAAAAATCTACCTATCATGGCAGACAGCTTGACTGAGTCATTTTTTTGTATTGACAGCATACGTCAAGCGGTATCCAGACTTTCTGAGGGCTATGTTGTTTACTTATCACATTTATGGTATTAAATGACAAAAGTGTTAATTTTGAGTTTTGTCACTTTTGAAATAAAGGTGCAATGAAATAATTTCTTTACAAAAACTATATATAAATCAAAAGACTCACCATTTAAAAACTCTTGTTTCACCTTCATCCTCGGTCCCATTTGTTCCAATATTTTTTACAGCTTCTCGAGCAGATTTTCCCGATTATTACGCGTCCGGAAATCTTCTACTCACGACGACAATAATGATCATCGTTCATGTTCATTTCTATATCAACCCATCGAAACATAGATATATCGCTGGACAGTATATCCGCAGCCATTTCCATTTAATCTAAGAAGGTACATCCCATGATCGAGGATCAACATTAATTATTAAAGGACATACATTCTAGGATTAAATGTCTTTATTGTCAGAATGATATGAACAGGAGCTTAGACCAATGATATCGTGCTACCGATTGACTCGACAATTTTCGGCAATTTAAATTTTTTCTTGCTCGGAAACTTGCTGAAAATAAAAACAGGAATCAATAAGAATTTTTTAAAATGTTAAAAAAGTAAAAAATATTTATTTAAGTAACAATTAACTTTTTTGCAATTGAGGAACTTAAATATTTAAACACCATAAGCTCTGTTATTATTAGTGTTTCCTTAAAATTTTACAAAAATTGGACTAAAAATAAAGGCTTAGAAGAAATTATAAGTTTTTTAAACAAAACTCAAAAGTGTCATACGCATTTTGAATTCTTTTTTAATTATCATGACGATACAATAGCAGTGTTGCAACTGCACAAAGAATTCAAAATCAACTGTTCAATATATAAAATAATAAACAGCATAAAACAAAAAAACTAATGATTTAACCGTTTAAATTTAATATTTATGTAACTTTTTTATTAAAAATTATATAAAAATCAATTTTTGTAAATTAAAAAAAATCAATTTTTACTATTTATGGTTTTTTAAAGTTGTGAATATCATCCTTTAAATAAGCTAGTTACTCCCAATGAAGTTACGAAAGAAATTCAGACAAACATCAACTTACAGAAAGCCCCAGAATATGACCTTATTACTGGAGAAATATTAAATAAACTACCACGGAAGGCTATTATTAAATTGACATACCTTATAAATGCACCATTTTGCCTTAAATATATACCTGATGCGTGGAAAATGGCTGAAGTTATCCTAATTCCTAAGCCAGAAAAACCTCTAAATGAAGTGTCATCATATAGACCTCTATCATTGTTACCGATAATATCTAAGTTATTTGAAAAACTACTACTGAAACGACTAAAACCAATAATTGAAAATAAAAATCTGATCGCTTTGCACCAATTTGGTTTTAGAAACAAACACTCGACAATAGATCAAGTACACAGGACAGCCGATATCATCGAAAAAGCTTACAAAGAAAAATATATATGCTCAGCTATATTTCTTGACGTAGCCCAAGCATTTGAGAAGGTTATTTGACGTTTAAAATTGTTGGTTAGTCAGTAATGACTGGTAACAATACTCTAACAAAAAAAAATCCTTTAATTTCTAACCACCTTAACCTTGAAACGTATGCAGAGATATATAACTGATATTATTTATTTTTAATAACTTTGATATTTTTTATTATTTTTATTTATTTTTATTTACTTTTATTTATTTTTATTTATTTTTATTTTTTATTTATTTTTATTTATTTTTATTTATTTTTATTTATTTTTATTTATTTTTATTTATTTTTATTTATTTTTATTTATTTTTATTTATTTTTATTTATTTTTATTTATTTTTATTTATTTTTATTTATTTTTATTTATTTTTATTTATTTTTATTTATTTTTATTTATTTTTATTTATTTTTATTTATTTTTATTTATTTTTATTTATTTTTATTTATTTTTATTTATTTTTATTTATTTTTATTTATTTTTATTTATTTTTATTTATTTTTATTTATTTTTATTTATTTTTATTTATTTTTATTTATTTTTATTTATTTTTATTTATTTTTATTTATTTTTATTTATTTTTATTTATTTTTATTTATTTTTATTTATTTTTATTTATTTTTATTTATTTTTATTTATTTTTATTTATTTTTATTTATTTTTATTTATTTTTATTTATTTTTATTTATTTTTATTTATTTTTATTTATTTTTATTTATTTTTATTTATTTTTATTTATTTTTATTTATTTTTATTTATTTTTATTTATTTTTATTTATTTTTATTTATTTTTATTTATTTTTATTTATTTTTATTTATTTTTATTTATTTTTATTTATTTTGATTTATTTTGATTTATTTTTATTTATTTTTATTTATTTTCATTTATTTTTATTTATTTTTATTTATTTTTATTTATTTTTATTTATTTTTATTTATTTTTATTTATTTTTATTTATTTTCATTTATTTTTATTTATTTTTCATTTATTTTTATTTATTTTTTATTTATTTTTATTTATTTTTATTTATTTTTATTTATTTTTATTTATTTTTATTTATTATTATTTATTTTTATTTATTTTTATTTATTTTTATTTATTTTTATTTATTTTTATTTATTTTTATTTATTTTTATTTATTTTTATTTATTTTTATTTATTTTTATTTATTTTTATTTATTTTTATTTATTTTTATTTATTTTTATTTATTTTTATTTATTTTTATTTATTTTTATTTATTTTTATTTATTTTTATTTATTTTTATTTATTTTTATTTATTTTTATTTATTTTTATTTATTTTTATTTATTTTTATTTATTTTTATTTATTTTTATTTATTTTTATTTATTTTTATTTATTTTTATTTATTTTTATTTATTTTTTATTTATTTTTATTTTTTCATTTTTATTTTATTTTATTTTTAAACAGCATTCAATATCTAGCAACTTTTCCTCCTGTATAGAATGCAGTACATAAGTAAGTGGAGAATATTCTCATGCTAAAGTAAAAATTAAAATCCAATTTTCACTAATTTATGACTCTATCTGTAACTAATAATAATTGACATCCTATGTTATACTGGAAATAGTTTATAACTTATAATAATACAATATATAAAATAGGTAAAATTTTATTAATAACAGTATACAAGGTCTACCAACTTTTTGACTCACCCTGTAAGCAATATAATAATCCCTATTTTTGAATATTTAAAGGCTATTTTAACATAATAGTAGTTTGGATTACACTGTCTTACTAAAGTAAAAAATTATAATTAAATTTTTAGTAATTTTATTTAAACTATTTTTGACTTACCATATATGGAAAGTAATAATCTCTAATTTTAATTATTTGAGCCACAGTTATTTTAGCGTAATATTAATTTTTTAATAAAGTTAAAATTACAAATGGATTTTTAGTACTTTTTGTGTTACCCTGTAGCTAATAATAATGTATATCATATTATACTGGAAATGGTTTAAAGTAGGTAAAATTTTATTAAGTATACCAACTTTTTGACTCACCCTGTATTGAATGTAATAGTCAACAATTCTTAATATTATTTTGGAGATTATTTTCATACTAAAGCAAAAAATAAAATTCGAGTTTCAGTAATTTACGACTCACCCTGTAGGGAATACTTGTTATACTGGAAATATTATTTGATATTGGTAAAGTATTATACTTGAAAAATAGTTTGTTAAGAGGCACGCTTTAAAAAAATAGCCAGTTTGCAACTACAATTCCTTGTATATTAAAAACTAGTAATACAATTGAATTATTGTACCCATGGACATTATTTGTCATCGAAAATTGCAACATATCAAAAATTTCAAAATTTTTGCTAATGTATTTTATCAAAAATATTAAATTAAAAAAGTATTTAAAATATTCTGAATTAATGATAAATAGTCTATAAAAAATCATGATTTAATAACAAGAAGGTGTGAAAAATGCTGACAGTGAGAAGTCATGGTAGGGGAAGCAAAAGTGATACTAGCGCTAGCTGCGGATAATTCGGGCATTTTAGGACGATATTTTGTAATTTTGGCATATTAAATACGCATATACTTTTACTTTTTTTCAAAAATGTAGGTTAAAATACAAGAAGCAACTGAAGTTGCTTTGTTGAAAAAAAAAACAGTGAATGTTATAAAAATTTTCAGTAGTAAAGTGGAAATTAAATCAAAGAAATAAAATAGATAGATATAAGAAGAAAAATTACCCTTATTTTTGTAATACTAAAGGTAATACTGGAAATAGTACACATCAAAAACCTAAAAGGTTTTCAATAAACAATAAATTATCATTTTACGATGTTCTTGCAATATATGCCAACCACTAAATAAACTCTTTGTATAACCTCTAAAAATTTCTCAAAATTTTGATGCCGATATATGTATTATTTATGTAAGTAATCAACTATAAGTAATCAAAATAAAAAATGTAGAAAAAGTATTTAAAAACTGGTTAATTTATATTCATTATTTTCATTTATTTATCTAAAATTGTGACAACGATATTACGGCAGACACTTCAATTTATCACTTATCGTCGAAATATAACAAATCAAGGCAAGCAAATTTTGACAAGATAGTTACTAAAAATTTCTTACCGTAAATAGTAATTAAAATAGTAGATAAACTGGTTTTCACATGTCCAACACGGAATAAGAAAATTTAGAATGTTTTTTTCCAAAAAATGTTCATTTATAAATATCACTGTGACACTAACTCGGTAGACATTTTGTGAACTGTCATTTGCAAAAAGTATGGGTGACTTGATAGAAAAAATATTATAAAAACGCTTGCACAAAATGCAATGAATTATGCGGTCATGTTTTGGGATAGATAGGCCTACAAAAAACGGTAAACAGTGCAGTGCCATATAAAAAAGATCTATAGTTAATTATAATAAAATACCTACTACATGAAAGCAGATGAATGATATGAATTAATAATATATGTATAAGATCAGTACCCAATGACATATTGGGCTTATGCTTTTTTAGGACCTTAATAACTATCTTGAGATATAAAATTAAAGTGAAGCAAAGTTAAACTAATGGTAGATTAGTTGATAAACTGATTTAGGCTGCGGTTACAGTGCAAGGGAATTCGCGCGATCCATAGTTCGTGCGTATACGTCCGAATTGGGGCGAACAAACAAACCGATGTAATGAAATGTGTATGATTACGGTACCGGCAAATTAGTCGCTTAATTCGCTATAAGTTCCTAGAAGTTCAAACGGGTTTGTTTTTTTCGTGCGAAATGCATAGAATATCGTGATTTTCTATGCATGTATTTGCGGTAATTTACTATCCAAATTTTGATACGCACTCCTAAATAATATGGATAATGAGAAATTAATCCTACTTGTGTTTGACAGTAGGGCACTGTGGGATCAAAAATTTAAAGGGTACCATAATAGGGATAAATCCAGAACATTTTGTTAACCCGGAACTGTCACTTTCTTTTTCTAAATGAAAGCAGTTTCGGTATTACACTTTCTGCTAAATAAAATTCTTCTTTCACATCCATAATAAAATACACACCGCACTTGCGTCCGCTATTATACATAAAATTGCTATGAATTTCGCTTAACAAATCTGAACTAGAAACCACTTCTTGTTCGCACAAATTCGGACGTATACGCATGAACTATTACTCGCACGAATTCGCTTGCAGTCTAACCGTTGCCTTATTTGAATTGGCTTGGAGAAATTGCTTAAAAAGTAAACTGAAAAAGTTTAAAAAATTATTTGTGGATCTTTTATACAGTCATTGATATATTCAACAGTAGTTGGTATAGAATAGGAATAATGTTTAGAATTTAAGTATGACCAGAATTGTTTTGAATCACTTTTTATTTATTTTCAATTGATCTTAAATATGAGGAGTCTTGTTTAATTTGGTCTCGAATGTTTTTAAATTTAGTAAATGCATCTATGGAATAAGCGGATTTGTAGATTTATCGGCGTTTTTCTTTTTGACGAATCAACCTTATTAGATGACCATAAAACCAAGGATGATAGGTCCTAAGGTTAGGTTTAACAGGTATGTGCTGATTAAAAGTAATAAACAATTAATTGTTCTACAGTTAAATACTTCCATCAATATTGTTTGCAAAATCAAGAAAAATCCAATTGATATTGATTGATGAGTTCTATAATTTTGGAAAATCTGTTGTTTTTCTTTGTTTTCTTTGTTTTTCTTTGTTTTTCTTTGTTTTTCTTTGTTTTTCTTTGTTTTTCTTTGTTTTTCTTTGTTTTTCTTTGTTTTTCTTTGTTTTTCTTTGTTTTTCTTTGTTTTTCTTTGTTTTTCTTTGTTTTTCTTTGTTTTTCTTTGTTTTTCTTTGTTTTTCTTTGTTTTTCTTTGTTTTTCTTTGTTTTTCTTTGTTTTTCTTTGTTTTTCTTTGTTTTTCTTTGTTTTTCTTTGTTTTTCTTTGTTTTTCTTTGTTTTTCTTTGTTTTTCTTTGTTTTTCTTTGTTTTTCTTTGTTTTTCTTTGTTTTTCTTTGTTTTTCTTTGTTTTTCTTTGTTTTTCTTTGTTTTGTTTTTCTTTGTTTTTCTTTGTTTTTCTTTGTTTTTCTTTGTTTTTCTTTGTTTTTCTTTGTTTTTCTTTGTTTTTCTTTGTTTTTCTTTGTTTTTCTTTGTTTTTCTTTGTTTTTCTTTGTTTTTCTTTGTTTTTCTTTGTTTTTCTTTGTTTTTCTTTGTTTTTCTTTGTTTTTCTTTGTTTTTCTTTGTTTTTCTTTGTTTTTCTTTGTTTTTCTTTGTTTTTCTTTGTTTTTCTTTGTTTTTCTTTGTTTTTCTTTGTTTTTCTTTGTTTTTCTTTGTTTTTCTTTGTTTTTCTTTGTTTTTCTTTGTTTTTCTTTGTTTTTCTTTGTTTTTCTTTGTTTTTCTTTGTTTTTCTTTGTTTTTCTTTGTTTTTCTTTGTTTTTCTTTGTTTTTCTTTGTTTTTCTTTGTTTTTCTTTGTTTTTCTTTGTTTTTCTTTGTTTTTCTTTGTTTTTCTTTGTTTTTCTTTGTTTTTCTTTGTTTTTCTTTGTTTTTCTTTGTTTTTCTTTGTTTTTCTTTGTTTTTCTTTGTTTTTCTTTGTTTTTCTTTGTTTTTCTTTGTTTTTCTTTGTTTTTCTTTGTTTTTCTTTGTTTTTCTTTGTTTTTCTTTGTTTTTCTTTGTTTTTCTTTGTTTTTCTTTGTTTTTCTTTGTTTTTCTTTGTTTTTCTTTGTTTTTCTTTGTTTTTCTTTGTTTTTCTTTGTTTTTCTTTGTTTTTTTTGTTTTTCTTTGTTTTTCTTTGTTTTTCTTTGTTTTTCTTTGTTTTTCTTTGTTTTTCTTTGTTTTTCTTTGTTTTTCTTTGTTTTTCTTTGTTTTTCTTTGTTTTTCTTTGTTTTTCTTTGTTTTTCTTTGTTTTTCCTTGTTTTTCTTTATTTTTCTTTGTTTTTCTTTAGTTTTAATTTCTTTAATATCGCGTCTTACATAATCATAATATGTATTAGTTTAATATAATAAAATTATTTATTATTCCACTATACATTTTATTTTAAAAATCCTTTTATTCCGAAACTATCACATAAATTCTTTGATTTTCCTTGTCTGTTTGACTCATTAACTACTTAACCCTAGTATTGACAACACTGTAAAAGTTTATTTTATATCATTTGTAAGTATATTAGATAGTTCTTTTTAAGCCCTTTTGTACTTTCTCGTGATTTTTGATATAATTTTCTATTAATTTTGGGAGCTGTTGGTTTTCAAAAAATTAATGAAGTGTTCGCATAACTAATTTTCGTGTTTTGTTATATCCTAAATAAATAAGTGTTCAAGGTATTATCTATCAGATTCATTTTTGTTTTATTTATATTTTCATTAATATTTTATTTGGAGAAGACAAAATAATTAAAAACGGAACCTTTAATAAGAAATTTAAAAAATAAAATATCAGGCATAACGTTACATTTTTTTAGACAAATACAACAAAAAAGAAAATTTTAAAGATTATCTAAAATACAAAATTAGCGAGTTTTTCGTAAAAAATACAGTGGGTCCAATAAAGTCGATGTAACAACCAACTTATCTAAAGACCCATTTATAACAACTGATAGGTCCTAAACTACTTTTGTCAATATACTATTAAGAGGTTAAAGCAGCACTGTCACCAGCCAAGGGGTCGAGGAGTCCGGAAGGAACATCCCTTCACCAGTGACAAAAAAATAAAAAATACAATTAAAAACAAAATCCATTAATAGCATAGTTGTGTGGTTCTTGGCAACTAATTATAGTATCTTCTAGTCCTTAGAGGTAGAAACGCCGAGGCTTCACAAATGATCGGAATATTTCATAACTGGTTTTTTTAAAGTGAATAAACAGTAACAATAATAATAATAATAATAATAATAATAATAATAATAATAATAATAATAATAATAATAATAATAATAATAATAATAATAATAATAATAATAATAATAATAATAATAATAATAATAATAATAATAATAATAATAATAATAATAATAATAATAATAATAATAATAATAATAATAATAATAATAATAATAATAATAATAATAATAATAATAATAATAATAATAATAATAATAATAATAATAATAATAATAATAATAATAATAATAATAATAATAATAATAATAATAATAATAATAATAATAATAATAATAATAATAATAATAATAATAATAATACTCTCCCTAATTCACCCCCTTACGAGTGAATTTCAACCCCTGAAGTCGACTGAACGACTTGTGTAGGGGAAGGCACGGCTATTATTATTATTTGCCGTGGCGCTCCGGGGCGACTTAAGGATGATTGATGGTGCCATTTGACTTACAGGTGAGGAAAATCCGGAAAACCTCACCCACCATCATCGAATTTCTATTATTACGGCACACATCAAATCCTAAACCGAATCATGCAATTTAATTAAAAATCCACATGGTCTGGTCTGGGATTCGAAGCCCAGCAGTTTCGGACTCATAAGCTTGCCTATAAATGAATATAAGCGCATTAGACCGCTACACTATCGACCCGATACATACGAACATAGTAAGTTTATTTAAAATAACTGATTGTCTCAAGAATAAATAATTAATTTATATTTAAGGAATAAACATTGATATAAATGAATATTAATAAACACTAGATAATTATGTAATAGATAAAACTTAGGACAAAAATGGAAACATTGGCATTTATATCTAAATCAATAATTAATTGTCTTAATAGAAAACCCAAACAACATGGATGTAAATGAACTTGTGGATTGTAATCTTGATTTGTCACGTTAAATAAAACACTTGATACATTTGTGAAACAATATTTATTCCTGTTTTCGCAGCGTGCAGTTACCGATTATCGAATGTTGTAGAAACCAAAAAAACTTTTTTATCTGGAAGTTGGCGATGTTGCCAAAGTCTACCTAATATCTAGTTTTACACTAAAAAATACATTTTATATAAAAAAAGGCAGCTAGAAACCTAACCACAACATGTTAAATTGTTTTAAAGATATTTACCACTAGTATATAAATTGCTGCACAGAACTAACTTTACTTTTCAACCTTGAGGTGCTTCGGAACCTAAGGTCCCGATGACCCCTTAAATACTGGGGAGGCCAAATGGGCCGAGTTTCGGGCCGCAGCGAGTATCCCTTACTGTGTAGTCTCCTGCCAACTATCGACAGTCTATTTTAACCCAAAATGTGAGAGACAGTTTTACTTTTTATAATGTCAACCTACTAGAGTAATAAATTGTTTGGTTTATTTCAATACGTGTGTTCTTTTTGGATATTTAGTTCAAACTTCAAAAATCCTTTCTAGAATTTTTGTAAAATTATTTATATTTTACTATAATAATGCAAATTATTACATTGGGAAACTTTTTATTGTTAGTTTATATGAAAAAAAAAAATTCTTTATAAAAAGTTCTGCATGGTCTAAAACCTATAATAAACCATCATATATTAAATTATTTGAGCCGCATACGATATCTGCT
The DNA here is from genome assembly GCA_927349885.1 of Psylliodes chrysocephalus. Classification (NCBI taxonomy): domain Eukaryota; kingdom Metazoa; phylum Arthropoda; class Insecta; order Coleoptera; family Chrysomelidae; genus Psylliodes; species Psylliodes chrysocephalus. Next base: position 50,539,788 of record OV651819.1, read on the forward strand.
AAAAAATATGATTTTACTCAATGATAGTGTATTTATTATTGACAAACCTCGTATACGACTGATAAAGTTTCAAATAAAATAATTGCATTTAAGGTTTTAGATAATACAGTCCAACAGGGCGGATCATATTAACCTAGTAAATAATAAACTAAACTAATATTTTAGAGCAATTTTTAATAATTTGTTTTCTGTGAAAGCTTTGTTACGGTTTTCTAGCGCCACTTCAGAAACAGCAAGTAATTAGTTAAATACAAAAGTACAGACTCTAACTACTGAGCCATTCATTTACTTATTATTATTTTAATATCAATAATTTGCTTTTTAAGACCTTTTTTGAGTATATTGATTATTTTTAGGTAAATAGGAGTTGTTATAGCTACATAATTGATATATTATTAATTAAGAATTGAGTTACAAAATTGATACGCATTAATTTCGTTTTATTCAAATAAACATTCCGAATCCACTTGCAACTCAACTAGACGCAACTCCATTAATGCCTTTCCCTTTTTACCCACCTTTTTTTTACTAAACCACTCAACCTTTCCGTCAAAAAAATAAATCTACCGTGCAATCAAAATCGCATTTGCAATATAGACACATAAATTTACATTTTAATTAAAAAAAAAGTTTGACTCGTGACCGTGTGTCAATGTCTGACCACCTGACGAAAAATTGCCGGTAATAAATCAATAGGGTCGTGATTGGGGCACGGGGGTGCAAAATATCGCGGTGCTAGGAACGGGGGATGATTCACGTTGACGTTCAGAAAATGATGAACAGCGACCTGCCCCACGTCCAGGTCCATAATTATCCCTAACTCAATCTTTAACCTTCTTCGTGTCTAGTTAGGGGAACAGGACCACCGTAAATATATCGCCAATGGTGGCACACTGATAGTTAAAATGTTGTAGGTAAAAATAAATAAAACTAAAAAATATTTTTATATTATATATTTTGGATATAAGATCTATACGTAAAACAGCAGAAGGTACCGAGCATACGTAAAATATACGAGTATGTGGTTTTTGGTTCAACCATAAATTCCGAAGATACCCTATTTCAAAAAGTTACAAGCCTTTTTAACGAAAAGTTATTAGTTAAAATTGAAGAACGGGATTTTAATATTTACAATTTGGGTAAAGAACAAAAATTTGCAGTTTTATTAGAATTTGCATCATTTATTACGAAGTACCCTGTTTCAAAAAAAAAGAGAAACTTAAACAATTTAGAGGAAATTCTAGATCAGAGTCAGAATAGCATTTTTGATGTAAATTTAAAGGGAAGTGAGAATAAGAATTACTTCGAAGGCTTTGGCTGGTGTGATTTTCATGGCTCTTTTGTTGAGACATGTTGTTCCGTGAATTTATTTTACTTTGCGGATAACTGTCAATGGTTGGATTTTAAATACCCAGACAACTGCATTGTTGTTAGCACAGATCTTGTGATGATCGTGTAAGTTCATAAAACGAGTGTGGGGAAGAAACCCCCCCTGATGCGTCCCATGGTTCGGTGACATTGTTCATTAGCAATGTATGTAATTTTGATAATTCTGTCACGTTATTGATAGTGTTAGGAAACTTTTGAGATGCCGGTACAAGCAGGAAGCAATTGTACCTTTTCTTCTGTCAACCAAAGCTTCGTTCCTTTCGTGCCACAATATAGTTCGTTGATTTTCCAGTACCGTTGTCAAATTATAAGTCCATAGTTGTCTTTAATAGAGAGCTACGAAAGACGTAATAAAGGCAGTTAGCAGACCTGCGGACGATCGAAACCTTTTGAAGATTTATTCTAGCTTCCTCTTTAACTATATATTTGGCCCCATATGCGACATTCGCTTGCTACTAATGTAATTTAGTCTCTTTTCCGCACTAACGTTATCATGATCATTGCCTGATTTGCAATAAACTTGTATATGCATGTTCAAAGTATTTGCAAGCTTAGGGTATCTGCATATTTAGCGTATGGCATTTGTAGCAAATATCAACTTAAGTTGACTTTAGTCCTTAATTTATATTTTTGTGTTAAATATTTCGATCCGAAAGACTTATGTTAACTTGAGACGTTAGTACCGGATACTATAAAAAAATTTCAAACTTTCCCCATATATACTAATTTACTGCGCTTTAAAAAAAGATGTTAAACTTTAATACTAATTCATAGAACGTAAAGTTCTGACTTAAAACCTAGTTTTATCTAAATAGAGTGGAATCAGTGGAATATCGACTTACAAATCCTCATAGGCGAACATTCCCCTGACATAATCTGCATCCAAGAAACCAATCTAAATCCACAGAAAAATTATAATTCAAAGCGCTATCATTGTTTTCGAAAAGACAGAACAATCCAAATTAGTCACCAAAAACATAGACCTCTTTTTAGACCAAATTAATAATGATGATGATGTTCCTTTAAACCTCCCTTTCACTATAAAATATCTGAATTAAGTAATTATCTCCTAGATCTTAAAAATACCAGCCCCGGACCAGACAATATTCCAGTAATATTTTTAAAACATCTTCCCCATTCTGCAAAAAACATATCTTCTCCGACTATTTAATTTAATATGGTACCAACACCTCTTTCCATATCTGTGGTCTAAAGCTATTGTCCTTTCTCTTCTAAAAAATCAGAAACCTCGTTTACAACCTGAATCTTACAGACTCATAGGTTTAACGTGCTCCATAAGTAAGCTACTAGAAAAAATAATTAACCATAGACTAATGTGGACTTTGAAAAATTATAGCCACTTAATCTCTGAGCAAAACGGTTTTAGGCAAAACCGATCTGGGATCGATAATATTTTGGATCTAAAAAGTGAAATTCACGAATCTCTAGCAACAAAACAAACTTGTATTGCAATATTTTTCGACATAAAATGAGCCTTTAACACCTGCTGGAGATTTAACATTCTAAGAAAACTTCACTCGTGTAATATTCGTGGCAACTGCCTTGCTTTTATCAAAAATTTTCTGAAGGATAGATCATTTCGTGTAAGAGTAAATAATTCCTTGTCGGAAAATCAAAACGAAGACAATGGAACTTCACAAGGGTCAATAATTAGTCCTACACTATTTCTGGTCGCTATAAATGACATAATAAAAAGCTTAACAACACCTTTAAAAGCACGCTTATATGCTGATGACCTGGTAATCTATATTAAAGGAAAAAATGTGGATATTATGTCAACTTTTCTGCAAAACTTTTTGATAAAATTGGAACAATGGTCTCTTGATACAGGATTTATTTTTTTCGTGACAAAAACTGTTGAAATTGTATTCTTCAAGAAAACTTCTGTTATCTTTCCAGTTTTACAGTTATTTAACCAAAATATATATTTCAAACCATCAGTAAAGTTCTTGGGAATGTGGTTCGACCAAAAGCTATCCTAAAAAGAACACATAAAACATTTAACCCTTTTCTGTCATAAGAGACAAAACATAATGAAAACTCTGGCAAACAGAAACAGGGGCTCAGACTATCATACCTTACTAACCATTTATAAAACTTTAATACGATAAAAGATTGACTAGGGGTCTATTGCATATGGATCAGCCAGCAAAACCACTTTAAAACTGTTACAATGCTGCTCTTCGTATTGCTCTGGGAGCCTTTCGCAATTTCCTTATTGAAAGTATTTACTGTGAAACTGGAGAACCTTCCCTGCACTACCGGAAAATGTATCTATCATTATCACATGCTACTTCGATAGTCTCTAATATAAATAAGCCACTTTTCAATAATATCTTCACTTAAAAATATATCAATTACTTTAGCAATAAATCACACACATCAAAAACTTAATATGAGCGAATTCGAAGTTATCTTAGTGACCTAGAGATTGACTTTCCAGAAGTCTTTCCATTCGATCTTGACCATCATCCTCCATGGATCATTAAAATTCCTCAAACCAACTCGGACATCTGCCTATATAATTAACATGAAATTCCCTCAAGTATTTATAAAAGGCAACCTTAATAATATTTTAGACAAATATCAGGACTATTAAAAGTTTTTTACTGATGCTTCTTAAAATGACACTGGTATTGGGGCAGCATTTGTAACACCTCAGGACAAATTCTTTTTCAAACTTCCGTCAACCTCTAGCATTTTCACCGCTGAACCCTTCGCTATCTACTGTTACGGGTTAATTGTAAAAATTTAATTAATTTAAATTTGAATATCTTTTCTGGGAATAATTTAAAACAAATAGTAAATTTACCTGTTTTCCAATAAGCTGACACAAAATAATTGAAGGCAAAGTAAAACTATTAACTTTATTCGGAATATCCTTCTAGTACAATGTATAACAATTTATTTCAAATGTTCTACTCCCATCATAATTCTTCTTAGTTTACTAAAAGGGTCTTTTCTATCTTCTTATAGTGACTTTCCTGAAAAATAAAAATAAATATTAAACCCTGAATAAATTAATAACAATAAAATAACCTTTAGGATTTCAAAGGTTCAAAGTTCAATGATTCTTCTTTTCTTCTCATACATAAAAATTGTCAATTAGCAAACTAAAACTTCTCAGGTAAACCTAAAACCAGATCTTTTCTATAGTCTTACCTCTAGACTAACAAGACCGGCTAAGGTCAATAACAAAAAAGGAACTGTTTTTGGAAAGCTTTCTTTTTAGAACGCACATTTTGGTTCGTGAAGAACGTGCTCGCAATATTGCGGATTCTTACATAAATTTAGAATATATTAGTAAATATTTCAATATTTACGAAAACTATATCCACATCACTGTGGATATAATTTTCATAATTATTCTTAGATTTAGAATTTAAAAACTTCGACTTTATCGAAGCCACTTGGAGGCCTCACGCCACGCCAAGGTGAGTCTTATAGAAATAACTTCTTCAAAATATTCTATTTAAAATTTACTCTGGTTGTTAAAATGTAAAATATTATTTTAGGTCTCTTTTCTTTTCTTAAGTTATCGTGTAATAACTTACCTTATCGTATCACATCAGATTGTCTTGTTTTCCAATCGTTATTCACCGTCTTAATTCATCTTTGGACTCGAGGAAACCCTCACGAATATTCCTGAGTAGGTACAGGTTACGTACATCCAACAGAGGCTGACATCACTAGGCTAAGAAGCAGTGAATGCACTTTTGAGGAAATCCTGAGTCTCCGAAGTCTACTGGAACGCAGCTAAGTAGTAGCAATACAAGATATACCACTTTATTATTTATTTTCACATATTTTTCGTACTCATAACCATACTCCAGAATGCTTAGAGAAAACTAGGATTGTTCTTTTTATTAAATAGGGGGTAGTCTTCAATAACCTACAAAATATATGAAATCCATATAAAACTTATAGATTTGCTATCTAAATTAATAACTAGCTTTTTAAATATAATATAGGTTTACTTACTTTGTATGGCCCAAAAGATTAGTTGTGAATCTTCACGTATAGTATGCATACCACACAGAAGACCGGGGCTTGACTTTATTGTAAATAATATATTATTCCCTAACAATAATTGTAACATAACTTCATCCTATTGTAAATTTCTTATAAACAACAAACTCCATCTATTTGCTGCAGATAATAAAATACAGTAGAGAGACAACCCTCTTGTTTAATTAAAAATATAAATTTAAGTGCCCGAACCACTTCACAGAAAACCCTGGAATCGGGAGATAATTTAACCAAAAAGGTTAAAACCCCTCTTTTAAAGTAACACTACAAATCTCTTCAGCATTTAAACACATCAAATATTTCCAAGAGCTTAATACTTTCAGACTCTCTTAGTGCAATACTAGCATTGCAACATAATATATACTCGAAAACTCCCATTAAAAAAATGATAAAGTCTAAACTACTGCAGGCTCAAGAACACTTAAGATGTATACACATCATTTGGATACCCTCCCACATCGGAATTGAAGGCATCAAGATAGCAGATCAGTGTGCGCTTAATGCAATAACGAGTGAAGTGTCGGAAATAGTGTCTCACAGTGTCGCAAATGATCTTAAATCGTTCTTCAAAAAGAAAATATTGTGTATGTGGTCTTGTGAGTGGCAACATAGTCGGTCTAAATTAAAACAAATTAAAAATGATATTACACCTTAGCAATATTCGACATTAAACAGACGAGTGCAAATAGTTATCACCCGTTTACGGCTAGGTCATACAAGATTTACGCACTCCTATCTATTTTCTAATAGAAACCCACGAATATGTGAAAAATGCAGTGTCGTCAACAGCGTAAATCATTTTTTAATCAAATGTCCAAAATATCAAATCAATCGAAATGCTCACAACATCCCGAACAACATAAACAAACTATTTGATATTTCTCTTAAAAACATTATTGACTATCTAAAATCTATCGAAATGTTATATGAAATTTAGATTTATAATTAATGTATTGTTCCGTCGCTAATAACCTTTTGGTGGATGCAACTAAATTTAATAAAAAAAAAAAATTGTACCCTCATGTAAATTGTTCAAAATTGTGACTTAAATCATTTGTACTTGACTTTAAATATATTTTATAAATGACACTGCATTCTCAGTTGAACAATAAAAAATATTAAAAGTACATCCAAACCCCTAAGTTCTAACAGAGAAGGTAACAATGCAGATATTGAAGATTAGTTTATGAAGCATAGTTCAATTAGTCAAAAGTCTACGGTAGTGGAAAGAACCCTGCCTAAGGCGAAAAGAAGAAAAAGCAAGTGCTATCGCTAAAGTCTAATAATATTTTACAGTACTAAATAGTTATTTATGCAACAAGTGTGTAAAGTTACCCGTTTTTGACGAATGTGAATATTGTCGCACGAGCCGTAGGCGAGTGCGACAATCACATGAGTCAAAAAAGGGACTTTACACACGAGTGGCATACAATATTTTTTCTACTACCGTACACATAATCCACTAATATTAGAAATATAAAAGTTACTTTTTTTTCACTAGTGAAAAAAAGTACTTTACTTTACGCACTAGTGAAAAAAAGTAAAATGTGCCAAAAATTGTACACAGCAACAAAAATAAATTTATTGGAACTTTACAAATTTATAATTCTTACAGAACAAAATGACTAACAAATGAAGAAATATTTAAAAAAATAGGTTTTTAACTCTTATGAATATTAATATTGAATGTGCAATTATTGCAATTACCAAAACTTAAGGTTTTGGCCTTTTCCAGCACAGAGTTTGAAAAATGTTGTGATATTACTTCTGTAACCCTATTTTGAGCTTAGAGTGGTATGGATTTGGCCTTTTCAAGTAAAGAGGTTGAAATATTTTGTGTAACTCTAGTTTCACTATCGAGTGGTTCCACTAATTCTTCATTAGAGTTGTCAACGGTAAAAGTGTAGCTTTGTTTGGAAGTGGATGGCATACTGTCATCCATCAAAATTTTATTAGAAATTTTGTTTTTTTTGTGTTATTGTGCTGTCTACGTAGCCTTCTGCAACAGCAGATGATTTCCATCCTCCATGTTTTTTGACCGTTAGAAGGTCTCCTCCAGAATTTGCCAGCATAGTGGCTGAAGACCTCCTAAAGCAGTGTCCTGTAAAAGCCGTTGAATTGGGCAAGTTTAGATACGTTGCTATAACACTTGGCATTTTACCAAAAGTATTTATCCCTACAGGCTGTTTAGAATATTTTCCATTTGCGAATTTTAAAAAAAATCTGTTACAATTTATATTTGATGGTCTTAATGAGGTATATTTTTTTATGAAAGATAAATAATCAACTGCAGAATTATTTGGATTTAAAATCGTAAAAATGCGTTCTATTCCATTTTTGGTTTCTGATACTTTGACAATATACACTGTTTGTTTATCTTCCACATCGTTAATTGTCATTTTACATAATTCTTCCCGGCGACAAGCTCCCGCAATTCCAATTATAAAAGCTACCTAAAAAATAACATATTGTAAACATTACAATATGTAACATACAAATAATTTATTAAACATTAGGAAATATCTTGACGTTGCGCATGTAAAACTCCAAATAAATGCTATTGTAAAAAATATAAAAGTTTTAGGTATAATGTGCTGCCTAACAACCCCGGTGGCCTGTTAGGACAGCAACTGATTTTGTTAGGCAACACACCATACGAACACACATCTCATTGCAAAACTTTACAGAATATTTTAATTTTATACTGAGCATTCAAGCATTTACTGAAGCATTTACTTACTTTGATCATTAAAAACTTGGAATCTGGAGCTTTCAACAGAAAATTAATTAGATCTTCTCGTTCAAATATTTCGAATTTTTTTGGTTTATAACTTTATTTTTTTGTTTGAGAAACGCTATTAACTTGTTGAATTTCGAAATATCAACGTTGTTTTTATATTTTAAGGTGCTTTTAAGCATAGAATAAATCGACCATAGGGTAGAAGCTTTGCAATTCTTCAATTCATCAGAGAAATATGCTAAAATAACGTTTTCCGAATATTTTGTCACCTTATTCTTCCTACACCATTCTATAAATGCATTGTATTTTGGCTGATAAATATATGCAGATTTTTCTGGCAATAAATTTTCAGTGGCCTTTTGTGCACTGCATAAGATATCTGGAAGAGTATTATCAAATTCGCTATCGCTAGATAAATTTGAGTCCATATCGATTATGACAGATATAATAAACTGCAAATAAAATTTGAATTTAAGTAAACAAACATTAAAAAGTAAAACTTTTTACTTTCTCGAACTTGATTGAGTTTAAAAAAATGCTAAATTGGCTTTAGAATCTAATCTTGAACTTAAGTATACTTTTGTCGTGTTCTGTTATAAGGTAGGTACTAATTAAAAGTTTAGAGATTGACAGTTCTTCTAATCCACACAGCCACGGCCAACTTACTTTTACCAAAATCGATATCCACTGTATGTTTACTTTTAATTAAATCGATGACATTTATAATTAAAATAAACTGTTGATAATTTGTTGGACACTAAATAGATATAAGCAAAAATATTTTATTTATTTGTCTTAGAAGGAGATAGCAAAAAAATGTTAATATAAAATAAAACGTTATATTTTGTTGTTATGTACAAATTTTGTCAAATTTTACTTTTTTTAACTAGTGGGTAAAGAGTTTTACTTTACGCACTAGTGAAAAAAAGTAGAACTTTACACACTTCGTGGAGTGCGTAAAGTACGTACTTTACGCACGGTAGTAGAAAAAATAATAATTGCGAAGAATATGAATTTGTACGTACCGTGCGTGAGGTCACTGAATAGGTACCATGCTGCTCAGTTTTATTTGTTTTTGCGGAACGCCTATGGCTCTGCATCACGGATAGATTCATATTATCAGAAGAATGTATTACACATGATATGAGTATATAAGTTCATGTTACTTATTCCCTAAAAGTATTAAATATAAGGTGTTATTAGTTCAAAAGGTGTATAATTGTGTTACCCTGACAATATTCCTACATCAGAAGTGGTGAACTGTGTGCTTCTATTGGTGCATAATGCCGAAAGACCGAAAAAAGAGAAAGAGATGAAATTCAACATCCAGCAGCAGGTGACAAAAGTCGGCGAAATTGGAAGAAATCGAAGAAATCGCGTAAGAAAAGTAAAACAAAATCTATATATTTGATCCTTTCATCCTAGTACTGTTTCGCAAATCTGCAATGTTCAACCTAGCTCAGGTATTGTGTTATCTAGTTTAATTCTCGAATGTAATCCAATGAATATGGAAATTTCTGATTGGCTAGAAATTATTCAACATAATTCTATTATTTATTCTTGGACTGACAGTTTAATAATTTATCAAGCAATAAATAAATTAAAGGGGACAGCTAAAACATGGTACGATAGTTTTATACAGTGTGAATTGGGGTGGCCTCAGTATACTTGGGCACACTGGAAACAATTGTTGAGTTCTACTTTTCAAAGTACACGAGATACGTATGAGTTATTTATGGATATTGCAAATAATAAACCAACAAAGGGTAGTTCATTATACGAATTTCATTTCAATCAACTGGCAAAAATTAATAAATTAAAGTTGAATTTTTCTGATTCTAATAAAGTATCCTTAATTATGGGGGCAATAAATGATCCCAATTTAAAGTCCGCAATAGAAGCCTCAAATATTAAAGATCCGAATATTTTAGGTTTGTATCTTAAAATAAAGTATATAGTGAGCCACTACCTCCTAAACTTGAAAATCCTAAACAATAGTTATTACCGAGATGTAGCCACTCGAAAATTTTTAATAAAACAGCAGAAGTTAAAACTTTATATTGTAATTGTTGTGGGAAAAATGGACATAATCGCGAGAATTGTAGACGTAAAAGCAAAATATGCAACTCTTGCACAAAAAAAGGTCATATCGAAGCTAACTGTTCAAAAAAAAAATATTTTCTTCTAACAAAGACAATTTTAAAAAGGAAGGGACTAATAAAAATAATACGAAAGATCCTAAAGTAGAAAAAGTTAAATTAATTCGAAATAATACTGTTAGTTCAAAATTCTATAAAGTGATTCAAATCAACGAAAATAAATGTACGGCGTTCATAGATTTTGGAAGTGACTGCTCAATAATAAAATTATCAATAGCAAACAAATTTAACTTGGATATAAAACCTCTTGAAAATCGTATTACGCTATCGATTAGCCTCCGATTAGCCTCCGATTAGCCTCCTGTGCTAATAAACAATAAATATTTCCCTATGTTTAAATAATTTTCAATAATAATAATTTATTTTTCATAAATATTTCCCTACGTTTAAATAATTTATTTTTCGTAAATTTTCCGGATATAGGGATCCGTCAATATTTATATAGTTTTCAATTGCACTAATTTATTTTTCGTAAACTTTCCGGATATAGGGATCCGTCAATATTTAAATAGTTTTCAGTTATTATAATTTTATTTTATTAGATTTTCCGAATACAGGGAGCCGTTCATATTTAATTACCGTTGTATTTTTTTTTTTTGTAAATATATATTTTATTACCTATTCCAATGTTTCTTTTATTACTGGTTCTTAACCGTTCTCTTTTAGGGTACCGTAGGGTACGAGGTGTAAAGGAGATAAGTGTTTTATTTTTATTTATTCTAGTATAGTGGCTACCTGGCAGTGACCGCCTGGAATTCTTTTTTTACCTCCACTGAGTTTACTTTGAGTACATTCTGGTGTACTTCAGGGTCGCAGAGCAAACTGCGATACCAAAACTGGCGCCTGAGCAACCCCTATTCAAGAATCACCATCATAGCTCCAAACAGACTCGCTGATTCACTGTAGGTGAACCAGGAGCTTGTCACAACTGGAAGATCCAAACGTCCATATGAAGGAGTTGTGGGATTGGAACACATAAAATCATTTACGTTTCAGAAATCTTAAGATAAAGATAATGAGCCCTTTGATGGCAATAATGAGCTCTTTGATGACACTAATGAGCCATTTGATGGCACTAATGATCCCTTTGATGGCACTAATGAGCCCTTTGATGGCACTAATGAGCCCTTTGATGGCAATAATGAGCCCTTTGATGGCACTATTGAGCCCTTTAATGGCAATAATGAGCCCTTTGATGGCACTAATGAGCCCTTCAATGGCAATAATGAGCCCTTTGACGCCACTACCCAGGTAGCAATGAATCTTGGCTGTGGTTTGGCAAAACGTTCGTCCCATATTTGAAACTTGGACCAATATTAATGACCTGCAGCCAATATTGGCAAAAGAACTTTATTTTATGACTAAAAGATATTGCTTTATAACATTGCCTTTATATTAGCCCAACATATGGTTCTAACGTTTATATTGGCAACACCTATTTTCACAATATTGATCCAATATAATTTAGCATTTTTGTTCCAATGTGGGTGAGATATCGCAAATAACGGCAGTTTATTGGATTTTTATTGATTTTCTATTTAGGTTTAATATTTGTTTTGTAGATAGGGCTAATCTTGAAGAATTATGTTCTCTAAATGATGAAACAATAGCAGTTGCCAATATTGGCAACAGAATTCAATTTTATATCAAAAAAATATTTATTCAAAACATATGGATAATATAATGAATGCATAACTTAAACCAATATTGTAGAACAATGTAGATGCAACAATAAAGACAAATATGGGACCAATGATGAAACTCAATATTGAGTTTTGTTTGTCGTGCAGCATAATTTCTATATTGTATTCAATATACACGTTAATCTTCATCCAATTTTGTTTACTTATATTGGCATTTTATCAAAAAAATATATTAAATTAATGTTTGAATATAACGTTGGCCCTCGTTTTTCAGGCGTTAGCACTTTGATGCGCAGCCAATATTGAAATAGTTTGTCAAGCCAACATTGTAATCTTGGGGCAATATTGACTTTCTATATCAGGCCAATATTCATTGCTCCCTGGGTATGTTGACAATATAGACTCTCGGTGGCACTAAATAAACTATTAATGGCATTGGATGGCAATAATGAGTTGATTGGTGGCAATGAGGAACACTTAATTGCCAACCTAAGTGCTTCTACTCTAATAGCAACAAAATTTTAATTATTTTATGTAATTACAGATCGAAGTTCTGCAGAATGGTTTTTGAGGACAAACAACATGTCATGATGGCCGTGCGGTACGCCTATGGCTATGCATTACGGATAGATTCATCATATTATCAGAAGAGTGTATTACGCATGATATGAGTATATAGGTTCATGTATGATTATTGATTAATTCGTTGTTACTTATTCCTTAGAAGTATTAAATATAAAGTATTATTAGTTCAAAAGGCGTATAATTGTGTTACCCTGACAATATTCCTACATTTGTTTTACGCATAGTTATCTCAAGTAACAATTTGATATTTTATAATGGCTGAAAGAATGTTTACAAAATAATTAGCTAAGAATATTTCCAGAACATTCTTACAACAGCAACAAACTATTCGCAGTTTTACAGAACTATGTGGTTTATTTGTAAATTATATATGATTTGTTGAAAGCAGTTACTAAATAGTTACTTTCATATTTACACAGACTTAAAAAAAAGGTTTCTGTTTTGCGGTCAAATAAGTCTAGAATACATTAATTAAATGGAAACCAGGTTAACAAATGCAAAAAATGTTTTTTTTTTTATCTAAAAACATCTTTATTAAAAAATATCTTCGCCACCGCTGGCCTTTTCTCGCACGTCCATAACGCAACAACGTTTTCTTTTTCCCATTTTATGAAAACCAAATAAACCACTGTCACGAACACGGCACCGGCCTGATGTTCTATAGCTATAGCTCCGGCTCTAGCTCTAGTGGTCTTTGACGCCCAAATTTAGGGGGCGATAATCGAGTGAATTTAAGTGAGGGCGCACAGGGGGCCAGAGGGAGCAGACCAGACACTTCTTTCCGGTATTTTGGGGTGAGTAATGTTTCCCGGACCAGCCGTTAAGATAATGGCATTATCCCGCAAGCCACACAGGGTGTTACTTTTGCGGAAAATATCTCATACGGCCGTGTCGTAAATTCAGCTTGACGAGCGTATGTTGACGTCGGGGGTGGCAGACTTGGTATTTTTTCCGTTTGATTGAGTCATTTTACCTTGGATAGGAGAAAGGCCTTTTTTCGTGATCTAAATGCCAGAAAATATGAAATATTTAATAGCGTCTTCCAGCGTTTGAGTGTGCACTATTTCAGAACTAATTCAACAGAAGCTAAAAAGGTTATACCCACCTTATCGAGACTGAGGCCCACAAAGGTAAACTCGTAGCGTAAAAAAAGCGAAAACTTGGAATGAAAGACCGAAAGCCGATAATAGTATTAGGACGTTGAATATTTTTGGTTTGTGAAGCATTGGCATTACTTAGGTTAAACCATGTGATGAATTTCACAAGCCTTGATTTTTAAAACCATTCTATAACGCCTTTTAATTAGGGTTTGCAAACTTGTTCGAGCAATTTTTTGCAACAATAATTGACCCCTTTACCTCTTAAGCCTGCTTATGTAAAATATTTGGGCTCTTTACTTCGCCTATTTATATAATATTAATAAAGGACAAAAGGATGAGTATTGCAACTATGTTAAAAGAAATAAATCGGGTTTCAGTTAAGAATTATGTTCAGTACATGACTGATATTTATTTATAAAATGAACTGAAAAGAGAATTGTGCTAACAGTTAAATATTTAAATTTTGTTTAAATTAAGGATACATTTTTAATATTATGTTTGAGTCAGAACTAGTCAGAACAGAAATAAATAAAATAAAATAGTGTAAAGAACAGGAATATTTTATACAAATATCTTTCCCAAGAAAATAAGACTATTTTTTTAGTATTTTTTTGTGAAATCTTTTAAAAAATCCAGATTCTCGCGGTTTCATTTTTCTTTGTTTTCTTATTTTTCTCTGTGGATTTTTAAAAGAATTGATTCAGTGAATTTCAGTAAATTGTCTATTTTTTGCCTTTTCTAGCTTAACCTATTTTACTTCTACAACAATTTTATCACCACTTCCTGAAATCTCCTGTTGATGATGGGTTAATTCTGCTTTAAATTCTATATTTTTTCGAATTTCTTCAGTAATAGAATTTTCATGCTTTTTTCTTTCCAGTATCGTTTTGAATGTTTTCACACTGTACCCAAGTTAGCGATGAGTTAAATTTTTTATTAATTTTTTTGCAGATCTCCCACATATGTCTTTTGGTTTTAAATTTTACACTGGAACCTACATGAGGCATGGACTCACCATAATAATCAAGTGAAAATCTGAATTCTATACTTGTACATTCATGTTTCTTATTGCATTCGCTTTAAAGCTACTAGGGCTATTTTTATTAGCAAAATCAAAATCATTTTAAATACATACTACACACTGTTCCTTTTATATAAGAAAACAGAAGAAAAATAATATTTGTTTTTTTTTTAACAGCTGTCAGAGTCAAAGTGCGCTGAAAGCACTAACATGTTAAATTAACAAATTATTTATAATTATAGATGAAATAAAAATGCTACCTATTATTTATCGATTGTACACAAAAATATACTAACAATTAGTTTGACAGAATTGTCACTTATTTAAAATTTTAAAAATAATAGCAGTCATTTAATCAAAATATGAACTGTGATTGGTGGATTTTATTTTTTGCAGTGTTCTCACTACCTAGAGTGGATATGAAATATATTCGTTCAGTTGAAGGCAATAGCATACTTTTTCGTTTTTTAATATGTGCGTAGATAAGCTAATATCCATGTTCACAGTTCATAGTGAGCACTACGCCTATGGCATCGTGCTCAAATTTCGTCTCTGTGCGATATGGCCATCATATCCACTATTTTTGCACAAACCTCTATTTCTGCATTAATAACCAATTTTGGATAATAGGAAAGCCACTTTCAAATCTCACTTTTAGAATTAATTGAAAACAGAATAATAATAGTGGTACTTAGGGGATCTCCATATCTTACCGGTAAGAAATTACTGTATGTGTTACACTGGATGTGAGGAAAATGAGTCGCTAGTAGTTAGTACCAATATTTTAATCACCTAAAAAAAAAATCAACTATTTTATTTCAACCAGTAATATTTCCTCGCATTTATTCGACAGTTGGTTTATCTTTTAAGAAATTAAAAATTCAGGTTATTTATCCATGAAATATTTTTGTTAGAGCATAAGTCAAGAGCGAAAAATTATTTCTAAAATTTTTGTAGGCATGGGTGTCAATTCTAGAAATGTTTCTTGTTTTAACCAAAATTCGGATAAATATCGTTCGAAATGTGTATATATCCCAATTTTTGATAAAATACACTTTTAATGCATTATGCGGTTATTAAAGTAGGCCATTACCGACAAGAACATAGATATAAGTCATGTCTGTGATAACTAAACAAGTCTATATAAAATTTGTAGCAGACCATTTCAAACGCCACTCATCGACAACACACAATACACAGCAGACCTAATCCAGTCGAGGCAGGTTCCGTCGCGCGTTAATAGATGGAGACACCGATCATCGCGTACTACACTTGGAGATGTATGCTGGCATTGTATATATAACTAAATAGTAGTCTCACCTTATGGAAGTTTCATTGGAGCGAAATGGATACTACCAATAGATGGCGCTAGTGAATATGGATAAGTCGATATTCGTTTGCAGTGGGCAGAGTTGAGGGTCCAGCAAAAATTTTTAAGAATGACTGATTGTGAGACCGTTCGATAGATTTCTATTTTTAGCTCTTGGATGAAATTTTATACAATCGTGATTGAATGTTTGGACTATTTTCTATCTAATGTTTGTTATTGTGCGTTAGTGCGTTAGGTATTGTGAATGAGTTGTTTTATGTTTTATTACTGAATTATTTTACTGTTAATAAAGGACGAGTTCCCAAAAAAAAATTGTGTATTTATAACTGTTTTGAAATTAATAAAATAGAAAATATGCTTTTGTTTTTCGTTTCCTTTACAGGTTTTATTCGAATTAATTTAAAATAAATTATATAATATTAATAATAGCAATAATAATACATTTCTTAAGTGTTGAAAAAAATTGTATTTTTAATTTAAATACCTAAGTACTTAGCATAAGTAATTATAAACAACAGGTTATTTCTTTAATCTGATGCGTAACAATGTAATAAAAAAAACCCTTAAGATGGTTGGTAAATAATATAAATGAATTCTTAATATTGAAGTAAACACAATGGGTTCTATAAGGATTATTGGTTGGGGTTCGGCTTTGGGGGATAGGGTCGAAATATTGAAACTAAATTTGGTATACATGGATGTGTTATCCCATAAAAATTAAAATCGCTTTAAAAAATTCACCCTTCCCCACCCCTATCTGATATGGTGAGGGTGGCATTCCCAAAAAATTAAGTTAGAACTTTTTAAATAAAACAGTTAAAGTCTTCGATTTTTTATACATAAAAACACAAAACTACAATTTTTTTGAAAAAAAATTTGGAAAATTTTTTTTGAACTTAGGAAAAATTTCGACTTTAATCTTCATAGTTCGGATGTGGGGGCTGGCATTTAAAAATAGTTACAAATACATAAAAATCTTATTTTTGGCATATTTACAATAGAAATGATTTGCAACATTTTTGTATAAATATCTTACCACCACCATCCCCTAGAGGGAGATGAAGGGTGTGGCATCCTCAAAAAATCAAGTTAGAACTTAAAAAAAAAAACAGTTAAAATCTACAATTTTTTTTATACATATAAACCCAAAATTTCAATTTTTAAATCAAATTATTAAATTATTTTTTTAATTTCTTTATTATATTTAATATTATTTTTACTTTTTCTAACAATAATCAATTTAAGATATCTACTTTGATTGAGCCAAAATATTTAGTAGGGGAAGTTTTTAATATTATACATACTGTGTGTCCAAAAAAAATATATGAATTTGGCTAAACAATAACCTTTATTTCTAAAAACAGGAGAACAATGTTACTTGAAAAATGTATCTAGAATTAATATTTACCACCATCAAATCCTGGACCTGGACACAATTTTTTTTTAGCAATACGGGAGAAGCGGAAGTGACATTTTTACAAATAAAATTAATTTCAACAAATTTATTTGAGATCATGTATAAAATTATTCATTATTAAAGAAACCTTTTATAACCACTATTGCATATTCAAAAAAAAGCTTAAATATACCATAAAAACACGTATTCAGATTTCACGGAATACAACACAAATAAACTTTTTTAAATGGGATACCCTCTATGTTCTTAAATTTCTGGGATATTTTTTTTCTAATTTCACAAATGTATATTATTGATAACCCTATCTTATACCGTCTGTTCTCGAGTAATTTAACGTTGATAATATAAACATGAAAAAGTTAACATTATTAAAGTAAAAGCTATGAAAATCACAACTATTATGTTTGATAATAAAATAATCCAAATAGCTAGTTTACAGTGAGAAAGAAAAAGTGTAAATATTTATAAGATATTCGACATAGATTATCTATGATATTCGACGTTTAATTAATCAGGAAAGAATAAAGATCATTTCGAAAATTGAATAAAATATATATCTATGCTATCCTTATTAAAAAATATTCATGGTAAATCCTGTGAAATATGCACACCAATGATATGGTCATTTGATGACATTTTTACAAAATTCGGTCAATGTAAACATTATACAATAATAATTATAGCATAAAGGGAGGGTAATTTATAATGAATAACCCTGTACCATAAATTTTCAATAAAAAAATTTTAATTCGCACTTTTTTACGTAGATTAAAGAAAAATGTAATTTTGTGCGTTTTCTTGGTGCAGACATTTTGCGACACACTGTATATTTAAATCCAAAATGATGTATTTTCCTTTAACACATACCTAATACAAATTTATTAGCAAAATTTAAGTACTTGTTATTTTCGGTATATTTCTCCTTTAGACACACACATTTTTAGTTTTATTGTCAAAAGATTTAAATAAAATTATCGGACCTTATAATATTCTATTATAATTTAATGATCCCGAGTGGCCATAGCAAAAAGACGAAATTTGAGCATGAAGATTTAGATGTCATTAACGTAAAATTAATGTTTTAAAATTAATTTAAGTTTTACCGATTTAGAAAATAAAATTAAATAAAAAAAAAAGTGTGCACTCGGGGGTTTGAACTCGGAACCCTTCGATTCGTAGACAAGTACTCTAAATTTTCGTTATAAAGACTTATGAAAAAATTTTACTTTTTAACGCTGATAATCAGACTGCTTTTAGTTTTATTAAAATCTCAGTTTATTTCTAAATATAGACAAATATCTTGTGGAATGCTATTATTTATTGATTCTTTACAAGAATCACTAATTTTTATTTATATTTAATCTAAATAACTAAAAAAATATATACTGACAATTAATGTTACGGAATTGTCACTTATAAAGTTCTAACATCTAACGTAGAGGGCGTATCTAACCAGTAAATAAAATCGTTAGTTCAATGATTGTACCAATAGATGTCGGGCTCGATTGCCTCCAATAACTTTTACATGGCGATTATCCTACTAAAGTTCTTTATACAATGATTCTGGCCAATTCCAAAGTGCTGGCATCAAATTCAAATGCAAGTTTAATATACGTTTAGTATTTATTGTAATTTATCTATAAATATACTTCTTTTATTGTAGAATATATTTTCATTCTCTATTATATGTGAGGATTCTCAAATTTATTGTATTAATTGACAGATATTGAAGACTTATTTTAATTGTTATTTATTTACCTATATCAAACAATATTTTGTAAATAAATAAACAACAGTCGTATTTTTTATTCTTCGTATTGTTTCTATAATTTAGGTAATAAGATTGCTTTTATCGAGAAATGAACCTGGATCGCGAAATCCAAAATTAAACGCTTAACGATCTGAGCCATAAAGGCTTGTGCCAAGTCATGTGATATTAGTTTTTTCTGCAATGCCTTTTTTAGGATACCATCATCAAACGCTCCACCACTAGTGCGTCTATAGCAAAGTATTTCCTTCTACAAGAAAAGAATAGACAAACAAATTCAACTACCATACCTTTTTTTTTTAGAGAAATAATTTTGTCTCTCGCTAAACAAGTAAAAAATAATTATGCATTCACCGAATACAAACTTTTAATATAGTTATTAGCAGAAAACTAGCATGTTTGTTCATTGTTCAATAAAAATTAAGATTATATTAAAAATAATCCTGAATTATTGTTTTATCAAACTAAAATTAGTGAATATATCCACTATGTTAACAATTTTAGGATGTTTTGCTTTGTGTAGTCACTAGTATCCTCTTTAGAGAAACCTACTGGATGGTAAGAGGTCTGAGACTATGGGCTGCAGATGTAACATCTTTCTTACTATACTTGAAGTATAGGTTCTTTTTTATTTCCTACATTTTTAAAATTACGGCTCAGTTATATTTTAGAAAAATATAAAATTGGCCAAATATTATCAGTAATGGACACCAAATACAAACAAATTATAAAAAGAAGACTTATTCTTCATAAAAAGTTCTGCATTATCCAAAACCTAGGATAAAGTCATCAAATATCAGTGGTATAAGAAGTTTGTCAAAAAATATGAGTTTTACTCAAGAGTAAAGTACCTTTATTCTTTATACGACTTATATGTGTAGGTTGTATTTAAGGTTTTAGACCATGCTCGACTTTTTATAAAGAACAATTTTTTTTCCTAACATAACTAATAAAAAAGCTTTCCTATGCAACTGTCTACGTAAAATGGCGGCATATGAAAATCTTTTTTATTATTAATATTGGGAAAAAACTTATTCCTTATAAAAAGTCGAGCATGGTCTAAAACCTAAAATACAACCATCAGATATCAAATTTTATCAGTCTTGTAAAGAATAAAGTTACTTTACTCTTGAGTAAAACTCATATTTTTTGACAAACCTCGAATACCACTAAAAAATTTTGATATTTGATGACTGTATTCTAAATTTTAGATAATGCAGAACTTTTTATGAAAAATAACTGTTTTTTTCTAAAATTAATAATAAAAAAGTTTTCCATTTTATTCCAACCTAGGGGGACATACTGTATATCGATCTTAAATATCAGTTGCACTCGCTTCATCTTTCGGTGTTGACAATCGATTTTTACCTTGAAATCTTGTAATTTTGTGTCACTACTATCAATTGATAACTATTTAGTTTTCGTTTTTATAAATATGAGTACTAAAAAATGTTTCCTTCCAAGATTTGATAATGATTTACATTTAACATTAATTATTAAAAATATTTATTAGTGTTGCCAAAATTATGAAAAGAAGAAAATTATTATTATTATTTTATTTTTTTTTTAATTTGGTGTCATCGGCCTCGACTACTACGGCCATTATTATTATTATTATTATTATTATTATTATCACACAGAAACGCTTCAAGCAACAGCTAAATTATTTTGAGGTTTGTATCTATACTCTTTATTAAAATAAAAATGTTTTATTGTAATTTATTAGACTTATCAATTATCTACCATTGAAGTAACGATGTTTTTTCCTTTTTTTTTAGATACCAGATGATGTTGAAAAACTGTTCATTTTTTAAATGATGGATAAACCTTTACATATAAGAAGTGGGTAGTACCACTCAAATGTCTCCAAACCTATTGTTATTCACCACACAAGAGCCAGAATACTGATTCTACCAAAAAAAGAAAAACAGAAAACACAAAAAAATGTCTTTTAAAAAATTGACTGGAAAATAACTTACTAGAGGCGTTTTTTATCTCTATTTAATAAAAGTACACCGGATCTTCAAGAGGCAGCAGCAATTTCTAAAATTGTCCCCTTCAGGAAATTTAAAATGGGTTTACTTAAGTTCGAAGGTGTATAATGTAAAACCCTTCTTCAGAACCTCCTGAAAGTTTTAAATGTCTTAATCAGAAGAAACATCTTCAATATTTGATTCAGAGTGACTTAATAATAATAAACTCTCAAACTAATTAAAAATAAACTGAAGGTATATTTAGGATTGCCCAAGTGTTTTTAAAATCCTCAATGATCTTTATGAGAAAGAAAGTGAAGCTTACATAAACCTTTTACATTTCTGTGTAAATTAGTGGTATTGTTAACTTAAAAAAACTAATTTTGTAAGACTAAATACCTAATAATTTAATAAACTGTTTAACTGTTTAACTGTTTGTTTTTTTTTTAATTAATTTATCACATTATTTCAGGGATTATAATAAATGTATACAAACAAAACTGTAAAATCAGTGAACATTTTATTTATTAACCTATTATTAAAAAATCACCTGAATAAGATAAGCGAAGTAAAAAACACTTTATTTACAAATAATAATAAAAAAATATATACAAGCCCTAACAATAATTTAGTTGCACAAATTAAACGTTTCTCCAAAGATTCATCATCAAATTAAACTTTTTATCTACCTCAGCATTATTTACTTCAAATGTGGAAGAAACAGTACAAAATATTCTATGTTCATGTGTAGTAGTTATTCCGTTTACTGTGCAAATATCACCTTTTCTCAAGTTATTCATGGAAAATCGCATTATACCCATATACTTGCTTGGCAGATCTAAAAATAATAAAATATTTAATAAAGCGATGATTTTTTGGTATTTTCAAGAGTACATTTTTAAGGATTCCTATTTTTTCATTATTTATTACTTTTCTATGTTTCAAATTATTTCATAAAAAATAAACATATTTGTGTTTTTATTACGTTAATTTAGCAATATTATGGTAGATTTATTCATGTAAATACTGGACATGTGTATAATAGTTGTAACAGAAAGAGTTTGTATATTTACAAAGAGTGGTCATTCATACACAAAAATGTACTTAAATTACAATTATTTACAATAAATAACATGTAGCAAGTAGGTAATCTTCAACCAAATAAAAATAGTATTATAGTACTTACAATGAGTAAAACAGTTGAATCAGCTTTAAAAAATCCAGCTAACAAACTCATATTAATAATAAAATTAAACTAATTACCAAAGACAAAAGAAATAAATCCAGAATTGAGAAAGTCGGTTTATTCTTTGGCTTGGTTCTGTATTACAAACGATGATGAAGTTGATTGGTGTATTCCTGATGACCTACACATTTCAAATTTTAAATTATAAATGGTTTTACTTTAAAAACTTTTGGTTTTTTAACAAACTGATTATTTAGAATAACTTGTATTACAACTATTACAATATAATTTATAAAACAGCATATCTTACATGTGAACATGGCTTATTCTTGTGAACAGTTTTCACTTCAGTAAATTTACAAAAAAAACAGTGATCAGCAGAGGTTTGAGATACCTCTACATTACCAGCATGATAATTAGAGAGTTTTTAAAAATATAACGTCAAGTAATGTATTTTTTTTGAAATTTTCTTTACTCTGGTAGGTTTAGATATAATACTTGTAAAACAAGTTTCCAAAAGAGATGGTTAATGTAATTTTTACACTATTTGAATTTTCAAACTCTAATAAATGAACATATGGTAAAACTTTACTTTTTACTGTTTTCACTTGTACACTACTATCAACACTTTTTATTTAATGCAAAATATTAAGTTGCATCTTCTGTCTTGTTCCGGAGGAGTTACCTACTAGTTTATCTTGAAACAAATCACTCTTATTAACTAACCCTTGTGTGTTCTAATTATTACGTTCATAATGATTGAGAATTTTTTCAGTTTAAGTTACTTTTATTGGTCTTTGTTAGATTTTGAAGTAAATGGAACAGTAGATAGAACAGAGTCATAAGAATGTTCCTTAACAACATGCAGTTTTAAAGGCGATTTTCTTTTTATTTGAGATGTGGCAGCTGCAACATAAAAAAAAATAAATAGAAACAATAAATGAAAAATATACCTAGGTATTACCTCTAAGTACCTATAGGTCTTTAAATTGCTGAGAACAAACTTTCCTTTCATAAAATTGCTTCTCTATTTTCAAGTTTAGAAGCAAACTCTTCTTGCATCCACAAGTTCAGATTTTCCACTTTTATTTTACAAAATTACCTTACATCTACCGGTTTTAGGAAATCGATGAAATGTAACAGAATGCCATTTTTTTTATAAAATAATTTTTCCAGGATTGCGTTGAGGTACACAAGTGTCTTCCACTCATTTTACTGTATTTTAAAATAACTTAATATGTATTCTAAACGTCTAGTTTAATAGAGATTACAAAAATTTTATACATTAGCTTAATTATTAAATAAAATATTTCAAACAAAATACTTTTTAACCAAAAACACCATTTAATGACATAACAACCATAAACATAAAACATAAAACGCCGAGGCAGCCTTATTTTCACATCTCGATCGATACCCAACTCGATTTAACATAAGAATCGATGCAATTTTCTAGCGAATATGCCGAGTACGAAAGATGAGAATCCCACTGCTGGTACACAATCTGTGGTATTCACGTGATTTTTTGTCAGTGCCAACTAAGAAACATTTTTTGTGGATTATTCTTATTCTGATATTTATTTTTAAAATGATTTTTATTTAAAACTCACTGTAAGAAGCCTACCTACTTTCATATACCAATAAGACTAACTTCAAAGAATAACCAGTTATCAATTTCTCCTACAAGAAAATCATATCTTCAATAAAATTTACAATTTCCGACAAAACAAAAATATCCAGATATAATCTTTATTGTAACGTTGTACGTATGGCCTTTTTGTTATTGAAACATGGTTTTCCTAGAAAAATATCAACTAGATAATAATTCTTCTTGTTCCCCGATATCCTGTCATCGAGAAAACGGTTGTTTTTGTTTCATTGTTTTGTTCCAAATTAATTTTCTGGATGTTTCAATCGATCCCAGATGAAATAGATCAAATAGGTTATTAAGGAAACTATAGTACGGGTTTTCAATCATAAAAGTATTAGATCTAAAATAATTTTCTAAGAATCAGGTTTTTTATTTTATATATTGTTCTGAAAAATTACGTATTGAGAATCTGGTATTGTAAAAGATGGTTTATGAAGTAGGTAAGCTTAAGAGTATTGTGTTGGGTTAAAGGAGTTTGGTGGATGGAGCTTGTTTAAAAAATGGCCCCAATATAATCCAGAAAATCACCTTTTCACCATTCCAAACAACTATAGGAATATCTTAGAAATAGTATGGCAGTTCCAGCAATTAATACCCTGCTTGATGAATGGCAGCCACTACAACTGAAGAGGTGTAAATTAAAATGTTCTTGTGGTGAAACATTGTGAAACAAGCAAGCATTTAAAAATGTAAACTGTTTCCTCAAAAACCGATAGAATGAAGGGTTCTAAGAACACCTATTAATATACTTTAATAAAATATTTACGTAGTAATAATATAATTAATTTCAATATACCAAAATAATCATCACCTTTGATGTGAGAACAAAAGACTATTAACAGACAAGAAAGGTAGAAAGAAAGCCAAATAAAAAAATTATACATCACATACCATTTTAGGAATTTGATTCTTTGAAACTACGGTACTTACTAGTTTTAAGATGGAAATTAAAATAAAATTGTAGACTAGTAGCCTTCGACTAGTAACAATAAAATTTTCTAAAAAAATATTGCTTTATTGCTATAAAATTACGATTATTTTTATAAGACCGGACTATATGAGCAAAAGCGATATCGTCTGGCCCTTCGCCAATTTTTTGACAGGACCGATTCAATGAATCTTCTTCCTATCGGGTTTTTTCTGCCTGCTGATAGGAGATGCCAGTAGACTTGTTGACCTTTTAATCTACTTTAATTGCGAAAAAACCGTGCAGATGCGATTATAAGGTCATAAAATCCACGATTCTCGATCGTTATATATTATATGGAATCATAAAACGCGAAAAAAAGTTATATTGCGTCGAAATTAAAAGCAAGACTCGTTTAATTTATGTGCATTACAGATTTAACTGGAAAGCATCACAGAAACTGCGGAATGTAAAATCATAAAAAGACATTGTAAGGAAACAAAAGATACATTCTTTTATATAATGAATAATAATCGGAAAGAGCAAACTTTGTTTAAAGAGTTTGATAAAAGTTTTATCTAGGACTATAGGTTACGACTACGACTACGACTACGACTACGACTACGACTACGACTACGACTACGACTACGACTACGACTACGACTACGACTACGACTACGACTACGACTACGACTACGACTACGACTACGACTACGACTACGACTACGACTACGACTACGACTACGACTACGACTACGACTACGACTACGACTACGACTACGACTACGACTACGACTACGACTACGACTACGACTACGACTACGACTACGACTACGACTACGACTACGACTACGACTACGACTACGACTACGACTACGACTACGACTACGACTACGACTACGACTACGACTACGACTACGACTACGACTACGACTACGACTACGACTACGACTACGACTACGACTACGACTACGACTACGACTACGACTACGACTACGACTACGACTACGACTACGACTACGACTACGACTACGACTACGACTACGACTACGACTACGACTACGACTACGACTACGACTACGACTACGACTACGACTACGACTACGACTACGACTACGACTACGACTACGACTACGACTACGACTACGACTACGACTACGACTACGACTACGACTACGACTACGACTACGACTACGACTACGACTACGACTACGACTACGACTACGACTACGACTACGACTACGACTACGACTACGACTACGACTACGACTACGACTACGACTACGACTACGACTACGACTACGACTACGACTACGACTACGACTACGACTACGACTACGACTACGACTACGACTACGACTACGACTACGACTACGACTACGACTACGACTACGACTACGACTACGACTACGACTACGACTACGACTACGACTACGACTACGACTACGACTACGACTACGACTACGACTACGACTACGACTACGACTACGACTACGACTACGACTACGACTACGACTACGACTACGACTACGACTACGACTACGACTACGACTACGACTACGACTACGACTACGACTACGACTACGACTACGACTACGACTACGACTACGACTACGACTACGACTACGACTACGACTACGACTACGACTACGACTACGACTACGACTACGACTACGACTACGACTACGACTACGACTACGACTACGACTACGACTACGACTACGACTACGACTACGACTACGACTACGACTACGACTACGACTACGACTACGACTACGACTACGACTACGACTACGACTACGACTACGACTACGACTACGACTACGACTACGACTACGACTACGACTACGACTACGACTACGACTACGACTACGACTACGACTACGACTACGACTACGACTACGACTACGACTACGACTACGACTACGACTACGACTACGACTACGACTACGACTACGACTACGACTACGACTACGACTACGACTACGACTACGACTACGACTACGACTACGACTACGACTACGACTACGACTACGACTACGACTACGACTACGACTACGACTACGACTACGACTACGACTACGACTACGACTACGACTACGACTACGACTACGACTACGACTACGACTACGACTACGACTACGACTACGACTACGACTACGACTACGACTACGACTACGACTACGACTACGACTACGACTACGACTACGACTACGACTACGACTACGACTACGACTACGACTACGACTACGACTACGACTACGACTACGACTACGACTACGACTACGACTACGACTACGACTACGACTACGACTACGACTACGACTACGACTACGACTACGACTACGACTACGACTACGACTACGACTACGACTACGACTACGACTACGACTACGACTACGACTACGACTACGACTACGACTACGACTACGACTACGACTACGACTACGACTACGACTACGACTACGACTACGACTACGACTACGACTACGACTACGACTACGACTACGACTACGACTACGACTACGACTACGACTACGACTACGACTACGACTACGACTACGACTACGACTACGACTACGACTACGACTACGACTACGACTACGACTACGACTACGACTACGACTACGACTACGACTACGACTACGACTACGACTACGACTACGACTACGACTACGACTACGACTACGACTACGACTACGACTACGACTACGACTACGACTACGACTACGACTACGACTACGACTACGACTACGACTACGACTACGACTACGACTACGACTACGACTACGACTACGACTACGACTACGACTACGACTACGACTACGACTACGACTACGACTACGACTACGACTACGACTACGACTACGACTACGACTACGACTACGACTACGACTACGACTACGACTACGACTACGACTACGACTACGACTACGACTACGACTACGACTACGACTACGACTACGACTACGACTACGACTACGACTACGACTACGACTACGACTACGACTACGACTACGACTACGACTACGACTACGACTACGACTACGACTACGACTACGACTACGACTACGACTACGACTACGACTACGACTACGACTACGACTACGACTACGACTACGACTACGACTACGACTACGACTACGACTACGACTACGACTACGACTACGACTACGACTACGACTACGACTACGACTACGACTACGACTACGACTACGACTACGACTACGACTACGACTACGACTACGACTACGACTACGACTACGACTACGACTACGACTACGACTACGACTACGACTACGACTACGACTACGACTACGACTACGACTACGACTACGACTACGACTACGACTACGACTACGACTACGACTACGACTACGACTACGACTACGACTACGACTACGACTACGACTACGACTACGACTACGACTACGACTACGACTACGACTACGACTACGACTACGACTACGACTACGACTACGACTACGACTACGACTACGACTACGACTACGACTACGACTACGACTACGACTACGACTACGACTACGACTACGACTACGACTACGACTACGACTACGACTACGACTACGACTACGACTACGACTACGACTACGACTACGACTACGACTACGACTACGACTACGACTACGACTACGACTACGACTACGACTACGACTACGACTACGACTACGACTACGACTACGACTACGACTACGACTACGACTACGACTACGACTACGACTACGACTACGACTACGACTACGACTACGACTACGACTACGACTACGACTACGACTACGACTACGACTACGACTACGACTACGACTACGACTACGACTACGACTACGACTACGACTACGACTACGACTACGACTACGACTACGACTACGACTACGACTACGACTACGACTACGACTACGACTACGACTACGACTACGACTACGACTACGACTACGACTACGACTACGACTACGACTACGACTACGACTACGACTACGACTACGACTACGACTACGACTACGACTACGACTACGACTACGACTACGACTACGACTACGACTACGACTACGACTACGACTACGACTACGACTACGACTACGACTACGACTACGACTACGACTACGACTACGACTACGACTACGACTACGACTACGACTACGACTACGACTACGACTACGACTACGACTACGACTACGACTACGACTACGACTACGACTACGACTACGACTACGACTACGACTACGACTACGACTACGACTACGACTACGACTACGACTACGACTACGACTACGACTACGACTACGACTACGACTACGACTACGACTACGACTACGACTACGACTACGACTACGACTACGACTACGACTACGACTACGACTACGACTACGACTACGACTACGACTACGACTACGACTACGACTACGACTACGACTACGACTACGACTACGACTACGACTACGACTACGACTACGACTACGACTACGACTACGACTACGACTACGACTACGACTACGACTGCGACTACAAATATTCGTGGCTAATTTTCAAAACAATTTTATTTCAAGTGAATTCTTGAAAATAGATGAGCAGTTATTTTAGAGGCGTATATAACCAGCAAACCAGCAAAATATAGGTTAAAGACATTTGCTTTAGTAGATGCAAAAACTGCTTACACGTTTAATCTTGAGACTTACGTGGGAACTCAATTTGATGGACCATACAAGTTTAGTAATTCTCCGGTTGAAATTGTTCTCCGATTGGTGCACCTTGTAGAAGGGACAAACCGTAACATAACTGCTGACAATTGGTTTACCAGTGTACAACTTGTAAAAAAATTTTTGGAGAAAGAGATTCTTACATATGTTGGCACTATGCGAAAAAATAAATGCAAAATACTTCTTGAGTTTTTGCCAAAAAAGGACAGAGAAGAAAATACTTCAATATTTGGCTTTCAGGAAAAGTACACTATGGTACCATATTGTCAAAAAAAAACAAAAGCGTTATACTTATTTCTTCAATGCGCCATGATAATTCAATTGACCCAGATACAGGCGACAAGAAATTGCCCGAAATAATAACCTGCTACAACAAGACGAAAATAGCCGTAGACTTAGTAGATCAGATGTGCAAAAAATACAATGTAGCGAGAACAAAAAATCGATGGCCCATGGTAATAATATTTTACAACTTAGTAAATATAAGTGGAATTAACGCTACCTCCGTTTATAAAGCTAACTACCCCGAAAAAAAAGTTTTAAGATCTGATTTTATTGAAAAGTTTGCTTGGGACCTAATTAAACCCCAAATTGAACACCGGTCAAATATTTCCAGTCTATGTTAAAGTCCGTTCATGCTTTTATAATTGTTTTTTATTACAACTGACTCCTTGACATTCCATTTAGGTGTGCCTGATGATGAAGTGACAGCTTCGAAACCGGTCGCCAATTAAATTGACTTGTGAGAAATAAAAGACCTTTTCTTTAATCCTTACACATAAAGAACTTCAGATTATTTGTCGAAACTCCCAGATTTGGAAAGGTTATTTACTTAATCTCTGTCCTTTATGGGGATTGCTTAACTTATCAGTTGTCTTATTTGTTTTTAAAGAAATCTAAAAATGAAAATGTTGAAGGTAGTTCTAAGATCCCAAAATATTTTAGGGCAATACTCAGACTGAGACAATAAGTGCTTAATTAACTAAATTTTAAAATAATATTTATTTTTCTTGGCAACTAATTCGATCATTAAGTACTTAATTAAGTAAATTATAAAATATTTTGTAACACATAAGTTATTTTAGAAAAACCCACTAAAACATTCTCTATACAAAAGGATGAATATTCTTAAGAATACCTTAGAAATATTCGGTAAAAAAAGTTGAATGTTTAATTAATCAAATTAGCCCTCATAGTACTACATGAAATCCTGAATATAAACCTGGTAGTAGGATATCTCCATTTACAGCATCACAATCTTCCCATCCAGATAAATAAACATCTATGAAAAAACCCGTGATAAGTAAACCAGGTGTCTAATAAACCAATGGACCACGAATATACGGACCAGTGTTCTGGTAAACTGGTGTAAACGTTAAACGGTTGAACTCACGTGAAGCCTCCGGGTGAAAAACTGAAGTTGAATTCCAAGGTGGAGGGTGGGTTGGCTTAGTGGTTAAAGTCATGACTTCGAATCACATCGGTGGCACGGATTTTTATTAAATAAAAAAAAATATGAATTCTAATGCATAGGTAGGATTCCCCACTCGATCATTTACTGTTGCGTCTAATTAACAATGTTGTTCCTGAAGAGGCGCTGAGAAACAGTAACAAAGCCTACACAGAACACACATTAATAAGAAGATAGTCACAAACTGAGACTGGCATATAAGGTATATACACCTAGTTCATAAAACGAAAAAAAAAAACTACAAGGTGAACCCTTACAATATTACAAAATGTGTCAAGTTTCCCAAACTTAACAATTAATTACCCCAAATGTAAATTAGAAACTATTAAGTACTAAATATCTTAAAAATTGCAGTAGCTATAAAAAAAATAAATCTTGAAATTTCAACACCCGGTAGATTGGTAACAGAGCATTTGCGGACCTATATTTATATGAATTTTTAGTCATAAACTAAGCTTGAGAATTACCGCCTTTCCTATGTACATGATATTTAGGAACACCCTTTATATAGGAACCTACCATAATTTGTAATAATAATGATAATTTTTAATAGTAACAAATTTTTCCTCTAACGACTCTCATATTTAGACATAATGATTAAATACTTTTTCGCCCTAAGGCAGAAACGTATTTAATCTCACTAATACGATAATTTAAATGCGATTTTAAGCTCAGTTTTGCTATTAGAAACTTTTTTATGAGACTTTTAATAATTAACCACTCCATATATGTATAACGGCCATAAATTTCAATGCATTGTATAACTTAAATCTTAACTGTGACATATAAATACCTAATGCTATAAATTAATAGCCGAGAGAGTGGGCAAACATAACAACCAAATTAATTAATGACGAAATTAGATCACGTGGACATCTATAGGCTCTCCGACGAGACAAGTGAGAGCTGTCTGTCTAATGGTCTAATGGAGGACCTCAAAGGGATGCGGCTCTCGGCCATTCTACTGAAACAAGGACTCGACGATCGAAGCGTCTTTGTTTTATGACAATATTAACGAGTAGACTAAAAGGACCAATGTATTATAATTATGAAGTAATATTAGAGTAGCAATTCATACTTCATATTACAAGGAAAACGGCCACCAAATATCATAGGTAACCAAAAAATAAATTAAAAAATGCTTTTCTTTATATCTAAAGTTATTAAAACATGTTTTAAAGGACATTTGAAAAATAGTTTGCTCAATGGGTTCTTTAGCAATGTGAAACTGTAATATGTTTTTCCTGCTAAAATATCTACTCTTATACAGGGTGTTTCAGAATAAAGTACCGTAAACTGGGAAACTTGTAGACCTGAACTAATTATTAAGAAAAGCTTAATACAATGTTCCTGTGAAAGTCCCAGTTTTAATCCTATTTAAATAAAAAATCTAGAAGTCCCCTAGTTTACGGTACTTTATTCTGAAACACCCTGTACATTCAATATTATTTCATAAAATAATCTTTATATTGTTTATTGGTACCAGTCATTTTCAAATATTTGTAAATATAAATATAAATAAATCTCAAAGTCTAATAAAAATATTTTTCATCACTACACAAAGTAGGCTTCTGCGCTTTGAAATACAACTGCAAAGTTTTCCGTTAACTGATATTAAGTGATCGTTTTTCTCTCTTTCCTTTACCGTCTTCTTTTTGAGGTGATAATTTATAACACGTGGTATTTCTCAGGGAACGGTCCTCAGCCTCTTAATAATTAGTTTATATTGAAATGTTATTACAAATGTGACAATTAGTAGTTTGTGCAACAAGAGTGGGTATGATGGCCATATCGCACGAATACGAAATTTGAGCACGACGTCGTAGGCGTAGTGCTCAATCGTCTTAGTGCGATGTGAACAATCCACTCGAATATTATTTTTTCTACGACCCACTAACGAAAATTTACAAAAAAAATATATTTTAGGTTATTAAGGCAAAATAATTTATGACTTTTAATAATTTTTAAAATAAAATAAACGGAAAATAGAAGAAAAAAGTTCATTTCATTTTTACCCAACCGAGAATCAAACTCGAGACTTCATTGTGAAAGGCAAGAACGCTAACCACAGGACCACCTATTCTTTTATTTTTGTTGCTTTAATACTCGTAATTAAATTGACTTCATAAAGTTATATTTAAATTAACAAATTATTTTTAATTATAGACGAAATAAAAACAGAAGTGTTATTATTTATTGATTCTACACAAGAATAACCCATTTTAAAGTATGTTTAATCTCAATAACTAAAAAATTTACTAACAATTAGTTTAACAGAATTATCACTTATTTAAAATTTTATAAATAAAAGCAGTCGGTTGATCAAAATATGAACGGTGATTGGTGGATTTCAGTTTTATGCAGTGTTCTCACTATCTAGAATGGATATGAAATATATTCGTTCAGTTGAAGGCAATAGCATACTTTTTCGTTTTGTATTCTGTGCGTAGATAAGCTAATATCCATGTGGGTGTAGAAAATATTAGTTTGTGCAACAAGAGTGGATATGATGTCCATGTCGCATGAAGATGAAATTTGAGCACGACGCCGTAGGCGGAGTGCTTAATCATCTAAGTGCGAAGTGGACAATCCACTAGAGTTATACAGTATATTTTTTGTACGATCCACCAACGAAAATTTAAAAATAAAAAAAATATTTTAGTTTATTAAGATAAAATAAGTAATTTTAAAATAATTTATAACTTTTAATAATTTTTAAAATCAAATAAACGAAATAAAAAAAGAAAAAGTTCAGTTCATTTTTTCCAATCCGAGAATCGAACTCCGGTCTTCCGTTTGGAAGGAAAGAACGCTAACTACAGGACCACATATTCTTTTATTTTAGATGCTTTAATACTTTTATTTAAATTGATTTCATATAATTTTATATAAATTAACAAATTATTTATAATTATAGACGAAATAAAAACATAAATGCTATTATTATTTATCGATTCTAC
Organism: Psylliodes chrysocephalus; assembly: GCA_927349885.1. Lineage (NCBI taxonomy): Eukaryota > Metazoa > Arthropoda > Insecta > Coleoptera > Chrysomelidae > Psylliodes > Psylliodes chrysocephalus. The sequence continues at coordinate 50,573,853 of OV651819.1, forward strand.
ACAATTTCAATAACTAAAAAATTTACTAACAATTAGTTTAACAGAATTGTCACTTATTTAAAGTTTTAAAAATAATAGCAGTCGGTTGATCAAAATATGAACGCTGATTGGTGGATTTCATTTTTTTGCAGTGTTTTTACTACCTAGAATGAATATGAAATACATTCGTTCAGTTGAAGGCAATAGCGTACTTTTTCGTTTTGTAATCTGTGCAAAGATAAGCTAATATCCATGTGGGTGTAGAAAAAAATATTTTATGGTTAATTATTATTTTTAATTTTCACTTGCTTGGGTATCCATATGTTTATGTTAATAAATATTTTTTTGGGATCAATGAAAATAAATACTGTCAACAATAATATTTTAATTCACCGGCACACAAAAAAAAAAGTTGTTTGTACATCAGACACGACCTACCTACCGGCATGTATTTTGATCCGCTGAATCCGAATTTCAAGTCAGTTTGGGCCGTCCACCCTTCAATATCGAGTAAATTGTGAAAATAGTAAAAATAAGATAATTAGTAATAAAAAAAATTATGAATCGAAACCAAACATAATTCTTATGTGTTTCGATCCGCTGAATACAAATCTAAAGTTAATTTAGACTATAAACCGTTCTAAATCATAGAAATTGTACAAGCCGTTAACCCAGGGACTCAGCCAGATACTTATACATTAAATTAACTCTTCTTTGTTTCGACCATGTGGTATTACAGAGTGGAACTTCACCGTATGATCGTCTCCTGGGTAGATGAAGTCTATTCGATACTCGAAATCTGTCGGAGGTACTTGGAGCTAATTGGAGCTATGTAGAGATTTGGAGGTATTTCGAGACTTGGATATATGTCCAGACTTGGTGCTACGTGAGGCTGCTTCTGAATTACATAGAGCTATTTCGAAACAACTTCGAAACTTGGAGCTTGGAGACTACTTGGGGCTAGTTCGAAATTACTTGGAGCTACTTCGAAACTAGGTAGCTTAGAGCTTATTGGAAATCACTTGAAGCTGCGTGGAAAAAATTGACTGTTACAGTCCATTAGAAGTTACCCAGGGAGTACATTATAGCCATGTGAACAGTGAAACAAAAATTGTAGAAATGTAATTTTTTTAATTTCTCATATGTATCAATTTTTAGGATTTTTTCTTTCATATTTTTCGTCCCTTTTAAGATATTTTAATGTAACGGAAATGCCTAACTAAACACTAAACAGGGCATTAAGTTCGGTTGCTTTTAAAGTTTTAAGAAACCTTGGTGATGCTCAACAAGTTCACTTTCCTTATTTTTGTTACCTTTCCTAGTTTATCTAATTTTATCTTATCTTTAATTGTATTTTAAAGTAATTTAGAGTTTTGGCACGTGAATAAATCAAAATACTCCTGAACTTAAGTGAACGGTTCAATACTCCATTAACATCAGTTTTATCCGATTATAACATAAAATGAATTTAAAATTGGTAAACAGTTACACCATCCTGTATATCTGTCAATTTCATACAATAACATCAATACAAAACAACCTACTGTTTGAACTAAAATACAGCTTAAAAAAGTATTTTAAAAAATAATCTGTTACTCAAAACAACCGAACGGTGAACGGTGAACGTTCTAACTCGAAACTTTTTTCTTGAGCTTTTCAATAGGCATATAAAGTTACTAAAAGTCCATTCATAATAGGCTTTCAGCTAACTCGTCGTCAGCGTCATCGGGATTTTCTTTCAATAACTCTTCGTACGTTTTGAAAGTTTTCCTACGCCACCATGTCACGACCAAACCGCCGCAGTAACACGGTATCTGTTTAAAAATAAATAAAATATATTGCTGTATTTGAAAAACTATGGAAAATATTGACCGATTTTAAAAATTATTTATAGAATATTAATTATTTTATGTTTGATTAAATTAGAATCAGTTAATTAATATAATTAAAAAGATAGAAAATAAAAGGTTAATCTAGTGGGACGTAAAGGAACCTGATAAATTATAAAAGATAACTAGACATCACAAAAAAAATATAGAAAAATTAAATATTGTTAAAATTACGATAGTTTATCATTTACTCACCGTTAATGACAAAATAAATCCTAAATAGCCCAAGTGCCTTGATAGTTCTCCTGTAAAAAATCTAGATTTTGTTACGACAAATACAATAATCCTTTGCATTTTTATATCATCCACTTGGCAACTGTAGTTCCCTGCTTCAAAGCTGGTAATGTTATCAAGGTAAAACGTATTAAATGTGTCAACGTACATATGAGGATAGCCTAAAAAATAATCAACAGCTTTTAATAAGTTTGACTTTAGTGCGTTTTGGTTAGAATTCTATATGGTTTGTTCCAACATGAACCAAATCAGTTTACCTCACATACTTTGATTTTCTTTTACTATACGGAGAATGGTAGCACTGCGCAGCTTTCTGAGTGCCTTTTAAAAGGAGATAGAAAACTCCGCCATTTTGATCCCTTATTACGTGTTGTCTACATCTTGGCGCAATATTTTTAATAGGTGCGTTTTAATCATCCGCTTCTGCTTCGGAATTGTCGGTTTTCTTGTTTTAATCTGACAGGTTAAAACGACTAAACCGACAATTCCGGAAGCAGAAGCGGATTATTAAAACGCACCTGGTATTGCTTGCTGCCGTCAGTGTCAGTGAATAATATTTTTGGAGTCACAGTTTATTGCTAAAGAATCAGTTAGCTCACTCGGACCAGTTGAAAGTTTCAAAATAACATCCACTCTAGGGATACAAATTCAGGATGCGCAGAAGACTGCTGTTTTGTTATAGGCGGTTGTCATATATTGTATTATCCGAGTTGCGCAGTGTATAAACTGGAACATTGAGATCAAAAGTGCCGACGCAGAGTGAGCGATCTTATTCTTTAGCTATAAACTGTGGCATAGGAATCAAAATAGCCGCGCCCTATGTTGGGCGTGTCGGACCCAATGAGGTTGAATACTATGGAGATGACATGCCAAAAAAAAACGACACCCCTTCCCCCTCTCTTAGTGGTCATGTCATAGTTGTCAAAGAGCTGTCAGAACTTTGTTAAAATTTAAATATTTCGACGTTATTTCTATCTTAATAAGTGTTTTTTTTATTAATTTGTATAAAAATCATGTGCCAAAATTAATTGTAAAAACTCTTCAGTGAAAGAGCGTAAGAAAATATCTAATTTAAGTTTTCATAAGTAAGTATAAGGAGTGTACTTAGAATTTTTTTTAGAATGCCTAACTTTTTTTTATTATAGGTTTCCAAAAGACCCACAATATCTCAAAATTTGGTCTAAATTTGTGGGAAAAGACAAATTTGAGCCTAAACCGAATAGCATGTTGTGCTCTATTCACTTCAAGGAAGAATTTTTTGATAAGAGTGAGTTTAGGGTCAGATTGAAGAAGAATGCTGTTCCGACAATAAATGAATGTTAAGTTAGTATACACTTTATTTAAAATAAAACTTAAATAACTAACTTAATAAAGAACATTGGCTTGACTAACTTTATAATAAAGACAAATAACTATATTTAAACTTAGATAACTATAATAAAACTTAAATAACTAACTTTATAATTAAACTTAAAAACCAACTATAATTAAACTTAAAAATCAACTTATAGTTAAACTTAAAAACCAACTTATAATTACACTTAAATGACTAACTTTTTAAGTAACATAATTTAGAATAAAATTTCAAGTATTTAAAAGCAGTTTTTATTAGATCCCAATTTCCTATTATTATACCGTTTTGATAATGAATATACTGTATAATAATAAATACTGGTTATGGAAGTTTTAACAATAATCCTACAGTCAGGCAATTTTAGTCTGCATATAAAAAAATTTTAGTTCATGTTGAATTAAGAGATATTTTCCGTGGAAATTGTATTCCTTTAGAGGAATTAACTATTTTAAAGTGCAATATAACAAGCCAGTTAAATGTTACTTCAAAGGAATATGCAATGTCTGATAATATTGACGATTTTGAGAAAGTGAATGTTATTGAAAATGATTATGATTATTTACCAGATCCAGTCTCCTCCTTTTCTAAATATATAATCACTTACATTTCTGGATATGTTGTTTATTATTTAAAAAAGAAAATTATTTGTGAACAATGTCTAGATGCTTTAATAAGTAAAACTAGAGATTTGTTTCTATTTTCATTCATTGATATAAAGAATAAAAATGGTTTGCAATATACATCGGAAGATGTAGTAATAAACATTTGTTTAAAATGTGAAAAAATATTAAAAATTATGAAAGACTCTAAGAAAAAAATATCACTTGATATCATCAGCACATTAGTTTTAAAAAAATTCATAAATTCTAATGTCGTTTCGAATATTATGTAGCACAGTTTGGACCAGTTTGTGTTGGATAATCATAGAATATTATTAATTAAGTGCATAGTTGATAAATATGTTAGTATCCGACTAACATATCTCACTAAAACTAGAGTTAATAAAGCTGCTAGCATAAGACATCAAAACAACAAAATAGTGTTGTTTAAAGGTCAATAAATATTTTTTTAAATAATAAAAAAATATTTGTTTTATTAAGAATGGGACACAGAAAAACTGAAGAGTTACCTATAATTTTAACAAATTTGGCAAAAGTTTTTGGTGTCATAAGAACGTTACACTTATTTGAACTATAATTATATATTTTTTGATGCTTTTTAAGTAAATCATATAGGTACTTTTGTTGGGAACTTATAAGAAACTTCAAAATTAAAATGAAGAATATTCGCATTCTAAGCATAGTCTTATTTTTAATCAGACTCTTCAGTTGTTCTGTATCCCTTTCTCAATGAGAGACCTTGTATATAAACTTCCCACTTGAACAATTTTATATTTTTTAAGTATGTACAATACAGGTGTATCAGAAATTAAAGCAAAAATACAACTTATAACAAAGGTTTAAATTTAGTAATATCAAGTCACTTGCACCCTAAAAAAGTACCAATAAAGAAATTATTCCTCCAATGCAACCAAACAGTAATTTTTAGGATAAGATTTTGTGTCAAATGTTATCCACAGCCACAGGGTTTCTTTTTAAATGGCATGACATTCAAAATTTTGGTCAAAACAATTTTCATCATGCACTTTTCTTGGAAATTCACAATGCTTAGTTAGGATTAAAAACACCAGTTTCTAGAAACTTTTTCACTATAACACTAACATTACTGATCAGAAACAGTTTTCTTTTTGTAATCACAAATCGCAACTGAATGCCTATTTTTAAAATAAATTATCTCTATAATTCCATTTGTATAGTTGTATGCTGTGCATCTGTGAGATTGTTGTTTATTATACATAGGTACCAATTATAGAAATCTTTAGTAAGTACTTGCTTGGAATTTTAGTAATATATGTACCTACCCTATATAATTATTTATTTCAAACATAAATAAAACCAACAACTATTATCTGAGTCTTTTTAGTTCCGATTGGTTTTGACAGAGTAGTTTTGATCAAGGTTTTCTTTCATCTACTTTTAACCATAAAGTCATACCTAGCTGAATTTTTGGTCTTTTTAAACTTTTGACTGTAGCGGTCCATATTTTTAATATATGTCATCTGCAGCAGAAAGACCTACATGTTTTACATTTAAAAGTAATTAATTGTCCTTTCTACAAACTCGGCTGTATTTTTACTGAAATATAATTATTCACAATTCACGTAGTGGTTCGGTTTTTGGTTTGGTAATTTGATGTCATAATTCTCCTCATTGTCAGATTTTGACATTGGCAGCTTTGATCAAGACAAGAGAGTCCTTGAACGAAAAATCATAGTTCGGGTTTTAGTTTTAAAGCACAAAGCGATTAACAAATCTGATGCACAGTGTTATTCGAACGTTGATTTTCGATCACACAGGTCATATATCGGACGGTTTCGGCGAAGACAGAACAATATAATAATATTAATCTCTTATATGGTCTTGGCATTGGCTTGGTCGGAAAACGGTCAATAAATAATAGTAAATAGTGTAGAAGTCATAATTGCGCAATGTCATCAAATTAATTTCGAATTGATCATGTTGAAACAAATCTTAGGTAAGTAAGTCATTTAAAAGTTGTAATTCTGCATACGAACTTTAATTATATTTGAATACAACCCTGCTTAGTCAACCATTTAAGCCACGCCCAGTGGGGTCATTTTTAAAAAACGTATCATATGCAAAACAATTGCCTCATGGCATCTCCATTAGTATTATACCTCCATGGTCGGACCTCTCTCTTGCACCGTATATTAATCAAAGTATGTGGTTTACCTACTGTCATAGAATAACCTACCTATTACAGAAGCGAAGGATTGCTAATTTTTAGGGTATGATTGGGGTAACTATTTTATAACCGACAAAACTGTCATGTCACATGCGAGTGTTGTTTTGACGTATCAGGATCAGTCATGCAATTTCTGATTTTTTTTATAGAATTTAATGTTTTCCTTTGTCTATTTTATGAACATTGTTTAGTAAACATGTTTTTACGTCCGTATGCACCGTACACGTGTATTCCAGATCAAGGGTTTAATCGTGTTTAGTACCATTTTTAGCTATGGTACTAAACGAGATTGAACCCTTGATCTGGATTAAACATATATGGTGCATACGGGCATTAATCGAAGACTTTTTGTGGTATGTGCTGAACTATTTAAATATTTTTATTTATTTTATTGAAGCAAAATAATGTTTTAGTGTACTGATGGAATCTAATAGAAAGATGTACTTATCGCCCATGTCTGCCTCGAACGGATTCGGATACTAGTTATTTTTGATTAAATTGTAGTTTTCAAAAGAAGCCGAAATTAAACGGTGTGCTGTAAAAAAGTGAAAAAGTCAGTCTCTAAATATCCACCATTTTCCAGGGCTTGGTATTCGTTTGTGAAGTGTTTTAACTTTAGCCTTTTTATTACTTGTTTTAATGTGGTGTCTATTTCTTTAAATGTCAATAGACCTTTTATATGATTTTTTTAGTCTTCTGCAGTATGACAAAACGCAAAGCATTCTTGGTAATTCTGAGAATCTGTCCCATATTTGTGACTTGTTTGCTGTATTAATTGGGTGGCATATTTTGGTTACCTTGATTTCTTCATTGGTCGGGGATATTTCTAGACCTTTCGGAAAGTCAGACTTATTTGCAGCCATTTTGGTCCTTGCCACTATAGTAAATGTTCTTTTAATTTTTTAATATCCATACCTTTGAATAGGGCATCAGCAGGGTTGTCATGAGTTTTGACGTGATTCCAGTAGTCTTTTGGTATCAACTTTTGGATTATTGACACTCGATTGGCTACAAAGGTTTTTCATTTCATATCATCTCCTCGGATTCATTCCAGGGTCCATGCAAATATTTTTGGTTTCTCTATCTTTAGGGCTTGTATCGTTTTCTCCATAAGTTTTCCTAGGAGGACTGCAGCACACACTTCCAACCTTGGAAGTGTTATTTTTACTTTTACTGAAGCGACTTTTGATTTTGCATGTAACATACTGGTATATGATATTTCATTTATTCGTGTTTTACTGTAAATTACGGCGCCATATGGGTTTTCAGATGCATCGCAGTGAATCCATCTTTGAATTGTAATGTCTTCCACACTGTGCAGCTGCGTTTGAAACTCTTTCCACCGTGAATCTATTTTCTGGTTGACTGGTTCATCCCAGCTGTGTTTTTCGAGCCATTACTCTTAAATGAGTAATTTTGCTTAAATTACTACTGGCGATAACCATCCTAGTGGGTCGAAAAGTTTAGCGATTTCAGACAGAAAGTATCGTTTTGTAACAGCTTCTGTCTTAGAGTTAATTTTGAATTGTAATCGGAATGTGTTTCATCTAAAATTAGTTTGTCTATTTGATTATGGAAATTTTTTGGTAGAGACTATAGGCGTTCTGGTCGATTGCTCGACCATTTTCATAAAATAAAACCTGCTGATTTTAAGAGCTGTAGTAAGTCTTGGTGGGGATTTTGTGCCTCTTTTAAACTGTTTGCTCCAGATAGGACGTTCTCTACATAAAAATATTCTAGCTCATTCAGGCTTATACCGTTTGAGGCTTTGCTGGATTCATCAAAAACTACTCTTAATTTGGTTGACGTACTGCCTTCTCTGAGTACGGGTTGATGCGGTATGTAATACTTCCCCTGTCTGTATTTGTGGAATGGCACTTTCTTCATGTGCCCTAATTTTATGTATTCGTCCATAAACTGGTGGTATTGTAATTTTAAGTGATTGTCTTTTTCGAGTTTTTGTTCCAGTTGTAACAATCTCGCAGCTGCTCTTTTCTTGGAGTCTCCCAGTTCCGGGTTTGCAGTTTTAAATAGTATGCATACTGTATATGTTCCATTCGGATTTCGTGTAGTAGTCTGGTGATAAAATTCTTCGCAGACTCGGTCTTTCGGGTTTAAGTATTGTGGAGGACTAACTTCTTCGATTTCTCAGAATTTGTTTAACATCTTATTTTTTTCGGTGCATGCTACCATGCTTGTTATCTATATTGTTTCAGTTTTTTGGGCAGCAATGTGACCCGAAAGAATCCATCCAAATTCTGTATTTTGAGCAATGATATGATCATTTGTTTTGTGGAGACCATCCAATATCAATTTACTATATTCTTCTGCTCTAAGTAATAAATCAATTGGACCTGTTTTATTGAATGTTGGATCCGTTAATAACCTATGCTGCAAGGGTGCTGTATCAACTTTGACATAACCATCAGTTGGACATTCAGGGCAAAGTTACTGGAGAATCTCAAGAATTTCATGATGGTGGGTGAGGTTTTTCGGGTTTTCCTCACCTGTAAGTCAAATGGCACCATCAATCATCTTTAAGTCGCCCCGGAGCGCCACGGCAAATAATAATAATAATAGCCGTCCCTTCCCCTACACAAGTCGTTAAGTCGACTTCAGGGGTTGAAATTCACTCGTAAGGGGGTGAATTAGGGAGAGTATTATTATTATTATATTATTATTATCTCGGTTTTAGATGTGTTTGAATTCTCCATTTTGAAATTTTAGGCTGTCCATCTGCTAGACCAGATATTTCTACTTCGATTCTTTCTCCTGGCAAGGCTAGCATTTGGGCAGCTTCTTTAGTAATAAGGGAGGCTTGAGATCCTTGGTCTAGGAGTGCTCTTAAAAGTACCATTGTCCCATCATTGGTTTGTACGTGTATCATTGAAGTTGGAAGGAAGACTTCATTTTCTTGTGTTCCTATTTGTTAAGATTTAATAGTTTGAATTTTGTTTTAATCGTTCTCTATTATCTAGGTGCAACACGGTATGATGATAACGTTGGCAGATGTTGCATTTGAATGAACTTTTGTATTTGGATTCACGAGCAGTACAGTTGTAGCAAAATTGTTTATCTTTTATGGCATTGTTTCTGTCTCTGACAGCTAGTGACTTGAAACCTTCACATTGATATATTGTGTGGTCTTTGTTGCAATCCACACAAGTATTATAACCATTATTTTTATAGCGCTTGTTTTTATATCGGATTTTGGATACATAAACCTGTGTTTTTTGATGACTCTAGTGATTGAAATCTTGTTTCTAAAAATTCCATTACTGTGGCAAGATCTGGAACTTCATGCGGCTTGGTTAAGTTTTGTTTAAAGTTTGTTTGTTGTAGGATCCCATTTCCTCATTAGTATTCTGGTTACAATGGGTCCCTAATAAATTGTTTCAAGTTTTTCAACTGACTCATGGTGACAAACAGGCAAATCTAGTATTTTGTCTACTAATGTTGATACAGGCAATCTCTTATGTTCGTACCTTTTTCTTCGAGCATATGCTCGAAGACCTTTTTTCAATAGTTCCCATGCTGATACGTAATTACCTTCAGTTATTTCTATATTTTTACTCGCTTCTCCTCGGATATTTGTTTTTAGAAATTGTATTTTCTCAATGGTTGTTCAAAAGCAGCTTTGTTGAATAACTTTCTGGAAAATCTTATGAAAAGAGAACCATCAAACAATGTTAATTTATTTGAATAAGGTTAATTTTCTATAAATAAAAATTGTAGAAATTGCAGAAAATGTCATAGAAGCGCAAACTTAAAACTTTCAGTTATTATTTACATCAAAAGTTAGTTGAAAAAAGTTAAAATTCGGCTCAGAGTATGTACCTTCTTTCTTGCTGACAGGATCTTTCACCGCTAGATCGATTGCAAAAAAGTATTTTCATCTTCTACAGGGAAAGAATTAACGATATATTAATAACTTAGCCTTCTGCAAATGTGTACTAAAAAATATTCACTGGCTCCCTACAAGAATAGTTGTAAGACAAGGATATAAGAAAGAAAAAGCAGAAAGCGTTTAAAAAGTTACTAGACTAAAAAGTTCCGTACATTTTTCGCGCATGAGTAATGCGAAATTGTCAAATAATGGGAAAGGTCAATAGTATGGTAACCAAATATAATGCTTATAATGGGAATGCATCGAAGAACTAAGAACACTGGCAGATCGAAATAGAGTAAAACTATTTTGGGTGCCAGGTCACCAAGAGATTGAAGGCAACAAAAAGGCTGATAAACTTGCAAAAAAAGGGTCAAAAGCAACACCAGAACCAGTCACAAACCCAGGAGTACCAAAAAGTACAGTCCAGGGTTTCATAAACGACTGGATTCAGGAACAACATATCAACTATTGGCGAAGCACCCCAAAACAGGCACATGGAAAAGCCTTCAAGGCAGACCATGTCCCAAAAGAACTGGAGAACTACTCTTTACAAATAGAAACCAGTTGAAAGTAATAACAGGGTTCATGACTGGGCACGCCCCAGTAAAGGGACACTTGAACAAAATTGGCATGTACAATGGGGAACTCATGTGCCGTATATGTCACAAGAAACCAGAAACGGCTAAATACAAACTGTGCGAATACGAAGCTCTAGATCGTAAAAGACGGGCTCTTTTTGGACAACCCCAGGTTGATCCAACAACGTATAGAATCCACTCACCCAAGGATGTGTACAAACTTGTACAAGCTACACAGGTGACAAAGTGGGTGTTATGAACTAATATGGGGTAAAACACAATAAGCCAATAGGTTTCAATGTTCAAAAAAAAACCAAATATAAACTGAAATCAATTTTAGGTCTAAAGCTATTTCTTCTATATGTTATATAAATTGAATCTATTATGAAAAACAAATTAAATATAACTTTAAGAATTCTTAGTCACAACTGCTTTTTACTCCCTTCATAAATTAATTTTTTTCAATTAAAAAATTAATAAAGTAATTTTATGATATGTTTTAGTTTAATATAGAAATTAAACCTTCATTTGAAATTCGACCTTTATGACTTATGCAGCAGGGGTCTTTTAACAAAATTTGTAGCAAAAATCCTCGATGGTATAAATTAATCTGCATTCACCGCTTACGCTATTATGAACAGACAATAAAAGACAAATAACAAAAAATTACCAACTTGCATCACCGGGTTTCAGCGTTTTTCCACGTTTCTGCCACGTGACCTTATTTTCCAGCGTTGATTCCGGACACACAAGTGTCAGATGGGAATTTTCCAGCAGCACAAACGTTTTTCTGTATTTAAATCCTTTGCTTTTACCGACTTTCCAGCCCGCATTTTCGCCATCTTTGTCCGGGTTGCAAATGCCCTCACATTTTTCCAATTGTACGAAATCCGGAACTATTTTGGTCAGGTTGCTTATCCCTAAAAGCATGAAATGGTGCGGTCAATAGGATTTCGCCAAGTTTGGTTCAATATCGACGTTCTATTTACACTTTTTTTGTATTGTTAAGGAAAGTTATTTATCGATACAGGATATGATTTATTGTCTCCAGTTATGTAAAGAATATATTTTATTGATTATTAACTATAAATTGGTCGTATAATACTAAATAATTCTTGTACAAGGTAAGAGCTCTGGACGGCCCATAGAATAACAACAGCTGCTGTTAAAATGTGCGAATTCACATGATGAAAAAGCCCAATAAATCACTGAAAACAATAGCAGCTAAAACAACTAAAAATAGTGTTTAGGAGACTTAGTCTCTTAGAGATGAAATTCTATAAATCATTCTTCTGAATTTGTTGATATGACCTAGCCATAAAGAATTAAAGAAAAAGTATCTATAAATGCATCCATAAGGTTTTGGTTCTGTACCAATTATTTCACGCAAATTTTGTTAAACAAATCAATAATTTATTAAAGTACCCCAGATTAACCTACACCAGATACGAATGTACGCGGCGGCAATAGCCTAGAGCTCCCACCACTTTCTTCCTAGATCCAGCGGAAGGAATAATACGGACGATTGCGTTGGCTCCAGTTTCAGCAGAGCTTGCGACGTTGAACGTTTAGTCCGACCGCGTAGGTTACAAAACAATGCCGAACTTGTGAAATTTATTATGACGGGATATAAATGTATTTGTAGATGTTGTACATCTGAAAATATAGACACAATTTTTTTTCTTTACCTACAGATTCCACAAGGTATGTCAAGCAATATATTATTATTGAATAATAATTATTATCGAGCCGGGAAATTAATATTGATAATTTTAAATACTTAATTATTATTGGGGCTAACGATTTTAAAATGTTCGGTTATTTAAAAAAAAAATGAGTATGGTTATCAATTTGTCAGCGTTTCTTAATTGCACGACAATTTATATAAGTATTTATCTCTGTTTCGAAAAAATTGTTATGGCAAAGAAAAGTTAGCTCTATATGTATAAATGTTTATCTTATATATTTTAGGCGTGAATCTTGGCTCAAAGCAGCCAAAAGAGAAGATTTGTTGGAGAAAACGAATTTTAAAAAATATAGAATATGTAGAAATAATTTCGAAGATAAATTTATATCAACTGGGGGAAAACTGTTCGGCAATGCTAAATGAACACTTTTCTGTAACCATATTTGTAAGATTGTTTTAGTAGAAGCTTCTGAAGAACCTCCAAGAAAAGTTATTATTTTATCAGGTAAAACGTAACATAAAAATAACATTGAAATCTGTCTAATTTTTAAATTTGTTTACATTATTAAATATACGGCTGCCCATAGAACTATATTCGAATCTCCTTTACCATCGACATTAGTTGCTGGTAAGTAATGAAATACATTGATATAGATTTATAAAAAAACATAATGAAATAAATTTTGCAACCGCACAGGGTGTTAAAAAAGTTTAGTTTCATTAAGTAGTTTAATGTCTACCCAGGCAGCACCACTTTGGTATAAATTACGTCTTTTTTTAGGTACTACCATACGTATGAATACGGTTGATGTACGTACCAACTATATTCGTGAAAATGTCCGCCTTATAAACGTCGATTACTAAGAATTTATCCACCTATAATTAAACGTTTTTACTATACGTCTATATTAGATTTATAGTTGTAGTATATTTATACGAATTCACTTTGGTATAAAATACGTTTTTTATGTACTACAATATACGTATGGATACTGTTGATATGCCACCCAATATATACGTGAAAATGTCCGTCCTATAAACGTATTTTTTTAAATTTTTTTATACGTTTAACATTACTACTTTATCTACCTTTAATTTTCCTGTTTTACTATACGTCTATATTAGATATATTTGTATGCTTTTTATTAATGTGTAAAATGCGTTTACCTGAACACAAATTAAATAAAGTGATCAAAACAAAATTTCTAAAAGAGACCATGAAAAAATGTTAATATTTCTTAAATGATAGTTTGGATTT